>OU343053.1:21575744-22775744 GCA_910593695.2 Ocypus olens | reverse complement strand
GATATGTTGATAGAATTAAATATATTAAAAATTATCGCATTGCAAGTTATTATTAATTTCTCCTAAACAATCCGCGAAAAAATTATGTGTTTAACTCGGCAATAAAGCAGATTTCCTGACTTGGCTGGATTCACAGCCTCGCTCGCAAGCTCGCTCGGCGGTGAAACTCCAGCCGCGTCCGTAAATCTGTCACTTGATTGCCTTGTTAAGCAAATAACTATTGTTTATTTTAATTTTTATCGTTTTAACCCTGCACGGGCACACTTAATTTTTGTTACTCAAGTGCACACTGGGGTCTCAGAAACCCCAGCACAAAACATTTATTTTTTAATACATAAATATATATATTCTTGTTTTGTGTGGGGGATTTATTTAATTGACCATAGTTCAATATAATAAAGTTAAAAAACCACATTTGAAGTAAATATATAGTTATATATACAAGTTATAATATAAATGACACTTTTATGACAAAATATTTTCAACGAAAAAAAAAATTCCTAAAATTATAAAATAAAAACTTAAAAACGATAAAAATATGTTAATGTAAGGTTCATTCTTTGGTAAAAAAATAAAAAGTTAAAAAAAACAAACACTTTTCTTATCGAGACATCTGAAAATGGACTATAAGTCATCTTGGCATAATGTGCAGATCGATGCTCTGTGCTCTAAGCAATAGTATTTCTTGCAAAATTTGCACATCATGTTTGTTTTTCTATCTTTCTTTCTATCGCAAATTTGACACTGACCTTTAATTTGACATTTTCGTCAACTGGATTATCGGTTGGTGGATCATTTAGGATATCCGATATCGTTTTCCGCATTGATCTCTGTAATGTCGTCGTTTGTAGTCGCAGCCTGAGATGTGGCTCAATCAACTTCATTCCTAAATCTTTTAAAAATGTTCTTCTTGTAGGTTTCATTCAAAAGCATTCCAAAAAAAACTCTCATTGGCCACCTGTTTGTTTTTCTGGCAGTAGTATATGAGTGACACAATTGATCGAAGGTATCGGTGCCACCTTTGGTCGCATTATATGAGTCAATAATAATTGGTTTCTTGGTACTTTCGTTTATACTATCGTCATGGTGCAATGTGGAAAGTAATATGACATTTTTATTTTTCTTTGGTGTAAATGATACAATGGTTTTATTCGTATCAAATGCGAATATTGACGAACCAACTTTTTTTTGGCCAGAAAACATGGTGGAATTTCCCTTTTATTTTTTCGTAAAGTCCCAATCATTGTAAGCTGGAGTTTCTCTGTCATTAAATCGGCTAGTGGTATGGAAGAAAACCAGTTATCCATAGTAATATTGCGGTTTGTATTGTGTATTGGTTCCGATAATTTTCGGACATATGTAGGAAATGGTTCTTTGTTTTTACAATCGACTTTGCCGACATATGGAATGGCATTCAACATATAAAATGTTTTGGCATCATTTAACATTAAAATTTTTATGCCATATTTGTCGGGTTTGCTTGCCATATAGATTCGAAATGGACACCTGCCACGAAAGCTCATCAATTGTTCATCAATTGTACAGTACTCATAGGGGGTATAATAGCGCTTACAATTATCTATGTACAAATCCCATATTTCTCTAATTGGAGCGAATTTATCTAATGTTTGTCTTTCAGTCCTATCATTTTTATCATCAAACCTCAAATATCTGACTAAAAATTTAAATCGATGCATTGACATGGTAGCTCTAAATATACCATTTCCAAATGAATTGCTCCAAAGTTCTTCTAAATTGCAATTAGAAAGGCGCAGAACCCCAGATATATAAAGAAGTCCAATAAAAGCTTTTTTTTCTGTAAAAGTTCTTGGTTTTGTAAAACTTGATTCGTTTTTGTGATGACCCTTTAGCGATATTTCTTCATTCGTTTGTTTTACGATTAATTCCAAAATATTTTTACTAATAATTAAATCAAACGCCTCTACGCCAGTAGAAATATTTCTCGCTTCACCTTTTGGGCCAGGCAAGTGCATAACAAGATTATCTGCTCTACCGCGCCCTCGTCGATCTTGGTACACAAGACCATTTATGACCGTCTTTTCCGTTTATAGAATTGATGTTACGTCTAATTACTTGCAAATTATCATCATTATCATTACTAGGTTCGTCTTCGTCCGCACTAAAGACACTATCCTCGTCCGTTTCCTCTTCTACGTAATCTTGTTCAGAATCGGAATTATCTCCAAAATAATCTTCTTCGTCCGATTCCTCAATAAGAGTCATTAATTCTTCTTCAGTTAAAGGGCGAATATCATTATATTTTTTGTTTGCCATTTCTCTATAAAGCAAAACTGCGGAAAAATATATAAATTATGTGAAAAAATAAAAAAATAATAACTAATCGGACACACTGGGGTCTGACAGACCCCAGCGACGACTAATTTATTCAAACCTCAAATCACAAGCAATTTACCTGTTCGGAATTTGGCGTTGGCACTTGTTTCACGTTACGCAGCATGCGATAAACTAAATATAGCACGATGTCTCGGAAAAAAGTGACTAATGGTGACCATGCGCTACAAGAAAATTCAAGCGCTGGGGTCTGTCAGACCCCAGTGTGCCCATGCAGGGTTAACCTGTACTTACGGCATAATGTTGTAGCGCCCTGAAGAAGGGAGAATAGTCTCCCGAAATATTGGAAGTATGGAATAAAGAGTATTCAGTGTTGATAATTACTTTCCGATACCCAATAAACTCCTACATATACAGGGTGGGGCACCGCATACGACACGGTCGTTTTATGGAAAACCATGCAACTTCGTGTTATTACTTTCAAATGGATAGATGTGGGATCGCTGTATGCACAATTTAAAATTATTACCATTTATACAGGGTATCCCATTAAAAAGATCCAATTATCTGTCAGATTATAATAATGATTATTATAATTTGACAGATAATTGGATTTTACGTGATAATACGTTACTAAAAACAGGGTGTGCCATTTAAAAATACGAAGTTATTAAACTTTATAAGTTTATACGATTTTCTACCACGTTTTTTTATCACCCTGTATAATTATTTATACTAAAGCATGGTTGGCGCTGTAGTTCGAACCTTCAACCAAACAATAGAAATGATTGTAATGATTCAACGTCAATCACTGAGACAAATATAAAATTTTACCTGTACCCTTCATTTCAACAAATCTTTAAATATTTCGAAAACGGCAAACGATAGGTATATGGGAATATTGAAGTAACTCACCTTTATTTGTTCCCTAGAATTAAAAAATGACAAAAATACAAGGTGTTCCATTTAAAAAAAAACATAACTTTGATGTGTATCTTTTTAATGGGACACCCTGTATAAATGGTAATAAATGTCAATTGTGCATACAACGATCCCACATCTATCCATTTGAAAAGAATAACATGAAGTTGCATGGTTTTCCATAAAACGACCGTGTCGTATGCGGTGCCCCACTCTGTATATGTAGGAGTTTATTGGGTGTTGCGGTCGGAAAGCAATTATCAACACTGAATACTCTTTATTCCAATATTTCGGGAGACTATTCTCCCTTCTTCAGGGCGCTACAACATTATGCCGTAAGTACAGGTTAAGACGATAAAAATTAAAATAAACAGAATACATTTTTAAATTTTTACCTACAGGAATTCGAGGTTAGTGTATTCTAATTTTATCGGTGATGTTTAAATTATGCATCCGACGACTGGACAACGATGTAAATACCCCAAAACAGGAACATAAATACTTTAAAATTTGTTATTATTGTTAAAAATTCACTAATGTAAGTGGACGGTTGTAATGCTGTTAAAATATTGTCAATTATTAAATTGGATAAAAAAACTATAAAAAAATTTTTTATGATTGGAAAAACTCTTAATAATTACTGTAACTTGGTAAGCCTAAATATACATTAATATGAAACTAGTGTGTATTTTAATTTTTGGTGGGGAAATAAATAAATAACACAAGAAAACTATAACAAACTATAATTTTGGATCAATATTGTAAACAATCGCTTAAGGCCCACCCCACCCTAGTAAACAATAGCCTTAAGCCACTGTTTACAATATTGATCCAAAATTCTTACCCACACAAGTTACTCAACAGCCTGATTGGGTCGACCCGGTATATACTGGGTGACCCAGGGATCTGTAAAAGCCCCATAACTTATTTGCTATTTGAGATATCGACTTCTAGTTTTCTTGAACTGGTACCCACACTTATTCTACATATTTTAAAAATATGTATGTTTTTGTACAGGGTATCTCAATATACATAACAGAACAAAGTTATGTTTTTTAAATGGAACACCCTATATTTTATACTTTATTTTCAACCCTCTTGAGAAGCTGATAATAATAGTTTAAGATAGTATGGGTCTATTATGGACGATTGGTTAGTTATGGGCAAATTTGTGGCAAAAACAAGAACACATTGACAAAATTGCAGAAGCCCTCCTAGCCAAGCTAGCGTCATTTTTTATACACTAAAGAATTTTCCACATCATGAAGAATAATACAAATCGGCTTTGGTTTTTTTTTTCATACTGCTATACAGGGTGTCAACATCCGCAAAATATTGGATAACTATTTTTTTCAAATAGAACACCCTATATATCTTGCCACCAATGCATGGAATTTTTAATAAGCTTTCCAATGATGTACAATTTGAATAATGAAATATTAAGGACTCTTGAGATTTATCCATAAAAATCCTTTTGCTTTTGTCACCTCCTGCTCATTTTTGGATTTCAGCCAAAACTATGGGTCTATTATGGACGGTTGGTTAGTTATGGGCAAATCAATGGCAAAAACATGTACGCATTGAAAACATTGCAGAAGCGTTCCTAGCAAAGATAGCATCATTTTTAAAACAATAGAAAATTTTCCACGTCATGAAGAATAATACACATCGGTTTTGGTCCTTTTTTGTTCACACAGCTATACAGGGTGTCAACATACGTAAAACAATATATAACTTTTTTACTTTCTCCGTTACGAAGTACGAGAAAGTATTGTGATCGTGATTTTTTTTTCAAAATTTTTTTTTACGGAAATATCCGTTTTGGGGTCCCTAGATGCCATTTCAACAATTTCTGGAAAAAAATTTGTGTCTGTGTGTGTGTGTGTGTGTGTGTGTGTGTGTGTGTGTGTCTGTGTGTGTGTGTGTGTGTGTGTGTGTGTGTGTGTGTCTGTGCGCGCTGTATCTCAAAAACTAATAGACCAATTGATATGAAACTTTGAACATACGTCTTATTTGATAATCCGGAGAACTGAAAAGCTTTTGGTAAAATTTCGTACACCGGAAGTGGGTGTTTACCTTAACTGTTTTTTGTTTTTTGCCAATATTTTCTTAAATATGAAAAATATCACAAAAACATTTAAACAAACATTGAAGACAACAAAGAAATGAACATCTTTTGCTTAAAAATATTATTCATAAAATCATTGCTATTCGAGAAAAAAATGTATTATTATTTTTTTAATTTTAAGTTTATAATTATGGAACGATAATAGTTACAACAAATTTATTTCAATAATAATTGTAGAGAATGCCAAAATGAACAACTTCTAAAGAATAAGTTTTTTTCTAAATCTCGTTAGTTTTTGAGTAAACTGAGTTTTTGAATTTGAAGTATAATTTTTCCATCTTTCATAATTTTGACGTTTTAAACGTCAGTTTCATCCGAGTTTACACAACGCTCGATGTACATTTAAAATATGATTTCAATTGAAAATGAACCATGAAAACGTAATATAAATGATACCATCAAGTCGGAGAAAGTAACATGATGGCCACATCACCATTTTTACTTTCTCCGTTACGAAGTACGAGAAAGTATTGTGATCGTGATTTTTTTTTCAAAAATTTTTTTTACGGAAATATCCGTTTTGGGGTCCCTAGATGCCATTTCAACAATTTCTGGAAAAAAATTTTTTGTGTCTGTGTGTGTGTGTGTGTGTGTATGTTCCTCTATACTTGTGGCAACTTGTGTGTGCCTCATCCTGAACTGTGGCGGACGCACGGAATTGTGGCAACTTACACACTGTGCCACAATTTTCTCTGGTGATTTCTCCGTTTCTTGTTAACTTAGACTAACGATATTTACACTGAATATTATGATCAACATTATTCATTATCATAGTATTTACGAAAAGTACCTTTTACACAAGTTATGCAACTTTTTTTAAAAATGTGTAAAAGACGCCACTATTCAGGATCTTGCATGTGGTACACACACTCATATTTGTGGCAACTTCAGTAGTGTTTAGTTGGTAGCGCCCTCTACAAAAAAAATGCTACGTTGCCAGTAATTTGAGACTGAGAGTTTCTTCGGCGCATATATATTTGGGTTGGAGCCGGATAATATCCTAGAAATCATTTCTGCTCTTATGAATTGTTTTTCTAGTTGCATACATATTTTAATCTGTTATAATAATAATAAGTAATTATATTGGTTAAATAAATAATTAATTTAATAATTAACAATAATTATTTCTTCTTAATTACTGAATAAAGTAAAGATAATATAAAATAATTTTAAAAATTATTTAATTGTTAGACATTCAGCAATTGATCATACATATAATATATTTTTATAATTTTTGTTAGCTTAGTTTATTTTTTGTTTACTTTCCTATAAGTTTATTAAATTGAATTTGAGGCTCTTATTTATAGTTATTCAGTCGTATTATAATTCTATTTAACATCTTCAGGGACAAATGCACAATTGTATACGTTTCAAAAAATGCTTCATAAATTTTAAACGAATAGGATTTAGTGCATTAACGCAATCTCGTCTTCAGTGAGGAAATCAGCCACAGGTGTGCATTTCCATGCCTTTACCGTCTCTCTGGTATGACTGCTAGGATTTCAATTGTTTTCAAAAGATTGTAAAATTCCAAATTCCAAATTTAATTTGTTCATGAATAGGTTAAATTTACATTTTATTAAAACTATTTTTGTCAATGACAAGGCGAAGAGTAAAAAATATCTCAAATAATACTAAGAACATAATATAAAATAATATTCAGATATTCTTTATTAAACATTTTTGAACATTTTAAAACATAGAAAATTGACCACCAATTTTTTATCAGTATTATGATTATTATAAATATCATCTAGTATGAATCGAGCTAAGAGTCAATTGTCCATTGAATTTATGTGATTTCAATTTAATAACTGGCACAAAATTGTAAATAATTTTAATCCTATCAAATATTTTAATAATAATTTAATAAAATTTCAATTTGTTTTTCTAAATTTACATATTTTACTATTAAATGTTTTTTTTGTAATTTAGTTAAATTATAGGTTTAGATGATATATTATTAATAGATTCTGCTTTCGGGGGTATGTTATAATATGCCGTGTATTGTATTACCACAGCCGTTAATATTTTGCCAATTAACTTTTGGACCATATTTTAACTTACGTTTTAATGAAAATATTTGCTTAAAATCCATATTAAAATTTTATCTTTTTTCAGCGAACTAATTGTTCTTATAATTAGAACATTATTATAACAGACAATAGATTGTAATCCATAGGTTTTAGCTTAATTTTTAGTAAAATGACATTGACATTAATTACAATTTCTTGTTCTCTTATTTCGGTTATCAAAGTTAACATATCAACAGTTAAATAATTAAATTTTAATATAGTACCACTTAAAACTTAAGATAAAAACTTTAAAAGTCCGCAATTAAAAATACAATCAATATATTTAATATTTTTTCTGCATTGCAATGAATGCTGTTTGTTTGAAGCTTCGCAACTATCCCCTTTGAAAGTTACTTTTAGGGAAAAAAGTTATTCTTTATAAAAAGTTCTGCATGGTCTAAAACCTAGAATGCAATCATCAGATGTCAAATTTTTCAGTAATATACGGAGTTTGTGTGACTATATCCCGCCAAACGTAGCATGCCGAAATTCAAATGAATTAGAACCAATCAGATTCTATATAACTTCTATTTTCAGGAAACATATCATGTAGAGTTCGAATGCGGCTTTGTGATTAGTTCTCTACTCGCATTATGTTTCGGCACATGATTGGTTTCAAGAAAAACAATGTTCAATGTCAAACGTCAGTTTGCGTGTAGAACGCTATTAAAATTAGTGAAAACTCCGCATTGGAAGTGTTTCTCTTGAAGTAATTCAAGAAAAAGGGAAAGAGGCCCAACCAAAAAGTTTGGGCGGAGTCACTAACATGACCTGTACTCGGGAAGTCATTTCTACAATATTGGAAAACGGGGCACATAACGTGCGAAACGCGAACGGTACGTATTGTAAAGAAAATATAAACTCCATATGGAATACCAGTGCTAAGTTAGTGCAAGAGAAGTACGTTTCTGATTTTTAAATTTTGTTTGATCCATTTAAAAATGTAAAATTCAAACCGGCATGACACGCCCGCGATGACAGTAAATGTCATTCTATTTTGTTATAATATTTTTGTTGGGATATAGTCTGATAAATTGCTCTCGTGCATTGTAAATTATCGCAAGTTTGCACTCTTTTGACAAACTCAGTCGCATTGTTTTAGGCAACAGCCCCTCGCCCTTCCGGGCTCGGGACTGTTGCCAAACAATACGACTTCGTTTGTCGAAATCGCACAAACTTGTTACCGATAATTTCCAATGCACTTGTGCAATTACTGTTGAAAATATGAAATTTGTTCCAGAATAAAGTACCTTTATTATTGACAATATCAAGAACTGTTATAAAGAACAGTTATTTAGAATTTAAAATTGGGTTTAAACATACAGTCATGTCTGCCCAGTGATAAAAATAAGATTTTGTAATTTTTCTTTTTCTCTACAGTGGTACAATGCACATTGATATTTCAAATGTTGCAATGACAGTGACAGGTCTGTCATTGAACGTCAGATATTTGAAAATTATAAATGAATAGTAATTCCGGTGACATTGAGTTTGGAGAAAAAATAGAAATTGTATTAATTGTGATTGAAGATTATAAAACGTATCGGGAAGCAGATGAAATATTTAATAACAAACATCCAGATAAAAATGTATACAATACTACAGTCATGAATATTTATTTCCTGAAATTAGGGTTGATGGAAATCCATCGATTTCTAGACAATTCGCAAGTCCTTCTTTTTTTATTGGCTATGGCTTATAAGCCATTCACCCACTAACGGTTATAATATTTGCAGAATAAAAGGAGGAAAAAATGAATAATTACAAGCCTTTCTAGAACATTTTTAATATTTTTAACAGACCACAAAATTTAGCTGAACTTGAACATTGCATAAGAGATGAAATGCGCAGGTTTAGCCCGGAAAATTCGGGCAATGAATGAGTTGTTATTTAAAAAAAAATCGATGACGTCATTACACAAAATTTAATTTATTCCATACTGTACTGCGTGCACTATATATAAGAATTAAATGAAAACCAAAGTATTACAAGTTTATTCCATATAACCGTTATTATTTAGAAGAGAAAAACAAATACAGCGATTTTATTGGCAGAATTAATCGAGAAATAACTTTGAAATAATTTAAGTGCATAATGTATTAATAAAATTACATTTTGCACTGGTGCTTGAAATAATTTTAGTTAAGTACATTAAAACAGTGCCAGTGTCTGTTTAATAACACAGTATAATTGTTATGCTTTCGTATAAAGGGAAACAACAGGTCTATAAAAATCCGAAATAATAGAAAAAAAATAAGTAGCCATTTTTTAAAGTTACAGACGATCTAATTTAAAAAAAAAAATGATAACCTTGATGTAAACATTCAACGGCCCAATTGTTTATTATGTAAGTAACTATGAAAATTTATAGGGCTGGTAACCTTGGCTTTTATGTTGCCAGATGTTCCCATTCTTCACCCCTAGTACCTGCGTTCGACCTTCCCTTTAAATTTTAAAAGGAATTCGTTTAAATGAATGCTACACAACTCAAAATCCGTTCCAAATTAACATACGCTGAATAAAACTAACTCATATTTAATTTATATTACACGTACTTTTTCAATCTAAAAGGCAATTATCAAATTCAACTTTTACTTTTAAATGTAACATGGCTCAATGAATTTATATTTATGTTCAGTAGCTCCGAAAAGTCCGATTCAAACCAATATACAATAAATTAATCTAATTCAAGTATATACGCATTCTAGGGCCGAAAGACCTTAGGTCAATAGCCCATGTGACAGTCTTGTTTATTAAAAAATATGTAAATAATGTAATCATGTCAAAAGGCTGTTAATAGAGATTATGTATATATAAATTTTAGTAATTATTACATATATTTTATTTGTCCAATACTATTTTTATTTTTAAAATTAAAAACAGACGTGTTCGAGGATTTTCTTATTTTTACACACATAGCACATATTTCAAAGTAATAATACTTATTACTTGATAACAAAATTGATATTTATTATATGTATTAAGTACATTTAAAAACTAAAATAATTTTGGCTTTTAAATGTGCAGCAATTTTCAGTCGAGTTATGAATTTTTTAAAATGTATTTTTTTCAATGACGCACACTGGAATGCAAAAATTAAAAAATAATATAAAACAGAAGGATAAAATCCTACGAAAATTCAGTTTACTTCACAAGGCGTCTATCTTTCAATAATAATTTTGGTTTTTGAATGTGCAGCAATTTTCAGTCGTTATGAATTTCTGAAAATGAAGTTTCTTCAATGTCAAACTTTCGAGCGCAAAAAATTAAAAAAATAGTGTGAATCGCAAGAAAAAAATTCCACAAAAATTCAAATCACTTTACACGCCGTCGATCTTTCAAAATCATTTTGTCTTTTGATTATTATTATTATTAAAAAAAGGGTTTGAAATATAATAAAAATTAAATTTAATGTGGTAAAAAATAAATATAGCATCTATAAGAAATAAGAAAGTTTATGATACGAACGTCTTTGCCATTCTTAAATACCTCCTCAATTAACTAAGATATAAAGAAACAACGAAATACAAAAAAAATGAAGTAATTTTTTTCAATGGATTATTAATCAGCATAAAATTCTGCAAAAGTGCCATAACCTCTAACTCTTCTAATAAGCGGGATCCCCATGATGAGTCTCGAATTTGAAACACCCTGTATAATATCAAATATTACTGAGAATTAATACACCCATGATGAGGAAAATTATTCTATTTCTTAATTATTTCATTTTCATCTTGTGTTCGATCAACCAGTTTCGACATGCACGGCTTATTATAATTACACCCTTTGTACTAAACAGGTCACTGATTCGAAAAGAAATAACACACATATAAAAATTATTCTCAAATAATAGGATATCAGATGTCTTACTATGTTTATAATATTGGGAAAATTATTCTAAAAGTAATGAATCAATCATTTTCATCAAATTAAATTTTAAAATTAAAAAAACAAAATTGTGATTTATTTCCATTGAATCTTTTTCTGTCTAACTTTTCTCTATTACGGCACAAGAGGATGCAATTAATATTATCAAGTACAGGTTTAATACCGTAATTTGTGCATTATTAATTATTCCAAGAAAAATCACTTTACTTTTGAAAATCAAAACCAATACAAATTTGATTAAATATTATATTGGTATTCATTGTTTATTTCCGGCAATTTAGCTCAACAAATTATCTCAAAGATTTACAGCTCAGGTAAAAATAAGTTTACAAAATCAAACGTTACTTGAAATAGTATAATTTAGGCTATTGTTTGACCACCAATTTATAATTTAGTAAATGTTATATTCAGTTTAAAATTGTTCGAAAAACTTATTTTTTGTCGTAAGTTATTATTATTGATTGGTATTTATTTCTATATTAATATTTACAAGAAATGTATGAATAAAGTATTATTGAGAAAATGGACGTAATAAAAAATCGAAGATTTATTTCTCTACCATGCGTTACAATGGCCAATGAAATTCAGTTTGAAACAGCAAAAAACTTAAAGAAAGTTATTAATTTAAATAGCAATAGTAAAAATCTATTTTTAAATGTGTATAGAAGTGGATGCCATGCCTCAAATGTTTTTATCTTTCGCAGATGTTAGCATTCGTCACCCCCCAAGTTAACTACCTGTTTTCGACCGCCCTTTAAATTTTAAAACGAATTCGTGGAATGAATGAGTCACATCCCAATATCCGGTCCAAACTAACACACAATAGCACATAAAAACATTTACACATTAACAGTAAAATATCCATTTATGTAAAGTAATTTAATTAAAAAATCACTGAACTAATAGCAAGGAAGGGATGTAAATCTGGTATGAGAAAATATCATTTTCATCGATTAAATGTCGTTCCCAATAAAATATTTTATGAATTATATATTAAAATCTTTGTTTACAAGTTCTTTGGAATTTAATAATGCATTTAGTGATGATGTTGGATATTTGTTGCCACTTATTATTTTGTTGCTGTGGCAACGCATTGTTTGTTTTATTTTTTAAACGAAATGACTCAAAAAATTTCTAATAATACAATTAAAAAAAATAGGATCAGAGAAAAATCTATAAAGAGTAAAAAAGTGTATTGTTGTAGCAACAAAGTATTCAACTTTAGTTCAATGCATTTTTGAATCTGGTAAATTTAATTTAAAAAAATTAATTATAAAATTATGCGATATATTTTAGACACGCTACCACTTATTTTTCGTCAAATTTACTTGAAAAATGCCTTAGGCGACCCTAGAAAAAATAGTATTGCATCGTAGCTACAAATGCTCTATCTAAAAAATACACAAGGTCGGTTGTTTTTTGAAACCAATAATATTTTGCATTCAAATAAAAAAATGAAATAAAAAATGTCCTGAAAATGTCTCTCATATAAACTTTATAAATTTACTAAAAATTAATTGATGTAACTTCCGGTAAAACCAAAAGTGCAACTGGTTTTTGGATGACCACTAAACTAAAAAAAAATCGAAAATATGACACTTATTTCTGGAGTATTTCTGAACACTCGTTGGTTTTGATGCAAAATCAGAGTTAAATACCAAAAATTTCAAATTTTATATATTAGTGTCTTATTTTAATTAAAAATATTCATTAGAATTGATTCAGAAGATTTACAACATTTTATATCCGAAGTTTTGAAGCAATGAAACTATGTCAGCATATTATTATGAAGTAAAATTTTATTATTTAAATTGAAAATAAATCACAAAAGTACAAATATTATTTTCTACAATCGTCAGAAAAAAAGTGTATTGACGCATCGCTAAATTCTCAATATTTAGGTATAGTATTCTAATTTTAACAAAAATATTGTTTATATTTCGTGTTCGATGATTATTGGCGCATTCGAATGACATTCTCATGCGAAACAATAAAAACACAAATTTTGCGCACGTACAAAAATAACTATTATTACGATAGAAAAAATTGTGAATGATACACGCATTAAAAGTGCCTTTATTTTTATTTAGTAGCGTTGCGAACTGCTGGTTCGCCGTCGTTGTGCAAATTCCCTACTCACAAAATGAAGTAATTCTTTGAATGCTTGTCATAAATTATTTTCTGAATATGTACATCGATAATATAAAAACAAATTTTAGTTAAATAACCATGCATTTAAGGGTTAAAGATGTTCAAAAGGTAGAATGCATTGAATTATTGTAGGTTGCTGGCAGCGGCAACGTTGCTTTTCACACACTGGTAGGTTATGCAATACTTGTGGCAACCCATTCTTACACACGGTATGTTTCCCCACACTTGTGGCACCCTGGATACACACTTCACGTTTCCCAATACTTGTGGCACGGTTGCCACAATTGTTTTTTTGCAATAACTTTGTTTATATGGAGGGTAAAACAAAATGAATCACATATTCAGAAATAGCGTGGAAAAGCGCAGCGAAAGGGCAGCGAAAGGGCAGCATCTAAACGAAAGCGCCACAATTGAGGATATTTCATGGGTTGCCACAAGCATTGCGGGACGTGTATGTGTGTGTGTGTGTGTGTGTGTGTGTGTGTGTGTGTGTGTCTGCCTGTGCGCGCTGTATCTCAAAAACTAATAGAGCAATTGATATGAAACTTTGAACATCCGTCTTATTTGATAATCCGAAGAACTGAAAAGCTTTTGGTAAAATTTCGTACACCGGAAGTGGGTGTTTACAAAACATTTAAACATTTAAACATTTAAACAAATATTAAAGACAATAAAGAAATGAGATTATTTTGTTTGAAAACATTTTTCATAAAATCATTGCTATTCGAGAAAAAAATTTATTAATTTTATTTTTATTTTTGGTTTATAATTATGAAACGATAATAGTTACAGCAATTTTATATGAATAATAATTGTTGTAAATGCCAAAATGAACAACTTATAAAGAACAAGTTTTTTTCGAAATCCCTTTAGTTTTTGAGTAAACTGAGTTTTTGAATTTAAAGTATAATTTTTCCATCTTTCTTCATTTTGACGTTTTAAACGTCAGCTTCATCCGAGTTTACAAAGCGCTCGATATACATTTAAAATATGAATAAAATTGAAAATAAACCATGAAAGCGTAAATATAAATAATATCATCAAATCGGAGAAAGTAACATGATGGCCACATCACCATTTTTTTTTAATGGAACAACCTATATACGTTGCCACCAATCTATGGCATTTTTAATAAGCTTTCTAATGACAGTTTGTATAACAAAATATTAAGAATTCTTGAGATTTATCAATAAAAACATATTTCTTTTGTCACCTACTGCCGATTTTTCGATTTTCATCCAAAACTATGCATTTTCAGGAAAAATTATAAGAAACCAAAATTGTAGAGCGGAAAATTTCCAATCGATATGGGTCTTTCAACTTTTCAGATAATGCGTACATTGCCCGCCATAGCGCGCAACATCGTGACCGTATATGCATTTTAGCGTTTCCTTTTCAAATTTTTTATTAATAAATTGCACTATACTTTATTTTCCGCTCCCTCTAGCGGAAAAACGGGAAATTATAGGGAAATTAAAATGACCAATATTGATTGAAAATGTTTCGCTCTACAACTCTTAATAGAAGCAATTTTTGCCCAAAATTCATAGTTTTGGCTGAAAATGCAAATTGAAAATGTAGGTATCAATTTTTGAGTTTTTGAATTGTTTTTTGAATTTTCAGCGAAAACTATGCATTTAGAGCAAAAATTGCTTTTATTAGGAATTTTGGAGCGGAACATTTTCAAACGATGTGGGTCATTTGAATTATTCTACAATTGACGTTTTTCGGCCAGAGGGCGTGAAAAATAAAGTATAGTGCAAGTAATTTATAAACAATTTGAAAAAATGGTGATGTGGCCATCATAGTACTTTCTCCGACTTGATGGTATCATAGCCATTAATATTTACGTTTTCATTGTTTATTTTCAATTGAAATCATATTTAAAATGAACATCGAGCGTTGCGTAAATTCGGACGAAACTGACGTTTAAAACGTCAAAATTATGAAAGATGGAAAAATTATACTTCAAATACAAAAACTCCGTTTACTCAAAAACCAAAGAGATTTCGGAAAAAACTTATTCTTTATAAGTTGTTCATATTGGCATTCTCTACAATTATTATTCACATAAATTTGCTGTAAGTATTATCGTTTCATAATTATAAACCAAAAATTAAAAAATTAATAAATTTTTTTCTCGAATAGCAATGATTTTATGAAAAATATTTTCAAGCAAAAGATGTTGATTTCTTTGTTGTCTTTAATGTTTGTTTAAACGTTTTTGTGATATTTTTCATATTTAAGAAAATATTGGCAAAAAACAAAAAACAGTTAAGGTAAACACCCACTTCCGCTGTACGAAATTTTACCAAAAGCTTTTCAGTTCTTCGGATTATCAAATAAGATGTAAGTTAAAAGTTTCCTATTAATTGCTCTATTAGTTTTTGAGATACAGCGCACACAGCCGGACACACACACACACACACACAGACACAATTTTTTTTTGCCAGAAATTATTGAAATGGCATCTAGGGACCCCAAAACGGATATTTCCGTAAAAAAATTTTTTGGAAAAAAATCACGATCTTACTTTCTCGTACTTCGTAACGGAGAAAGTAAAAAATGGTGATGTGGCCATCATGTTACTTTCTCCGACTTGATGGTATCATTGCCATTTATATTTACATTTTCATGGTTTATTTTCAATTGAAATCATATTTTAAAAGTATATCGAGCGTTGCGTAAACTCGGATGAAACTGACGTTTAAAACGTCAAAATTGTGAAATATGGAAAAATTATGCTTCAAATTCAAAAACTCAGTTTACTCAAAAACTAAAGAGATTTCGAAAAAAACTCATTCTTTATAAGTTGTTCATTTTGGTATTTTCTGCAATTATTATTCACATAAATTTGCTGTAACTATTATCGTTTCATAATTATAAACCAAAAATTAAAAAAAATTAATAAATTTTTTTCTCGAATAGCAATGATTTTATGAAAAATATTTTCAAGCAAAAGATGTTGATTTCTTTGTTGTCTTTAATGATTGATTAAATGTTTTTATGATATTTTTCATATTTAAGAAAATATTGGCAAAAAACAAAAAAACAGTTAAGGTAAACACCCACTTCCGGTGTACGAAATTTCACCAAAAGCTTTTCAGTTTGTCGGATTATCAAATAAGACGTATGTTGAAAGTATTCATATCAATTGCTTTATTAGTTTTTGAGATACAGCGCACACAGGCAGACACACACACACAGACAGACAGACACACACGCACACACCCACACACACACAGAGACACAATTTTTTTTCCAGAAATTGTTGAAATGGTATCTAGGGACCCGAAAATGTATATTTCCGTAAAAAAAATTTTTGAAAACAAAATCACGATCACAATACTTTCTCGTACTTCGTAACGGAGAAAGTAAAAACGGTAAAATGCATATACGGTCACTATTTTTCGCACTCTGGCGGGCAATGCATGCATTATGGGAAAAGTCGAAAGATCTACGTCGATCGGAAATTTTCCGCTCTACAACTTTGGTCTCCTATTATGTTTACAGAAATGGATAGTTTTGGCTGAAAATCCAAAAATGAGCAGGAGGTGACAAAATAAAAATGTTTTTATGGATAAATCTCAAGAATCCTTAAATTTTGTATACAAATTGTATATTATAATAAAACACTTTTAACTTTGTTTTGTATAACTTATATATTTATTTTTGTGACTTAAGTTTCGGTAATACAATTACTATTTTCAAACAAGAAGTGTTTTAAAAACCGATTTACAAAGGTATATATACAGGTAAGATACAGATAAAAACTAATTACACAAGGGCTTTGAAAATAGGGGTGTAAATTAGGTCAAGCTGGTATATTATTGGAAAGCTTATCAAAAATGCCTTGCATTGGTGGCAAGACATATAGGGAGTTCCATTTGAAAAAGAAAAGTTATCATTGTTTTGCGTACGTTGACACCCTGTACAGTAGTATGAACAAAAAAGAACCAATGCCGATTTCTATTATTCTTCATGATGTGGACATTTTTTTAGTGTATAAAAATGACGACAGCTTTGCTAGGAGCGCTTCTGCAATTTTTTCAATGTGTCCTTGTTTTTGCCACAAATTTGCCCATAACTAACGAACCGTCCATAATGGACCCATGGTATCCTATACTATTTTGATCAGCTTCTCAAGAGGGTTGAAAATAAAGTATAAAATATAGGGTGTTCTTTTAAAAAAAAACATAACTTTGTTCTGTTATATATACTGGGACATCCTGTACAAAAATGTACATATTTTTAAAATATGTAGAATAAGTGTGGGTACCAGTTTAAGAAAACTAGAAGTCGATATCTCACATAGCAAATAAGTTATGGGGCTTTTACAGATCGCTGCGTCACCCTGTATATATATGTATATATACAGTGTGTATTTAGGAGAAAATCTTATTCTTTATGAAAAATTTTGCTTGTATTGATACCCTCTATAAACAATGAAAAATCCAGTAATTACTTAAGATGAGATCAAAAACTTGAAATTATATTGAGTTAATTTGAAATTACTTCTAATGTTACATCAATATCGTGTTACCTGTAATTGTCGACGTTAGACAAAAGGCAAATGTCATTTTGATAAAACTTGTATTGCTTTCTATTAGTAAACAAGGATGACCATGAAACTTAAACATTTATCTGAATATTTTCTGAATAAAAACATGTTATTTTTAATACAATAATTTAATTTTAAATTGTACAGTTATTCCACATATTCTCCTCCAAATCCAGCGCAATCTTTAACTCTTTTTCTAAATTGTTTGTAAACGTTGTTCAGCATTTCAAGATTCATTTCTTGAACAGCCTCCACAATCCGTATTTTTAGATGATTTACATCATTTACCATTGATTCTCTGTAAACTTTTTGCTTCAGGTAACCCCAAAGGAAAAAATCCATGGGAGTCCGGTGACCGAGCCGGCCAATGTATTGGTCCAGCTCGTCCAATCCATCTACCAGGAAAATGTAAATTCAAGAAATCTTTAACAATCATGGTACCATGAACTGGATACCCATCTTGTTGGAAATAGATGCGTCGCAATTCCTCTTGCTCAAGTGATGGCAATAAAAAATTCTGAAGCATTTCTAAGTAATTATTTTGATTTAAATTTCCATTAAAATAATAGGGTCTAATGATTCTGTTGAACAACATTCCACACCAAACATTGACTTTTTGATATCGCTGATTTCGGGCGTTAATTCTAAAATTGGGATTGTCCTTTGACCAATTTCTACAATTTTGCGAGGAAACAGTACCATTTGTCGAAAACGTTGCTTCATCACTAAACATTAAATTTTGATAAAATAGGCGATTTTCCATAGTGTTCTCACCAACCCATAAACAAAACTCGAGTCTAAAAGCGGGATCTGCAATTTCTAAGGTGTGCCTGAATTTAGGTTTAATGGATAAATTTGATTCGCTTTATATTTTTTTTGCAGTAATGTATGACTAACATTGAGTTCAGTTGCTCGCTGGCATAAAGAACTCGTAGGATGTTCCGCAACTGATTCGATAGCCAGAATAATCACGGCATCATCATCATTGTATGATTTGCGAGGCTTCTTTTTGTCGGCAACGGATCCCGTTTCATCGAACTTTTTAACTAATTTCGTTAAGGCTGTTCTACTTACACGTACATAGGGGTATTTCGCATTAAATAACTGTATTGCGTATTTATAAGAGACTTCTCCTAAACCATAGCATTTCACCAGGTAGATTCGCTTCTCTAACGTCAACATTGTTTTCATATTAAGCTCGCTGAACTATCTCAGTAAATGTCGACTCTCAGTAAATGCCGCTGTTTAACGAATGATTCATGGGTAACACGATGCTGATGTACTTAGATTTAAAATAAAAAAATGACATAATTTCAAGTTTTTGATCTTATCTTAAGTGATTACTGGATTTTTCTATAACTGTAAGGGATTTCGATGCAAGCAAAATTTTTTATAAAGAATAAATTTTTCTCCGAAAACTCATATTAAAAAAGTTTTTCCTGTAGGAAGCCTTATCAGTTTACATACTGTATATACCGGGTGACCCAGGGATCTGTAAAAGCCCCATAACTTATTTGCTATTTGAGATATCAACTTCTAGTTTTCTTGAACTGGTACCCACACCTATTCTACATATTTAAAAAAAATATATGTTTTTGTTCCAGGTGTCCCAATATACATAACAGAACAAAGTTATGTTTTTTTAAATAGAACATCCTATATTTTATACTTTATTTTAAACCCTCTTGAGAAGCGGATAAAAATAGTATAACATACTATGGGTCTATTATGGACGATTGGTTAGTTATGGGCAAATTTGTGGCAAAAACAAGGGCACATTGAAAAAATTACAGAAGCGCTCCTAGCAAAGCTAGCGTCATTTTTTATACATCATGAAGAATAATACAAATCGGCTTTGGTTCTTTTTTGTTCATACTACTATACAGGGTGTCAACATTCGCAAAATATTGGATAACTATTTTTTTTCAAATGGAACACCCTACATATCTTGCCACCAATGTATGGAATTTTTAATAGGCTTTCCAATGATTTATAATTTGTATAATGAAATATTAAGGATTCTTGAGATTTATCCATAAAAACATTTTTCTTTTGTCACCTCCTGCTAATTTTTGGATTTTCAGCCAAAACTATGCATTTTCTGAAAAAATAATAAGAGACCAAAGTTGTAGAGCGGAAAATTTTCAATCGATATTGCTTTTCGACTTTTCTAATAATGCGTACATTGCCCGCTAGAGTGCGCAAAATCGTGACCGTATATGCATTTTAGTGTTTTTCTCAAATTTTTTGTTCATTAATTGCACTATACTTTATATTCCATGCCCTCTAGCAGAAAAACGGATAATTATAGAATTATTCTAATCACCTACATCGATTGAAAATATTCCGCTCTACAACTCTTAAAAGATGCAATTTTTGCCCAAAATGCACAGTTTTCGCTAAAAATCCGAAAAACCATTGAGAAACGCAAAAATAGATACATACATTTTCAATTTGCATTTTTAGGGAAAACTATGCATTTTTGGCAAAAAATGCTTCTATTAAGAGTTGTAGAGCGGAACATTTTCAATCGATATGGGCCATTTTAATTTCCCTATAATTTCCCGTTTTTCCGCTAGAGGGTGCGGAAAATAAAGTATAGTGCAATTTATTAATACAAAATTTGAAAAGAAAACGCTAAAATGCATATACGGTCACGATTTTGTGCACTCTAGCGGGCACTGCACGCATTATCTTAAAAGTTGAAAGACCTATGTCGATCGGAAATTTTTCGCTCTACAACTTTTGTTTCTTATAATTTTTCCTGAAAATGCGTAGTTTTGGCTGAAAATCCAAGAATCGGCAGAAGGTGGCAAAAGAAATATGTTTTTAATGATAAATCTCAAGAATCCTTAATATTTTGTTATACAAACTGTATATCATTGGAAAGCTTATTAAAAATTCCATGCATTGGTGGCAAGATTTATAGGGTGTTCCATTTGAAAAAAAAAAGTTATCCATTGTTTTGCGTACGTTGACACCCTGTATATCACTATGAATAAAAGAGAACCAAAGCCGATGTGTATTATTATTTATGATGTGGGAAATTTTCTAGTGTATAAATAATGATGCTTTCTTTGTCAGGAACGCTTCTGCAATGTTTTCAATGTGTACATGTTTTTTCCACAAATTTGCCCATAACTAACCAACAGTCCATAATAGACCCATACTATCTCATACTAGTTTTATCAGCTTCTCAAGAGGGTTGAAAATAAAGTATAAAATATAGGGTGTTCCATTTAAAAAAACATAACTTTGTTCTGTTATGTATATTGGGACACCCTGTACAAAAACATACATATTTTTAAAATATGTAGAATAAGTGTGGGTACCAGTTCAAGAAAACTAGAAGTCGATATCTCAAATAGCAAATAAGTTATGGGGCTTCTACAGATCCCTGGGTCACCCGGTATACAGATGCTGGAGGGAAGTAACGGTCGTACTTGTTGGTAAAAAAATCGAAGAAAAATCCTCGTATCAGGGAATCCGACCAAAGGGGTGGTTAATAAATCATCTATTTATCATAAAACCGAGCTTTCGCCAATGTTTATCAGCTTCAGAATACTGTACTGTACAATAATACAGATTGCCAACAACAACGGATAAGAACACAGTCTTCAAAATTATTAAAAGGAAGAAGAGGATTTTAGAAAAACATCTACTGTACAGTCTAGTTGTCGAAAAAGATAAAAACATATTTGCAGCAATACCATTTGTAAACAATACCAGTAACAAAATTAGAAAACAGCTAAAATCGCATACCGTAAACGCAATTGAAGTCAACAGAACAAATTTAGGCCACAAAATAATTAATAACAAAATAGAAACAAAAGATCTTCTTAAAAAGTCAGGGGTGTACAGAATCAACCGTGAAAATTGTGAGGGCAAATACATAGGACAAACGGGAAGAAATTTTGAAACAAGGCTGCGTGAACACAAAAAAGCAATAATCAACGGATCAACAAACACAGGATTAGCGGACCATTGCATAGACACAGGACACCACATGGGAGAGATCAAGCCGATACATATTTGCCGGAAAAGCCGTAAGCTGACTCTATTAGAGGGATTAGAGATTAAAAGGTCCATTACCAACGGAGATTACTTGTTAAATAACCAGCACGAGATCATCACCACGGACAACATTATTAGCGCCGTAATTTCACCTCGCCATTAACATGCCTTACCTGTGTATATATTTTGTAACATTTCATTACATTCAATTAGTTTAACTTTGAAAATGATCCTAACCGATCGAAACACGTGTCAGGCAACTGAAAATAAAATTATGGAACAAAACAAGCGTTTTACTTTACCCAACTTGAAAATATGGTTCCATCAAGAAAGTAGCACAACAAGTATTCAATATAAATAAATATACTTAATTTACTATCTAAATTACAAAGCTATCTAATCGATACAGAAAATTACACATTTAAAAATAACGGTTCAGTTTAAGAAAATAATATCAAAGCATATGCACTGAAATAAAAGTCAAATAAAAATTTACAATCAATATAAAGTCTGGACGGTCCGTTGGTGTAGTGGGTATAGGCGAGCGCTTGTGCTGGCCCGGGGGAAAGACTTTTCGGTTTCGAGAAGTATTCGTTCGGGTCCGTGGTTGTTGTATACGTCTTTCATTATTCATTTGTTCATTTATTCATTTAATTTATAACTTATATATCTAATAAACATTGATGATGGCTAATGGTCATAGAACCAAGGCCAGGCGTAACGCCGAAACAAAAAAAAATAAAAAATAAATATAAAGTCTTTCATTAAAACTGATGATACAATTATAAAATGGCTTGAGTACGCATGTATCTGTTAGCTTAAAAATAAACAATTAAAGTGAACTCACAGACGTGAGATATTCATCATAACTATAAAACGCTTGTTTCAGCAAATACGTTTTAATAGTAAGTTTAAATTTTTTAAAAGGTAAGTCTCGTACATGATTGGGTAGCTTAAACAATTTTATACAGAAATATTTTGTACCGATATGAGATTTTTCAAGTCTTAACTTACTCTGATTATAATTTCTTCTGAATCTGGTGAAATGACCATGTCCTTGGTGATCTTGATGGGAACTAAGGTGACGTTTCATGTATAATAAACATTCAAGACTGTATATGGATTTAAAAGTTAAGATTTTAAAGTGTATAAAATACTGCTCCCAGTTGGAGTAGTATACTGATCCAGCTATTAACCTTATGGCACGACGTTATAGAGCAAACAATCGGTGTCTGGCCGTTGAATGACCCCAAGCAAGTATCCCATACCTTATACGAGATTCACACATTGCATAGTAAGACACGACACTTTGTTAGACATATAGCGTAGACAATATATATTCCTTGTTAAAATGTTTGCAATATATTCTTCACGAGTGTCCCATTTAAAAGTTGAATCTAAATAAACACCTAAGAAAGAAACTGTGTCTTGAAGAATAGTACTTGATTTGTCTAGAGAAAATATATCTTGCGATGTTTTAACCCATTATTCTTACACCAAGAGACACAGCGATTTACAGTATCATTACTTTTTGCAACGCTTTATCCAAATGATCATCAATGTCTAAGACTGATGTATCATCATCAAACAAAACTACCTCAGAATTATGAGTTGGACTGGAAAGTTAGTTGTAAATATCATTGAGAAATATGAGGAATAATATTGGTCCAAGTACTGACCCTTGTGGAACTTCATGTTTAACAACCTGTTTTCTATCAGTAAGATAGGATGTTATTAATTGAACACTAATAGAATCAACATTATACATTTTGAGTTTTTCACAAAGTAGTATGTGTGGGACACAATCAAAAGCCTTGCTCGTATCGAGGAAAGATCGTACACATTTTTTTTTTTAATTTCAAAACACTCGGGTTATAATGTCAGTTAAGGTTATCAATGCATCACTTGTAGATCTACTAGACCGAAATCCAAATTTGCCGAGCATTAAATAGGCTATTAGATTCAAAGTAATCCAATAATTGTTCTTTCGTAAAAACGAAATATAGTTGTTTTTATCATTACGATCCCCTTTCTTAAGGACTGGGATTACAATAGAATGCTTTAGAAACTTTGGAAACACCCCAGTCTTTATAATTAAATTTATAAGTTTTGTTAGTGGACCCACAAGAAGGTGTTTCACAGATTTTATTAAATCAGCAGTCATTTCATATATATCAGAAGACTTGGTATTTTTTTAATTTTGTAATAGTATCTCTGACTTTATTAATTGAGACTTGTTTAAAACTAAAGTTAGTCTTAAAATTTACATTCATGTTGCTAACATTATTAAAATCTCGGTTTGTACTGTTGTTGGTTAGTATCAACGACATTTATAAAAAAATATTAAACGTATCACAGTCAATATTACTTTCTTAGATTTGTTGTTAGATTTATTTATATAAACATTGTTTGCAAGATAACCAGCGCCAAACATCACTTATAGAATTTTTGTTACACGCACATCCGTGGCTGACTTCAAAAATAATTCATCTCGCGATTTATGAAGACTACGATAAATAAATTATCTTAAACTGTTTAATAGGTGTTTTTAACATACCTCTATTGAAATGTCGAAGATTAGTAGTGCTAAACGGCAATGTATTATATCGCGCGGATCCGTGGCCGACTTCAAAAATTTAATTCGTCACCAATTTTTATTAAAATGGTATACTTATAATTATAAATTATTTATTGAATGTCCGTTAAAACATTTTTGATATTTCATCTTCTGGGTTAATAAACATTTAAATGCAATTTGTTATAATTCGGGAGATGGCGGGGGCGCCAAAATCCGTTTCAGGAAAGTTGAGGAAACTTCTCGTCGGTTCCCTCCCTTCGGGAAGATAACCACAAAATATAAGTCAACATTGCAATTAATATTGGGTTTCCCAGGACCTTAGTTCACAAATTGGTTTACAATCCTCGGGTCACACATCCTCCGCCCGCCACCACTTAACCTCCTCCTGTCATCGTCCACAGGAAACTCCCTTACATAGAGGGCCTCACTCCTCAACTAATATCCCTCCTGAGGAACGATAACGTCGGATTCCTCAGTAGAATATAAACAGATAAACCGGTTATTTTTCAATAAACTTAAAGACAAGGTCCCCAAGGACTTTCTACAGTTTCTGGTATACAGTATATATTGATCTACTTGTAACCAGGTTTACATTGGTCAAACATCAACATCTACGGTACACTTGCGTACATTTTTAAATTTTGCATTACCGCTGGAACAGGTGGCTCGCATTTAGCGTCGGCGGACAGTTGGCCCTACCGATCAAGTTAGTAATTGCCAAATGACATAAATGTTCAGAAAAATATATACATGAGAGTAAACCAATAATGCCAGGAAAGAAACAGTCACGAAAATGTAAATGGTCACCAATACTTCACTCAATGTTCACGAAGTAAAGCATCGGCGGCGGCATAGCGGTGTAGCGGATAGTCGACTATGGCGACGTCTACAGACTGACAGAACTGAATGTAGTGATCTGAATGAGTCGAATGATTGGAAGTTAAATTCTGAATCATGTCTATGAAGTGTTTTGCCGGCTATATACCCTCCACGCCCTACTATGATCCTAGCTGCGGGTAGTGGTAGGGTGCGACGGGAGCGTCGAGTTCGGAACACGTGTTCGAACCGGCAAGTTCCTCGATGCGAAGATGCACAGCGGTGGAGGCTTATCTCTTTATCGTGTTTTTACTGGCAGCTATACTTCTTCGAAAATTATCTCGTTTGGTAATTTAAATAATGAGGAATTTATGCTAACTTTAAAAAGCTGCAATGGTTAGCTCATAAAATGCAAATTAAAATAATTACGGATTTGTTACGATGCGTAGGTAACTTAGCACCGATAACAAATGGCCCCGGGACAACGAGATATTTTTAAAGTGCGAAGAAAAGTATGTACATATGATGGCTGCCAGTTGAAGTCATCATTGTGGGTATGGCATCACTGGGCTGGATCATTCCGAGGCTGAGGTGTGAGGAAATTCGGTCTTCCCACACCGGATCCAAGTTCCGCTGGGAACTTGTCTGGGCGTCATGGAGATGCAGCATTGGCTGCCTTCGACGCTGACTGGGCCTTGAGTAGGTCCTTCCGCGGTTGTGGTGCGAGGGGACTCGATCATCTCGACACCGGAACTCGGCATCTCTGGATGCCTGAGTCCTATATTGCTGGCAGGGACACTGGTTTTTGAAGTTACTTCCGATGCTGATGTGTGATGAGATTCGGATATCTTATTCGGACATCGCTGGATGTCTGGAGTGGCCGTATCCTTGGAGTAGTCACGTCTGGTCCGGCCGGGGATGAGCTGTCACCTTGAGGTGAACTGGCACGGCCCTCGTGCTTAAGGCGGCTGGTGCACCAGACGCTACGGTGGAGTATGGGGCGGCTGAAGCTGGAGGTGGTTTGGTACTAGATGGTGTTGTCAACCGTGTTTGATGGGTGCCAGAGAAGCTGCGTCGGTGCACGTATAAGTGCTAGTGTTGCAGCTGCCTTTATGTGGCTACGAAGTCACACGGAAATGTGCAGCTGCTAGGACAACACAATGGACTGATCCGCCTCCCGCTGCCTGCCTAAATACTATTTGTGCTTGGATCCAAATTGTTCTCGAAACTATATTTGTCGGTTTGAACGCGTTCGGACCTCTACCCTACTACCACCCACAGCCCGGAGCTGAGTAGGGCATGGATCGTATAAAGCTCATGGAGCAGTCCATCAGATGTCCCTGCGGTTGATCATGGTCAAGGTTCGGTCTCGTATCGCTCTACTCGGAGGAGAGTTCTTAGCTGGTATATTCCCGCACCTCAGGAGGAGGAATTCAACACTGCCCCATTATGGGGGCGTCTGTAAAAGATCGTCTCTTCTCTCTTATAAAAAAAAAAACATCCATCAGATGAATCAGAATATTCGATTCACAACATTCAATTCAAATTCTATTCATTCAAATTAGATCACAAGTCACAACATCACAGTCGATACAGAAGTACCGCCAGCCAGAACTCCGACTCGCCAACGTCACCATAGCCGCCGTTTCGCCACGCCGCCGATCCCACGACGTTGCCGCCGCTGACGTTATCACTGCTTCCATTGCCGCCGAGCCGCCGGTCACCCATCCGCGTACTCGTCGAGTATCCCAGTGCTTTGCGAACATTAACTGTTGGTGACTTTTATTTTTGAGCTTTGACTTTTCGTTTTGTAAATAATTTCAAGAACATTGAAGGTGTACATTGAAATTAGTATTATTATCATGTTTTTACGTTAGTAATGCATACACGTCATATTTTTTTATTCATAATTACCATAATAATATGGATATTTTTAACCTTCAAAATGTTGGGAAATGATTCCCTTGTTTGCGAACCTCTGTTTCGAAGTGCAGAAATTGCAATCAATATACATAAACGTCAAATTGGCAGTATACCCCCGATTTCTCCAAAAAATCTACGATGAAATGACCTCTTCAGTTCAGTTTAATTATGGCTTACCACATAATAACGGTCATAGCCTTCCTCTTCATTGGGTGCGTCTTATTTATAAGTAGATCTTGATTATTTGTGTTGGTTCACATATACATATCTCAGGTTCGCAAGGTTGCTGCTTTACGTGTATTTCTCAGGCCAACTAATGTCAAACTAATCCAACTTTATAATTGCTTGATAGTACGAATATTTCAATTAACATGCAATAGTGTAATGACGACTAGTGATTTTAACGAATGAAAGCGTTTACTGGCGTCGCATCTCTCGAAAATTAGGATCATCTGGCAATTTTACAATATCTACCACATCAAATGCAATATTCCGTTCTCGTTTCGATTGTAATGCGTCAAGTGGTAATCCCGAACTGGGCTCGTGGTCGACAAACGGCAATATTTACACCATTAATTCCGAATATAGCTCGGGTATCACTAATAAAATGTATGTTTATATTCATTGTTAATCACGAACCATGTTCGTAATATAAATGTTAAAAATGAAATGGTAAACCCGAACTGAATTCAGGAGAATAAATGTTACTGTTCCAAAGTTCATATTCCCGAGTTCAGTTCGTGCCGATATTGTAGTGACCTACTTGGTTTAACAATTTATAGAAAGTGACTTGATTATAAGAAATGTAAAATTTTCAATTTTAGTTTGTTTCTCTGTTTTGGAATTTAAATTGTCAGAATAAAATGGATTCAAAATAGTGAACAAATATTCGAAAATAAAATCCTCAAAATAGAAGTTGTTATGATAAGTCATCTGTAAAACGCACGATTTAGAAACCTCTCGTTCTCATTACACTCTTCCATTACAATTTAGCAAAATTAATAAGTGTCATTTTTATACGGTAAAATAAAATATAACTCTGCAGCGAAAAATCTAATTTATGTGGTTAAGTCTCGTTGGAGAAACCGAGCGTCTATTTGTTATACAAGTTAAAGATGTAGGTCATTGAAATAGATATGTGTACCCAAATCAAACAATTTTACTTTACGATTGCTAATTGCGAATAAAATAGTATATGTTACACACCTTGGGGTAACATAATTTTCAATGTTTCCCGACTCGGGAAATATTATTTATTTATTACTGTTACATATTTTTATGTCAAAGTGAAAACACAACCACCCTAATACATATTTCCCTAATATATATACAGAAGGTTTTTTTTATCGTGGGCCATAGGATTTTACATGTTAAAAATTATACCTTGTTTTAATGCATATTTCAACAAATAATTTTAAAGCAAATTTTAGTTAGTAATAAATCAATTACTTTTCCACATGATGCGCTTAATTAGATTACCTAAAACATGTTTTATTCCATTAAAAAATGAAATTAATTCACTAATCAATCTGACATTTCAGAAATTCAAGGTACTTTGATTATGTTTGCTCAGTTATTTATTTTAAATAATTTAATTTTTTAATGGAATAAAACATGTTTAAATTGTTCTGACTAGCGCATCATGTAGAAAAATAATTGATTTATATTACTAACTAAAATTTCCTTCAAAATTTTATGATAAAATATACATTAATACAAGGTATAATTTTTAGCATATAAAATCCTATGGCCCACGATAAAAAATACCCTGTATATATAGTAACAAATTTTTTCGAAGAAAAGTCCTCGTATCAGGGAATCCGACCAAAAGGGGTGTTAATAATTCATCTATTTATCATATACCGAGCGTTCGCAAATCTTTATTTGCTTCATCAGGGTAACGCTACAATTAATAAAAAGTATAATTAGCGTAAAAAAAAGGTGAAAGGTTACGTGCGAACATGTGCTGAAGGCTGAAAAATGATTACTTACATGTAAGATTAAAAATAAACTACCGCACTTAATGAACTAAGCGTGGCCATGAACGATGAACAAGTTACACATTAAAAACTTTCCACAGGACGTGGATGTTAACAGATTAAAACGATTTAAAAATTCACATGGAGGACGATAAACACGGGTAAACATCGTCGGCCATCTTGTTGAACAATGACTGCATGGTAGATGAGATAGGTTAAATTGCAGTTGTGTTACCAACGTACATCTGAACAGTGGTGGGGAGACCCACGGGGATGAAGCCGAGATACGAATATCGGCAACACGAAAGTATGTGGGCCACCCCAGGACAGTGGGGCGAGGGGGAATTTCAAATTTGCCGCTTTTCCAAAGATGGTTCCCTCGATGTTGCCAGATTTATCAAAGATCTTATTATGGGGATTACCGTTTTTAATAATCTTTAAATTTCACTAAAAAGTAATAATTTTAACAATTAAAATTATGTTTTAAACATAATTAGACTCATTGTCGCTTATATTTGTCATAATAACTCATGAAAGTATAATATTACTGTTTATTAAATATAATCATGTGCATTGTATATTTTATACTTCGATGTATATGCGGCAACGCTTAATGAGTCTCACCATTTTTATCAACTTACCTCAATAGTGCTGTGAGTGCTAGCGATTCATGTTTGAAGGTAAGTTATTATATATTCTGTCTTATAAACTCGTCAATTGTATTTATTAGTAATGGAAACATCAAATGGACGTCTTAAAAATTCTTAGAAATATCCAGAATGCAAAATTCTTTCTTTTCCGATATAACTAATATCGACTACAAAAATAAACATTTCTATAAATTTCCCAAAAATGAAGAATATCTTGAAACATGGAAAACCATTTGTGATATTGAACAGTCTTTATTGTTTAAATTTTCATTTATGTGAAGATCATTTTATTCATAAACATTTTGTTAACTATTTCCGCAAAAAATTGAATTGCAATGCTGTTCCGACACCAAGAAGTAAGACAATATAACTACACTAATCTACTTTTTAACTATTTTAATGTCATGAATCCTGGGTACGAGCAAACAACTGACCTGTTACGACGCCTGAAAGAAATATCCTAAGAAGAACGAAGAGACCTGATGGAACATTGCACCTGGACAAGACCCTAATACCAGATTGTTGTGATATTTTTATATTTGATAATTTTGTTAATAATAATGTATATAATTATTCTGTTAAATATATTTTTTTCATGTAGGCCTATTTTTATTTTTATTTTGTGAAATCCAATCTTTTTTCTTTTACCAAAACCAGTAACATCTTCATTTATGTACTATCTAAAAGTATAATCAATTATGTGCTCAAAAAACATAATTGATTATATTTTTAGTGTTATTAAATTGAAATATATCGTGTAGACGAGTATAACATTTTTAAATTTTGGCACGGAAATCGTAGTAATTTGCCACCCCGACACCAGGCGGCGCCAAAAATCGTGTTTCCAAAATTTAACATGCAGGTTTCACTTCTAAAGGTATGTGTTCTATGGGGAGACCGGTGGTACCAATCGTATTTGCTGTGTCCGCTGATGGCGGGTAAATTCAAATATTCGGTGGGTGACCTATATTGGTATTAAACGCAGAGAGGCTGCCAATTTAAACTATTTACAATAATCGATTATGATATTAATAATGTCGTGAAACATTATAATATCATAATTAAATGTAGTGGTTAATGAATAATAGATGAGTTATAAGTATATGTGTTGTAAGTGGTGTGTACTAATTAAATGATAGCGATTATGCTTGTTGTGAGGTTTAATATAAAAAAGGGGTGAGACAATCCGACAATAATAAATTATAATATTGGCAATGGCGTAACCATCGCAATATTACAATAAAAGGGGTGTTTAAATGTGAAATGTAGATAATTGCAAATGTAAAAAGGGGTGAGACCACCCGACAATAATAACCGACTTATAATATTGGCAATGGCGTAACCATCGCAATATTATAATAAAAGGGGGTGTTTAAAGTTGACAAGTAGATAATTTTAATATAAAAGTTAAATAGTGAAATAGGTGTTTAAAGCAATTCCAATAAAAGGAGGGGTGGTGAGGAACGTGTCAATTGTATAAAAATAATCTGATACGAAACCATTAACTTGAAAAAGCAAAAAGACAAGTAGCCTAAATAGATGAATTATGTGAATGATCGACTGACGAGTTGATATTAATTTGTTTATGAGATTGACTAATAAGGTAAGAGTAAATGTTGCTCAAACGATCTGTATCCGATTTAAAATTCATTGATTTATCACGTTTTTTTTTAATGTGATACATTTCGAGAAACAGTCTTCCCTTATACGTCTTACTGGTATCTAAAATTTTTACGTTAGTGAAGTCAGGGTTATGATCAGAAGAGTTACAATGAATAGAAAGTGCACAAGATTTCTTGCCCAGTCTGTAATCGCTCTTGTGTTGGGTGAGGCGTGTTTTCAGCCATTGAGATGTTTGACCTATGTAAGAGAGATCACAGTCCCGGCAAGGGATGTTGTAAATGACGTTCGACATAGTTTCTGAGGGATTCTTGTCTTTCAGTTTTGTGAAAAAACGTCTGTTAAGTGTACTAATATTTGACTGCGCGATTCTGACTTTATCGTGGCCCAGGACATTGATGAGTTTAGGGGTGAGGCTCTCTGCGTAAGGCAACTTTCTGTATGATATTCGGTCTGGGGGTTGGGATGGGGGTGATGCAGGTTCCACTGAGGGTGGAGTGACGATTGGGTCCTGTCGGTTAAACAGTACTTTACAAACAAGTGCTCGCGGAAAACCATTATTAATTGCTATTTCTGATAGTAAATGCATGTTCTTTTCTCTGAAGGAGTGATGGCATATTTTACTAATACGGTTTTTTAAACCTAGTAAGGTGTTCATTTTAACTTTAAAAGGAGAGTGCGAGTGATAGTTTATGTAGCGACCTGAGTTCGTCGGTTTGCGATACCAGTCAAGGATAATCGTGTTGTCAGTTCTCCTGACAACCTTCGTATCCAAGAATGGTATGCTCTCCTCGACCTCAGTCTCTACTGTAAATTGAATATGTGAATTAAAAGCGTTAAATGTGTCTAGAGTGAGTTGAACCGATTGAGAGGGTACCGCAAGAATTAAATCGTCGACGTATTTTTTAATGAAAGGGGGGTGAAAAGGTAGTGTGGGGAGGACCGCATCCAGTAAGTTGTCCATTACTAATTGAGCTAAAATTGGACTCAAAGGTGAACCCATCGGAGTGCCGAAGGTCTGCTTATAGAAAGACCCATTGAAAGTGAAATAATTGTTGTCTCCTATAAAATTGATGAGTTTAATAAAGCTAGATTTATCTAGGGTGGTGTGTGAAGAAATTGAAGTGAAATCTGATTCAATGATACTAATCACCAAATCCATAGGGATGTTTGTAAACAACGAAACCACGTCTAAGGAAATCAACACAAAACCAGCGGGGAGGGCAAATTCATTGAACTCTTCTGCGAACGCGAAAGAGTCCAGAACTTTATAATTAAATAGTTTGCATAGTACAATCATTATTTTTCGAAAGAGAAATCATTAATGTTTTGTTTTTGGTTTATAATTATAAATCTACAATAGTTACATCAAATTTATGTTAATAATAATTGTAGAGAATCGCAAAATGAAATTTTGATATTTTAGTTTTTGAGTAAATTGATTATTTGCATTTAAAGTATAATTTGTCATTTAAATCTTTCATAGTTTTGACTTTTTATACGTCAATCTTATCCGATCCTGCAAACCACTCTATATACATTTAAAATATAATTTAAATTGAAAATAAACCTTGAAAGTATAAAGATAGATAATTATTATACCATCAAATCGGAGAAAGTAACATGATGGCCACATCACCATTTTTCCCTCTTTATTTAATTCTAAATGTGTTCTTCAGTTGTATTTTTTTTACTTTCAGTTTTATTATTTCTTTCATTGCGCCATCTTATAGTTTGACCCAATAGTATATCTCCATTCGGTCAAAATAAACCAATGTTTCATCATAATAGTGATTATGTTTTTAAGGATTCCTTACATAATCGAAATTTTAGCCACTTGGTTGGTTTAACAATTTTTTATATTTTTTATTCTGACTAGTTTCGATTTATACAACCAATGTACAATTTTAGTACATAAGCGCAAACATTTTTCTTCTATATAAAAAATTGAGGACCAAATTCTGTGTATTTTTAAAATCCCCTGATGAGGCAAAACTATTTGTATACCTGCACGCGCCCGGAAATGCGACCGACCCCATCTGGAACCGAAGATTTTACTACCCTATAAATTTGAGTCCCCGCTGAGTGTTGGGGTAAACAAGGCCATTATACCATCTTCCTTTGTCGTGCCGAAGAAGGCAAAAGTCTACGGTCCTGAGAAGGGGATGAGCGCTACTCGTGAGGAATGCGTTGAACTAAATTTTATGGCGCGCATACAACTTTTAAGCAATTTTAAGAAATCTAACTTCTTATTGAAGTTGAGTAATTGGCAATCAATAATGATGAGTTTTAGTATGGTCATTTTAAATTGAATTATCTATGCATCAAACTCAAAATAAGTTACTATAAAACAATTTTACGCTAATTAATGACAAAAAAAATAAGAATTTGTTTTTTTTTACAGTAACACAAAGTTCAAGACATAAAAAATTTAATTTTATTTATAATTTTTGGTTTCTTAACTGTTTACAAGATCAACTTTAGGAGAAAAATATGAAGTTTCAAGAAGCGTACGAATTCCCTGCCCTTAAATGTATTATTAATAGTGATAATTAGTTCTGAAAATAACTGCTAATATTTAAAATAGACAAATTTGGCAAATCAAAAACACACAAAAGTAAAGGGGGTTTTCAATAGCAACTTGACACTTTTATTTTCTTATTGTGAACGCACCCTTAAACAAATTAGTCAAACTGTCAAAATACGCAGTAACTCAAACATTTTCATCATGCAAATACTTACGAACGGAGAACTTTTACAAGTAATTAAAAATTACTACGGAAATTCGGGGTCAGTGATTGCAACTTTAAGAGCACTTACGCCAATTTTGGGTCGTAATTCTCTCCCGAGTGGATAAGCAGTTCACAATTTGTTGAGAAAAATTGAGTCAACATATTTACTGTTGAATGTTCCCATTGAAACGTCCATCGTCCATGAAGTGCTGAAAACCCTGTGCTTCATGAAACATCACTTTATTCTCAAAAAGTGACTGTATGGTGCGGTTTCCATGCCGGTAGCGTCATTGGGCCATTTTTCTGCGTTGATGAAAATGACCGTCACGTTACAGTCAACGCTACGGAGACACGTTGCAGCGATAATTTACCACATAATAATAGATGCGATAAGAGAAAATCGATAATTAATGGGGTAGCTTGACAACAATGTTTTGCATTGTCATAATCGATAACAGAAAAACGGTAATTAGGTGAGTAGCTTTTAAGGTTATAAAAACATGATGTTCATGACGTTACGTCACTGTCATTAAGTTTTAATTTTTACAATTACTCTTGTAGCAAACCAAACTATTCAGCTTGTAATAAACCATAACGTTTCCTCATACTTATTATTATTTCATTCGATAAATTATCTACCCAAATATACCGCGAGCTTGGATGAATTATCAAAAACACATTTTTTTCGTACCTTTTAGCTTTTAGTAATTCATCTCGACATAACATTTGTTGTCAACTGGTTATTAACCTCGAGCTGAAGCTCTCGGTTAATAACCAGACAACAAATGTTATTGTCTCGTTAAATTACTAGGTAACAAGGTACTCAAAAAACTATTTTTTTATAATTAACCTCGATCTAGGTATATTACTACCGATAATAAACGTTTTGATAAATCCCCAATGTTATTATCTAGCAGTACTAGTAATAACATGCAAATTTCTTTTATATCATTCAATATCCGGCGTGGCACTAGCCAGGGAAGTAGTTGTTTCAATAAGTTATTTGTTTATAGTCTTAGGAAGACTTAATTTTTTGCTTGCAGATTAACGAACAGGTTGAATATTCATATATTCAGGCTACATTTCGTTTTCTTGTATTTATCAAATCCCAAATGGTTTACGAGATATTTAAAAAAAAGTTGTTAAGTTCTTATTGAAAAACCCATTATTTCTAAGACAATTAACAAAATATATAATTATATAAATATATTGGAGAATTCCAGACAGCCATATAATTCTACTATATATAATTTTTATGGGGATTTTCAGAAAATGCACTATTTTCGACTTTTTGATCTTGCAATAAGATAAGGTTTATATTTCTATAGTACTAACTATAGTACTAACCTCCCTTGCCAAATTAGTAAATGTAATTAGTAGTTACCTATATACAAGTATTTATTGGTGCTTCGAGTATATTGAAACCAATCGGAAGTATTAAGTTCTTGATTGAAGCAACGTGTACGCAACCCTTGAATGGAGAATGGGAGTGTGCACGTGAGGTTTCTTCTTTGCTGTCGGATACGTGCTACCCCTAGCACTTTACTATTAAAATCCGCAATCAATCCTGGATCTATCAGTTTAAAACCGTCGTACCATCTTATTGCGTGAATAACTGGTCGCAAGGTATAATATAAATAATTGTGAATGCTAAAAAATAGAAGTGCAGTAAAGTAATTATTTATTTAATTTTAAACTTACTCGATGGTATGGTGGATATCCGAAAGTTGGTATTTTGATTTAAGAAATGTTCCACTTGCCATTTTACGCATTAATTTATTTGAATCATGCATAAGCGCACTTTCATTAACAAAAATATTTATATACAATATTGTAAGAAAAAATACATATACGCACATATTTCTAAATAAGTTAAAGGTAAGAACTCTTTCTTCTTCATGTTGTTTTCTTTTCTGAAAAATGTAAGCCTTAATTTATTTTTAATAATCATTGGAGTAACGCACAATATAAGCGGTATACGATAATTTATTATAATGCTTCCGAAAATATGGCCTCATTAATAGTTCACCAAATTTTTTATACAGAACTTTCCGCTGTCGTTCCACTTCCATGATAATTTGAGGTACATCATATAGCTGCTTCCTAATCTAGAAATTAGCTTTTAATTTATTCAATTTTTTAATATATTTGCTTCTAGAGTAGTATACGGGGGCACTTGGGAATTGTGCGTGCGTGCGTGCGTGCGTGCGTGCGTGCGTGCGTGCGTGCGTGCGTGCGTGCGTGCGTGCGTGCGTGCGTGCGTGCGTGCGTGCGTGCGTGCGTGCGTGCGTGCGTGCGTGCGTGCGTGCGTGCGTGCGTGCGTGCGTGCGTGCGTGCGTGCGTGCGTGCGTGCGTGCGTGCGTGCGTGCGTGCGTGCGTGCGTGCGTGCGTGCGTGCGTGCGTGCGTGCGTGCGTGCGTGCGTGCGTGCGTGCGTGCGTGCGTGCGTGCGTGCGTGCGTGCGTGCGTGCGTGCGTGCGTGCGTGCGTGCGTGCGTGCGTGCGTGCGTGCGTGCGTGCGTGCGTGCGTGCGTGCGTGCGTGCGTGCGTGCGTGCGTGCGTGCGTGCGTGCGTGCGTGCGTGCGTGCGTGCGTGCGTGCGTGCGTGCGTGCGTGCGTGCGTGCGTGCGTGCGTGCGTGCGTGCGTGCGTGCGTGCGTGCGTGCGTGCGTGCGTGCGTGCGTGCGTGCGTGCGTGCGTGCGTGCGTGCGTGCGTGCGTGCGTGCGTGCGTGCGTGCGTGCGTGCGTGCGTGCGTGCGTGCGTGCGTGCGTGCGTGCGTGCGTGCGTGCGTGCGTGCGTGCGTGCGTGCGTGCGTGCGTGCGTGCGTGCGTGCGTGCGTGCGTGCGTGCGTGCGTGCGTGCGTGCGTGCGTGCGTGCGTGCGTGCGTGCGTGCGTGCGTGCGTGCGTGCGTGCGTGCGTGCGTGATGTAACGTAACGCATGAAATAAAATGTTTAAATAAAAAATTGAGAATCCAACTCGTGGCCTACTAGAATGTATTTTGAGCCAATCAGATGATAAAAAACAAAATGGGCATACTACATTATTGGGACGTAGTTTCTAACAGTGAAATCAGTGAAATGGTGAAAAATACGACGCCCAGAAACACCGCGAGGAATAAAGAGTCGCAGTGCCGACAGTTTACGGAGTCTTTGTGCTGCAAGAAACTACAAGACGAAGTAAAACATTGCATAATGTGAGTCGTGATCAAGATTATAAAATGTTATTCGTAATATTCTCTCACTAAATATAACTCGTGGTACGATTAATAACCGATGATATTTAGTCGTTGAAACCGAAGCAGCACATTCAACTCGCGCTAGCGCTCGTTTCAACTCGAAAATATCATCCGTAATAATCATACCACTTGTTGTATTACGGCTGAAAATATTTAAGAAAATTTTATTTTTACTTTACATTTAATTATAACCGAATGGAACAATTAGTTATAGCCGCATGAAACAAAATATTTTTTTTAATTATATGCCATATACAGGGTGTTTCAGAGCTCTGGGAACGGTCAATCACGTGCTTATTTTTCAAAATTTCGAAAAATGTTTTATACAAAAGTTGTGTATAATAGTGAGATGCACGCCCTAAAAATATTTAAATTTATACAGGGTGTCTCATAACAAAGTTACAGACCAAACTTATATTTTTTTAAATGGAACACCCTGTATTTTTGTCATTTTTGAATTATATGGTGCAAATAAAGGTGAGTTACTTCAATACACCCAATACCTATTCTTCTTTGCCGTTTTCGAAATATTTGAAGATTTGTTGAAATGCATGGTCTGGGTGAAATTTTATTTTGCCCCAGTGATTAGTAACGTATTCTTAAGTAGCATATAATTATCTTTCAGATTGTATAAGGGTTCCGTATTCCTAATCTCAATAGTTTTCTTGTATTCGGCGATTATCATACCAGGAATAATTATTATAATCTGAAAGATAATTAGATTCTACTTGAGAATACGTTACTAAATACAGGGTGTGCCATTTGAAAAAACGAAGTTATTCAATTTTATAAGTTAGGTTTTTCTACCGCATTTTTTTATCACCCTGTATAATTTTTTGTATGAACTCATGGTTGGCTCTATGGTTAGAACTTTCAAGCAAATAATTAAAATGATTTTAATCGTTCAACGTCAATCACTGGGGCAAAAATAAATCTTCAAATATTTCAAAAACGGCAAACAATAGGTATTGGAAATATTGAAGTAACTCACTTTTATTTGCTCCATATAATTCAAAAATGACAAAAAATACAGCGTGTTCTTTTTAAAAAAAACATAAGTTTGGTCTGTAACTTTGTTATAAGACACCCTGTATAAATTTATATATTTTTATATATATATATATATATTTATAAAAAAAATATAACTTTTGTATAAAACATTTTTCGAAATTTTGAAAAATAAGCACGTGATGGACCGTTCCCAGAGCTCTGAAACACCCTGTATTTTATTGCTAATTTGGGTACCTTTTAAAGTTGCCTACATACTCCTATAATTTTATTGAAATCGATTCAGTGATATCAGCACAAAAAAATAAAAACCAGAAAAAAACAGTTTTGCACAATTGGTTTAAAAAATAAATAAAAAATAAAAATAGTGCCTCGTTAATAAAATCATACAAGGCACTTATTAAATAAGGTCTGATAGTTTCGTTAACCAAGTTTGATTGATATGAATTATACAGGGTGTCCAGAATTTAGTGTAGTGTCAAACATTCTAAACTTTAAAGCACTTTATTTTTCTTATTTTAAATTGGAGCCCCTGTATATTTTTATTGCTAATCTAAGCTCTTTATACTCAAGAATTATTTTTTTTCCATGACAAAATATAATTCTTGAGTATAAAGACCTTAAGCTAACAATGCTTTACACTTTTACATTACTAAAGTCAAAATAGTCTCTTGCCACTTTGTTAACTTTTAATGTCAATAAATTGTTTTTCAAAGCCACTTTCGATTTTTATTTAGTAAAAGGGCTATTGGAATGGTTGATAAAACGCGTTTTCTGCAAATAACTTTTATTGCGTTAGGAATTGGGATAAGGTTGTAATTAGGAAAAAAAATGTTTTTTAATTGCACATGGAATTACATGAAAATGTACAGGGGTTCCAACTTAAAATAAGAAAAATAAAGTGCTCTAAAGTTTGGAAAGTTTGATACTAAATTTTGGACACCCTGTACAATTCATAACAATCAAACTTGGTTGACAGGACTATCAGACCTTGTTTAATAAGTGTCTTGTATGATTTTATTAACAAGGCACTATTTTTATTAATTTTTTAAACCAATGGTGCAAAACTGATTTTTTTAGTTTTTATTTTTTTGCTGATATCACTGAATAGATTTCAATAAAATTATAGGAGTTTATAGGCAAACATAGAAAGTACCCAAATAAGCAATAAAATATACAGCATGTAATCTAAAAAAGTATATCATCATGACGTCACACTTTTTTGGGACACCCTGTATTATCAAAAACACTTTCCTGAAATGCATTCTAGGATGCCAATTAATTCTGCAAAATATCAAAATTCCAACTTAATTAGTAAATGAGCTATAGAAGACGGGAGTTGAAATGCAGGACCCTGTATAACAGAGTCGGTATCGTAATGTAAGACATGTTCGTTTAGAGATTGTAAAAATGAATATAATTTTAAACGTGCTTGAGAAGTAGTATAAGCAGCCATTACTACATTAACAGTAGGTGGTGCGTTAACAACTTATAAGTAATTCCAATTTACCATGCATGTTTTGTCATTAATTTCCTGTATGTTATTCACTTCCATTTTTTCATCCCATAAAAATCTGTATAATTGTTATGGTTCTTAAACTATTACAGTTTTAGTATGATTTTCTTTTTGTCCGAATTTTTCCCATAATGAGTTTAAAATTAATTTATCGACAGATCTCAATCAAGCATTCTGTTAAAATTTTTTCATAATTTAGAGAAATTCCTTCCTTCTCTGAATAATCTTGAATATATTGTTCTCTTTGCGATTGTGTATCACAATTCGGTGGCCAACCAGATGCTTCTTGTTTAATTTTAAGGAATGTGCTAATGAATTTTAAAAATATACCTGGCCTATCCTTGTCTATGTACTGAATTACGTCATATTTCAAAATTTCATAAATTTATACGATCATATATCCCGTTTCAATGGCATTTTTCACCTCATCTACAACCCACGTGTGAGATATTTGTACATTCTGTATATATATATATATATATATATAGTAAAAATGTCGAAGAAAAATCCTCGTATCAGGGAATCCTGATATATACACACACATATATATATATATATATATATATATAGTGAAGTGTGAGGTGTAACGGGAGAAAGGTCCAGAATTTCGATATAGTCCGCAGGGAGCAATAAACCAGATGTAGTGTGTGCTCAGTCACTATATTTCGCTATAAGTAGCCAACGTTTCGCGTAAAACATTTACGCATCATCAGGGCCTAAAATTAAATGTTACAATAAATTATAGTGAGGAGTAAAATAATCAAAATTGCGAAAAATTTAACAAAGTAAAAGCTGAAGGCAGTGAACAAGAAAACAGAAGAGGTTAAACTTACTAGTAAACGATTAAAATAATGATATCCTGCGGTGCGTGAGGCGACCGCGTGGTGAAGAGATTAAGAAATTCGTCATGGTGATCGTGTGTAGACGAGGCGTTAAAATTTAAAAATACAACAGCACATCGCAAATAACATGTGCGCGTAACGTAATAGGGGCGCAACAAACCACTTAAATCAGAAAATACACAGTGGATGAACAGATTAAAAGCACAGTCGGTAGGTGTAAAATTGACGGTGCAAAATGGCGTTCAACAAGTACAACACTCGGATCCGGTGGAATTTCGCGGTGGGAAAAGGATATGGGCGGGGCAACGTCTATCGAGGCCGGAGATGTTGGTGGGAAATAGTGTACGAAAAAGCGCGGCAAAGATTGTTTTCCTTTCCCCATCCAAACCGTCGAGCGAAACCGACAACGGTCAAGATGGGAGAAGGAGAACAACCCCTGACTCGAGTACCAAAAAGTAATGTAGTCGCAATAGTACAACGGTACACAGGCCCTGACCCAGTGCGAAATTGAAAACCGTCACATTATGTCGATGTGCTATCCGGGAAAGAAAAGAAAAAAAAAATTTTAAAAAGGGGAGAAAAATTTAGAGAAAATATAATAATCGGGCGCTATGGGATGTACGGGAATGAAAATGAGCAAGGGGAGGAACCATTATAAGTACTGAAGGCACAATAAAGGGTGAAACAAAAAAATGTACGTATCAAAAAAATTAATAAATGTATGAGAATGGGGTGAAAATTGAACAATACTAAATGATCTCTCACAAGAGTGTCAAACACACAAGAGAAAAGGGGGAAAAAAAAAAAACAAAACAAACAACAAGACAGTGTAAGGGAGGAAGGGACTGAGATATGGTGGAATGGGGCTAATGGGACGGGGAGGCTAGGGACAGAAGGTTACTGTAAATTATGCTAAGGCCCTCGATGTCCTTCTTGAAATTCATTGGTTTTCCTTGTGCTTGTATGTAACACATTTCAAGGAAGTTCCTTTTGAAGGAATTCTGTTCTGTGCACAGAATTTTGGCATTTTTATAGTCTGGTATGTGATCAGTGTCATTACAATGAACACTGACACCAGTGGATCGTGGTTTATGCCTGACGTCGCTCTTGTGAAGGGCCAAGCGTTTACTTAGTTTTTGGCCAGTTTGGCCAGTGTAAACGAGGTCACAGTGTTGGCATTTATTAGCATAAACAACGTCGTGTTTGTAACCAACGGGAATAGGATCTTTGAGACGGGAGAAGACGAGGAGTTTAAGGGTGTTGATATTGCTGTGGGCGATCATCAAGTTCGGGGCAACTGAACGGAAAATGTAGGTAAGTTGTTGGGATAACCCATCAACATAGGGCAGCTTACGATAAGCAATTCGGTCTGAGCCTGTCACATCGTTGGACGAAATATTGACTACACGCGCTTCAACGGCACGACTAGGTGTGCGAAACAACAATCTCTTCAACAGCTCCGGCGGATAAAGATTGTTTTTCAGGATCTGGAATAATTTGCTGATGTTAGGGGCACGGAAAGAAGGATGGGTAATCGGCAATTCGGTCTGAGCCTGTCACATCGTTGGACGAAATATTGACTACACGCGCTTCAACGGCACGACTAGGTGTGCGAAACAACAATCTCTTCAACAGCTCCGGCGGATAAAGATTGTTTTTCAGGATCTGGAATAATTTGCTGATGTTAGGGGCACGGAAAGAAGGATGGGTAATCCGCAAAATTCTGGACTTAAGTGCCACAACTGTGTTCTACTTGTATTTACGCGGATGATAAGAGTCGAAGGGAATGTACCTGCCAGAACTGGTCGGTTTAATGTACCAGTCTAATTTAATAGTGTTGTCTGATGATCTACACACCAAGGTATCTAAGAATGGTACATTTCCATCGGTCTCCGTTTCAACAGTAAATTGTAGATTAGTATGAAAAGAATTGAAGATATCCAACGTGTTTTGGATCTGTGTAACAGGTACAGCGCAAATTAAATCGTCAACGTATTGAAAAATGAAGGGGAACACAAATGGAACCTGATCAGAGCAAAAGTGTAAAACTGAGTTCATGACTATCTCAGCTATTGAGGGGCTAATAGGCCCTCCCATTGGGCAACCTGAAATTTGCTGGTAATAAACTTGATTGTAGGAAAAAAAAGTTGAGTTGAAAAGAAAAGAAATGACAGAAATAAATTCAGGGAGAGGAATGGTAGTATTTGGTTCAATGAGGTGAAAATTATCGGTAATAATTTTGATAACTAGATATAAAGGGATGTTGGTGAATAGGGACACAACGTCAAAGGAGACTAGACAAAACCCAAGTGGAAGTTGAAAATTATTAATTTTATCGGCAAATTCAAAAGAGTCTTTAATACGGAATTTGTTGTAACTAGAAAAAGAGTTGTCAATAATTTTAGCAATGAATGTAGCAAGATTTTTTGTATGACTGTCAACGCAAGCAATTATTGGTCTGAGGGGGCGGCCCTCTTTGTGAATTTTAGGGAAGCCATAGTATTGAGGGCAAGAGCCCTTATAACATTTGAGATGACGTGCGGTGGGTTGGTCTATGTACTCCTTTTTTAAAAGTTGATCTACTAGTTTATTGAGGTTGCGCTCAAGGGAAGGGGCGGGGTCACTTTTTAGGATTTTGTAAGTATCTGAATTGTTCAAAAGTTCTAGCGATTTAGTGTTGTATTCTGTTTTGTGGAGGATAACAGTGCAGTTGCCTTTATCCGCGCTGGTAATGATCAAATGGGGGTTATTTTTCAAGAAAATTTTGGTTTGTTTAATTAATTTATCAAACGGTGAGGCCTGTGAAGGGGAAGTTACAAAGTTAGTAATGCAGTGTGTCACTTTTGCTCTAGTCACGTCCTTTTCGGGTTCTGGACAATGTTGGATGATACTTTCAACGTTGGAGAGAAGAGAGAACAAGTTAATCTCTGTGTTTTTGATTGGTACGCAGAATTTAGTGCCGTAATCTAAGATTCTATTGATATCTGGAGGGATAGGTGTATCTGTGGTGTTCACTATCCATTTATCTATTGATGGTTGATGTGCCTTAGGGGACTGAAGGTTAGTGATCTTTTCTAAATGGTTTTGTTTAGTTACGTTAAAAAAATTCAAGTATCTCTTCTCTTGAACGTTGAGAAAATTGTGTGAAATCTGTTGTGGTAGTCTGAGGGACAATTCATATTCTAAATCTAACAATAATTGTTCAATAAATCTAATAACCGAGTTACATTCGTTAATACTACAATCAAGTTTATTACCAGCAAATTTCAGGTTGCCCAATGGGAGGGCCTATTAGCCCCTCAATAGCTGAGATAGTCATGAACTCAGTTTTACACTTTTGCTCTGATCAGGTTCCATTTGTGTTCCCCTTCATTTTTCAATACGTTGACGATTTAATTTGCGCTGTACCTGTTACACAGATCCAAAACACGTTGGATATCTTCAATTCTTTTCATACTAATCTACAATTTACTGTTGAAACGGAGACCGATGGAAATGTACCGTTCTTAGATACCTTGGTGTGTAGATCATCAGACAACACTATTAAATTAGACTGGTACATTAAACCGACCAGTTCTGGCAGGTACATTCCCTTCGACTCTTATCATCCGCGTAAATACAAGTACAACACAGTTGTGGCACTTAAGTCCAGAATTTTGCGGATCACCCATCCTTCTTTCCATGCCCCTAACATCAGCAAATTATTCCAGATCCTGAAAAACAACCTTTATCCGCCGGAGCTGTTGAAGAGATTGTTGTTTCGCACACCTAGTCGTGCCGTTGAAGCGCGTGTAGTCAATATTTCGTCCAACGATGTGACAGGCTCAGACCGAATTGCTTATCGTAAGCTGCCCTATGTTGATGGGTTATCCCAACAACTTACCTACATTTTCCGTTCAGTTGCCCCGAACTTGATGATCGCCCACAGCAATGTCAACACCCTTAAACTCCTCGTCTTCTCCCGTCTCAAAGATCCTATTCCCGTTGGTTACAAACACGACGTTGTTTATGCTATTAAATGCCAACACTGTGACCTCGTTTACACTGGCCAAACTGGCCAAAAACTAAGTAAACGCTTGGCCCTTCACAAGAGCGACGTCAGGCATAAACCACGATCCACTGGTGTCAGTGTTCATTGTAATGACACTGATCACATACCAGACTATAAAAATGCCAAAATTCTGTGCACAGAACAGAATTCCTTCAAAAGGAACTTCCTTGAAATGTGTTACATACAAGCACAAGGAAAACCAATGAATTTCAAGAAGGACATCGAGGGCCTTAGCATAATTTACAGTAACCTTCTGTTCCTAGCCTCCCCGTCCCATTAGCCCCATTCCACCATATCTCAGTCCCTTCCTCCCTTACACTGTCTTGTTGTTTGTTTTGTTTTTTTTTTCCCCCTTTTCTCTTGTGTGTTTGACACTCTTGTGAGAGATCATTTAGTATTGTTCAATTTTCACCCCATTCTCATACATTTAATAATTTTTTTGATACGTACATTTTTTTGTTTCACCCTTTATTGTGCCTTCAGTACTTATAATGGTTCCTCCCCTTGCTCATTTTCATTCCCGTACATCCCATAGCGCCCGATTATTATATTTTCTATTTTCTCTAAATTTTTCTCCCCTTTTTAAATTTTTTTTTTCTTTTCTTTCCCGGATAGCACATCGACATAATGTGACGGTTTTCAGTTTCGCACTGGGTCAGGGCCTGTGTACCGTTGTACTATTGCGACTACATTACTTTTTGGTACTCGAGTCAGGGGTTGTTCTCCTTCTCCCATCTTGACCGTTGTCGGTTTCGCTCGACGGTTTGGATGGGGAAAGGAAAACAATCTTTGCCGCGCTTTTTCGTACACTATTTCTCACCAACATCTCCGGCCTCGATAGACGTTGCCCCGCCCATCTCCTTTTCCCACAACAGTGTTGTACTTGTTGAACGCCATTTTACACCGTCAATTTTACACCTACCGACTGTGCTTTTAATCTGTTCATCCACTGTGTATTTTCTGATTTAAGTGGTTTGTTGCGCCCCTATTACGTTACGCGCACATGTTATTTGCGATGTGCTGTTGTATTTTTAAATTTTAACGCCTCGTCTACACACGATCACCATGACGAACTTCTTAACCTCTTCACCACGCGGTCGCCTCACGCACCGCAGGACATCATTATTTTAATCGTTTACTAGTAAGTTTAACCTCTTTTGTTTTCTAGTTCACTGCCTTCAGCTTTTACTTTGTTAATTTTTTCGCAATTTTGATCATATTACTCCTCACTATAATTTATTGTAACATTTAATTTTAGGCCCTGATGATGCGTAAATGTTTTACGCGAAACGTTGGCTACTTATAGCGAAATATAGTGACTGAATATCGAAATTCTGGACCTTTCTCCCGTTACACCTCACACTTCACTACATAGCAGCGTCCGTTACTTCTTGCCGTTTTATATATATATATATATATATATATATATATATATATATATATATATATATATATATATATATATATATATATCTATATATATATATACACAGGGTGTCAATTTGAAAACTTTCAATGCGAATATCTGTGAAAATAAAAGAGTTAGAAAAACGCAATTTGGTACAAATGTTATACAGGTAGGGGGAACTAGAACCACCATATTTTGGTTATGGGATAAGTGACCCCTTGGGCCTCATTCACCCTAACCCCTAAATTTTAAATGGCATCACCCCTTTTGTGATTCCTTAAATTACACGTTTTTTGAGTAGTATTCACCAGCACAAGATTTTTTTTTAAATTTAATACAGGGCCGAACAAAAAAGTATAATTAAAATAAAATAAATTCTGTTTCTATGAATTGCTATTTTATTTAATTGGATTCTTATAATTCATTCCATTTTGGTCTACAAAAAAGGATAATAATTTTTTTGCTCCAAATACTCGAAGCAGTGGGTCAGGTTTCAACAAATAACAATCACCTATTTCAATCAGGTTCTAAATCGCAATTATTTCAACCATACTGTAAACCATGTCTAATACCGGATAAAAAAGAAAATTAAATTGTGAATTCGTCTGAAATTATTACACTTCGATCGTTTTTGAATTTGACGAACAATCTAACACACCTGCAATACTGCCCTCATTATCCAAAACGCCGTATCTACAAAAAACTTAATTTTCGATTTATTATATCAATGAGTTGGAAATTTTAATATTTATCTCGTTTACTTAGTAAAAAAGCGAGAATTCAAACAAAAAACGCATTAACGGCAACAAAATGTTGCCATATCTACAAAAATGTGCGCCGATGCTTAGTATAAATGCGGTATCAGCAAAATACTTAGGAAAAATGCCGTATTTAAATCAACTTGCCGCGTTTTTACTAAGCAGGCTGTAGATAACGCGTTCTCGCTAAGTATTTGCAAACAAAAAAACAACAGTAACAAAAACCATCAACACCCAACCTGCGCAGCTGTAGTTTACGTCGCGTCGTAGATGCTATTAGTTTTCTTCGGAACATACAAGTGCCGTGTGGTTAATTAAATTGTTAAATTACTTAAAAATAATGTCGAACCGTACCAAATTATTACCTATAGCTGAAGGTGATCTGTGTGCAAATAATTGCAGCATAGATACTCAAAACTTGAATGGTTCAGTTCATCATAACTTTTATCAAGAATTGGTTTCATTCAATTTTGAGCTGCACGACGTATGTATCTATAAGTAAAAAATACTTATATTTTATTTGAGAGACAAGTTAATACTTGAATGCAAAAATTATACTCCATAATTTAATTTTAGTGTCCTGTTGAAACAACTAACGAAATAATTATATCTAACAGCCTACCGGCGAGCTATGTATATGATGTAAGTGACAAGGTTTGTAAAACCCATGGAAGGGTGTTTATTTAATTAAATCTCTTTTTTCGGAGTGATCATTCAATTTATTTATCCTTAATTTTACAGGTTAAAACTGCAGTTGAAACTCCAAATATAAGTTCTTCCGAAAATGTAGAAATTCAATATACAAAATCTGGAAAAATACGAAAAAGAAGAAGAATTGAAGAAAAGCCATCAGAGCGACTAAAACAGAAACACGAAAATTATAAAAACAAACATCCTGTGCTTCCACCTTGCAAAAATATTTGCAAACTTAAATGTATGTCACATTTTTTTGAGGAAAGACGAAACAATATAAATACTCAGTTCTGGAACTTGACATATATTCAAAGAAGGGCCTTTGTTTTAAATTCGTGCGAACGGCTAAATGTAAAAAGGCGCACAAAAGAAACTGATAATGTAAGTAAAAAATTTACTTTTAAATACACATTAACAACCCACGAGGGGGACATGCTACCAATGATCGATTTGTGTATGAGGTGCTTGCAAAGACACCAAAAGGATCTATAACTCCATTGGAAGATAAAAGAGGAAAAAGGCGCCCTCCTAACTACATTCACAAGGACGAAATTGACGATCATATAGAACCTTTTAATCCGGTAATATCACATTACCGTAGGGAGCATGCTCCAAATATTCGATATTTGCTCAGTGGCGTAACGGTAACTTTCATGCACAAAGATTTTTTAGAAAAAAATCCAACTCTCAAAGTGTCATATAACACTTATCGAGTTCAAGTGAAAGCAAACAATATTTCTTTTGCAAGACTTGGAAATGAAGAATGTGAGACATGTGAGCATTTTAATCTCCATGTTCATAGCAAAGAAAATATGGTGGATGATTGCAAGGTATGTGTCGAATGGAAAGTCCACATTGATTTAGCTACAGAGAGTCGAAAACTGTATAGAAAAATGGCTGAAGAAAATAAACAAGTATCAAGCTTTTCTGCAGATTTAGAAAAAATTATTATGCTGCCACGAGTAGACACTTTGAAAAAAGTAATTTTTACCAAGCGTCTCACTGTCTACAATGAAAGCTTTGTGCCGCTGGGAAAAAAATCCAAAACAAATCCATTTGCTGTGCTTTGGCATGAAGGGATCAGTGGCAGAAATCAAGAAGACATAGTAAGCACTTTCTATGCATTTTGTAAGCGACAGCGTGATTTAAAGTGTTTAACCATTTGGCTTGACAACTGTTTTCAAGCAAAAATAAAAATTGGTGCTTCCTAAGCTTTCTAGTTTATATTGTCAATTCTGATGAAACAGATGCTGAAAATATCAATATAAATTACTTTGAACCAGGTCATACTTTTATGTTTGCAGATAGTTTCCACCATCAGGTGGAATTGTCTTTTAAGAAACAGGGCAAAACTTATGATTTTTCAGACTTTGTTCAGGCCGTACATCCTGCAAATAGTGGAAAAGTAGATATAAAGGAAATGAAGAATAGTGATTTTTTTAAGTGGGCAAACCATTCGTCGCAGAAAAAGTTAAAGCAACCGAATCGCACATATTTAAAAAATATTGTTCATATAACTGCGTCTCGAGGAAATCATTACTTGCTGTACAAGACATCCTACTCCGAAACAGAACCATTAAACTGCCTTGACTTTTTAACGGTAAAGGCCGTGAAAAATGGGTTGAAACGTCCTGACTTTTTAAGTGGGCCTCGTGGATTTCCAATAGAAAAGAGGAATAATATATTAAAAAACCTTGACCAAGTTTTACCCTTAAATAGAATGGATTTTTGGTTAAACGTACCTGTAGGTGCACATAATTAATTATGTGCTAACATTTGTATAATTTCGCAAAAAATGTTATGAAATTACTTTTAAGTTAAAATTGTTAATTTTTGATTATAAATGCAGTTCTTGCTAAATAATATATTTTATTGAGTTTTTTTAAATACAACCCCTTCATAAACAATTTATAAATCAATACTGTATTTAGCAAAAATGCAGTATAAATTGTTGAATTTGTATTAAATACTTAGGAAGAACGAAGTAAATGCATTTTTAGGGTAAGTAACATCTTTTTACCCATTTTTTTGCTCAGTCTGAATTCAGTTACCTTAATACATAATATAAAGCGAAAGACACAAAATTAATCTGAATAGTTTACAACGGCTAGCCGTTCAAACTTAAACTAGCTTTACTCTGTGTTTAATTCTCGGTAGATACGGCGTTTTGGCTAAGGAGGGCAGAATAGGTGATTGTTATTTGTTAAAACCTGATCCACTGGTTCGAGTATTTGGAGAAAAACAATTATTATCCTTTTTTGTAGCCCAAAATGGGATGCATTATAAGAATCTAATTAAATAAAATAGCAATTCATAGAATCAGAGTTTATTTTATTTTAATTATACTTTTTTTCGGCCCTGTATTAAATTTTAAAAACATTCTTGTACTGGTGAATACTACTCGAAAAAACGTTTAATTTAAGGGATCACAAAAGGGGTGATGCAATTTAAAATTTTGGGGTTAGGGTGAATGGGGCCCAAGGGGTCACTCACCCCATAACCCAAATATAGTGGTTCTAGTTCCCCCTACTGTATATATATATATATATATATATATATATAATTAAAACGGCAAGAAATATATATATATATATATACCGGGTGACCCAGCGATCTGTAAAAGCCCCATAACTTATTTGCTATTTGAGATATCGACTTCTAGTTTTCTTAAACTGGTAACCACACTTATTCTACATATTTTAAAAATATGTATGTTTTTTTACAGGGTGTCCCAATATACATAACAGAACAAAGTTATGTTTTTTTAAATGGAACACCCTATATTTTATACTTTATTTTCAACCCTCTTGAGAAGCTGATAAAAATAGTATAAGATAGTATGGCTCTATTATGGACGATTGGTTAGTTATGGGCAAATTTGTGGCAAAAACAAGGACACATTGAAGAAGTTTCAGAAGCGCTCCTAGAAATGCTAGCGTCGTTTTTTATACACTAAAGAAGTTTCCATATCATGAAGAATAATACAAATCGGCTTTGGTTCTCTTTTGTTCATACTGCTATACAGGGTGTCAATATACGCAAAATAATGGATAACTATTTTTTTTCAAATGGAACACCCTATATAAGTTGCCACCAATCTATTGCATTTTTAATAAGCTTTTCAATGATGTACAATTTGTATAATAAAATATTAAGGATTCTTAAGATTTATCCATAAAAACATTTTTCTTTTGTCACCTCCTGCTCATTTTTGGATTTTCAGCCAAAACTACGCATTTTCTGAAAAAATAATATAAGACCAAAATTGTAGAGCAGAAAATTTTCGATCGATATAGGTCTTTCGACTTTTCCAATAATGCGTGCATTGCCCGCCAGAGTGGGCAAAATCGTGACCGTATATGCATTTTAGAGTTTTTCTCAAATTTTTTGTTAATTAATTGCACTATACCTTATTTTCCACGTCTTCTAGCAGAAAAACATGTTATTGTAGAATTATTCAAATGACCTACGTCGATTGAAAATATTCCGCTCTACAACTCTTAAAAGAAGCAATTTTTGCCCAAAATGCATAGTTTTCGCTAAAAATGCAAAAAACCATTGAAAAACACAAAAATTGATATATACATTTTCAATTTGCGTTTTTAGGGAAAACTATGCATTTTTGGCAAAAATTGCTTCTATTAAGAGTTGTAGAGCGGAACATTTTCAATCGATATGGGCCATTTTAATTTCCCTATAATTTCCCGTTTTTCCGCTAGAGGGTGCGGAAAATAAAGTATAGTGCAATTTATTAATAAAAAATTTGAAAAGAAAACGCTAAAATGCATATACGGTCACGATTTTGCGCGCTCTGGCTGGCAATGCACACATTATCTTAAAAGTTAAAAGACCTATGTCGATCGAAAATTTTTCGCTCTACAACTTTGGCCTTTTATAATTTTTCCTGAAAGTGCATAGTTTTGGCTGAAAATCCAAAAATCAGCAGAAGGTGACAAAAGAAATATATTTTTATTGATAAATCTCAAGAATCCTTAATATTTTGTTATACAAACTGTATATCATTAGAAAGCTTATTAAAAATGCCATAGATTGATGGCAACTTATATAGGGTGTTCCATTTGAAAAAAAATAGTTATCCATTGATTTGCGTATGTTGACACCCTTTATAGCACTATGAATAAAAGCGAACCAAAGCCGATGTGAATTATTCTTTATGATGTGGGAAATTTTCTAGTGTATAAATAATGATGCTATCTTTGCCAGGAACGCTTCTGCAATGTTTTCAATGTGTACATGTTTTTGCCACAAATTTGCCCATAACTAACCAACCGTCAATAATAGACCCATAGTATCTTATACTATTTTTATCAGCTTTTCAAGAGGGTTGAAAATAAAGTATAAAATATAGGGTGTTCTATTTAAAAAAACATAACTTTGTTCTGTTATGTATATTGGGACACCCTGTACAAAAACATACATATTTTTAAAATATGCAGAATAAATGTGGGTACCAGTTCAAGAAAACTAGAAGTCGATATCTCGAATAGCAAATAAGTTATGGGGCTTTTACAGATCGCTGGGTCACCCGGTATATATATATGTCAATTTGAAAAGTTTCAATGCAAATATCTCTGAAAATAAAGGAGTTAGAAAAGCGCAATTTGGTACAAATGTTATATAGGTAGGGGGAACTAGAACCACCATATTTTGGTTATGGGGTGAGTGACCCCTTGGGCCCCATTCACCCTAACTCCAAAATTTTAAATGGCATCACCCCTTTTGTGATCCCTTAAATTAAACGTTTTTTTGAGTAGTATTCACCAGTACAAGAATTTTATTTTAATTTTAATACAGGGCCGAACAAAAAAGTATAATTAAAATAAAATAAATTCTATGAATTGCTATTTTATTTAATTGGATTCTTATAATTCATTCCATTTTGGGCTACAAAAAAGGATAATAATTTTTTTTCTCCAAATAATTCAATAATTCAACAAATAATCACCTATTGCAGTCAGGTGTGTTAGATTGTACGTCAAATTCAAAAACGATCGAAGTGAAATAATTTCAGACGAATTCACTATTTTCTTTTTTATCCGGTATTAGACATGGTTTACAGTATGGCTGAAAGAATTGCGATTTAGACACCTGACTGAAATAGCTGATTGTTATTTGTTTCATCCTGATCCTCTGCTTCGAGTATTTGGAGCAAAAAAATTTATTATCCTTTTTTGTAGCCCTAAATGGTTTAAATTATAAGAATCCAATTAAATAAAATAGCAATTCATAGAATTTATTTTATTTTAATTATAATTTTTTGTTTGGCCCTGTATTAAATTTAAAAAAAAAATCTTGTACTGGTGAATACTACTCAAAAAAACGTTTAATTTAAGGGATCACAAAAGGGGTGATGCCATTTAAAATTTTGGGGTTAGGGTGAATGGGGCCCAAGGGGTCACTCACCCCATAACCAAAATATGGTGGTTCTAGTTCCCCCTACCTGTATAACATTTGTACCAAATTGCGCTTTTCTAACTCTTTTATTTTCACAGATATTCGCATTGAAAGTTTTCAAATTGACACCCTGTACATATATATATATATATATATATATATATATATATATATATATATATATATATATATATATATATATATATATATATGGGTAATTCCACTAGTTTTCACCGATGCAAACAAATCGAGGTCCTTGGATTTTATTTTTTTCAAACTTTGGGAGATGGATTGTAGTATCGAAAAACTAAGTTTTCTCAAATTTCAGCTTCCCAGATATTAAACTTACAATTTGAGGTGTGAATTACGATTTTTGAAAGATCAACATTTTCACGAAATCTTTTTAAGATTTTTAATAATTTTTAAACCTACATAACTTTTTTCGTTCGAAAGATTTTGAGTTGAAATTTTAAAAGTGTACTTTGGAAATGTTTCTAAAGATTCTCTGGGAATTTGATGTTGAAAAATTTAGAGCTAACAAAAATACAGCGGTTCAATGTTCGTTATTTTGGGGAAAATAGCCGAAACACCAATTTTTAAACTTACATAACTTTTTTTTTTAAGCATATTTTCAGCTGAAATTTAATAGGTATACTCTATGAATGTTTCTGAAAAACTTCTGAGAGTTTGGTGCCAAAAAATTAAGAGACACCCGAAATACAATGGTTTAAATATACTTATTTTATCGAAAATTGCTAAAACTGACATGTTTTTTCTACCTGAATATTTTGAATTGAAATTTGGAGAAACTACTCTTGAAATGTTCCGAAAGAACCCCTGAAATTTTTGTGCCAGGGAATTATGGGATACCGGAGATACAGTGGTTCAAAGATTAGCAATTTGCCAAAAACGATCATTGCTAAAAGTTACTAAAATTCCCATGATTAAGCCTACGCAACATTTTTCTATCTGAATGTTTTGATCTGAAATTTAGAGGATATATTTCTCTAGTGTTTCCAAGGAATCTCTGAAAGTTTGGTACCAGTGGTTTTAGAGGCGGTAAAGATAGAGCAACGAGAATTTCGATTGAATTTTTGTGAAAATAACGTTTCAACATACAATCATTTTTTAAATAATTTATGGATGTTTTTTGTATAGTTTTCAAATCAATTATACTCGTATATTTATGGTTACACTCTTTCTCTCATCATCCATAGAAGTAGTTTTTATATCTAATGTATTATTTCCTCTTGGTATAAAACAATGGTGTTTCCTGGTTTGTGGTATGGTCTTGACATCAGATAATCTTTGGCTCAGTGCTTTTTGGCAACGTTTAACATCCTCATCAATTGTAAATCGTGCGAACGCGGAACAATACAGGGTGTTTCAAAATTCATGCACCAAAAATTTTCTGCGTACTCCTCGTAGATAGAAAGAAAAAAAAAACCCTTATGACAAATCTCGATTTTCTACAAAATAAAATGGATTTAACCTCTTCGCTGAAATATTAATGAGACGCCACAGTTCCCTATCAATTAATACGTTCGTTCGCTTGTATAAAAGAAAACGGTGCCGATTTTAAGTGTTGACGCATGAATGAATGGTGACCTAATTTCGAGCGCGCAGTTGAAATGTTTTTATCTAAACATAAATAGTCCGGTGCGGGTTGATAAAACCGACCCACAAATTTCAAGTTCACCTTATTTATTATACTTTTTTTTATTGTTCCTGGCGGCTTCCTACACTTGTGCATTTTTATTGCTGTGCAATTATATCCCCTGCAGTCCTATTACTTAAAATCGCGGGGGGTAGGTGCTGTAAAATGATATCCCTTTGTTACCCAAGACCAAGACCTAATTTGGAATAACACATTTTTAGAAAGTCCGTAAAAACATCTGTGTTTCCAGGAAGACACAAATCGGTTTTAAAAATTCCAACTCCATACTCGATGGTACATTGACCTAATTTGTGTGCTTCGTCAATGTAATCGGCACCGTTTGTTTATCTAATACAAGCTTGAAAGAACCCAGATCAGGCGAGCGCGAACAAGTACATACGTGGTGTTCTCGCCTGTCTACACGCGAACGTAGTATTCGTTGATAGGGATCAGTGGCGTCTCTTTTATATTTCTGCGAAGGGGTTTAATCCATGTTATTTTGTAGAAAATCAAGATTTGTCATAAGGGTTTTTTTCTTTTTATCTACGAGGAGTACGCAGAAAACTTTTGGTGCATGAATTTTGAAACACCCTATATAATGTTTTTTTGTTTCTTTTTATAAATTGAACATCTGCGAATACAGAAATCAGTTTGAGTTGAGCCGTAGAACTGTTCGCATGTCATTTAAATAAACCTTCCTTACCTTATCAAAACCACAAACATTACGAATTGCTCTTTCATTTTCATCATGGCTGTAAGAGTTCAAAGTGTTTAGAACTTTTTACCTCTCCGGCCCCTCAGAAGTAATGTAGAGGTTAAAATAATCCTTTTGATCCCTTCAACTGATCGAAAAGAGATCAAAACAGGTTGGGGGCGTCTCCCGAAAATGGTGGGTGATGGGGGAAAACAGGGGTCATATTCGAATTCAAGAAGTCATTTTTACATGAGAATCAGCAGAAATGGTTCAGGGCTCGATTTTAATTTTCTTTTTTACCGACCAATGTTATTAGCCCATCTCGTACATTAGCAATAAAATTCAAACTTTTTAAAAAATTCACACGGGTCAAAATATTCAGTTAAAAATTCAATTGAACTTTCCAATCATTTAAAATCAATAACCACCCCTCAAAACTTGTTTGGTTTGATGTCACCTGCATATTTTCAAATATCCCAACTAATGAATGCCTCGAAACTATCCAGAATATGTTAGATAAATTAAAAATTGATATCATCAATAAATCAGAATTTTATGAGGCATTCCAAGTGTGTTTACAACAAAATTATCTGCAACTGAATCATCAATTCTGGCAATAAACTACAGGTCTAGCAATGGGTTCGTCTTTGAACCCTCTATTCGCAGAATTATTCATGGCATATGTAGAAGAAAACATTTTTAACTTAGATTTCACAAAAAAAAACATATATCATTTTGGCATCGATATGTGGATGATGCCTGTTTCAGTAGTACCCTTCGTTAATTAGATCAATTTTTAAAGTTAATTAATAATATACATCCCAAAATTAAATTCACACTGGAACGTGAACAAAATTATCAAATTAACTTGACCTTGATCCACAATAATAACAATCACCCAATATCGCATAAATTAGCTGCTTACTATTCAATTATACACCGATTATACAATCAAGCCACAGAACTGTACAAAATTTTAGACATTGCAAAAAGTAATGATTATCCAGTCAACCTTGTTCAAAATTTAATTAACCAAAAACGATACCAAATTACAAGGAACCACATTTATCCTAGACAGGAAAATTTGAACAAAGATCCATTCATAACCCAAACATAATATGGTGATACTACCGAAAAAATAGCTCACATTCTCCGCAAACAAAACCATCAAATCGCGTTTAAACCTAGCTGCAAATTATCCAATATACTATTCAATTCAAAAGATAAAATCAATCCCTTAAAGAAATCAGGTGTTCACGATATTTCTTGTTCCGCATGCAATAGTGTATATGTAGGACAAACCGGTCGTAGTTTCGAAAAAATATATTTTTAACATTTCCGCGCTTTCAGATTAAATCAAAACTCCAGTTCATTCTCTTACCATTCTTTAGAATGTAAACATTCATTCCCTAAAATCCAAAATTTGAAAATTTTACACAACTGCACAGAAGGTACAAAGCTTCGCAGAAATTTTCAAACTAAGTAATAATCTCCTCGTTAATCTGTTGAACGAGCAAACCGATTTAGTGTACTGACCGCTTTTGAAAAAATTTTAATCTCTTAATTATGTTTAAATCTTTGCACCTGTTCACCGTAAACTATTTTGTTACCCTCACCCTATTTTCTTACCGATATAAATGTAACTATTTCAATTAACTGTTTCACTTGTTAATGACCGTTAAACGCCGAAACTTAAGTCGTGAATTTATGTATGTTTACAGTGGGCCAAAAATAACGGTACAAACTGTAAAAATTCATATTTTCAATAATAATTAACGCATTAAATATTGTTTCGAGAAACATAATATTTACACATTGGGGGTTGCAATAATGATTAATTACATTATTGAAAAGTTTTTTTAAATTTTTTTATCGAGGATATTTCACATTAATAAAGTCTCTGCAAAAATCGTGGTTTATAATGCTCCGCCGCATTGCATTTATACCGGGTGACCCAGCGATCTGTAAAAGCCCCATAACTTATTTGCTATTTGAGATATCGACTTCTAGTTTTCTTGAACTGGTACCCACACTTATTCTGCATATTTTAAAAATATGTATGTTTTTGTACAGAATGTCCCAATATACATAACAGACCAAAGTTATGTTTTTTTAAATAGAACACCCTATATTTTATACTTTATTTTCAACCCTCTTGAGAAGCTGATAAAAATAGTATAAGATACTATGGGTCTATTATGGACGGTTGTTTAGTTATGGGCAAATTTGTGGCAAAACAAAGACTCATTGAAAAAGTTGCAGAAGCGCTCCTAGCAATGCTAGCGTGGTTTTTTATACACTAAAGAATTTTCCACATCATGAAGAATAATACAAATCGGCTTTGGTTCTTTTTTGTTCATACTGCTATACAGGGTGTCAACATACGCAAAATAATGGATAACTATTTTTTTTCAAATGGAACACCCTATATATCTTGCCACCAATGCATGGAATTTTTAATAAGCTTTTCAATGATGTACAATTTGTATAATGAAATATTAAGGATTCTTAAGATTTATCCATAAAAACATTTTTCTTTTGTCACCTCCTGCTCATTTTTGGATTTTCAGCCAAAACTATGCATTTTCTGAAAAAATAATATGAGACCAAAGTTGTAGAGCGGAAAATTTTCGATCGATACTGGTCTTTCGACTTTTCCAATAATGCGTGCATTGCCCGCCAGAGTGCGCAAAATCATGACCTTATTCGCATTTTAGAGTTTTTCTCGAATTTTTTGTTAATTAATTGCACTATACCTTATTTTCCACGTCCTCTAGCAGAAAAACGGGTAATTATAGAATTATTTAAATGACCTACATCGATTGAAAATATTCCGCTCTACAACTCTTAAAAGAAACAATTTTTGCCCAAAATGCATAGTTTTCTCTAAAAATGTAAAAAACCATTGAAAAACGCAAAAATTGATATATACATTTTCAATTTGCGTTTTTAGGGAAAACTATGCATTTTTGACAAAAATTGCTTCTATTAAGAGTTGTAGAGCGGAACATTTTCAATCGATATGGGCCATTTTAATTTCCCTATAATTTCCCGTTTTTCCGCTAGAGGGTGCGGAAAATAAAGTATAGTGCAATTTATTAATAAAAAATTTGAAAAGAAAACGCTAAAATGCATACACGGTCACGATTTTGAGCGCTCTGGCTGGCAATGCACGCATTATCTTATAAGTTAAAAGACCTATGTCGCTCTACAACTTTGGCCTCTTATAATTTTTCCTCAAAATGCATAGTTTTGGCTGAAAATCCAAAAATGAGCAGAAGGTGACAAAAGAAATATATTTTTATTGATAAATCTCAAGAATCCTTAATATTTTGTTATACAAACTGTATATCATTAGAAAGCTTATTAAAAATGCCATAGATTTATGGCAACTTATGTAGGGTGTTCCATTTGAAAAAAAATAGTTATCCATTGTTTTGCGTATGTTGACACCCTGTATAGCACTATGAATAAAGGAGAACGAAAACCGATTTGAATTATTCTTTATGATGTGGGAAATTTTCTAGTGTATAAATAATGATGCTATCTTTGCCAGGAACGCTTCTGCAATGTTTTAAATGTGTACATGTTTTTGCCACAAATTTGCTCATAACTAACCAACCGTCCATAATAGACCCATAGTATCTTATACTATTTTTATCAGCTTCTCAAGAGGGTTGAAAATAAAGTATAAAATATAGGGTGTTCCATTTAAAAAAACATAACTTTGGTCTGTTATGTATATTGGGACACCCTGTACAAAAACATACATATTTTTAAAATATGTAGAATAAGTGTGGGTACCAGTTCAAGAAAACTAGAAGTCGATATCTCAAATAGCAAATAAGTTATGGGGCTTTTACAGATCGCTGGGTCACCCGGTATGTATCAAAATTAATGTGCCATGATTTTTTTTTATTTTATAATGAATATGTCACTTCTATCAGTAATTTTTATTGTTGTGACAAAAATGGTTTGCCTAAGTAAAGAAGATAAGATATTCACCAAACATTTATTTCAATGTGGTAATTTATCTGCACGAAAGATCGTGAACACATACCCACAAAAGGGTTGATCGGTTACAAGTATTCAGTGATTAATAACAAAACTCAGAACTTAAGGTCACAATAATCGCAGAAAAATAAGTTGAAGACTACGTGCAGTAAGCATTCCTGAAAATATAGTAGTTCATGCAAGAAGATGCCCCGAGCACAAGTTAAAGTTCTATTTCTTTAGAGCAAAAGTACTCTATGAAAATTGGGTATTGTATTAATTATATAAAAATATTAATACCTCACGAAGATATATGAGTACAAAACTACGTGTACCGTTTTTTAGGCCCACAGTGTATATGTAATATTAGTACATACATTAAATAAATTGTAGTCAAAAACATAGTAAGTGTTTTATTCAATGATTATAAATATATTGAATTACCACCTACTAACGGTTGCCAGGATTATCATGACATGGTTATATATTTTTAATTATTTAGAAACTGAATTTCTTTTTTACCTTTAATCTTCTACAAATTCCATTTCAGCAGTATTAGTACTTTCATATTTGTTTATGTCCAATACTTTAATATAGAGTCAACTAATAAGGGTACTAAATCGAATTAACTGGTCTTCAGCGCGAAACTAAAGTAAACTGACACACCTACCTTACTAACGACTAAAAATTTTGCTCGAAGTTTACCACAAAACTAATGATTAATTTGAGCGCGAAATAGTATAAAACGTTCTTCACGTTCACGTTCTTCACTTCGTTATTCATGTTCTTCACGTATTTCTTTACGTTCGGAGCACACTGAGCAATTATTCATTTCAAACAAGACACGTAGCTTATCTCCGCAAAAGCTACATTTAAGCGTTTTTAAGAACTCCTATGTAATACGACTCTCCTATGTTATCTAGTCATCCCATATTCCTGTGTGTCCAAGAAATTTTGATGAAAACACTTTAGACAAAGCAGAGGAGCATTCGCACCAGTATTAACTGTCGTATATGTCTGTATAAAACACATTCGATGCTCAATTTCATAATACTTTTTATTATTGTTAGTTAAATTTCCCACAGTGATAGCATTGATTAAATTTCTTATGATGGAACTTGTTGTTGGGTCTATTGGGGGTTGTTTTATTTAATATGGTCTGAATTTGTACCATCTCTTCTTGGAATGAATCGACGGGATTAATTTTTTGCATTCACTTGTATGTATTCCCAAGCTGAACTAACTTTGAGCGCGAACTTAGCCATGCAGTTTCATATACCACAAACCTTATCAACATAATTCAAAATGGCGACGAACAGTGTGGACGTTAGTGAAAAGGCTCTCAATAGTAAGTGTAAATGGTGCCATAATATGGCCCATAGTGGACCGAAATGCAAAGTGTGCTACGTACAAATACATCCCGGGTGAGTGAAGTAATAATAATAATAATAATAATAATAAACAATTTATTTACAATGACAATTATACAAGAATATAGTTGTACATGTAAAAACGTCAAAGAAAGAAATATAAGTATACATATTTAAGATACAAACTTAAAACTAAAGAAATCGGCCATACAGTATGGTTCCATATCACACAATATCGTGAACTTTGTTTTTTTAAGTTGATTAAAATTGATCATATTTTTAATATCAGCGGGAAGGTGATTGTAAATTTTGATACATGAGTAAAAACTGCCTTTTTTATATTTATCCAATCTATGATGGGGTAGATTGTACAAACGCCCAGATCTATTTCCATAAGTCGTAGAATAAAATACATTTTCAAAGTATTTACTATTTTTCCACAAGAATTTTACACATTCATATATATAGAGACCATATATAGTTAAGATATTTGCTTGAAGTACTTAAAGAACGTTGTGCAAGTGGATAGTGAGACTGTAATCTGCTATTCTGAAAAAGAAGATCCATGTGGCAAAGACGGAATGGAAACCGAAAATGAAATGGAGGTAAAATATTTAAGATGTTTACTCAAATCTAAGGAGGCACTTATATATAACCTAAACAGTAATGTGTCCTTACAAGAACAAATACGGTCCCTAAACCAGATAATACTAATGCAGAATACTGTAAGCAAACCATCAATTACTACAACAGATGGCATTAACAACGTTAGTATGAGTAAAAAAGGAAGTGCTGACGAGAGACAGTCTAGCCAGACAGTTCAAAAAAAAAACACGCACAGAAAATCCATCGGAAAGACTGCCTCAACATAAAATTCCAACAACAGATAGGAAGAATGAGAGGTCAACCAACGAAAATAAAAATAATGTAACAAAAAATGATTCACAGGACTATATGGATAATAATCCCAGTAAACCATCACAAAATAGACCAGACAATAAAATTGTTATAATAGGAAAGAAAAAGGATAAAGACGGAGTTTTATATAAGCCACAAATTAAAAAATGGTTTCACGTTGGCAAATATAATAAGGAATACACCGAAGAGAAACTGGATTCATTATTGACGTCAAAAATACGTGGAATTCAATGTATAATTGAAACTATTGAACGTATTGACCCAGGTACAAACGACAAATATAAATGTTTCAAAATCGACGTACCCGAAGAGTCTAGTAATCTTTTATTCGATCCCAATGTATGGCCAGAAGGAATTAACATATCGAAATAAAGTTTTTTCGGAAAACATCGTTTCGATCAAGCAACCGATACAGAAATTGGAACAGAAATAATCGATTTTAATAAACCACTTACTGAACAAAAGGTGAGTCAATTAAAAATCATTCATCAAAATATTCGTAGCGTATTAAATAAAACTGACGAAATAGTAGCTGCAATAGAGGAGCATCATAAAGCCAAAGTTTTGTGCCTGACGGAGACGTGGTGTAACAAAAACAATATAGATTTGGTGCATATTAACGGATTTACTAAAATAACGGATTTTACACGTCAGCAAAGCCAACATGGTGGATGTATGATTTTAGTTTATAATTCATATAAATACATAAAACTTAAAAATATTTCTAAGTATAGCAAAGAATGTGACATAGAAAGTGCAGGTTGTTCATGAATAATTGATGAAACTAAAATTGCTATACTGTGTGTTTATCGACCACCTACTGGGAACATGCACAAATTTTTGAATAATTTAACTGAACTTTTAACTGATATAAATAAAACACATCATCAGATTATTATGTGTGGGGACCTCAACATAGATTATCTAAAACAGTCCAGATAGGGCACTGTTACATAATGTCCTATCTGCTTTTAAACTAATTTGTACATTGAATGAGCCAAGCCGCATACAAATAACGGACAGATGGGTGGCGAAAACACAAATCGATTATATAGTCAGCCGTAATACAACAAGTGGTATGATTATTAATCGTACTACGAGTTATATTTACTAAGAGAATATAACAAATAACCTTTTATAATCTTGATGACAACTCACATATTGCAATGTTTTAATTCGTCTTGTAGTTTCTTGCAGCACAAAGACTCCGTAAACTGTCGGCACTGCGACTCTTTATTCCTCGCGGTGTTTCTGGGCGTCGTATTTTTCACCATTTCACTGATTTCACTGTAAGAAACTGCATCTCAATAATTTAGTATGTCCATTTTGAGATTTAAAATTCTGACAGGACCACAATAAAATATCACCGCTACTTTTGTTTTTTATCATCGCGGTGATACACATGCTGCTATGCATTTCCTAGCATCTGATTGGCTCAAAATACATTCTGGTAGGTCATGAGTTGTATTCTCACTGATATTCCACATCCCAACTAGAAATGTGCTAATGTGAATCTACATCTGTCGGACCACCATGCACAAATAATAAATTGTTTTATCATTAAGCGTGGCGAAAATAACCAATCTCAGAAATTCAGAAACGTTAGAAAACTCCAAGAAAGTAATCTAAATGAGTTACAATACTATTTACAAACAACGAACTGGGACTTTATTCAATCTGACAACGTAGATATACTTGAATCAATGGATCTTTGCGTGCACGTCACTACTGATAGTTGCCTGGTACAATCAACGCTAGGGATTCCACCAGTGGCGTAGTCGAAACAAATTGCGCATCGGACAAATAAACAGCAAACTAAAATTAGTCTAAGCCCGCGTCATAAACCATTAAATCAGCACCTATAAGATGTGAAATTTTGTACATATGATTCTGTATTTTGATGTGTGCGAATTCATTTACGTATCCCTTATACACTTATTTTTATTTTTGGGTTGTACAAATAAAGATTATTATTATTATTATTATTATTATTATGTATACGCGAATATGCCTTTGAAGTGACCGAATACGAACCGCTTGATCTGTCGGGCCGCATTTGGCCGGAGGGTAAACAAATCAAATTCGTTGAGCCCAACATTCCTTCATAATTTTGACGTTTTAAACGACGTTTTTAGCGACAAGCGCAAGCTACAACGCGATGATCTTAAAAACCTGTTAAGGCGGCTTCTTAACAACCCTGTAAGGGTAACGAAAATATATCAAGCGTTTCGTTCCCGTTACCCGAAATTAGTTGTGCATGTCAACATCCCAACATGCGAATCATATCATTTAACTTTTGGTTCCCGTTTTCGCAACCCTCGCCTAGTCTTTAAGTTTTGGATTTCTACGTAGGTCTAGATTTCCAGCGGTAGAATGCGACTGATTTCTCTCACTCGCGATTTTAATACTGGACATACACTTATTTTTAAAGCATCAGCAACGCTCTATGAAACGATTTGATAATCATGTAATTAGACAACAAAGAACGAAATTACCTCTTGGACAGCATTGAGCGAAATTAAAGGACCGTTATTTTCCTATTCTGCTGTAAAATAGGCTATAAGATTGACCACGAGATTCCGCGCCCGATAATTTAGACGTTTACCTGGCATTTTGAGGTTAGGCCAAGCGATTCCGCTGATTGTTATAAAAGTTCTAAAAATAACTATTTTCTATATATCACGAAGAAATGTTTATCATGACGTGTTTATGTTACGACTGTACAGGTTGTAAAATCGAACAAATATACAAAAACGAACACAAAACAGAAAATACTGCTTATAGCGCCACCAATGCATTACGAATCACGAAATGACTTACGGACCAAGCTTTTGTCTTTGTTCAATGCATGGTTTTACCGAGTGCCGTAAGTCTTCGCCCTGGACGACATACGTACACATATTACTGCATCTAATATAACTTATCATAGAGGGAGTGAACACATGAAAATCTTGTCGGAGCTAGGTTCGGCTATCTATGACGTGCACGCAAAGATGCATTGATCAGGCTTCTACATCATTTTAACTGTTCTTAAACGAATTTACACCACTACAACATAGCGTGTCCAGTTATAAGAAAACGATGCACAAGTATAAAAAAGGGCTGGGTCAATTATGACAAAAATATCAAGTAGACATTTAAAAGCGTCTTTTACCCAAATGATATCCGAAGTTTTACGTGAAAAGTACAAAAATTATAGAAAAATACACAAAAAGCTGGTACAGACTACGAAAAAGAATTATTATGGCAGGAGAATTACAAATGCATGTAATAAGCAACAGGAAGTGTGGAAATTGATCAGTGAAGAATTAAAGGGAGAATATAAAAAAAAAAACATAGTGTAGCAAACACGTTTGCGGAATATTTCTGCACAATTACTGGCCAAACTGTCAATAATCACATTAAAGGCAACTAATCAAAAGCCTGCCACAGCAACAGAAATATATAATGCCGTTATGTAAGTGAAAAATAAAGACATCTCGGGACAAGATGGAATTCCGTCAAAAGTATTAAAACGAGTTATAATGGATATTATGGAACCACTTAAATATTTGATAAATGTCTCATTTAATAGCGGGGTATTGTTCCAATTTGCAAGAAAGGAAGCAAAAACAAAGTGGACAACTATCGTCCTGTTGCATTACTTTCAAAAATATTTGCAAAACTCTTAGTTGACAAATTAACACTATTTCTTGAGGGATCACATCTTCTCAGTGACATACAGCATGGATTTCGGGCACATCGTTCAACGGAAACAGCCAACATCGGATTAGTACAGGAAATTGCGGGACTTTTCTATGACTTTTCGCGGGCGTTTGATACCATAGAAGTGCTGTTTGTGCGGGATAAGATAAATTGGCTTGGTTTGCGTGGCAAAGTATCGGAACTTATCCAGTCATTTTTATCAAACAGGGAGATATTTGTGCAAGTTAATGAAAGTGCATCGAAAAAATATGATTTAAACAAGGGCGTTGTGCAAGGTTCGACTTTAGGTCCGCTACTCTTTCTGCTTTTTATAAACGATATAAATGAACACGTTAAATCCGGATGCATGGTGAATTTTGCCGATGACACGGCAATTATAGCGGCGGCCAAAACTGAAAATGAATTGCAATTAAACATTAATAAAACTAATGAGGAAATGAAGATATAGTGCAACAAAAATAATATATTATTAAATGAAAACAAAACAACCGTTGTGTAATTTTATAACAGAAAATCTCCAGAGAATAATTTAGATAATTACGATTGGGTTAAATACCTGGGGATCTACATAGATGCTAAGTTGTCCTGGACCCAGCAAATTGACCATGTTCTTTCTAAATTAAATAATGCTTACTATGCAATCATGAAGCTAAAACCGAAGTTCAATACGAAAACATTGATAGAGACATATTATGCAGTAGCGTACCCACACTTATCATATAATATACTAGTCTGGGGAAAAGCGAATACAACTCGGGTGTTTGTTGCGCAAAAGCGAATTCTTCGCCTCATTTTTGGCATACAGAGAACAGAAACATGCCGTACGGCTTTTATTTACTACAACATACTCACTTTAAACTGTCTCTTCATTTATAAATGTGCAGTATATGTTAAGAGAAATTGGCACTTATTTGTAAAAAATAATAGCACACACCAATATCACACTCGGCATGGTATTGATATCCGGTCGACTTCGCATAATACCACTATGTATGAGAAAACTGCACTATACATGTGTGCAATGGTATTCAACAAACTACCTCTGGAAATGAAAATGTGCAATATCAATACATTCAAAATCAAACTTAAAAAATTTCTCATAAATAGGTGCTATTACAAATTCTCAGATTTCATAAACTGGACATCAATGATTATTAGAGAGTATATAGTCCGCAATATATTGTCAGAAATTGTTCGCTGTTAATATTTTAACATGTATTTATTTTAATTTTAATTTTAAGACATTTTGTAAACTTCGTATATGTACTAGCATTTAGTCTATATTTTATCTATTTGACCCGATTTTAAAATGTAATTATTTATGTGACAAACACATCCGCAGCAAATTATACCCTTCTTTTGTAATTGGTGAACTGTGGCAATTGTGAAATAAATGAATATGTATATGAATAAGGAAAAAAACGATAGTGTTAAACTATGAAATCTGAATCAATGGATTTGTAATAAAAAATATAACTTACCTGTTGATTTTCTGCTGTAATTTTCTATCTTTCCTCAGGCCAACAAATTTTTAGAAAGTAATACATTAACATAGAAAATAATAATTTATTTCTCAAAAATATCCAAATTGTCTCTTACATAATTATGTAGAATATCAACATCATTTGAATAACTCAATTCAGAAACTAAATAAGTCCACTTTTGTGTAAAATGAGTTTTATATCAATTCTAATTATTTTAAGGGTGGCGGACAGAATGGTGCAGAAATTGAACATGCCCGAGTGCTCTAGAGCGTAGAAAAAAATAGTTAAATACAGAAACTAAACATGTCCAGGACTTATTCAGCTTCTGCATTTATGCATTTTCTAATCTAACAGTCATGCGCAGAGCTGTTGTTATTCACACAGTCTGCTGATTTCAATACAAACAGACATTCGCGTGTGAGATGTTTATGAAGACAGACATGTAAAAATGTCTGAAAGTAATGATAGCAATTCTAGTGGCAATAATATTAAAGAAAATGAAAGTAAGATACCTAAACAAAGAATTGAAGGGATTAAACGCACCACAACTTACAAAAGAAACGTTATCAGAAATTCCAAGGTGGCTGGAAAGGAACATAAAAACTGGAAAGGAAATACGATTGAAGTTAATTTTTTTAAATTTTAATAGTAAATGATGGAACTCCATCATTTTATTTTAGCTGTAAAAGGAAATGTTTTTCAAGATTAGCGCAAGAATACCTAGAGGAGCATTTGGACCACTTTAATAGTTTTACGCATAAAAATGAGCAAGACATTTACTTGCAAGAATTGATTGTAGCTGGGAAAGTGCAAAGAAAGCGAAGCAGAAAAAATGTTGAACATAAACAAAAGTCTGCTTCTTATCAATACTTTTTGGTTGTAAACAATGTGAGGTTGGACGTTTCTAAAAAAGCTTTCCTGGCAGTACATGGTATTACCAACGGACGTTTATTTCGCATATGTAAACTATTATCTGCTGGAAGAGTGTCTCACGATAAACGTGGCGAAAATAGTAGTGGAAATGCTATTGCTCCAGAAGTCAAGATAAAAATTCATGAACATATAGACAGCTATCCCACAAAAATTGCTCATTACTCTGGGACGAAAAGGCACCACTTAGGTGCCCGATTAAATATTAAGATAATGTATGACATGTTTTTACAAAAGCAACCAGAGTTAGTTGTTTTTTGTTACTTTTTTTCAACGTACTTTTATCAGAACTTCTCTTTGTATTTTGGCAGACCTCAAGTAGATATCTGCACTACATGTGAAGTATTTGGAGTCAAAATTAGTAACAAAGCGTTCAATGATAACGGTAAGCGTACCTATACTGTTGAATGAATAGTACATAAAAGGAGGAGCAAAAAGTTTTATAAAAAAATTCAATGTATAGAAGAGATGTGTAAGGAGAGGGATGATGTCGTGTGATTATGTTTCGATTACATGGCAAATTTACCCTTGCCGCACATTCCTGTACAAGATATATTTTATTTCCGCCAACTGTGGGTGTATACTTTTGGCATACATAATCTTAAAACCGATAACGCCAAAATGTATTTGTACCACGAAGGAAACGAAGGAAACGTACGTTTCTTCAAGACTACATTGAAAATAAGATTGCTGACGAAGTTGTAACGTTGTTGGATGGCAAGACAAAACTCTACTAATGACTCTGCCACTTAGTACGTTACATTAGAATTACGGTATGATATAAAATAATTGCTTATCCTTCTTTTGCTGGTTTATTATGTTATGACTAAGAAAACACGTACAAATTAGATTAGGAACTTTCAGTCTCTGATATATTTTTTAATAACTTAATTTTCTCGTTTCCCAAGTTACGGCACCATTGTTGCCTCGGATTTCTACTGCTCCTATGCTCAAGGTGTCCCCACATCACCCCCGTCTAAGAAAAACCAAGACGACAAGAAACACAAGAAAAAGAGACGCGTTTTTTAAAAGTGAAGATGTAGAGGCGCTATTTTCAGATTTCAAAATGGAACGCGGACATAAATGAGGATGTGAGGTATTTGTTGTATTTTTCATAGAAGTTGCTGAAATATTAGAAATAAATGCGGGTTTTAAGCGATCTATGGAGATGGTGTCTTGTTTACCGTCAATAGTGATCGTAAAAAAAAATGGAATTTCGACTTAAAATCTTGTACGGACCGTCGTAGGATGGATGTGCAATGTTGCGAATGCTATCACGACGAATAAAAACATGTGTACATGGGGACAAATCAGGGTGAATAAAAGACTTGCGACTATGGTAACGAACAGCGGCAGGACTAAGGACACGTAGATTGTCCCTCAACTCATCAAAAAATTTTGAGTCGGAAGGATTATTTTTTATTGCGAAATTTAAAAAAAGAAAATCGCCCGGCAAGCGTAAAGTCTTACCGTAGACGAACTCTGCAGCCGTGGTCGAAAGAGATGATTTGAAAGTTGTCCGAATGCCTAAAAGAATTAGTGGGAGGTGAGTTACCCAGTTCTTCGGATCGTTGCTCATTCGGATCGAGTCTTTAAGTTGTCGATTAAGTCGCTCTACCAAACCGTTACATTGCGGATGGTAGGCGGTTGTGGATTTGTGTGAAATTCCGAAAGTCTTGCAGAATTCCTTCCAGATGTTGGACTGGAACTGCCGACCTCGGTCAGTGAACAACAGTTCAAAAAGGCATTGGAAATGGAAACTGCAGTAATTTCGGAAAGAGGTAAAGCTTCTGGCCAACGCATAAAGCGATCGATGCAGACCAGAAGGTATCTGAAATTGTTGCAAATGAGCAAAGGGCCTATGATGTCGATGTGGACGTCAGTGAAACGGCCATCAGGGTCCGGAAATTTAGCAACGGGTGACACTGTATGTCGATAAATTTTGATTTTCTGGCAGCTCAAACAAGATTTGACAAATTATGCAATGTCGTGGTTCATCCGTGGCCACACGTAACGTGCTGTTACGAGACGTTTCATTGCACGAATGCAAAGAACTTAAAACTTCGAGTCTTACTGCAGGAGGGACGTAAGGGCGCCGTTGTGCAAGAGAAGTGTCTACGTAGATGTGTGTGCCAGTGCCGTCAGGGATGAACCTCTCCAGTTTGAGTGCTGTAGTAGTGCTACCAAGAAGAGATTGTAATTCCAAATCCTTAGATTGTAATTTTGCCAGGAGGTTGAGGTCTAAAGCATTAATTTCGACTCTCGACAGTGTGTCAGCCACGTTGTTTTCCTTCCCCGGGATGTGTCGAATGTCAGTAGTGAATTGCGCGATAAAGGTCAAGTGTCAGAATTAGAATTGATAGCAGTGATCAGAGGTTTATTATCTGTAAATACTATAAATTCGCGACCTTCGAGGTATTGTTTGAACTTTTTAATTGCCAAATATACGGCTAACAATTCACGGCCGAACGTATTGTATTTGCGTTCTGTTGATGAGAAAGATTTAGAAAAGAAAGAGAGCGGGCGAAGAACGCCAGAACTCTCCTTCTGCTGCAAGACCGCACCAGCATCGGAGTCTGATGCGTCTACCATTATGCTTAACTCCGCAACCGGGTCTGGTAGTGCAAGCATAGCACAGTCGGCAAGAGCAGCCTTAACTGTTATAAATGCTTGTTGAGCAGGTTGTGACCAGACCAGTGGTTTGTTGCATGGAGTTGAAACAGCGAGATGATTAAGCGGCTCTAAACTATCAGTAGTGACGTGCACGCAAAGATCTATTGATCCAAGTATACCTACTAATATTCCGTTTTTTCCTTGTCATTAAAAATACGAGGCTTGTTTAATTGAAACCCATCTTTGGTCAGGTTAGCCTTGGAAACACTTGTAATCACTCAATGGACGTTTTGCAATGTTAGTTGTGTTTGTAAACGTGACTCTGATCAGTACCAATCATTTGTATATGACAGCGATTTTAAGTATTGTGACTTTAAAATGGCGTTTGTTGTTAATAATCCGTCCAAATATAATCAGCATGCGGTCATTCAATTTTCGTGTGCTGAAGGTTTGCAACCATTGCAAATTCATACGCGAATGCAAGCACTGCATAGGAACGCATGTTTTGCGTATCCAACTGTCAAGGAATGGTGTCGAACAAGGTCCATAAAGCAATAAGACGAAAACGCCCGGGGAAGCTCTCACTTGGTGTCATTCTGCTGCACGACAATACTGGGCCTCATATTGCCAGAGTAGTGAAAGAAAATCTATAACGAAAGAAAGTCCAGATTTATAGCGTTGTGATTTTCACATCTTTGGGCCACTGAAAAAGGTGTTAAAAGGTAATCGTTTTCGGTCGGATGATGAAGTACAAAATGCCGTAAAATAATTCTTTGCGCAGCAGCCACAAGAATTCTTTAAGCAGGGTATACATCGGTTGTGAAACAATGGGATATGTTCCTTAATTGTAGTGGTAATTATTTGTAAATATATTTGCCAATACATTTTTTTGGACCAAAGATGACTTTCAATTGAATAAGCCTCGTATAATAACTTTTTCTGATATTTTTCACATTTTTTTTTTCATTAAATGCAGAAATGAATATGTCCCCGCCCTTTATGATTTTTTTTTTCTCTGAAAATTCAAAATTTATAATTCTGTAAATCATGTGATCCTATCCAAAAATAATTCTAGTTACAAATCCCAGAAACTCGCGGATGACCAAAAAGGACAGAATAAGTTATACAGTTTTTTTTTGTTCATCTCAAAACTAGGTTGTTGGGATATGTTCAGTTTCTGAATTGACGTATACATTTAAACTGCATACTCTATATTGCTTGTCATGATTCTTAAAATGATTTTGGCTTTTTCTGAAATTAGGACACTTAATGTGTAAACTTAAAACAATAACATTTCTGTAAAACAGTTTTAAATATTCAACCTTTTGATTCCCCCGTACATGTTTGCCGCATCACATCTGCGGCAAACATATTAAAAATTAAATTCAGCTTGCTCGAGTCAATATTACCTTTACTATGGCGCAAACAATGATAATTATTCTCTTACCAAATATTTTGTTTCTTGTATTCTGAGGGTACTTCTATGTAAGACTGACGGTTTTATAAAATACATGTAATCATAACCATCGATATACTTAAACACCATTTTTTTTTGAGAAAATTCGGGTACGTTAAAACCTTGGATATCAATAAAACTGAGCAACAAAATTTTTGTTGCATTGATAAAAGAATTTGTTCCAACATAATTTGGGTGTGCTGAATCGATATATGATGTTAGTTTTTCTTCCTAAACTACCGTTTTTATGCAATTCAACATTCAACATTTTTCGAAATTTGCATATTTATTATACATATTACATGCACAACAAGTCATAAATCACATATGAGCGTAGAAATATAGTCATATCATGAGCCCAGAATGAAGGTTTGATACCTTACAGTTCAGCTATCTATGTTCTATTCCGGCAAAAATTTGCGCCTGTAGCTCTTGAGTTTGTGTACTTGCTCAGGGAAATCTCGTTTTATAGTCAAGCAGTAGTCCGCCATTATATTCCTGTCCCATTACCCTTGCTAGAGCTCTTTCATGAGCATCAGGTCCTGAGCGTTCACCTTGTTCGTCACAACCCTAAAGTTTTCCGGGAATTATTCAAGGCTACTGTTCAAGAAATGGACCTTGATACTCATCTTGAACCCCAGTTAGCGGAAAGACAACAACTTCTAGTAAACAAAAGTTCGTAGTTTACACACGTCACACGTCTAATGATTGTTTTCCTATCAGCGCGTTCGAGAAGAAATTTGTGTTTTTTGGAGAAGAAGGTGACTAATTTCGAGTAAACTAACGATGCGCCCGTACACGCTAGCTGGACACCTGTTCAAAATATCAATAAAAGGAAAACATCAATTCATTCATGAGGTTTCTAGCTACAAAAATATGCTGAACTAAATTTAATTAAAAATGAGGCGACAATTTTAGATGCCGGAATTGGCAGAACGCGCGCGATTGGACAGCGATTCCTCGGCACCTGGGTAAAATATAAAAAATGGAAAATGAGAGGTTGTTCGTGAGGTTTCAGGCTACAAAAGTATAGTGAACTAAATTTTAAGAAAACAGAAAAATTAAGCAAAAATGTTAGATGTCCAAATTGGCCGAACTCGCGTGATTAGGCAGCTATTCCTCGGTACCTGTGCAAAATATGAAAAAAAAAAAAACGAAAAACGGGAGGTTATTTGTGAAACATTTGGCTACAAAAGTAGGCCAACCCCATTGCTCTAACGTTTTTCATTGGCGAGCAATTAAATAAATTCTACACCAAACTACAGAAATAATGAAAAGTCAAAATGTCAAATTGCATGATAACCGTAGCTTACAGAAGATAACTGATTTCAGATTTGAAATCAGCATTGTCAAAATACTCGGAATCAGTTGAAACATCTCATGCAACAGGAAATATATATTTTTTTGTTGCCCAGTGTTATCACGCGGGGTACTTATCCAAAGCGTTTGACTGTATCGATCATAGAATATAGCTATCGAAACTTTATCAAATCGGGTTTGGGGGTGTTGTACACACATGGCTAACATCTTACTTAACCAGTAGAAAATAAATCTTGGAGCTAAAACGAAATATCTGACTCGTGGCACGATCACAAATTCCGTAAAATTTCTTGGTTTATTGATAGATGATAAGTTAAAATGGAACGATCATATAATTCACATTTCCAAAAAATAAAGCAAATCTTGCTTCATGCTCCGTTCATTAAAGGAGTGTGTCTGTTTTAAAATTTTAAAAATGGTTTTATATGGCAAATTTGTAAGCCGCATGAGATATGGTGTAATACATTGAGGAAGTTCGCCACAGTGACTAATAACATTCGTGATGTTTGTTGTCCTTGACGACGGACCCAGGAAAATAATAAACAGAAACGTAACGCTCCAACATATAGGCGAGCAACTAGGGACGTTCCTAAGTGTACAGCCGCCTGCGTGCTGAGCAATTTTTCGTCGTCGCCCACCTTTACCTTGACAATACGAAAACATATTTTCCGTTGCTCGTTGGTTAACGGCTAACTTTAATGTGCCCAAATGTATCAAAAATCGTTCATTAATTACCCCGATTAATGAACGATTTTTCATTAATAAACGATTTTTCATTAATGAACGATTTCTAGGGCCGCGGTGGTCTAGTGGGTAGAGGTCCGGCCTATAGACCCCGCTGGTGCGGGTTCGAGTCTCGTCCGGGCGCTCACTTTTTTTTACTTTTTTAACACGAAAAATGGCCGTGCGGGTCCCTGGATATATTTAGTCTTTGTCCTCACTTCACTTAAATGAATTATTAAATACTATACATCGGTTGTGGCTGAATGCCCTAGCTGGCTAAGCCAATTTGCTATCATCCTCGATTCCCTAACTCGAATTCCTATCAATCATATTTCCTAAAAAAAAGAACGATTTCTAGTTAAGCTAAATAGCTAATTCATGAGTGGCTAATTATTGGAAATGTAACTGATAATAGCGAGAAAACGATCTATAATTGGTTTCACATGTAAATGCAAAAGTATATCAATTCTCTGCGTTAGAAACAAATTAGCGGCGAACCGCCTTCGATTTTGTTATACAATAATGTCAAAGTGTGTAACGTCAAATGTATAAAAGGCGAGTGAATGTCTGCTACTATGAATAGTGTCGACTTTGCATTATCACCGCCAAAAGTACTAGCCATTACAAATAATGCAACATTAAATTTGCTTCCGGAAAAGAGTACACATTTTTACGAAAAAACTTAGAATTTATTTCCTGGTGCGAGGAGTAACAGGTCAGACGTCATTCGGAATCTGCGCTATTCGCATGTTTTGCCGATATTGCTGCAACGGGCTTAATAGCAAGTTTATTTGTTTGTTTTGTTTGGATTTTCTCTAATCTAATTTATAATGTTGATCTGAGTTCGATCAACGGAAAAATCTTGTAACCAATTCGTGTGTTAATTGGCGATAAATGATCTCAACAATTAACGCTCGATCATTAATCGCCATCATTAACACACTTGTTGGTTAAATAACTATTAAACCAGTATACATAAGTGCTTTATCCAAATTTATAATGAGAAATTCAGAATACAATGAATTTGTTGCATTAACGCATTTTATAAACATATTGGTTGCTCTATTCTATTTTCGACCGCAGTGGGCCGCCCCCTAAAATCGGCTGCCTGCGTGCGGGCGCACACTGCACGGCTGGTAGGAACGGCTCTGCGAGCAACACATTTTCGTCTATACCTCTAGGACACATATCTTTTTTCGATTTTGTCGGTAACAGGTTCTAACACGCAATATTCGCAACTTCGTTTGCATCCATGCCCGCAAAAACTGTCACTGGATTGACACAAACAAACAAAATTCGACATTGTTTTCTCGGTTGCTGGGTTACCATAGGATGCATAGGTGACTGTAAAAATTTTGATCCCAAATGTTACAAGTCGTATTTTATTTAGAATATATTCTGATCTTTTTTAAGTATTATATTTCCGGTAGCGGAAAAAAAATAATAAGCAACACGGAACGTAATGAAAATTAACATTTTCGGCAGGCGACGAGCCTTGGCTCCGCCTCGACTCGTATTCGCCTACCTCAAATGTTAATACGTCCTTACGTTCCTTGTTGCTTAAATAACTATTACAATAACAAAAACTTACATGATCACAAGAGATAAAATCAATTTTGTATATCCGATTCATAAATATACATTTACTCTAAAAGAAGTCGAGAATACAGATGTATGAAATTTTATAATTTTAAAGAAGGTTAGTTGATTTGCTGCTAAAAATTGAGCCATATAACTTAGATAACTTGAGTTTTTCATGTATAAGTCCGAATGACTTTTTCACATATAAGTTCAATTAAACTTTATTGCAGCTAATTCTAAGTGTGTTTAAGTATACTGGCCGCCATAAGTTTCAGGATTTACATAATAATACCCAGCTTGGCTCCATCTTGAATACCAATCCAAATGTACGGATTGCTATAAATTCGAAAAACTGAATTGTAGCAATGTGCCTCAAATTAAAAATAAATAAAACTTACCATATTGATAATTTTTCAAATTTTACAATCAACGCTTTTTCTCTAAATTAACTTTTGAATTTATGTAATTTTATAAATTCCAACGCAATTTCTCTGTTTTTTCTCTCTCTCTCACCGGATGCTAACACAATATTAGCTCCCTCTCACTCTTTCACACCAGATGCTAACTACTCGCACTCACGCTCTCTTATGGGAATATGTGCAGACGGAGCTAATAAGCTCTCACGGCAATTACAAGATAAGAGGATGACAGCTCACGCGTACCGACGCTAATCGCAAGTGCCCCCGGACACTACTACTTGGCACAGGAAAATTGATAGAATGGAGCCACATTAAATCTAGGACATTGTCGTAAAAATCGAAAAACAGACTTATAAATACCAATATTCCATTAAAACATACCTTTACAAAGTATCTGATCAATAGTTTTCCAATCATTATGTATATATTCTCTATGACGAAAATGCTGAAAAGTATTGACAAAACAGTACACGTCATCCATTCCAATGATGAGTAATACGTTATCCAGAAACTACTTATTACTAAATATATTAGACATGAAACAATCCATGAAATTAAAATTGTCCTAAGAGAATTGAATCAAACATTATTGTTGTGACTATTACATATACTTACCAAGTTATATAAGATATCCTTATTCCAAAAATAGCGCTTTCTATCAATAAAGAAAATGTTTTCTTCCGTTTCAGTGAATTTCTGAAAATATCTATAATATTATACATCAAGATTATATCAAGATCTACTTACCTGAAAAAATATATGAATGGAAAATTTATTAAACAGGAAAGCATACTGGTATAAATTGCAAAATATGCTACTTTTCTTTTTATGTAAAACCTTCCGGTGCCATAGGCATCTGATATTTTTATTTCTGGTGTTTTTAAAACTAATATATTTATGACATACGTAGTGTAAATCACTGATAAAATTATTGTAATTCTTTGGTGATATGTCAAATAATCATCCTGCAATCTAATTTTTTACACAACTGATAAGGGCTAATGAAAATTAAAATATTTTTTTTTTATATTTTGTTACAATTTGTAAAAAATATTGGGTTCTAAAATATTTTTCTAGATGTACCTTGAAAATATATTCCATGTATTTTCTGCGCCTTTATGAAACCTCCAGTTTTTTCTTACGGTCTTAACAAAATTTTCTTGAACTGTGCTCCTGTTCGAAAAATTAATAATTGCTGAAAAGTATTTCTTGTCCATGACGGATAGCCACTTATCCACTTTGAAAAACATTTCGGTACTATTCTGTAAGTCAATTATAACTATATTTTCGCAATTCCTGTAAGAGAAAATCAAAATGTTTCTTTATATATGTATATATACCGGGTGACCCAGGGATCTGTAAAAGCCCCATAACTTATTTGCTATTTAAGATACCAACTTCTAGTTTTCTTGAACTGGTACCCACACTTATTCTACACATTTTAAAAATATGTATGTTTTTGTAAAGGGTGTCCCAATATACATAACAGAATAAAGTTATGTTTTTTGAAATAGAACACCCTATATTTTATACTTTATTTTCAACCCTCTTGAGAAACTAATAAAAATGGAATAGAAGAATAGAATTATTCAAATGACCTACATCAATTGAAAATATTCCGATTTTTTTCAATTTTTTTATTAATAAATTGCACTATACTTTATTTTCCGCACCCTCTAGCGGAAAACTGGAAATTATAGGAAAATTAAAATGGTCCATATCGATTGAAAATGTTCCGCTTTACAACTCTTAAAAGAAGCAATTTTTGCCCAAAATGCACAGTATTCATTGAAAAACGCAAAAATTGATACATACATTTTCAATTTGCATTTTCAGGGAAAACTATGCTTTTTTGGCAAAAATTGCTTCTATTAAGAGTTGTAAAGCGGAACATTTTCAATCGATATGGACCATTTTAATTTTCCTATAATTTCCAGTTTTCCGCTAGAGGGTGCGGAAAATAAAGTATAGTGCAATTTATTAATAAAAAAATTGAAAAAAAAAGCTAAAATGCATATACGGTCACGATTTTGCGCGCTCCGGTGGGCAATGCACGCATTATCTTAAAAGTTGAAATAACTAAAAAAATAACTAACTAAACTTATCTCTATCCAAAAGTGGTTCCTAAGCCATCTACGAGGCCTCAAAGATATTATTTTTTTTCATTATTTTTCAAATATTTTTATTTTGGAATTATGTAAGAAAACCAAAAAAAAAACAATGTTGGTGTTTTAGAACGTGTCCATTTCAATTTTTTGCCACGTGTAAATTGTTGTATTGCTAAAAATGGCAATCAGTTTGAACATTTGTTGTGAAACTAATAAATTTGTGTTTATTGTTAGGTACCTATCTTTATTTCTACTTTGTTAATTGTTTTGAGAAGCAAAATATTGTTCATAATTTTATTACTTTTTTTTGACAAATAAAAATATTTTTTTGTGGGGAAAATAGCAAAATTTTATAAGAGACCAAAAATACGTAAAATTGAATGATCTTGCAGAAAAAAAGTATTCCTTATGATTTGACCTGTTGAATAAAAATATTTAGGTATCTTAAGAAGTCGATGGTCCTAGTTTGACCACTTACTTTAAACGTAGAATAAAGAAACATATCGCAAAAAGTGCATGGTATCAATGTAATTAAATGTGCCAAATTAGGTTTTCTTACCTAATTCCAAAATAAAAATATTTGAAAAATAATGAAAAAAAATAATATCTTTGAGGCCTCGTAGATGGCTTAGGAACCACTTTTAGATAGAGATAAGTTTAGTTAAATCGTCTTATTTTGTTTCAGAGAATATGTGGTAGAGCGTTGTACAGACCATTCGGGGACACCCTGTATATATATATATATATATATATATATATATATATATATATATATCCAGAAGGGGAGTAACGCCGTTGAATTTAAAATATGTAGAAATTGAATAACGGGTATTACCATTGCTTAAATATATACAGTTAGACAACGCCTGTGTAAAATGGGGAAAGTCCGAAAAGGATGCGGACTATAGATGGCGCCAGAGTCTAAAGTATCATTTTTCGTAATTAGCTAGTACACTAGTAACCAGTAGGTGGCGCCAGAGTCTAAAACATCAATTTTCGTAATTAGCTAGTACGCTAGTAACCAGTAGGTGGCAGTCGCGGCAGAAAACTGAAGGTCGCAATCTAAATGCCAAATGTTATTTACATTGTTTGGTAAACAACATATGGTTCGGCTTTTGTCTATTTAATATGTGTTCTATTGAGATCACTTTTTAATTAATAAAGTCGTAATTTGAACGATATTGAAAAGTAATGTCAGGCAATTAGTGTCAGTTTCTAAATTGTAATAAAAACCGTAAAAAATTTCCCGGACTAAAAATGTTTCATTTTCCTGCTCGCGATCATGATCGTTGCAAGATCTTACCGTTGATTGAAGTATTGTACAATACTTCAATCAACGATCTTACATTGCGGTATGTACTTAATTTCAAAATAATAAAAAAATATTCCTATTGTATGTAATTAAGCAATTATTCATCTAAATATAACATAACCTCCTCATTATACGTACCTCTCTAATAACCAAATTGGACTTAATTGATTGACATTGTTAAGTTAATCACGTCATCGTGAATAAATATTAATTATCCCAATTTCACCATTATTCCAGTCCAATTTGTTATAAATAAAACACTTTCTTTAATAATATCACACAATTTATTAATAGCGACTATAGTTTCGATCACGTACTGATAAAAATTTTAGTTTGATAATGATCAGTATGTGATCAAAACTATAGTCACTATTAATAAATCGTGTAACTTGATTAATGGTTAAATTGGGCTAATTTATATTTATTCATGATGACGTGATTAACTTTGTATTAAAATTATTTATCCCTTATAATTTTGCTTAAATTAAGTAAATATCTACAATACTGGCATAACGAAGATGTAGAGAAAACGTGCAATATATAAAAGAATTAACTCTGTTAACATCTGGTCATATTTTTTAAAAGACTTTTCATAATGTGTATGTTTCCAGTTAGTGTGTGTTGAAATAAATAAACAATATCGACTAAACTGATGTTATTAATTGTACCACCAGTTATATTTAGTGAGAGAAAACAACTCATGAGTTACATGGTACATTTTCGAATAATTTAATTGGCTGAAAAAATAAAAACGTAAGAGGCTATCAAATCGATGATAGACAGTATCATCGCATGTTACTCCTAAATTGTTTACAGGTAATCAAATTTAGTTGAAACATCAGTGTGACTTTTATAATTTTCTCACTGATACTTATCAAAGATTTAATAAAAAGAATTTGTTTATCAAAATGAGTGATTGCATTCGATGGGGAGAGGCTACGGATGATGAAGTACGAGAATAAATTGACGGGAGTACTCATATATTTTAACAAAATCATTGTTTGAATGTTGTAAAAATTATAAATGTCACAGCTGACATTTATGATTTTTAAGCCGAGAGCGAGGCATTTCTTTATAGGTATTGTAACCTTCATTGTATTCTCTCCCCAAATATAACTTGTGCTATGATTAATTCTTGATGATACCACTAGTTAAAGCTATCAGAAAATTGTACTCGTGCCTTCAATTTTCATCGGCTTTAACTCGGTGCTATCAACGATGATAATCATAGCACTTGTTATATTACCCTCAAGAATATAACAAATAGAATTTTATAATCTTGATGACAACTCACATATTGCAATGTTTTAATTAGTTTTGTAGTTTCTTGCAGCACCAAAACTCAGTAAACTGCTGCCACTGGGACTCTTTATTACTCGCAGTGTTTCTAAATGTCATATTTTTCACAATTTCACTGTTGTGCTTTTATTGTTTTAATTTTAATTAATTTAATTAATTATGTATGTAAATGTTTATAATAAAAATATGTGAAACAAATACTTTCTTTTGTAGTTGTATATATGTAGATAGGTGCTGTCACGCTGCCAGCCATCTCTCCAACCAACCCTACCTATCTGTACTGCCACCTCTGTTACTTCGACCATACCATGAGTCACCCCTCGAGCCATCACTGATATATACATATACCGGGTGACCCAGGGATCTGTAAAAGCCCCATAACTTATTTGCTATTTGAGATTTCGACTTCTAGTTTTCTTGAACTGGTACCCACACTTATTCTACATATCTTAGAAATATGTATTTTTTTGTACAGGGTGTCCCAATATACATAACAGAACAAAGTTATGTTTTTTTAAATGGAACACCCTATATTTTATACTTTATTTTCAACCCTCTCGAGAAGCTGATAAAACTAATATAAGATAGCATGGGTCTATTATGGACGATTGGTTAGTTATGGGCAAATTTGTGGCAAAAACATGCACACATTGAAAAAATTGCAGAAGCGTTCCTAGCAAAGATAGCATCATTATCTATACACTAAAAAATTTCCCACATCATAAAGAATAATACACATCGGCTTTGGTGCTCTTTTAATCATGGTGATATACAGGGTGTCAACATACGCAAAACAATGGATAACTATTTTTTTTAAATGGAACACCCTATATAAGTTGCCACCAATCTATGGCATTTTTAATAAGCTTTCCAATGATATAGAGTTTGTATAACAAAATATTAAGGATTCTTGAGATTTATCAATAAAAACATATTTCTTTTGCCACCTTCCGCAGATTTTTGGATTTTCAGCCAAAACTATACATTTTCATGAAAAATTATAAGAGACCAAAGTTGTAGAGCGAAAAATTTCCGATCGATGTGGGTCTTTCAACTTTTAAGATAATGGGTGCAATACCCGCCAGAGCGCGCAAAATCGTGACCGTATATGCATTTTAGCGTTTTTTTATTAATAAATTGCATAATACTTTTTTTTCCGCACCCTCTAGCGGAAAAACGGGAAATTATAGAGAAATTAAAATGGCCCATATCGATTGAAAATGTTCCGCTCTACAACTCTTAACCGAAGCAATTTTTGCCAAAAATGCATAGTTTTCCCTAAAATGCAAATTGAAAATGTATGTATCAATTTTTGCGTTTTTCAATGGTTTTTTGTATTTTTAGCGAAAACTATGCATTTTGGGCTAAAATTGCTTCTTTTAAGAGTTGTAGGGCGGAATTTTTTCAATCGATGTAGGACATTTGAATAATTCTATAATTACCCGATTTTCTGCTAGAGGACGTGGAAAATAAAGTATAGTGCAATTAATTAACAAAAAAATTTGGGAAAACGCTAAAACGCATATACGGTCAAGAATTTGCGCATTCTGGCGGGCAATGCACGCATTATTGAAAAAGTCGAAAGACCTATGTCGATCGAAAATTTTCCGCTCTACAACTTTGGTCTCTTATTATTTTTTTTGAAAATGCATAGTTTTGGCTGAAAATCGAAAAATGAGCAGGAGGTGACAAAAGAAAAATGTTTTTATGGATAAATCTCAAGAATCCTTAATATTTCATTATACAAATTGTACATCATTGGAAAGCTTATTAAAAATTCCATGCACTGGTGGCAAGATATATAGGGTGTTCCATTTGAAAAAGAATAGTTATCCAATATTTTTCGTATGTTGACACCCTGTATAGCAGTGTGAACAAAAAAGAACCAAAGCCGATTTGTATTATTCTTCATGATGTGGAAAATTTTTCAGGGTATAAAAAATGACGATAGCTTTGCTAGGAGCGCTTCTGCAATGTTTTCAATGTGTACATGTTTTTGCCACAAATTTGCCCATAACTAACCAATCGTCCATAATAGACCCATAATACCTTATATTAGTTTTATCAGCTTCTCAAGAGGGTTGAAAATAAAGTATAAAATATAGGGTGTTCCATTTAAAAAAACATAACTTTGTTCTGTTATGTATATTGGGACACCCTGTACAAAAACATACATATTTTTAAAATATGTAGAATAAGTGTGGGTACCAGTTCAAGAAAACTAGAAGTCGAAATCTCAAATAGCAAATAAGTTATGGGGCTTTTACAGATCCCTGGGTCACCCGGTATATGTATTCAAGCCACCAATTTATTACAATTTTTCCATGTATGACTACATTCCATTCATGCCGAAATGCAAATTTGAGGATGAGGAGTAACTTTTTATATACCAATAATTAATATTGCATTATTTTACAATTTTGATAAATTTATATTTACTTACAACTAATTATTCCAAAATGAAGTGATTGTACATTTGTAAATTTCACAAAAATTTAAGGTAAGCGTTTTTAGTAAATAATAAAAATTATCTTTGAGTATTTTCACTAAAAATTATTCAAACTTATCACAAGTTTACTTAAATATATAATAAAACTTTTACAATTACTTTTTTAAATGCGATATAATTTCTAGGACATTTTCTTAATCGTGACAGAATCCAGGATGATAGTCTGGGGTCCGCCGGGGTAGGCTCATAAACAATACATAAATAGGTTAGCATCACTATTATAGATCTCTTGTGCTATTTATGTGCAAGATGTATGTATGCATGTATGAATGGTGACACTGAAAAGTGTCCTCGTACATGTCCTCCTTTTTGATATTTGACCCGTAAAAAGTATAGTTCATGTCCTTTTTGATATTTAAAGACTAATCTCTTACTTTTTTATGTAAAGAAAACCAGGCATTAATTTAGGCAGCAATTGCCTCTTTAAAGAAATTAGAAGACTGAATGTAAATTTTAATTTTGAAAATAATAATGGGAAAATCAACATATTCAGCCATTTAAAAAATTGCCATATTCCATGTGGATGTTTGTGGTGTTTATTTATTCCCTGGAATTAATGCTGCGGTTGAAAGAGTTTTTCAATTGCTAATAACCAACGAATTGTTAGAAGATGATACACTAAGAAGAAATATTAATCCAATGGAAAAGTACTCATTTAATTAATAATTAATTGGCAATTAAGAATTGATCATATTATAGTGCATTTTATTGTTGCAATACATAAAATGTTTCTTTTCATTTGTAAAAAAAGTTGGTCACCCTAATGTATACATATAAAGATTCCCGGTGCTCAAATCAGCCCGAATGAATAGAAAATTATACCAATTTTATATTATAAATCAGATATCAGAAAAAAAGGTGATAAATATCAATTCATTACCTCCCATGACATTTATAGCATGGCATCCAATGACGACAAAGTAGTTAAATGCGCTATCGATATCCAGGGGGCGATCGAAATTTCCTTGAATTTGTTGAAATAAAGAACACTTCCTTCTTTATTTTATCAAATGTGCATTTATCTGACATCTGCCGGAAACTTTAGAACTCAAATATTTACTTTCCTGTTCCTCCATAAGCGTTGTCTAACTGTATATATTTAAGCAATGGTATTACGGCTCGTGACTTACCGCCGTTTCTTTCCCGACCAAAACCCACGTGATAACACCGACTCGTCGTTCCCGTTTTTCGTTTTCCTAATCAATGTTTTTTGCAATTTTACCTTTCTCATCGTTTCCATTTTGTTTTCAACACGCAATTAACGAACAACTTAACGTTAATTTTTTAATTTTATTACATACACAAGTTTTCAAAAATGTTTATTACAAACAGTTTTATAAATTGATCATTACAAGTAATATATTTTTTAACCGCTCGGGAGATGGACGATAGTCCTCATGTTCCCCGATTTTAACATGTTTTCGCCGTGTGTTGCTGCACCATGTACCATGTTGGTAATTGTCCACCACCGTTGATGTTACCATGTTAATCTGTAAGGCATATCTAGCTAGTTACACCCTTATCACTCAATTCGTAAGTTTTTTTGTTTTTTTTTCTTATATACTATTTTATATTAGTTTTATAGAATGTAAATTTCAAACCAAAATCGGTAAATTCACTTAACTCATAGAATGTTAACTTCACAATCACTGTCAAATTGTTTATTCTACTCTTAATTTTTAGTTGTGTCTGATGAAGCAATAAAACCAATTGCGAAATATTACACGTGAAAAAAGAGTCTCTACTTTCTCCACATAGCCCTCCGCCGTAATACCCGTTATTCAATTTCTACATATTATATATATATATATATAGTTGCTGGAGGGAAGTAACGGTCGTACTTGTTGGGAATAGTAACAAATTTTTTCGAAGAAAAGTCCTCGTATCAGGGAATCCGACCAAAAAGGGTGTTAATAAGTCATCTATTTATCATATACCGAGCTTTCGCAAATCTTTATTTGCTTCATCAGGGTGACGCTACAATTAATAAAAGTATAATTAGCGTAAAAAAAAGGTGAAAGGTTATGTGCGAACATGTGCTGAAGGCTGAAAAGTGATTACTTACATGTAAAATTAAAAATAAACTACCGCACTTAATGAACTAAACGTGGCCATGAACGATGAACAAGTTACACATTAAAAACTTTCCACAGGACGTGGATGTAAACAGATTAAAACGATTTAAAATTCACATGGAGGACGATAAACACGGGTAAACATCGTCGGCCATCTTATTGAACAATGACTGCATGGTAGATGGGATAGGTTAAATTGCAGTTGTATTACCAACGTACATCTGAAAAAGTGGTGGGGAGACCGGTGGTACCAATCGTATTTACTGTCCGCTGATGGCGGGTAAATTCAAATATTCGGTGGGTGACCTATTTTTGTATTAAGCGCAGAGAAGCTGCCAATTTAACCTATTTACAATAGTCGATTATGATATTAATAATGACGTGAATCATTATAATATCATAATTAAATGTAGTGGTTAATGATTAATGGATGAGTTAAAGTATAAGTGATATAAGTAGTGTGTATTAATTAAGTGATCGCGATTATGCTTGTTGCGAGGTTTAATATATAAAGGGGTGAGACGCAATATTACAATAAAAAGGGGGTGTTTAAAGGTGAAATGTAGATAATTGTAAGTGTAGAAAGGGGGGTGAGACTACCCGACAATAATAACTTATAATATTGGCAATGGCGTAACCCTCGCAATATTATAATAATAGGGGGTGTTTAAAGTTGAAAAGTAGATCATTCTAATATAAAAGTTAAATAGTGAAATAAGTGTTTAAAGCAATTCCAATAAAAGGAGGGGTGGTGAGGAACGTGTCAAATGTATAAAAATGTATAAAAAACAGACGAATAATCTGATACGAAACCATTAACTTGAAAAAGCAAAAAGACAAGTAACCTAAATAGATGAATTATGCGAATGATCGACTGACGAGTTGATATTAATTTGTTTGTGAGATAGACTAATAAGGTAAGAGTAAATGTTGCTTAAACGATCTGTATCCGATTTAAAATTCATTGATTTATCACGGTTTTTTTGAATGTGATACATTTCAAGAAACAGTCTTCCCTTATATGTCTTACTGGTATCTAAAATTTTTACATTAGTGAAGTCAGGGTTATGATCAGAAGAGTTACAATGAATAGAAAGTGCACAAGATTTCTTGCCCAGTCTGTAATCGCTCTTATGTTGGGTGAGGCGTGTTTTCAGCCATTGAGATATCTGACCGATGTAAGAGAGATCACAGTCCCGGCAAGGGATGTTGTAAATGACGTTAGACATAGTTTCTGAGGGATTCTTGTCTTTCAGTTTTGTGAAAAAACGTCTGTTGAGTGTACTAATATTTGACTGCGCGATTCTGACTTTGTCGTGGCCCAGAACATTGATGAGTTTAGGGGTGAGGCCTTCTGCGTACGGCAACTTTCTGTATGATATTCGGTCTGGGGGTTGATATGGGGGTGGTGCAGGTTCCACTGAGGCTGGAGTGACGATTGGGTCCTGTCGGTTAAACAGTACTTTAGAAACAAGTGCTCGCGGAAAACCATTATTAATTACTATTTCTGATAGTAAATGCATGTTCTTTTCTCTGAAGGAGTGATGGCATATTTTAGTAATACGGTTTTTTAAACCTAGTAAGGTGTTAATTTTTACTTTGAAAGGAGAGTGCGAGTGATAGTTTATGTAGCGACCTGAGTTCGTCGGTTTGCGATACCAGTCAAGGATAATCGTGTTGTCGTGCTGTTTTATGTATTTTCGGTAAGCCGTAGTACTTGGGTGAAACTGCACTGTACGTTATTAATTTCTTGACCGTTTGTTCGTCAAGAAGACCTTTTTTGCCGAAGTCCTTTAATAGCTTGGTCAAACAACGTTGGATTGACGCTGTGGGATCTTTCGGTAGGCATTTGTACGTGTCAGTATCGTTTAGCATTAGCTCCGATTTATGCAGGTAGTCTGCATGATTAAGTAAAAGAAATTAAAAAATTAAAAATTAAAAAAAGAAAATAAGTCAAGAATTAATAACGTACAGTGCAGACGTACCTTTGCGACCAATAATCTCCTCCATTAATTCACCTACATATTTATTATCATGTTTCTTGGCAGACATTCTGGCTTCCTCATTCGCTTTCCGAACCAATTATAACGTTCTGAACTCTTTCGCGTTCGCGGAAGAGTTCAATGAATTTGCCCTCCCCCCTGGTTTTGTGTTGATTTCCTTAGACGTGGTTTCGTTGTTCACAAACATCCCTATGGATTTGGTGATTAGTATCATTGAATCAGATTTCACTTCAATTTCTTCACACACCACCCTAGATAAATCTAGCTTTATTAAACTCATCAATTTCATAGGAGACAACAATTATTTCACTTTCAATGGGTTTTTCTATAAGCAGACCTTCGGCACTCCGATGGGTTCACCTTTGAGTCCAATTTTAGCTCAATTAGTAATGGACAACTTACTGGATGCGGTCCTCCCCACACTACCTTTTCACCCCCCTTTTATTAAAAAATACGTAGACGATTTAATTCTTGCGGTACCCTCTCAATCGGTTCAACTCACTTTAGACACATTTAACACTTTTAATTTACATATTCAATTTACAGTAGAGACTGAGGTCGAGGAGAGCATACCATTCTTGGATACGAAGGTTGTCAGGAGAACTGACAACACGATTATCCTTGACTGGTATCGCAAACCGACGAACTCAGGTCGCTACATAAACTATCACTCGCACTCTCCTTTCAAAGTAAAAATTAACACCTTACTAGGTTTAAAAAACCGTATTACTAAAATATGCCATCACTCCTTCAGAGAAAAGAACATGCATTTACTATCAGAAATAGCAATTAATAATGGTTTTCCGCGAGCACTTGTTTCTAAAGTACTGTTTAACCGACAGGACCTAATCGTCACTCCACCATCAGTGGAACCTGCACCACCCCCATCCCAACCCCAGACCGAATATCATACAGAAAGTTGCCGTACGCAGAGGGCCTCACCCCTAAACTCATCAATGTCCCGGGCCACGACAAAGTCAGAATCGCGCAGTCAAATATTAGTACACTCAACAGACGTTTTTTCACAAAACTGAAAGACAAGAATCCCTCAGAAACTATGTCTAACGTCATTTACAACATCCCTCGCCGGGACTGTCATCTCTCTTACATCGGTCAGACATCTCAATGGCTGAAAACACGCCTCACCCAACATAAGAGCGATTACAGACTGGCAAGAAATCTTGTGCACTTTCTATTCATTGTAACTCTTCTGATCATAACCCTGACTTCACTAATATAAAAATTTTAGATACCAGTAAGACGTATAAGGGAAGACTGTTTCTTGAAATGTATCACATTAAAAAAAAACCGTGATAAATCAATGAATTTTAAATCGGATACAGATAGTTTAAGCAACATTTACTCTTACCTTATTAGTCCATCTCACAAACAAATTAATATCAACTCGTCAGTCGATCATTCGCATAATTCATCTATTTAGGCTACTTGTCTTTTTGCTTTTTCAAGTTAATGGTTTCGTATCAGATTATTCGTCAGTTTTTTATACATTTTTTATACATTTGACACGTTCCTCACCACCCCTCCTTTTATTGGAATTGCTTTAAACACTTATTTCACTATTTAACTTTTATATTAGAATGATCTACTTTTCAACTTTAAACACCCCCTATTATTATAATATTGCGATGGTTACGCCATTGCCAATATTATAAGTTATTATTGTCGGGTAGTCTCACCCCCCTTTCTACACTTACAATTATCTACATTTCACCTTTAAACACCCCCTTTTTATTGTAATATTGCGATTGTTACGCCATTGCCAAAATTATAATTTATTATTGTCGGGTTGTCTCACCCTTTTATATATTAAACCTCGCAACAAGCATAATCGCGATCACTTAATTAATACACACTACTTATATCACTTATACTTTAACTCATCTATTAATCATTAACCACATTTAATTATGATATTATAATGATTCACGTCATTATTAATATCATAATCGACTATTGTAAATAGGTTAAATTGGCAGCTTCTCTGCGCTTAATACAAATATAGGTCACCCACCGAATATTTGAATTTACCCGCCATCAGCGGACAGTAAATACGATTGGTACCACCGGTCTCCCCACCACTTTTTCAGATGTACGTTGGTAATACAACTGCAATTTAACCTTTCCCATCTACCATGCAGTCATTGTTCAATAAGATGGCCGACGATGTTTACCCGTGTTTATCGTCCTCCATGTGAATTTTAAATCGTTTTAATCTGTTAACATCCACGTCCTGTGTAAAGTTTTCTATGTGTAACTTGTTCATCGTTCATGGCCACGTTTAGTTCATGAAGTGCGGTAGTTTATTTTTAATTTTACATGTAAGTAATCACTTTTCAGCCCTTAGCACATGTTCGCACATAACCTTTCACCTTTTTTTTACGCTAATTATACTTTTATTAATTGTAGCGTCACCCTGATGAAGCAAATAAAGATTTAAGAAAGCTCGGTATATGATAAATAGATAACTTATTAACACCCTTTTTGGTCGGATTCCCTAATACGAGGACTTTTCTTCGAAAAAATTTGTTACTATATATATATATAGTACTGAATTTAGTGACCGTGATTTATATACCGGGTGACCCAGGGATCTGTAAAAGCCCCAAGCCCCATAACTTATTTGCTATATATTATATAGATATCGACTTCTAGTTTACTTGAACTGGTACCCACACTTATTCTACATATTTTAAAAATATGTATATTTTTGTACAGGGTGTCCCAATATACATAATAGAACGAAGTTATGTTTTTTTTAATGGAACACCCTGTATTTTATACTTTATTTTCAACCCTCTTGAGAAGCTGATAAAAATAGTATATGATAGTATGGGTCGATAATGTACGATTGGTTAGTTATGGGCAAATTTGTGGCAAAAACAAGGACACATTGAAAAAATTGCAGAAGCGTTCCTAGCAAAGCTAGCGTCATTTTTTATACACTAAAGAATTTTCCACATCATGTATTCTTCAAATCGGCTTTGGTTCTTATTTGTTCATACTACTATACAGGGTGTCAACATACGCAAAATATTGGATTACTATTTTTTTCAAATAGAACACCCTATATATCTTGCCACCAATGCATGGAATTTTTAATAAGCTTTCCAATGATACACAATCTGTATAATGAAATATTAAGGATTCTTGAGATTTATCCATAAAAACATTTTTCTTTTGTCACCTCCTGCTCATTTTTGGATTTTCAGCCAAAACTATGCATTTTATGAAAAAATAATAAAAGACCAAAGAGCGGAAAATTTTCGATCGATATAGATGTTTCGACTTTTCCAATAATGCGTGCATTGCCCGCCAGAGTGCGCAAAATCGTGACCGTATATGAATTTTTGCGTTTTTCTCAAATTTTTTGTTAATTACACTATACTTTATTTTCCACGTCCTCTAGCAGGAAACGGGTAATTATAGAATTATTAAAATGACCTACATCGATTGAAAATATTCCGCTCTACAACTCTTAAAAGAAGCAATTTTTGCCCAAAATGCATAGTTTTCGCTAAAAATGTAAAGAACCATTGAAAATCGCAAAAATTGATATATTTATTTTCAATTTGCATTTTTAGGGGAAAACTATGTATTTTTGGCAAAATTGCTTATTTTAAGAATTGTAGTGCGGAACGTTTTCAATTGATATGGGCCATTTTAATTTCCCGTTTTTTCGCTAGAGGGTGCGGAAAATAAAGTATAGTGCAATTTATTAATAAAAAATTTGAAAAGAAAACGCTAATATGCATATACGGTCACGATTTTGAGCGCTCTGGCGGGCAATTCACGCATTATCTTAAAAGTTGAAAGACCTATGCCGATCAGAAATTTTTCGCTCTACAACTTTGGTCTCTTATAATTTTTCCTGAAAATGCATAGTTTTGGCTGAAAATCCAAAAATCAGCAGAAGGTAGCAAAAGAAATATGTTTTTATTGAAAAATCTCAAGAATCCTTAATATTGTTATATATTATAATATTGTGTATATCATTGGAAAGGTTATTAAAAATGCCATAGATTGGTGGCAACTTATATAGGGTGTTCCATTTGAAAAAAAATAGTTATCCATTGTTTTGAGTATGTTGACACCCTGTTTAGCGTTATGAATGAAAGAGAACCAAAGCCGATATGTATTATTCTTTATGATGTGATAAATTTTCTAGTGTATAAATAATGATGCTATCTTTGCTAGGAACGCTTCTGCAATGTTTTCAATGTGTAAATGTTTTTGCTACAAATTTGCCCATAACTAACCAACCGTCAATAATAGACCCATAGTATCTTATACTATTTTCATCAGCTTGTTAAGAGGGTTGAAAATAAAGTATAAAATATAGGGTGTTCCATTTAAGAAAACATAACTTTGTTCTGTTATGTATATTGGGACACCCTGTACAAAAACATATATATTTTTTTAATATGCATAATAAGTGTGGGTATCAGTTCAAGAAAACTAGAAGTCGATATCTCAAATAGCAAATAAGTTATGGGGCTTTTACAGAACACTGGGTCACCCGGTATGTAGGAGATTATTGGGTGTTGCGGTCGGAAAGCAATTATCAACACTGAATACTCTTTATTCCATACTTCTAATATTTCGGGAGACTATTCTCCCTTCTTCAGGGCGCTACAACATTATGACATCAGTACAAGTAAAATTAACGATAAAATTTAAATAAACAGAATACATTTTAAAATTTACTTACAGGAATTCTAGGTTAGTGTATTCCAATTTTGTCGGTGATGTTTAAATTATACATCCGACAACTGGGCATCGATGTAGGTACCCCAAACAGGAACGTAAACACTTTAAAATTTGTTACTATTGTTAAAATTCACTAATGTAAGTGGATGGTTGTAATGCTGTTAAAATATTGTCAATTAATAAAATTAGATATTACTGTAACTTGGTAATATCGATAAACAGTCCACCCTAATGGTGAAATTATATATTGTGTCGAGAAAGGTGGCTAATACGAATCCTAAATTAATTTATTTGTTAAAATCCGACTAAAATTGATGGAGTTATGATTTTTTAGTTACATCATACTTATATACTTCGATATTTCGTGTTTTTTTGATATTACCAATTAATGCATTTTTATTAAAATCTCTTATGATACTCTTCAAAGTCTAATAATAAAAAAATTCTTTTGTTCCTTGTCATTGGTTAATAGAGTATTACATTCTTCGATTAATTTGACTTTTCATTCTTAAATGTCATTCACAACAAGAATTTTAAGAATCTCACTGCCGTGCCGGCAATATAATCCTGACATTGGGGCCAAATAGTGGGTTTAAATTTTATAGCCCGCACTGATGAATAATATTTAATAATAATTAAATCGTTTACATTGTGGCCTTATCCTTCCGCGACTGTAATCAGAAGATGAACCGCATTTATATCACTTATTTTACAGTTGTCTAAAGCAGATGAGATCCTTTTATTGATAAATGCAATTTTTCCTCGTTGTGGTTGCGGTTCTATGTCCTGATCCAGATCTGAGGTAGGATTAATATTTAAATCAGCTGGACTGTTATTACCATTTTCGCTTGAATCGCTGGCTTCTTGTTTCCATTGAGACAGAAGTGGACGAGACTGCCATTTCTTGATCAGATTTTCTCTTCCTTCTCTACTTCTAACCGCTTCAAACGTTACTTTCCACTTGCACTGCGAAACTTTCAATGCCATTGATTGATCCTGATCTTCCATTCTCTCTCTGCATCAATTGAAATGGTTTGCCTTTTTCAATTGTCATTGCAATGCATTTTCAGAAGCAAAATCGAACAAATTATTGAAACTTTTAACAAATTATCTTTCTTTATTTATATTTGCTGCAGTTTCTCGAGAAGAGTGTTTATTAAGATTTTGCCATTCTTTATGCCATAACTACATTTTATCGATGCGACGTTGTTTGCTTTGAATCGGAATGTGAGCCTTTGATCAACAGACAAATCTACCATTACTAGCGTTTCACTGAAGCGTAAATTCAATTTAGGTACTCGGTGATTGGAGAAAATCAAAGATAACACTTGCTTCCTAGATGGTAGTTTTGAGCAATATATTTAGCTATGCGGTATTCCGATCAAATAAACTGCATCTGCAAATATGGTTGTTCCACTCATTTTGAAAGCAATTTCGTTACAAAATGCCGCCGAAAACATCAAACCAGATTAACTAGGTGTTAATCTGCGCCATAGGCCGCAAGAAAATTACCCTCTCCATTACGTACATAAGGGCACTCACGGATTATCTCTTGGGAGCTGAGGCTGCATAAAACTAATATTACCAAATGTCAAAAGATAAAAAAAAGTGGGGTTACCAATTTAAGTGAAGCGTCTGATTCGCTTAGTCATGGCTTTCTTATAATGTAATTTCAATTTCAACGAATAGAGGGGCATTAAAAAATTCATAACTTCGTCAATTTTAGTCCAATTTCAACAAATAAACACTTTTTGGATACATATTAACGTTCTTTATCCACGAAATATATATTTTGGCCATTAGAGTAGACTGTTTAATATTAGGAGGAATCAAAAAAAAAAAAAAAAAAAACCGACTTTTTCAAATTTCAGAGGGCTAGGGCCCGGTTATGCAATGTTCGATATGGCTCAAAATTTGCAGTTATTAGATTTTTATCTATACGAACAAGTTGTCCCGTTGATTTTCACATACTTCGAAAATAAGAACCACTCTAATATACCGGGTGTGGCACTTAAGACGCCTCGGATCATAGCTCCTTTACGATAAAAGCTATCGACAAAAATCTAAGAACAAAGTGGTGCATAGTTACCGTCGCTATGTTTCAAAAATATTTCTAATCATCAGTGGCGTGCCGTACTCCAGTGGCGTACCAAACTTATGTTTTTTTAAATGGAATGCCCTATTTTTTATTGCAGATTTGGAAAGTGCTCGACGAGTACTTATTTTTTTATCTAACATGTTATACCCTTCACTTTAGCGGTTTCGCTGTTATAACCCCTTCTTTCAAAATTGCGCCCCATTTTTGAGATTTTTTTGTAGAGAAACTAATTGACGCCGGCGCCTAAATTTTGAATTGAGGTACAGGTTAACCCCTCGTATACCTTCACATAATTTTTTTTTCGGGTAATTTATGGAAAAAAAAAATTTTTGATTGATCTTCGCATGTTGTCATTTTTTCCGAAAATTTCAAATGGCACCCCCCTAAAAAAATTATGGCGTTGTACAGCCAAAACTCTAAATTTTTCATTGGTGTAAAAAAAATTACACATTGCATAACAAAATTTCGGAGAAAAAAGGAATTTCATCGCAAATGTCGGGAAACGTTTTCCGTTCCCAAGTGTGCCATGAGAAAACAAATACACAAATACGGTCAACATAATAGTATGTACCTATTTATTCAACATGATATGAAAAATGCAGATAAAGAAAATTTAACAACTTAAACTAAATGTTCGAAATGACGACCTTCCTGCTAGAGGCATAACCGCAACTTTGACTCACAGGCTCTAGACACTGCCCTAAGGACTTCTGGTGATATACCGCGAAAAGCCGCGCGGAATCTCTCCCTCATATCCTCGACAGTAGTTGGTACCGTCCTGTAAACCTCGTCTTTGATATGGCCCCAAAGGAAGAAGTCAAGGAGTGTGAGGTCTGGTGATGTTGGCGGCCACCTCACAGGACCCCCACGACCAATCCAGGAGTCCGGAAACGTTTCATCGAGAAATTCCCGAACGACACAGCTATTATGTGCAGGAGCTCCATCGTGCTGGACTATCTGTCGAAGAACGGCTAGAGGGACATTTTCCAAGAGATCATCCAAGTCGTTGCGAAGGAACCTCAAATAACTGTTGCCGTTCAGGTGCCCCTCGATGAAATAAGGACCCAAAAGGTGTTCTCCAAGTTTGCCTCCCCAAACATTCAGCGACCATCTTTGCTGGTGGTTTATCATTCGCATAGCTTGTGGGTTTTCATCGGCGTAATAATGGTAGTTGTGGCGATTGACATGCCCATTTCTATGGAACGTTACTTCATCAGAAAATAATACGCGCATAAGAAATGATTCCTCCTGCTCAATTTTGTTGATAGCCCACATGCAGAAATCTTGCCTAGCATAAAAATCTTGAGGTTGCAATTCTTGGTGCAGTTGAATCTTAAATAAACGGAATTTGTACCTTTTAAGAACACGATGTACGGATCGCGTTGAAATATCGTGATTCCTACTAATATCACGGATACTGGTATGAGGATCTTCAATAACTGCCTCCAGAACCTGCAGTTCATTATTTTCGGTAATAACTGCCTTCTTTCTAACTCTCCTTGGCCGTTTCACACTTCCCGTAGTAGTAAATCTCTCCAACACTTTTTGAAACGCACGTTCATTTGTATGTGCCCTGTGCGGATATCTCGCAGCGTACACTCGTGATGCCAAGAAACAATTCTTGTTACATTCTCCAAAAATAAATATCATGTCAACCATTTCCTCTTGAGTTCGGAACATTTTCAGAACGTTTATCAAAAATGACTTATGGCTGCTACTGACGTCTAATAATTTACTTTGACAATTACCAATCTTTTGTTTTCTCATGGCACACTTGGGAACGGAAAACGTTTCCCGACATTTGCGATGAAATTCCTTTTTTCTCCGAAATTTTGTTATGCAATGTATAATTTTTTTTACACCAATGAAAAATTTAGAGTTTTGGCTGTACAACGCCGTATTTTTTTTAGGGGGGTGCCGTTTGAAATTTTCGGAAAAAATGACAACATGCGAAGATCAATCAAAATTAGTTTTTTTCCATAAATTACCCGAAAAAAAATTATGTGACGAGGTCTTAACCTGTACCTCAATTCAAAATGTAGGTGCCGGCGTCAATTAATTTCTCTACAAAAAAATCTCAAAAATTGGGCGCAATTTTGAAAGAAGGGGTTATAACAGCGAAACCGCTAAAGTGAAGGGTATAACATGTTAGATAAAAAAATAAGTACTCGTCATCAGCCAGCGGCACCGTCCATCCAGACCGCATAAATATCACTTCCAAAATGTGCAAACATGTGTGTGAGGTTGCAGATATGACTGGCTGATGATTCGTAATAACGATGAAACGCGTCCCAGTCTTCTGCTCTCCCATATATGTTTGCACATTTTTCAAAAAAATACAGCTCAAGAATTATCCTTTTCGCAATTCCATATTTTCAAAGTCATCCCACCCTCAATATTAATAGTCATTTATCTTGAGCAATAATTTCACTAATTAAATTGTTATTGAGAAGACCTTTCCTACGTTCTGATACAGTTGCCCATGGAGATATGAATTCTTCCAGCATTATTGTAGAATAGAACAATTGGACACACTCTCTCAATAACCAATTACTCGTATAGTTGCGAATACGATTTCCAGCGGCACCGTCCATCCAGACCGCATAAATATCACTTCCAAAATGTGCAAACATGTGTGTGAGGTTGCAGATATGACTGGCTGATGATTCGTAATAACGATGAAACGCATCCCAGTCTTCTGCACTCCCATATATGTTTGCACATTTTTCAAAAAAATACAGCTCAAGAATTATCCTTTTCGCAATATATATATATATATATATATATATATATAATATCCAGAAGGGGAGTAACGCCGTTGGATTTAAAATATGTAGAAATTGAATAACGGGTATTACGGCGTAATACCCGTTATTCAATTTCTACATATATATATATATATATATATATATATATATATATATATATATATATAATATCCAGGAGGGGAGTAACGCCGTTGAATTTAAAATATGTAGAAATTGAATAACGGGTATTACGGCGGAGGGCTTAGTGGAGAAAGTAGAAACTCTTTTTTCACGTGTAATATTTCGCAATTGGTTTTATTGCTTCATCAGACACAACTAAAAATTAAGAGTAGAATAAACAATTTGACAGTGATTGTGAAGTTAACATTCTATGAGTTAAATGAATTTACCAATTTTGGTTTGAAATTAACATTCTATAAAAATAATATAAAATAGTATATAAAAAAAAAAAAAAACACTTACGAATTGAGTGATTAGGGTGTAACTAGCTAGACATGCCTTACAGATTAACATGGTAATATCAACGGTGGTGGACAATTACCAACATGGTACATGGTGCAGCAACACACGGTGAAAACATGTTAAAATCGGGGAACATGAGGACTATCGTCCATCTCCCGAGCGGTTAAAAATAATATTACTTGTAATGATCAATTTATAAAACTGTTTGTAATAAACATTTTTGAAAACTTGTGTATGTAATAAAATTAAAAAATTAACGTTAAGTTGTTCGTTAATTGCGTGTTGAAAACAAAATGGAAACGATGAGAAAGGTAAAATTGCAAAAAACATTGATTAGGAAAACGAAAAACGGGAACGACGAATCGGTGTTATCACGTGGGTTTTGGTCGGGAAAGAAACGGCGGTAAGTCACGAGCGTGGCTGTCAACATTTAAAAACTGGCGCGATGTTAGGTTACCGAGTGAGCCGGGGAGAATTGTATGTGAGGTTGCCTAGATGTACGAGCGTGAGGTATATGTTATAGACGTTCGTAATTTCCAAAATGGTTAAGATTGAGTAACCACTTTATTTACTCTTCCGGACAGGCAACAGGGATGATGAAGGCCACGTAAGTAACATTTGGTTTATATGGGGTTTTGTTTTGTTTAGCGTAGAAAATGGTATCTCAACGGGTAATATTTACAGTCAAATTTAGGGAATGTCTGAAGTGATAAAAAACTAAGGGGTTATGTTTTGTGTTGTTAGGTTCGGGGAAATACTACCGGAACTACCACCTACATTTAATAAATTGGCGTAAATGCTGCTGAGGCCGGATACATCAGTTCTTGCGTTCATTGTATTAGGAGTAATGAAAATGTGAGCCATTTCAAGAAAAAGCCTATTATGTAAATTAGGGTCGGAGTCTAAAATTTTAATTCTATCATAGTCCATGCGGTGGTCGTGCGTGTTGGAATGTTCGGCAAGAGCGCAGGAATGTTTCCCTAAACGGGAGTCGCTCCTGTGTTGAATAACGCGATTTTTTAGCCATTGTGCTGTTTGGCCAATGTAACAACGATCACAATCTGCACATGGAATACAGTAAATTAAACATGATTTAAATTTGTTATCGGTATTAGATTTTAGTTGTGAAAAAAGGTTGTTGACAGATTTAATACTATATGGTGCAATTTTTAAGTCTTCTTTTTTTAAAATGTTGATTAGTTGGGGTGTGAGTTCTAGAATGTGGGGTAGTTTCCTGTATTTGATAATTGCAGGTGTGTTGGATGGAATATTCGATGGGTCAGGAGGCAAGGGAGTAACTGGAGCAAAGGAGCGGTGGAATAAAATGTTATTTATTAAGGTGGGTGGATAACCGTTGTTTAGCAAGAGTGATTTTAATTTGTTTAGATTCTTTGTAATAAAAAGGGGGTGACATAGCTTAGTGATTCTATTTTTTAGAGCAATTATAAGGTTTATTTTTTGTTGAAAAGGGTGATTTGATTGAAAATTTAAATATCTACCTGAGGCTGTTGGTTTTTGATACCAATCAAGGCGAATGATGTTATCAGTGCCACGTACCAGTAACATGTCTAAGAAGGGTACGGAGCAGTTGGATTCGACCTCAGTAGTGAATTGAATATGTGTATTGCAGGAGTTAAAGATATTAAGGATATTATTGATTTGGTCATTTGGAACAGCAGTGATGAGGTCATCCACATATTTTTTTATGAAAGGGGGAGTGAAAGGAAGTTTAGGAAGGATCTGATCTAGGAGATAATCCATGACTAGACACGCAATGGAAGGGCTGACGGGGGAGCCCATAGGTGTTCCAAAAATTTGACTGTAAAATTTATCGTTAAATATAAAGTAACTATTTTCGAAAATGAATGTTATTGTTTTTAGGAACCACTGCTTAGTGAAGGAGCAATGTTGTGAGATGGAATCCCACTTTTCGTCAATGATGTGTAGCACTAAAGGTAGTGGGATGTTAGTGAACAGGGAGACGACGTCCAAGGATAACAGGACATGGTTTGGAGGGAGTTTGAAGTTGTTGAAATCCTTAGCAAAGTGGAAGGAGTCAAGGACATTGTAATTATTAGCCTCTTTGTTGGATAACTCGATAATGCTAGCTACGTGCGATGAAATTTTGTAAGTAGCAGAGTTGACGGATGATAATATCGGTCGGAGGGGGACGTCAACCTTGTGAATCTTCGGGAGGCCATACAACTTTGGTGGAATTGAATTATGGGACATTATTTTTTTAGACGAGACGGTTAGATGAGACGGTTGCTAATTAACTTAACGTTAATTTTTTAATTTTATTACATACACAAGTTTTCAAAAATGTTTATTACAAACAGTTTTATAAATTGATCATTACAAGTAATATATTTTTTAACCGCTCGGGAGATGGACGATAGTCCTCATGTTCCCCGATTTTAACATGTTTTCACCGTGTGTTGCTGCACCATGTACCATGTTGGTAATTGTCCACCACCGTTGATGTTACCATGTTAATCTGTAAGGCATGTCTAGCTAGTTACACCCTAATCACTCAATTCGTAAGTGTTTTTTTTTTTTTTTTTATATACTATTTTATATTATTTTTATAGAATGTTAATTTCAAACCAAAATTGGTAAATTCATTTAACTCATAGAATGTTAACTTCACAATCACTGTCAAATTGTTTATTCTACTCTTAATTTTTAGTTGTGTCTGATGAAGCAATAAAACCAATTGCGAAATATTACACGTGAAAAAAGAGTTTCTACTTTCTCCACTAAGCCCTCCGCCGTAATACCCGTTATTCAATTTCTACATATATATATATATATATATATATATATATATATATATATATATATATATATATACCGGGTGACCCAGCGGTCTGTAAAAGCCCCATAACTTATTTGCTATTTGAGATATCGACTTCTAGTTTTCCTGAACTGCTACCGACACTTATTCTACATATTTTAAAAATATGTATGTTTTTGTACAGGGTGTCCCAATATACATAACAGACCAAAGTTATGTTTTTTTAAATGGAACACCCTATATTTTATACTTTATTTTCAACCCCCTTAAGAAGCTGATAAAAATAGTATAAGATACCATGGGTCTATTATGGACGGTTGGTTAGTTATGGGCAAATTTTTGGCAAAAACAAGGACACATTGAAAAAGTTGCAGAAGCGCTCCTAGCAATGCTAGCGTCGTTTTTTATACACTAAAGAATTTTCCACATCATGAAGAATAATACAAATCGGCTTTGGATATTTTTTGTTCATACTTCTATACAGGGTGTCAACATACGCAAAATAATGGATAACTATTTTTTTTCAAATGGAACACCCTATATATCTTGCCACCAATGTATGGAATTTTTAATAAGCTTTCCAATGTTGTACAATTTGTATAATGAAATATTAAGGATTCTTAAGATTTATCCATAAAAACATTTTTCTTTTGTCACTTCCTGCTCATTTTTGGATTTTCAGCCAAAACTATGCATTTTCTGAAAAAATAATAAGAGACCAAAGTTGTAGAGCGGAAAATTATCGATATAGGTCTTTCGACTTTTCCAATAACGCGTGCATTGCCTGCCAGAGTGCGCAAAATCGTGACCGTATATGCATTTTAGCGATTTTCTCAAATTTTTTGTTAATTAATTGCAGTATACTTTATTTTCCACGTCCTCTAGCAGAAAAACGGGTAATTATATAATTATTTAAATGACCTACATCGATTGAAAATATTCCGCTCTACAACTCTTAAAAGAAGCAATTTTTGCCCAAAATGCATAGTTTTCGCTAAAAAGGCAAAAAACTATTGAAAAACGCAAAAATGAATATATACATTTTCAATTTGCATTTTTAGGGAAAACTATGCATTTTTGGCGAAAATTGCTTCTATTAAGAGTTGTAGAGCGGAACATTTTCAATCGATATGGGCCATTTTAATTTCCCGTTTTTCCGCTAGAGGGTGCGGAAAATAAAGTATAGTGCAATTTATTAATAAAAAATTTGAAAAGAAAACACTAAAATGCATATACGGTCACGATTTTTCGCGCTCTGGCGGGCAATGCACGCATTATCTTAAAAGTTGAAAGACCTACGTCGATCGAAAATTTTTCGCTCTGCAACTTTGGTCTCTTATAATTTTTCCTGAAAATGCATAGTTTTGGCTGAAAATCCAAAAATCAGCAGAAGGTGACAAAACAATTATGTTTTTATTGATAAATCTCAAGAATCCTTAATATTTTGTTATACAAACTGTATACCATTGGAAAGCTTATTCAAATTGCCATAGATTGGTGGCAACTTATATAGGGTGTTCCATTTGAAAAAAAATAGTTATCCATTGTTTTGCGAATGTTGACACCCTGTATAGCACTATGAATAAACGAGAACCAAAGCCGATGTGTATTATTCTTTATGATGCGGGAAATTTTCTAGTGTATAAAAAATTATGCTATGTTTGCTAGGAACGCTTCTGCAATGTTTTCAATGTGTACATGTTTTTGCTACAAATTTGCTCATAACTAACCAACCGTCCATAATAGACCAACACTATCTTATACTAGTTTTATCAGCATCTAAAGAGGGTTGAAAATAAAGTATAATATACAGGGTGTTCCATTTAAAATAACATAACTTTGTTCTGTTATGTATATTGGGACACCCTGTACAAACACATAAATATTTTTAAAATATGTAGAATAAGTGTGGGTACCAGTTCAAGAAAACTATAAGTCGATATCTCAAATAGCAAATAAGTTAAGAGGCTTTTACAGATCCCTGGGTCACCCGGTATATATAAGTTATATAGCATAGATTTACATTTAATTATTAATAATTGTTTAACTGTAATTAAGCGACCGCTAATGCATCTGCATGCTGCATTAGCTATTTTGTAATCTCTAGCGTAGGTTTATCTTTAGTCTTATGTTTCATGTGAGAATTGTTATTCATTTTAGTAGTCAGTCTAGAATTTGCTCTTGTATCGCTCACACGTTTATTAACCGAAATAAATTCTTTTTTAAAAACACAAGTTGGTGTGCTCATAAATTAACTGGCGCAGTCGGTAGGATAGGCCCGGGCAAGTAAACGAATATTACTTGGTTTCGTTTCAACGAATTTATCGGGTTCAACCTAAAAATTCGCGTGGACCTCCGCTACTCAGACAAGGACCCTCCAGGCATCGAGGACGAAGTCCAAGCAGCCCTGAGCATCGCAGAGACCGTCTACCACGTCCCAGAGAGTTCCAACTCCGATGGACAAGATTACATGTTTGTGAGTACACTAAGTCTTTTAGAGGTTTTTTCGCGTGGTTTAAACGTCGCGATTAGAAAACACGTCCTATGAATAAGGACAAACGAACGACAAATTCAGATTCGGCAGACGAAGAAGTAGGGGCGATTCCACCCCGTAGGAATCGAAACCGTTCTCGATCACCTATTTTGGTTCGAACTTGTAATTGTAATAATAATAATAATAGTGTAAATATTGTAACAATGGCTCACGAATTAAAATCCGAGTATTTGAACATGATACCCGAATTCAAAGGGGAATCAGAGCTTCTCTCAAGATTCATTGATGTTTGCGAAAAATTGGTCACTAGGTTTTATAATACGACTGATCCAACAGTCTTTCAAAATGACTATTTAATGTCAAGCATTTTAGCGAAAATAAAGGGTGAAGCAGCTGTTAACATTTCTTCCAGTGTAATTACGAACTGGAACGATTTAAAGAATGCATTACTCAACGCGTACGGAGATAAGCGCGACCAGTACAGTTTGAATTACGAGATAACGCAATTAAAACAGACGATGAACGAGTCTCCTTTTGACTTTTACAACCGAGTGCAAAACTTGCTAAATTTACAGATTTCGTATATTTCGAATCATATTGTAAACGCGATGGAACGGCATTATCTATCGATATTTTTCAGAGCGAATGCGCTACGTGTTTTGTTGCGTGGGTTAAGAGAACCATTAGGGTTACAAATGCGCACAAAAAACCCAGCCGATTTAAATGTTGCCTTGTTAATGTTAACTAACGATTTCCAACTTGAAATTTCAACAAATAAATTAGACAAAATTAAACTAAATCAAAAACCTCAATATCAACCAAAATTTAATAATAATTATCAACAAAATAATACAACAAGACCTCCATTCGGTGGGAATAGAAATTTTCAGTTTAATAATTCTCGTCCTAATTACCAATTTAATCCCCCACGTCAGAATTATCAATACAACAATCCACGTCCAAACTATCAAACCAATAATACTGCTAGAATTAACTCTACCAGAAATCAAAATCCGCCAAATAATCCAGGTCCATCCCAAAATTTACCACCACCCACACCTATGTCAACCTCGACTATTCTTACACAAAGAAATAGACCCTATCAAGGTCAGAATTTCAATTTAAACGAAGACTCAGCCGACGAACGGCATGATCATTTTTTATGCATGGATGCCTCGGACAATCAATCCAATTAATGGGCATTAAGGCAAAACAGAGTCAATTAGCACATATAATTGATCCTGAAAATAATCTAAAAATTTTAATCGACTCCGGAAGCACTCATTCATTTGTAAATCCGGATATAGCTTATAAGTATTTTAAAAATAATATTAGAAATGATGATATTAAGATAACCAGTGCACATGGTACTTCAATTCAAGATTATAGCACGTTAATTTCGTTTAATAAATTGTTTAACTTGGAACAAAATGTGAATATGAAATTTCACTTGTTTGATTTCCATTCGTGCTTCGACGTCCTACTCGGACTTGATAATTTAAGCGCTCTAAAAGCCATTATAGATTTTAATAAAAATGTATTGATAACTCCAAATTGTAGGTTGCAATTAAAATATAATGATAAACCTGCGAGTATGAATTGTACAGTAATACCCGCACGGTGTGAACAAATAATTGAAATTGGAGTTGCAAATGTAAAAAATGGGGACGTAATTATCCCATATACTAAAATAAAAAATTTAGAAATTCCTGAGTGTACTACTCGTGTTAGGAATCATAAGGCAATATGCACAATAATAAACCCAACAGAAGTAGATATGAATGTTAAACAATACCATCCTGCTGTCGTTGAGCTGATCGAAGAATACGATCACGCCAACGCCGCAAATCTTAATAATTATGAATACGAAAATACTGAAGTTGACGCATCAAAATTCCGTTCAGAGCACATGAACGCAGAAGAAAGACGTGTCATTATGAATTTAATAAAAGAATTTTCAGATATCTTTCACACAGATGATAAATTATTATCGTTTACTAATAAAATAAAACACAAAATAAATACCACAGATGAATTACCTGTATATTCAAAATCCTATCGTTACCCGGAAGTACATAGGAAAGAAGTTCAAAATCAAATAAATGTTATGTTAGACCAAAAAATTATTAGACCTTCCCACAGCCCTTGGTCATCGCCGATCTGGGTTGTGCCGAAGAAGTTAGACGCGTCAGGCAAACGCAAGTGGCGTATTGTTATTGATTATCGTCAATTGAATGAGAAGACGATTGGTGACCGGTACCCCTTACCGAATATTACCGACCTGCTCGATAAACTTGGCCGTTGCCAATATTTTACCACTCTTGATCTCGCGTCGGGTTTTCACCAGATTGAGATGTCAGAAAACGACATTCAAAAAACCGCGTTCAATACGGAAAATGGGCATTACGAGTTTATGCGAATGCCATTCGGTCTTAAAAATGCACCCGCCACGTTTCAGAGGGTAATGGATAATATACTAAGGGGCATTCAAAATGAAAAATGTTTAGTTTATTTAGACGATATAATTATATTTAGCACTAGCCTACAGGAACACGTCGAACGGCTTAGAGAAGTATTTAATAGATTACGTGAATCTAATCTAAAAATCCAAATTGATAAATCGGAATTTTTAAGGAAGGAAGTCGCATATTTAGGGCACGTTGTGACACCAGACGGAGTTCGTCCCAACCCCGATAAAATTAAAGCCATTCAAAATTACCCGATTCCGAAGACCACCAAGCAAATCAAGGGATTTCTTGGGCTCCTCGGTTATTATCGAAAGTTTATTAAAGATTTCGCGAAGTTAACGAAACCTCTCACGAAGTGCCTTAAGAAAAATGCAATAATTGATATTAACAACTCCGAATATAAAAATTGCTTTAACACTTGTAAAAATTTATTAATCAATGAACCGTTGCTACAATATCCGGACTTTTCCAAACAATTTAATTTGACAACAGACGCCAGTAATGTTGCAATCGGCGCTGTTTTATCGCAAGGAGCAATAGGCTCTGATTTACCCATCGCTTATGCGAGTCGGACGCTTAACGAGTCCGAAAGTAATTATTCTACAATAGAGAAGGAATTGTTAGCAATAGTTTGGGCCGTAAAATACTTCCGACCGTACCTGTTTGGTAGGAAATTTCAAATTATTAGTGATCATAAGCCTCTCCAATGGCTAATGTCCGTGAAGGAGCCGAACTCAAAATTAGTTCGCTGGCGTTTAAAACTTGCTGAATACGACTATAACATTATTTACAAAAAGGGTATTTTAAATAAGAATGCGGATGCGCTATCACGTATAGAATTAAATATGCACGATAATATTAATCAGCCTGATGACTTTTATATAAGTAACTTTGACGATAAATTTGGTACAAATAACGAAGATGAATTAGATAGACAAATAAATGAAATTATTCGTACAATGGATCGTAACCCTGGAACTGACTCCATGATAGTTGAACTTGGACTTGATAACGAAAATCATATGGTATTTAATAACGAAAATAATGACAATGGCACAGTTCATTCCAATACCGAAAACCCAATATTCAATATTCCCATCCTAGAAAAACCTGTAAATCTAGGACATAATCAAATAATTATTTCTGAGGTAAATTATGCACCTGCAAAACCAAAAATAAGATATCTTTTTAATAATAAGAAAATGCGAATAAATTTACAGCTTTCAAAAACAAACTTTGAACAAAACGTTATAGATTTTATGAAAGAATACACCGCTTCAAAACAAACATATCACTTATATTTTGTAGATCATGTTTACGAAAAATTTTGTACCATTCTCCAAAAACATTTTAAGAACTCACAAATTTCATTCATTAAGTGTACTGAATTGTTAGATGACGTAGAAACGGAAGATGAAATCATAGAAATTATTAAAGCATATCACGAAGGTAAAACAAATCATCGGGGAATAGAAGAAACCGATGCGCGTATAAAAAGGAAATATTACTGGCCTGACCAGCGACGTTACATTCAAAATTACATAAATAATTGTGACATTTGTCAACTTTGTAAATACGATCGAAATCCGTTAAAACTAAAATTTAATATTACAATGACACCAACCAAACCATTTGAAATTGTTCATATCGACAGCGTGGCTTTGGAAGGAACTAAATTCCTTACGATCATCGACGCTTTCTCAAAATATACACAGATGTATAAACTAAATTCTCATCAGGCACTCGAGATTGCCAATAATCTCATTAAGTTCTTTACGCACCATGGAATCCCTGGTCAAGTTGTGGCAGATAATCACCTAGAATTTAAGAATACGTTAATTAAAGAATTGTTAGAAACTCATAAAATCAAATTGCACTTTATCAGCTCACAGCATCCAGAATCAAACGGCATAGTGGAAAGAGTCCACTCGACTATAATTGAACATATTCGGCTGCTTAACAATCAGGATATATACAAAAAAGATCCTATTGAATCAAAAATTAATTACTCACTTTTAGCATACAACAATTCCATACACTCAACTACAAAATTAACCCCGGCAGAAATCATTTCCGGGCACATAAATTCAAATTCTCCTTTTGACATCGATATTGAAACTCGATTCGTCAATAATTATATTAATGATCACCGTGATAAAGTAAAATTGCTCTACCAAAAAATTAATGAAAAGTTGCAAACAAGTAAAGAAAAAGTTATGGAAAAACATAATCAAAACCGAGAAGAAATTCCCACTGTCCCAGAAGTAATATTTGTCAAAAATAAACAGAAACAGTCAAAGTCAAAAAATAAATATAAAAAGGAAACGTTAAAGTCGATTGACCCTAAATTCAAAACGGGAAAAATTAATCCAAAACATTATAACGCTGTGGATAAAATTCATTTATCAAATATAAGACGACCAAAAATAAAAAATGAACTAGGTAAATTAACCAATAAACCCAAATTAAATTATCAAGAATATTTAAATACTCGTAGTCTACAACAACCAATAAATAATAATAATATCATTGAAATAAATGATGATCAGTTTTCCGCACCAGAGAACTTTTCATTGGCACACTGTGTAAGCTTAGATCTAAAAATGGGTGCAGGAATCGCTATAGACTTTAAACAAATATTCGGTAGACTTGATGAATTACACGCACAAAGCTCTGGAGTACATTCGCTCCGTTATTTAAAGGATAATGACAGTTATATAATATATTTAATAACAAAAAATAAATGTTCAGATAAACCAAGTTACGAGGACCTGTTCAAAACTCTCGTTAGCTTAAAAACATTCTGTATTTCGAATAAAATTACGAATGTGGCCATTCCAAAATTAGGATGCGGTCTTGACTTTCTAAAATATAAAAAAGTAAAACCGATTCTTGAATATATTTTCAATTATTCAAACATCACTATACACATTTATGATAATAAACCTAAGGCTGATGATTCTCTTCCAGGTTGCTCTTCGTGGCACTGACGCAAGCAGATGAAATCAAAAATATAAATCAAAATTTAGGGATACTTCCTATAAATCTTGGACCCGCAAAATTAGAGAAAACCGAACACACGTTCGTTCACTATTTTGACCTAACAGAATTGTACAATGAATTTTCAAAATTGAATACGCAATATGACTATCTAAATTCAACAATTAAAACTATATCAAACTTTAGTGCGATGTTTGACAATTATAATAAATTATTAAATTACACCCGGGAAACAATTAAAGAAAAAATTGATAATATTCAATTATACGCAAGTACCAAAAATAGAAATAAACGAGGACTAATTAATGGACTCGGAACAATTATAAAAACCATTTCTGGAAACTTAGACGCCCACGATGGCGAAAGAATTAATAATATTCTAAATCATTTAGAAATCAATCAAAATCATCTTCAAAAACAATTACAAATGAAGTATAGCATGAATAAACAAATTATTGAGAAATTTAACAAAACCGTGGAAGATATTGCACACAATGAATTAATGTTAAAATCAAAAATTATGAAATTAACCGTAATCCTAAAGGGTGATATTGATCATCAAAATGTTTTATTTGCTAAAGATCTATTCAATCAGCTGGTCATTCTTTACAACGCAATTTTAAATATAATGCAGGACATCGAAAACTCTCTCACCTTTTGTAAACTAAAAACGTTACATCCAAGTATCATAAGACCTAGAGATCTATTTTTAGAACTTGAAAAAATTTCACTCTATTATAATGAACAGCTTCCCTTTGAAATCAAAATTGAAAATGTTCTCAATTTCGAATCTATAATAAAAGTCAATTGTAAAATCGAGCCAACTCGAATTAATTATTTCTTATCCATACCCATTAATTTTGAGCACCAGTTCGAGTTATTTTATTTGTACCCTATCCCTACGGTACATGAATCTGAATTTGTTACGATTATTCCGACAATAAAGTATTTATTAAAATCAATAGATGGAAATAAAGTTTTGCCTCTAAACCACTTATGTACAAAAACGACAAGACATTATCAATGTGCCAGCCATTTAATAACTAGCTACAAAGCAGAGTGCGAACAAAATATAATTACTAGTGGAAACAACAGTAACTGTAAATACACAACCCTACACGTAAAATCCAACCATATGGAAATAATACCATATATCAATCAATACTTGGCAGTATTCCCAAATCAAGAAGGAATTAAGATCAAATGTAAGGAGCAAACGGAAACCAAGATTTTAATTGGAATCTATCTAATTAAACAAGACAATTGTGCAGTGATTTTTCGTGATCGAGAAATTAAATATCAAGACGCGACATTTGGGAACCCCCTTGTAATCAACGACTTACATCTAAAACTGGAAACTACGAATTTCACCAAATTCGACATCAATCTGCGGAAGCTGAACTTAGAAGACATCTCCGTATTCCAGGAAGTCCCTCCACTACCAGAGACAACCCAAATCTTCACACCGAGTTTTTGGACTGTTGTACTTTATGTGTGTGTATTGATCGGTATTAGTTACATTACAGTGAAGTGGTTCAAAAATCGCAAACTCCGTGCCGGAAGTGAACCCCCACAAGGACTACACCATCATAATCTCCGCCTCCCAGGGGATGCTCGACTCTAAGGGTGGAGGAGTTATATAGCATAGATTTACATTTAATTATTAATAATTGTTTAACTGTAATTAAGCGACCGCTAATGCATCTGCATGCTGCATTAGCTATTTTGTAATCTCTAGCGTAGGTTTATCTTTAGTCTTATGTTTCATGTGAGAATTGTTATTCATTTTAGTAGTCAGTCTAGAATTTGCTCTTGTATCGCTCACACGTTTATTAACCGAAATAAATTCTTTTTTAAAAACACAAGTTGGTGTGCTCATAAATTAACTTATATATTATATCCAGAAAGCGAGTAACGCCGTCGAATTTATGGGCTTAGAATAAGAAACTATTTTTTCACGTGTAATATATAAATGAAGAGTAGAAAGAATAAATTGACATTGATTGTAAAGTTAACATTGTGTGAAATAAATAAAAGTACAAAATTTTGGTTTGAAATTTAGAAAGTATATAAAAAACTTACGAATTGAGTAACATGGGTGTGACTAACTAGAACTGCCTTACAGATTAACATGGTAACATCAACGGTGGTGGACAATCACCAGCATGGTACATGGCGCAGCAAGACAACGGTGAAAAGGTTAAAATCGTGGAACATTAGCACTATCGTCGATGAGGTAAAAATAGTATTTTTCGTGTAATGATCAATTTATAAAACTGTTTGTAACAAACATTTTTCATTAATTATGTATGTAATATGATTAAAAAAATCACGTTTAGTTGTTCGTTAATTGCGTGTTAACAACAATATGGAGATGATGAGAAAGATGAAATTGCAAAAAAGGTTTGATAAGGAAAACGAAGACAGGAAAGACGAATCGGTGTTATCACGTGGGTTTTGGTGGGGAATGAACATCGGTAAATCACGAGCGTGGCTATCAACACCGGATTTAAAAAGTGGCGCGATGAATGGCCATCGAATGAACCTGGGAGAATTGTATGTGAGGTTGCTTAGATGTACGAGCGTGAGTAGTGTGTTTTAGACGTTCATAATTTCCTTATGGTTAAGATTGAGTAATCACATTTTTCCTTCCGGACAGGCAACGGGGATGATGATTGCCACGTAAGTAACATTTGTTTTATAGGGGATTGTGTTTTGTTGTGTGTAGAGATTGGAATCTTAAATAATAATATTTACGGTCAAATTTAGGGAATGTATGAAATGAAAAACTAAGGGGTTATGTTATGTATTGTTTGGTTAGGGAGAATGCATCTACCGAGTGTTTGGGATAAGGGGCGAACATAGGGATTTAACATGTAAAATTAAATATGTGTAATTATTTGCTCCCCTATTCATTTTAGAGAAAAATCGTAAAGGAATATTTTTTAGAGAATTAAAAACTGTAAATGTATCATCCATTTAATTTACGTTTGTACCAGCATACACCTCAGAAATAATAAAAATAAGTTTAACAATTTATCATTTAATAAAAACCCTTGCCATGACTTTGACAAATGTCATGTTATGGTGAGAATAATTTTACTAGTCAAACATTAATTCGGGTGGCCCGTTGGTGTAGTGGGTACAAGCGAGCGCTTATGCCGGTTGCACCACGTGCCGCGAGGGTTCGAATCCCAGCCCGGGCGAACGATTTCGGGGTCGCGGAATATTCGCTCGGGACCATGGACATTGCATTTGTCTTTCATTATTCAGTTATTCATTTAATTTCTGATATATTACAATACAATGATTATGGCATATTGCCTCGTAGCCGACGCCAATTTCCCGAATCATTCAATCTCCTTAACCCGCAGTTCCATCCACGTCCAAATATCAATTCACGCATTGTTATTACTATGAATAATAATATGAGTTATTCCAATGGAGAGAGGGTATTATTTATTATCAAAATATTTACAGTGGCGTCAGTTTACACAGAGTTCGTGACTTATTTTCGGTTACATTTAACAATCGACCAATTCCGTCTGTATCAACAATTTCAAAATTTGTGCAAAAGTTCGAAAATACAACAAGTGTAGCGGCAGATGATTCAAAAGGTATTTCAATAGTCCAATTTCAACAAATATTATTTCAAACATATTAAAATTAAAGGCAAACGGAACAGAAGAAGCAACGATGAATTCAATTAAAGTGGTGTCAGATTACACACAGTTCGTGATATATTTTTGGTTTTACCGTAACCAGCGGTCAACGGGAAATTTTAGAGCAAGTACTCAAAAAGTTCTCCGTTCTGGTGTAAACAATAACCCAATCGGTTATAAAATGCATGTCTAACATTAGCCAACTGCCTATCTGTAATCAATGTGCATTCTGCAAAAAATGCTTCCCGCAAAGATTCAATATTTGGATGGTGTTTTTTGTAAATTTTGTTTTTCAAGTGACCCCACAAAAAGAAATCACATGGTGCTAAATCAGGAGATCTTGGTGGCCAGTTGATAGTGCCACCGCGACCAATCCAGCAATTGGGAAAATTAGCATTTAAATATTCCCTTACATTTAAACCATAATGGGCTGGACATCCATCATGCTGATACCATATCTCCTGATTGTCACGTGCAACTTCTTCTAACGCAGGGCTAACCTGGTTGATTAAAAGGTCTAAATAAGAATTCGAATTTAAATTTCCACATATTTCAAAAGGCCCAATAATATTATTTTTAAAAATACCAGCCCAAATATTGATTTTTTGCGGGAACTGGGTTCTAGTTCTAAGGCATATCCGCGGATTTTCTTGGGTCCAGTATCGCGTGTTCTGAGTGTTGGGCTCGTTGTTAAGTGTGAACGTGCATTCATCCGTAAAACAGATAGACTGCAAAAAGTTTCTGTCTATGTTTGATCGATCCTGCATTATCTCGCAGAATACACGCCTGCTTTCTTCATTTACTAGCATTATCTCCTGATGGCATTGATATTTGTAGGGATAATACCCATGCTTATTCAGAATCTTATACACTGAGAATGTAGACACGCTGCACTCACGAGCAATGCATCGTATGCTAGTTGTTGGATCAGCATTTATCAACCCCAAAACTCTTTCTTCCAATTCATCGTTGCTTCTTCTCTTCCGTTTGCCTGCAATGTTAATGTTTTTGAAATAATATTTGTTAAAATTGGACTATTGAAATACCTTTTGAATCATCTGCCGCTACACTTGCTGTATTTTCGAACTTTTTCACAAATTTGGAAATTGTTGATACAGACGGAATTGGTCGATTGTTAAATGTAACCGAAAATAAGTCACGAACTCTGCGTAAACTGACGCCACTGTAAAATGTTTTAATAATGAATACCCTCTCTTCATTGGAATAACTCAGATTATTGTTCATCGTAATAACTAGAATTGATATCTGACTTGCAATATTATTATTTTCACTATAACATGAAACATGACATTTGTCAAAGTCATGGCAAGGGTTTTTTTAAATGGTAAATTGTTAAACTTATTTTTATTATTTCTGAGGTGTATGCTGGTACAAACGTAAATTAAATGGATGATACATTTACAGTTTTTAATTCTCTAAAAAATATTCCTTTACGATTTTTCTCTAAAATGAATAGGGGAGCAAATAATTACACATATTTAATTTTACATGTTAAATCCCTATGTTCGCCCCTTATCCCAAACACTCGGTATAACTACCACCTACATTTAACAAATTGGCGTAAATGCTGCTTAGGCCGGATACATCAGTTCTGGCATTCATTGTATTAGGAGTAATAAAGATGTGAGCCATTTCAAGAAAAAGTCTATTATGAAAATTGGAATCGTAGTCGTAGTGATGGTCGTGCGAGTTGGAATGTTCGGCAAGAGCGCAGGAATGTTTCTCTAAACGGGAGCCACTCCTGTGTTGAATAACACGATTTTTCAACCATTGTGATGTTTGGCCGATGTAACAACGATCACAATCCGCACGTGGAATACAGTAAATTAAACAGGATTTAAATTTGTTATCGGTTTTGGATTTTAGTTGTGAAAATAGATTGTTGACTGATTTAATACTATATGATGCAATTTTTAAGTCTTCTTTTTTTTAAATGTTGATTAATTGGGGGGTGAGTTCTAGAATGTAGGTAGTTTCCTGTATTTGATAATTGTGGAGTATTTGAGTAGTTGATAGGTCAGGGGGTAAGGGAGTGACTTGAGCAAATGAGCGGTGGAATAAAATGTTGTTTATTAAAGTGGATGGATAACCGTTGCACATACGGGTATTTGACTAATTTAGGCGGCCAAAAGTCCATTTCCTAGAATTCATTGCAAGTAGAAATAAACAGCAACCCAAGCAATCCAAAGGGTGGGGGGACCATATGCTTTTGTTTCCCTCACCCCCCACTATTTGTCGAAAGTTGACCTTTAATGTGAGCGCTTTTGTGTGATTTCGATACCGTGTATCTGTGCTGAGTTTGAACTGTTGATATTTTTAAGTGAATAATAATTTTAAGAAAACAATTATGGAACGTGATTTACCTGGTACGTGAGCATTTATTTTTGCTATATTGGTGTTTGTTATTTTATTTACTTTAATAATCTAGCAGTTTAAAATTGTATGTTTTTGTTATAATTTGTATATCACTTTTTAACAAACAGTAGGGCATTTGTTGTACTTCAGGGTACGTCCGAGTTATTATTTTTACAATTTTACAAAGTTGAAAGTCCCCAGCAAAGAACGGTTTAAAATTTAGCTGCGCTTTTTCGCGGCGTGGCACACCAAAAAAATATATATTTTCCTTTTCTTAATATAGTTATAATTTGGTTTTAGGGTCTTCCGGTGTCGGGTAGTCACCCGTAAACATTTGTGCGAGAAAATGCAACAGCAAGACTAACCTAACTTTGATAAAAAAATAGAATATATACAAAACTATCTCTTAAGTGGAAAATACTCCGATGATCAAATAATGGAAATGAAACATAAATGTTCATATATAAAGTCTGAATTAAAACAAAGGTGGCTAGCAGCCCAAAGAACGGATGAAAAATTTCTAAAAATCAACGAGAAATGGTTGCAGTAAACGTTCGAGCTGCCAATAGAAGTTCAACGTCCGGGTCGACCATTGAAGCCGTTCGAAGAGTGCAGTGAGAGGAGCAAAAGAAGGACAGAAGGGCTTCGAAACACTGATGAAAAAATTTTAACTTATGCTGTTTAAATTAAATTCCAAACTTCTGGAAAGAGGGATGCTTCCAAAATAATTAAAGAAATTGTAATTTCTCCCAGACCAGCCGGAAAATTGAAAATTGAAAAGCGTAGGCGAATGCGCAGTCTGAAGAGACGCAATTGACGCCGATACTTGCTCTGTCGATGTTTGTGGAAAGGGATTTTTCTAGGCGTAATAAGAAGAACAAATAACCGTTTCTATCCTTGCTGTAGCATATTACAAAAAACAAAAAAAAGAGTGCTATCCAGACAAGGAGGCTTACAAAGTAACGGAAACTAGCGTTGAAATTAATTTTCAAGAATTATTCAATCTTACCGTGACGAGGCTTGCAACGTATTTAGAGGAGGTTCTGGAAACTGTGGATGAAGATGAAAGCCATACGTTGCAGCTGATTTGTAAATGGGGCTGTGGTGGATCTCAGTAAAAACAATTTAAACAGAAGATCGAGGGTGAGTCAGATGATGCCCATATATTTCAAAGTTCGTTTGTCCCACTTAGAATAATTTATGGGAAAAATGAGGAAAAAACACTTTAGCAGAATCCGACCCCATCATCGCTTAGGATTAGATTTATCAAAGAGACCGCAAATATTACTAACGAAGAAATTTTGTACGTTGAGAATGAAATTAAGTCGTTGCAATGTACTAAATTTAGAATGAAAGAAAAATGCTTTTCGGTGAAGCATATTGCTAACAATGGTAGATGCTAAGGTTTGTAATGCCGCAACTCAAACAGCATCTACCATAAAATGTTACATTTGTGGTGCAACACCGAAAAACTTTAATAATTTAAGTATTAAAAACGAAATTCAACCTGAAAGATTAAGATTTGGACTTTCTGTACTACGTGCTAGGATTCGTTTATTGGAAAGTTTGTTGCATCTATCCTATAAATTACCAATAAAAAAATGGCGACTTGCATCAGAGAGTGACAAAAATATTGTCAAGCAGAGGAAAGCAGAAATGCAGTCAAAATTTAGACAAGAAGCAGGATTATTTGTGCATGTTCCGAAAGCCGGCATTGGTAACACCAACGATGGTAATACCAGCCGAAGATTTGTTGACGATCCCAAAGTGGCAGCGGATATAACGGGCCTGAATATTGAACTTATTTTCAGACTAAAAGTTATTTTAGAAGTTATTTCAAGTGGCCATAAGATCAATATTGAAAAATTTGGGGATTATAGCCTGAACACTGCTAAGTTATACATCAAATTATATGAGTGGCATCCGATGACCCCTACGATGCACAAACTTCTTATTCATGGTGCAGATGTGGTAGAGCACGCCTTATTTTAGAATATATCGGCAGAACTTCGCAAGGAAATTTTCAAGGGAAGAATGCAACCTGGATGTATTTAATAGACTGCTGATATCCTCAGATCCGCTTCTAACAAGCATAAGGTCAACGCCAAAAAAGAAATCCAGTACATATTTATTTTTTATGGTGTGTTGATTAATTATACATCAATAACGTTATTTGTAAACAACACAAAGTTTTATTCGAAATCATGTACATTTTAAATTTACTTCTTCTTCCTAAAATTACTTTAAATACTTTAAAAAAAATAATAAACCGCATTTAGTAGAAAATAATCTAAAAAAATAGTTTTGACCGTCCAGATCAGGCATATACCTGTCTGTGTGTTGTTCAGCAAGAGTGATTTTAATTTATTTAAATTCTTTGTAATGAAAAAGGTTTCCCCATGGAGAACGTAATGTATTTAGAGCTAGAGTTATTAATATTATCACTAACTTCTTACAATCAAATCCCACATCAGGAAATTTTGATAACTTGTTCAAATTCAATTTCGGCCCAACCTCTCAAAATTCATTTTATATAAACATCAAATTATATCCACTTTAACTTTTGCACTGTACTCAATCCAATTTTTAGAAATAATTATTATAGATGAATTGTGCTCTCGGGCAACGACATCCTTTCTTTTTCTCTCATCATCAAATATTATTAATCCAACAATTCATGGTCAGTTGGTTCGGCTCTCTATAAAGGTCACTCTGTGTTAATTTCCAGCCATTACAGTGTTCTATTTTACCGCTTAATCACAGACCATTTTTTTATCAATATGTAGAGTCAATTCAATAGTTTAAAACCGCTCCACCGGTTGCGAAATGTCGCTTCCGTATTACCATTCAATTTGGTTGTTTGCCCTGTTGAGAAGAATGCTGGTTTTGGAGTAGTTGCATTGACGTTGGCTGCACGTGACACGTCGATTTTCCGTTGGTATATTCAATCCATCTGCTCTCTGAACCGACATTCCCTCTCTGATATGGCATCCATCTTGTTTCAATTACCACTCAAGAATTACTGAATGAAACTTTACAGCAAGAATTATAATTATGGAATGAATGAATAATATTTACTCTCACACTATTTATATTAAATAAAATTATAACCTAAGCATTGTACCCAAATTAACAGGTAACAATCCTATATTTTCTGTAATATTTTTAATCTCGAAAGTGATCACAGGCGTGATGAAGAATAACCTGAAATTCATTAGATTTAATTACTTAATTTGAATTATTATTTTTGGAAATAATTTTCGAAAAATGATTTCCTCTGTTGAACTAGATTATCAGAAGTCATTGAAGGACCTGGTATTGAATCGTCTAATTCAGTTTTACCAAGGTAAATATTTATTTGTTAATTAAAATTTTGAAAAATATAATCTAACATTGTTTTCACCGTTTCATATTCTAGTTTATCAAGGCAACAGTAATTTTTTTATCTGAGCAGAACTATTTCAAATTAATTTATGTTTTAAATAAACATTCTAACGTCGGTTTGTCATCATAATATCTTTTTGTGACTAGATATATTATATATCTGTCATCTTCTTGTAAATGACATTAGGAATATAATTGTGGATTTTGCTTGCTCAAATCTCTAATACTACCAAATCTTAATTTAAAATCTTTTGCTATACCTGCACCCATTTTAAGGTATTGACTCACACAGTGAGCAAGTGAGAAGTCCAATGGAGCATGAAATAAATCATCTTCTATTTCTATTACATTCTTATTTACAATATTTCTTTCAGTATTTAAACAATTAATAAAATTTTCAAAAGTTAGAATACTTTCAAAATTTGATTTCTTAACTCTGGGTCTTTTTACATTTGATAAGTGAATTTTACTTACTTGATTATGATGTCTAGTTTCTATTTCTGCCGTTTTACGTTTAAAGTTTACCTTCTTAACTTCATCTTTTTTATATTTATTTTTTGTTTTAGTTGCTTCTGCTTATTTTGAATAAATGCATCCTCTGGAATTTGGGGAGCTTCTTCTTGGGTCACATTACGCTTTTCAAAAGCATTAGTTTTATTTACATCTATAGTTTCATTAATTTTCTTATATAGTAATTTCACTTTACTTTTGTGTATTTGAACGTAATTATTTGTGAGAATACTTTCTAAGTCAATATCTAATAAAGATTTATTATTAATATGTCCGGAAATAATTTCGGAAGGTTTTAATTTGGTAGTGAAATGTACAGAAATATTATAAGCTAGGATAGCGTAAATAATTTTTGTTTCAACTGACTCTTGTTTAAATATGTCCAGATTATTTAATAATCTCATATGTTCAATGATTGCTGAATGAACTCTTTCTACAATTCCGTTAGATTCGGGATGTTGTGAGCTAATGAAATTATTTTTAGTTTTACGTACATCTAAAATTTCTTTAATTACCATATTTTTGAATTCTAAATGATTGTCTGATATAATTAAACTTGGGATTCCATGGTTGCAAAAGAATTTAATTAGGTTATTTGCTATTTCAATAGCTTGGTAAGAATTTAATTTATATAACTGAGTATATTATGAAAAGGAATCTATTATGGTAAGAAATTTTGTATTTTCTAAAACGATACAATCTATATGTATTATTTCAAAAGGTATCATTGCTGTGGGGGTATTATTAAATTTTAATTTTAATGGTCTACGTTCATATTTGGAAACAATGCAGACTTCACAATTGTTTATATACTCTTGAATGGTTTTTCTCATATTGGGCCAATAATACGTACGTTTTAATTTTGCTTCTGTTTCATCTATACCTCGATGATTAGTTTTACCTTCATGATAATTTTGTATTATTTCTGAGACATCATTGCTATTTTCAATATCGGTCAAGAATTGAGTGCATTTAGTCATTTTAATATTAGAGTTCTTAAAATATTCTTGGAGGACACTACTAAATTTTTCATAAACTTTATTTTCAAAATAAAGATAGTAATTTACATTGGGGACTATATATTCTTTAATAAAATCGACTACTTCTTGATTAAAATTTAATTTGGAAAACTGGACATTAATCCGCATTTTCTTTTTGTTAAATAAGTTACTAATTTTAAGTTTAGAAGGAGAATGTTCCACTTCTCTAATTATTATCTGTTTATCACCGATATTAACGGGTTTATCAGAAATAGGTTATCATTTACATGTACATGTATATTTTCCGCGGGTTCTGCTATCATAGATAATTGATCATCAAAGTTCTTTAAATAATCTTCTAAATTTTGTGCATATTCCTCATTAATATTCAGTTCTATTCTAGACAGAGCATCTGCATTTTTATTTAAAATTCCTTTTTTTATAAATAATTCTGTAGTCATATTCCAAAAGTTTTAAGCGCCAATTAATACTACTATATTTCCAAAATATTTAAAAAATCATGATCTTACCCCAGAACATAGGCTTCTTTTAACGCTGCGCTTTCTAACTACAGGATCCATGTTGCAAGTAATCGGAGGTTTTAGTGGAGTAACACAGGCTTTAGCGGCATAAGGGGCGAACATAGGAATTTAACATGTAAAATTAGATATGTGTAATGATTAGCTCCCCTATTAATTTTAGATAAAATTCGTAAAGGAATATTTTTTAGAGAATTAAAAATTGTAAATGTATCATCCATTTAGTTTACGTTTGTACCAGAATCCACATCAGAGATAATTAAAATAAGTTAAACAATGTTCCATTTAATAAAAACCCTTGACATGAGTTTGACAGGTGTAATTTTATGGTTAGAATCATTTTGCTAGTCAGATGTCAATAAATCTTAAGATACTAATAAAATTCAGAGCACTTTACGAACTTAAACAACACCAATAATCTAAAATGTTTTCAGTACATTGGCGCCATTCAGCGTTTTCAGGTTCACCAACTTACACAAATCAACAATCCACGGAACTCTGCTTCATTTCTATTTATGCAACGATATTGATTTTGATGGAAGTTCACTTCGATCTTGGTTCATATGAACTCTGGTTCATTTCTGTTTTATGCAACCGGCCCTAAGTCCAACACCAATGCCAACTTCCACGACTTACACGGGCTCGTCCAAATTTACATAATTTGGATGAGCCCAGGTTTTCTGTAAATATCAGTAGAGTCAGTGGTCATGATGAAATAACTGAAGATATTTTTTAGGATAAATCAACCCTCGATTGGCGAAATTAAATAAAAATTAATTTAAAATTGACTCGTTTGAGGTTATAAGTGCTCATGGTACTTCTCAAGGAAATCATAGTATGGTTATTAATCTTCAAATATTATTTAAAACTAATTTCGCAGCTAAATTGAAATGTAACATATTTTACTTTCATTCTGCTTTAGACATTTTATTAGTAGAGTAGATAATATGATAAAAATCAATGCATGTGTAGATTGTAAAAATAAATTAATAGTAACTAATCATAATGGAATCCCGCTTAAATTTGGGGATGTCCAAGGCGTAAATATAAATAATAATAGTATTAATAATAATTTTAATAATAAAATGAATAATAATTTCATTGATTGACCGTTAATTAAACGAATATCCATTCCATCCAGAAGTCAACAATTTATAAAAGTAGAAAGAATGGTAGGGTTTTCTGTATTGTTGTTAACAAAACAGATATAGATAGGGAAGTAACTCTGATAAAACCTTTTGTTGTAAGATCCATTAATGGATATGATGTGGTGCCACATCAACAAAATATAAATAGTAAATCAAATAAAAAGTGCCTTAAAAATAATTATAATATAAATATGTATTATGCGGAAAAATTTAAATTCGACTTTTAAAAAATTCGATCAGGGCACGTGAATTATGAAGAGAAAGCAGTTATTAAAAATGCAATCCTTAAATATGCAGATATTTTTCATATAAAAGAAAATGATTAAACTTTCACGAATAGAATTAAACACAAAATAATTACGACAGATGAAGTTCCTGTTTTCACTAAAACTTATCGTTACTCGGAAGTGCATAAAGCCGAGGTAAACAAACAAATTAACGAAATGTTGGAACAAAATATTATTAGACCATCTTTCGGTCCATGGTCTTTCCCTATAGTGCCATAAAAGTTAGATGCATCAGGCCAGGGGAAATGGCGTGACGTCTTTGACTATAGAAAATTAAATGACAAAACTGCAGATGATCGGTATCTACTACCAAATATTACAGACTTGTTAGATAAATTACGCAAAGCTTAATATTTCACTAGTTTAGATTTAGCATCAGATTGACGAACGTGACATTCAGAAAACAGCATTTAGAACTCAGAATAATTTTTTAAGAATGCCATTTGGATTAATAATGCTCCGGCTACATTCCAATGTGTCATGGACGGTATATTAACCCTTAAATGCATGATATTTTATTTAAAAAATATATTTAATTGTATCTAATACATTAGAATGAGGAAGAAATAACAAAAAAAATATACATGTATTTTTTTATTTATAAAAGGCAATATACTATTTGTAGCATATATGCTACAGTGTGCACAAAAATTATCTAACTTATAATATTTATGTGATACATGTTATTTGATATGGAACACAACAAAACAGTTTGAGGTTTTATTGAAACAAAGATTAACTTTACATTTTGAACAAAAAACATAAGTAAAACTTTTGCACGAAGGAAACTTGCATCTTCCTCTTTTATTTAACCATTGCGGGCAATGATCCGCTATTTTCGTACATCGAAAGGTGGTACTGTAGAAGATGGGTTTCTCTTTTTTCACTTCTGATGTTTTTTTGTAATTCAAAACTAGGTCTTCCTCTTTTTGTATTTACTCTACCAGTGGTACATAAACAATGGGCAACGTCAATTCGAAATTTTTTTTGATTGATAGATTGTATAGATTTTGCTACACGTGCACGTTTATATAAAAGACCTATATGGCTGTCTAAAAGGTCAAAACCTCCCATATGTTTATTATATACGGTAACAATTTGGGGGCATTTTACTTCTTTGTGCGTCTTCTCTTTTCTGTCATACCTTCTAACGCTTACTTCTGGTTCTTGGCCACAAAATGTTGATAATAGATTGACAATCTTGTTGTCTTTCCAAGATACGGAACAAATGTTTACTGAATCAACATTAGCTACATATTCAACAGACGTACCTCGAGGTAACTTTTTAAATTCTTTTTCTGATGGAAATTTGAAGTTGGCTGTTTTATTTCGTCTTACTGTACCCAACGGCAAAATTCCTTGACTGTGTAGATAGATCATCAGTGGAATCGATGTATAAAAATGATCGAAGTATAATTTATACTTTTCATTTCTCGCTATCTCTCTAGCCAAAGGTAATACTATATTTGAACTTGCACCCAGATCTAGCTCATGTGCTGGTCTAGTTATCGGATCATTTTCCAAGCCCGTGTACAAGTTATAAGCGTAACCAGAAACTCCACATAAGAAAAATAATTTATATCCCCATTTATGGGGCTTGTTGGATAGATATTGTTTTAAATGGTGGCGAACTTTAGTAGCGCAAATTTGCTCATCAACCGATAAGCTTTCTTCCATAGGCACAGTCAAACCTCTGTTGTAAGACTTGAATCACTGGTCTGATTTTATGAACTTTGTTGTACCCCGATTGTCCTGGCTGAATTTGTTTTTGGTTATCGTTGAAATATAATGAAGCTCGAATTTTTTCAAACCTGTTCAACGACATTACATTTTTTATGAAATCGTTTCCCGTAGCCGCTCCCCAGTAATCTCTGATATTAGTGATTGGAACATTTGGTTCACTTTGTACTGCGTACAGTGCTCCTATACAATTTTATCAAAGAGACAGTCTTCAAAAAAATATTTTAAAAATTGATACGGGGTTTCTAAATTCAGAATATTTTCTGGCAAGTCTTCAACTCCTACAAACTTCTTCTCTTCTTCGGATAAAATAGGGTTTTGTTTTCTCTATACTACATTACGTTTATCTGAGAGGTTTTTGGTCAGATTTGCAATAGTTAGTGTTTGATTTGATAGGCTTACCGTGGCCGAAGAATAAGCAACACTCTCAGCAATAGGAAAACCTACTTCTTCATCTGATGAGTAAGACGAACTTTATAGTAATTCTGCTGGTCGTACCGATGGATCTTCGTCGTCGGTTTCATCAAACTCTAAATCATCCTCGCTTTCTAAAGGTTTCTCGATAATTTGTAAAAGTTCTTTCTCTATCAAAGATCTTTATCTTTCGTTATTTCTAAACCAAGAATTCATGATCTACAAATGCTTTATGCACGGTGTAGCATATGTGCAACACACAATAAAAGGAGCGTAAAAGAAATACTAGATAGCATTTTGGTGTAAATGATTAAAAACTTAAATTTACTTACGTTTATATATTCCCTGGTAATATTTACAACAATATTTTTCCATTTGATTTAACAAAAATTGATTATAAACAATCTCAATCCTGAATAACAGTTGTCACAGTTACGATTCAACACTTTATAACCTATAATTATGTATAAATGACCAGAAGCAGGCCAATATATAGTTTTTATCGTTATTTGCACACTGTTTCCACTGTTGTAACACCTTTTAGTTGCCAAAATTACTTACAGATGTCACCACTAGTATAGTTTGAAGTAAGTATCATATATGCTACATCATGCATTTAAGGGTTAAGGGGAGGCACTACACCTATTATATTAATTTTTTTCGATATCTCCTAAACTATTTGATATTTTTAAAAAATCTCTGCATTAGTTCTCCATTATCTCCAATTTTCTAAGGCTTACCGTGAAGATTTATAACGAATACATAATAATAACAAAGATAATTTAGAAAAAATAATATAATTGAGAAAATCTAGACGGTATGTTCTGGTATTTATTATTTTAAATTTATTATATTAGTAAAGTTTTGCTTATTTTTGGGTATTAATTGATATATCTAATAAAATGTAACTTCGAAATTTGGACCCGACATACGGCGTCACCAAGCGGCTTGGCTGAAAACAAGTGGTGCGGACATATTTGGGCGGAGTTAAGCCGCCCTTAGATTGAACGCAGCACAGGCTACGTTGAGTGGGGTAAGCGAAAAATACTATTCGTAAACTCGACCTCTGATAATGAGCGCCGTCTGATATATTGAATTATAATTGTATTTTGTCCGAATTGGTTGGCCTACGTCGTCCGAGAAATTTGAAAATTAGAAATTTCCAAAGAAAAACTTTAATGCAAAATACAGAGTATCCCTAAATAGGTGATACGATAAAAATTATTTTCCATTTAAACAGAAAGCCTTATTCCTTATTAAATCTCCTTCAGGTGTGATATAGTCGTGATGGTAATATAATTAATTTGGCATGTGAATAACACTTTATTCACATGCTAATATTGCGGGAGATTTTTCTCCCTTCCCCAGGGCGATACAAAGGAGGAATTAAGTAACGCATTAGGGCCTTAATAAAAATTTCAACAATATATGTTCTTGCAAAATGTGAGGTTAATGTATAATATGTATAAATAAACATTGAAAACAACAAAACATCGGGGTGGTATCGGTAGCATTCACGTTGACTGGATATGTACTCAGCTGTAAACAGAAACACTACTGTTAGAAGTGTTTATTTATAAGACTCAATTTTAGAATTTTATACTTTTAGTCAGTGTAAATGTCAACTAAAAGTTAAAAGTTGTGGTAGAAAAATATTTTTATGAAAGCCGTTCAATAGACAATTTAGACGGAAATATTTTTAACATGGCATTTATTTATTTTATTTTCGCGATATAATTAATAAATAAGTAAATCTCGCTGAGTACAAGTTTACTAAGTTCACGACCTTCGTTAGTTTACTTTATGTTACAAGAGTAACTTTGAACATTTCCATTTAATATTTAAATTTATTTTATTAGTAAATTATATTATATTGTCGCGAAACGGTGTTATTTGACACAGGATGTCCGGTTCGCGAGTACTGCAGCCGCGTGCTCAGCGAGTTTCAAGGACTTCCTCGATATTTGCTTGTCAATAAGTTTTGCGCTGATGAGTAGGGGTCGAGGAGGTCCGGGAAAACCGCTGGGAAGTCAGTCGGTGTTCCGCCACGATCAGGGGAAGTTTTCAATATAGTCCATAGTTTAAAGTTAAACAGTTGTTTTTTTTAATGCACCGGCTCGTTTAGCTTAGATAAGTACCCTAAATTTTATATAGTGGTTACCTATTGTCTCTGACCTTGAAGTCGCGACGACCCCCACGCGACATGTGGTGGAGGCGCCTAACCCGCGTTATTTTAGTTTGATAATTAATATTTCATGTTAGAATTAATAATCAAAGCGAAAATTATATTAATTGAGGTCAAGGGCAATAAGTAACATAATCTAGTGTGAATCTGTGTACGCCGTGAGTGTTAGCGAGTGTAATATATGTAAGTCGAAACCGCGGCCTTGCGAAAAATGCTTTGTTCAGTTTATTAACTCGTTTATCAGATGTCTAAAGATACGCAAAAATACAACACTCGCTACCAAGCACAAATTTTTGATAAAAATTTCGCTGAATTTCGCCCGCCCACCAGAAGTACCGAAATTTTCAATACTGAACCAGGTAACATATTCATAGGTAGTAGAAAAACCGCGCGTTCATCCGTTCAATCCGCGATTTGATCTCAAAAAATGGCTAACTCAACAATTTTTGTTGCAAATAATACATCTCTCGCACCCGCTCAGCCGAAATTCACATCACCCCCGATATTTGACCCGGCGAGTCAAAACGTAATATCGTTTCTCCGTCATTTCGAACAAGCCTCATTCTCAAACGCTTGGGACGACAAATATCGACTTCATTTCTTCGGCTCATTTCTCTCCAATGAAGCATGTTTCTGGTATGCGAAGTACAGGACACAACCTTCAAATTACGGCAGTACATGGCAGGATGTAAAAGCAGCATTTATTGCGGAATTCGGTGGAGACGACCCCACAGACGACATTAAATTGAAATTAGCTTGCAGGAAACAGAGCCTTAAGGGTAGGGTACCCATTAAATTTGCCGCTCAAGAAATCGAATATATCGTTGTAAATATAAACTTTTTCGAAAAGTTTATTTTGATAACATATTATATAAAGATCGATTATTATTTCTGTGTTTAAGTTTTGGTTTAATCGTTATTATTAACAAAGTTAGCAACATTTTACTTTAAACAGACAAACTGCAGAACCAAGTAAGTAACAACAGTGAAATTTGATTTGTAGCCAACCAATACATACATCTAGGCAATGAAGTAATTTGAAGGCAAAATCATAGTTAATAAAAAAATTATGAACGAATTAGAAGACAAGTGAATATTAAAATGATGTTTTTTGTGTCTATTTCCATTAGTATTGGTCAAAACTTGATAACATTTTCTTACTGTCTAGACGGGAACATAATTGACATATGTGCAAAATTTCAAAATAATCCTGTGTCAACTTTTTAAGATAGTCAATCAGAAAGAAATAAAAAAGTTATGTAGATATTTCTTGCAGCGAGTCTATTGCTCTTCATCCTAGTACGGGCATTCGGCCACTTGAGCGTGATGGTAGTTTGCGCGGGGATTAGGGGATACGTTATGATAGGGGAGTTTATTTAGCGCGACGTTCAAATCGTTCTTCCGTGCTAGATTTCGTATACCATATGCATATTCACCTGCATGCCCAATAACATCGCATGTTATTCACATTTCTGCGTCACTCGCGACGGCGGCACTTACTCATATTAGTGTATCGAGTTACAACTGCACTAGAAAAATAAACAATGGACCGGAGGGCAGGGTACCTGCGACGATTACGATTTATAAGATTTACATACTAGTAATGTGTTCAATAAAATTTATAAATTAATTATGTCATGTATATTTTTGATAAATAGAAGTTGTTGAGCCCCTCATCATTGCAGAGTACAAAACTAACTTGAAAAGTATACAAGCTAATAAGAATAGTCACATAATCGGGGAATTACAGATATTTATTATACCTCATTTAATAACCAGGCGGACTAAATCAAATTATAGCCGCGAAAATACGTTATTGTGATTGGCCAAACGGGCGCCGTTTTTACACAGGCCCAAACTGCTTAAAACAGTAATGGCCGTTCTTATGATCAGCTGATCTCTCGCCGTTCTTTGTGTCCCTCCGGTTACACGCGTTTCGTCTCAGTTTTTGTGTTTTTTGCTAGTTATTTCTTCCGTTGATCCTGTAAAAATCGATTCCTCTCATCCCGCGATTTTCTTGGAAATAGTTATTTTATTTTTAACTATGGATATATACCCCGAACAAGTTTGGTGTCATGAAACGGAAATGGTTGGATTTTGGAGCATTAACGCTCGAGGAAAAACAATTCAAAATTATCTTATATAAAACTTTAATACAAGAGGCTTTAAAACCTACTGCCGTCGTCGTTCACAAAATTGTCGATTCATTAGGTAATTGTAGCGCAAGTTATTGCAATATGGAATCGAATCATAAACATACATTATATTTAGGATTAGCTAGAAGTGCGGAGTTTCGCAGAATTAGGGAGTGTACGGAGATTGGGACAGTAAGAAGTCTTAAATGTCTTGAAGGATGTCCAGCAACCGAAGATATCTACAATGAAAGCAGCAAAAATTCTGTGTGCAGAAACTTTTTATTTAAAAATGAAATTGCTACATTTAATTACATTTTAATTGAATTAAATAGAGATGACCTGCCAAAGACATCCCGTTAAACATTAAATACATTAATGAAAGAGATTAATTTTAAGCAAATTTATTAATAAAATTCTATTTCATGAGAATCTAGTATTTATAAACCTTTTACAGAATTATATGTATTTTTAAAATATACCTAATACTTCAATCCACTTTATATTAAATAAATATATGTACAACTTGAGTTTTTCAATGTGCCGCTAAATTCTTAAGATGGTCTCATACTTATTTTAATTATTATATATAATCAAGAAAGTTTGCCTAGAATTAATTTATATGTTGATATAATTGTTGAATGAATGTTATGGATAAACGAATTTGAAATAATTTTATTTTTACCGCCGAAGCATGTTTGGTTACTTTTCTGGTGACTTTTTATTGTGTAAATGTGACTTTCGCGTTTAGTCCGCCTGGTTATTAAATGAGGTATAGTAAATAATTTAAGACCGATACAGTGACGGCTCGCGGGGTGACTCATGGTACGGCCGAGGTAGCAATACAGATAGGTAGGGTCGGTTGCAAAGACGGCTGGCGGCGTGATCTATCTGTATTACCATCTCTGCCACCTCGGCCGTACCAGAGTCACCCCGCGAGCCGTCACTGGTCCGATACTTTATAGAGTATTAATTGGAAATTGTTTTTTTGTTTTGTTTGTTTTTGTTTAACGTTCGGCTGTTTATTATCTATTCCACAATTTCTTTTTTGATAGAAAATATTTTTAGCTCTGCTTTTTAAACAGTATTTACCCACTGGTATCCCACTATATCGCCAATTAAATACCGGTACCCCCAGCACAGTGGTCCAGCTACCCTAAAAAGCTGGCCAAAATCCCAAATGAACTTACATTCGTGCAGAAATTGGTATATAGGGATTTTTGACGTCGCTGATTACAAGTCCTAATTCAAAATTACTATAAACACAACGGCGGATCCAATATGGCGGCAAAATATGTGGAAATGACATAAAAAATTGATGAAAATTAGTATGTGGGGTGTTACGGCCTTGCCGTTGCTACAATTTATCAAGTAGTTATTAGTCTGTCAAGAGTGACATAATAAAAATTAAATTTGTAAAACGTACAAGTTTGTCTCGTTAAAGGCTATAGCAAGTTACGCGTTCGACGCGATCCCGATCAGCGTAACGCACATTTGGTCCTTCGAACCGGATGGTAATTCATCAATTCATCGAATCATCGAAAATACGCCGAGAAGCCACTCCAGCCGACGCATAGGTCCGCATGGAAAACTACGGATGGTCATAAGAAGCATCCATATCCCTCGCTCAAGCTCGACTCGTTCACACTGCCAGAATCTCCATAAGGCCAAAGGCAATAGTAGGTCAGATCAATCCATTTTTCCCATTTCAAGAAATCCTTAATTTATTATGGCATCTCCCGATAGTCCTGTCATTGCGGAGAGCTCACTCGATTCAGTAATAGAGAGTTTGAAAATACTCAAAAATAAGCGTGCATACTTTAAACGCAGCCTAACAATTTTAAAACAGTACCTGGATGGTCCCGCAAACGCGCCGGACTATTTAGGAAAGATTGTTGGGCAATTTTCAGTTTGCCAAAGGTCAATGAATACGTGCGACGAGTATTTAGAGAATATTTACGAAATAGATCATGAATCAAAGTTTGATGACGCATTTAATGAAAAGTCAATTACTGACTCTATATTTTTTAATCTGAAGGCACGGGTGGATCTACTTATTGCACGAACGCCAGCCGCGCCTATCATCGGCCTACCCCAAGTAGCTCAATCAACTGTTAAGCTGCCAAGAGCAGATTTACCTACCTTTTCAGGCAACTTCAGTGACTGGCTTTCCTTTCGCGAGAGATTCAATTCATTAATCGACTCTAATAAATCCCTGGCCAACATAGAAAAAATGCAGTACTTAATATCATCCCTTAAAGGTGAAGCTGCCGACGCAGTTAGGCATTTAGAGATCACGAATGATAATTATCAAAAGGCCAGAGATTTATTAAAGGCGAGATTCGAAAACAAGCGAGTAATCGTCACAAATCACATTCGAGCGCTATTTGAGTTAGCCCCTGCCACGAAAGAGTCGTATAACGGATTCAGAACTATTTTGAATGCTGTAACACAGCACACGCACTCTTTGAAAATCATGGGTCGAAACGTTGACCAAGATGATTTATTAATTTATTTAATTATCGCGAAACTTCCATTTCATACACGAAAAGAATGGGAAGAAAAGCTTCCTAGCACACAACTACCCACATATCAGGACATTATAGATTTTTTGACACACAAGTGTCACACGTTAGAGGCGCTAAATCTAAATGAAAGCCAAAAACAGACGAAACCTAATACGAAATACGTATCGCTTCATGCCAATGCAGGCAAATCGCTAATCCATTGTAAATTTTGTGAAAACAATACTCATTTTACAAATCAATGCCCCGATCTATTAAATTTACCTGTAAACGCGCGCCTAGAACGAGTACGCTCGAAACGTTTATGCCTTAATTGCTTACGTCATGGGCATCCCTCTAAAGATTGTAAATCGTCGCGGTGTAGAAAATGCAATCGGTTGCACAATACAATTTTACACTTTGATAGCACCGCACAAGATCCTGATAACACTGGCAACGATCAACAGCCCCCAGTAACATCGATGCAAGTTCTTGACCATTATCACGGCCCGTCGAATGTTATTTTGTCTACTTGCATCGTGGAAATTCGCGACGCCCAGGGCAGTTATCAAAACGCTCGCGCCATGCTGGACTCAGGTTCACAAATTAATGTTATATCTAAGGACTCGCTCAACCACTCATATTAAGGAGTAGGAATACGAATTTACCAATCGTTGGTATCGACAATAATTGTACTAAGGCGGATTCAGTAATTGACGCAAATATACGCTCGAAATTCTTGGAATTTAGCGTTAACTTAGAGTTTTATGTTCTAGACAACATCGCTACAAATATTCCTGCGAAATCTATTAACGCCAGCTCTATTAATGTTCCTCGAAATATTCAGTTAGCTGATCCACATTATTACGAAACACGACGAATTGACCTCTTGATAGGAGCGCAAATGTTCTTCCAATTATTATGTATTGGACAAATCCGTACCAGCCAACCGGGCCTGGTCTTCCAAAAATCTGTATTTGGTTGGTTAATTTCAGGCGCAATCGCTGATAAGACGGTCTCAAATACTGTTCCAGTTTCGTGTCAGTTAAACGTCCTGCGAGCATTAAATAACAACATTGCAAGGTTCTGGGAAATTGAGAGTACATCGGAATCAATACTACGCTCTAACGAAGAGGCTGAATGTGAAGAACACTTCACACGTACTATCAAACGCGATTCGACGGGCAGATTTATCGCATCCCTACCGTGGAAATCCAGCCCTAGATTATTAGGCAATTCGCTAGAAATAGCCAAAAGACGGTTTTTGGCTTTAGAACGAAAATTGTTGAGAAATCACGATGCTAAAGCCGAATACGACACATTTATCCAAGAATATTTGGAGCTCGGTCACATGACACAAGTAAACACATTCGAGGGCGCGGAAGATACTGGTTATTTCCTTCCTCACCACGCAGTATACAAGCCCGAGAGTACCACATCGAAAATTCGCGTGGTTTTCGACGCATCTGCCAAGACAACGACCAATCAATCTCTTAACGATGCCCTTATGGTGGGGCCAGTGATTCAAGACGACCTTTTTAGTATTTTAATCAGATTTCGGTTGCATAAATACGTATTAAGCGCGGACATTAGCAAAATGTATCGTCAGATTCTGATCGACCCAAGTGATACGTGTTATCAAAAAATCTTATATAGATTTTCGGTAAATGAGCCCATAATGATATACGAATTAAAGACTTTAACCTATGGTACCCGTCCCGCATCATTTATCGCTGCACGTTGCTTAACGGAACTTGCCATTCAAGTTGGAGAAAAGAATCGTTTATTGTCCGAGACTATCGCGCGAGATTTCTATATGGACGATTTGATTACGGGTGGCGATGACATAGATGAACTAATTTTGTTGCGTAACGAGATTATTAAACTATTAGAAGGCGCAGGATTTACCTTAAGAAAGTGGGTATCCAATAATAAGAATCTTCTAAGCAATTTAACTTCACGAGAAACTCATTTACTCATAGAGTGCAAGGAATCAGAAAGTTTGAAGACTCTAGGAATTTCCTGGTCTCCGGTTCCTGACACACTCAAGTACAGGAGCAATCTATTAGAATCGTCACGAACGACGAAAAGAACTATTTTAAGTAGTATAGCGCAGATATTCGACCCTTTGGGTCTCCTCGGTCCCGTCATAGTTCTGGCTAAAATGATTATGCAAGAGCTATGGAAGCTAAAGTTATCCTGGGACGCATCGGTTCCTCTCGACATTTTCACTCGGTGGAAGCAATTTACAAACGAATTACGTAACGTATCGCATCTTTCCATACCGAGGCAATTAATTAGCCGCAGAAATTCTAAACTCGAATTTCACGGGTTTGCTGACGCCAGTGAGCGTGCATACGGCGCTTGCGTATATTTACGAGAAATCGCGTTCGACAAGCCGGTAATATGTAAATTGATGTGCGCTAAATCCAGAATTGCGCCACTTCAGACTCTAAGTATACCACGACTTGAATTATGTGCAGCATTATTACTTACCGATGTAGTGCACAAAGTGTTACGTGCTACGAATAAGGATGCAAGGTACGAAATTGCGAACATAACTTATTATTCTGACTCAACCATAGCTCTCTGCTGGATTAATGCTTGCCCAAGCCGCTGGAAAACATTCGTAGCTACCCGAGTAGCCAAAATTCAACACAATTCCAACGCTGGGTCGTGGTGCTATGTGGCCACACACGAAAATCCGGCAGATGTGTTATCACGCGGTTGTTTTTCCGAGCCATTGGCTACTAATTGCTTATGGTGGAACGGCCCCGAATTTTTAACCGATCGAAGCTTTGCACCAAAACCATTTAGGCCAAATCTTGAGCACGTAGCTCCGGAGGCAAGGGTACTAATCGCACAAATTCACAAAGCAAACCAATCGGAAGAATTCGCGAATTACTTATTTGGTAAATTCTCTAGTCTTCTGAGGTTACTTAGAATTATCGCTTTTTGCCGACGTTTTGGAGCGTATTGCAAAAACCGAGTCTCGAAACGGTTATGCGTATTGACGGTGCAGGAGTTAGAGAACGCGGAAATTGCAAGTATCAAACTCGTACAAAATATTTCATTCCCGTCGGAAATTAAATTATTGTCAAATTCGAAACAATTGCCGAAAGGCTCGAAAATTCTCTCGCTAAGTCCATTTTTGGACGAAAATCAAGTACTGCGCGTAGGTGGGCGCTTACGTAATTCGGAATTGGAATACAACTCAAAATATCCAATTTTACTACCCAAAGGAAAACTTTGCGATTTGATAATAAGAGATGTTCATATTAGAAGCCTGCACAGCGGAATGCAAGGCACATTGGCCGCGACGCGTTTACGATATTGGCCTGTGGCTGGTAGAAACGCTGCGCGTAAAATAGTTCGAAGTTGCATAACGTGTTTTAAACATAATCCTCGATTGTGTGAGCCGAAAATGGCAGACTTACCCATGTCTCGCTTAAAGATTGCTCGTACCTTTTCAAGGGTGGGCATCGATTATTTCGGGCCATTCCTGGTGAAGGAAGGCTCGCGGAAAATGTGTAGGACCACGAAGGCTTACGGATGCATTCTTGTATGCATGCTTACGAAGGCGGTGCACTGCGAACTGGTTGAAGATTTAACCACAGAAGTCTTTTTGGCCGCACTAAAACGTTTTATCTCGCGCAGGGGTTTACCCAAGGAAATCTTTTGCGACAATGCGACAAATTTCGTGGGTGCGGCTAACGCAATACGTGAAATGAAACATTTTTTAAATGATCCCGCAAATCAAAACTCTATTGTTCAAGAAATGGCCAATCAGGGTATTGCCTGGAAGTTTAATATCCCGCGGGCTCCACATATGGGTGGTCTATGGGAGGCGGCCGTCAAGGCATTCAAACGATATGTTTATAAAATTGTTGGAAACGCGCAACTCACATTTAGCGAAATGTATACTTTATTTACTGAAATCGAGTGCGTTCTCAATTCACGACCTCTAACACCTATGTCGCCCGATCCCAACGATCTTTCCTACTTAACGCCTGGCCACTTCTTGGTTGGTGATTATTTACGAGCTTTACCTGAGATCGACTTGCGAGTCGAAAATATGAATCGGTTATCCAGATGGCAGTACATACAACGGCTCCAGCAGGAGTTTTGGCAGAGATGGAGTAAGGATTATCTGCAACAATTACAGTCACGACAGAAATGGAGGACATCTGAGGGTCCTGCTCTTCAAAGAGGAGATCTAGTCTTAATCTACGAAGATAACACCCCGTCACGTTGTTGGCAGTTAGGGCGAATCCTGGAAACCCACGCAGCAGCCGATGGAGTCATCAGATCCGCCACCATAAAAACTGTGCGCGGAGTATACAAAAGACCGGCAGTGCGGCTGAGTGTCTTGCCTATCGAGGCTTAGTACTAGTACTACTTCCTTAGACTCAATTTGTTGCAATTGTAATTTCTAAATTTAATTATTTTGAAATGAGTCATTTCAAGGGAGGCGGCATGTTACGGCCTTGCCGTTGCTACAATTTATCAAGTAGTTATTAGTCTGTCAAGAGTGACATAATAAAAATTAAATTTGTAAAACGTACAAGTTTGTCTCGTTAAAGGCTATAGCAAGTTACGCGTTCGACGCGATCCCGATCAGCGTAACGCACATGGGGGTTTTCGAAGTCGCAAATTACAAATCTAAAGTTAAAATAATTCTAAACAAAATAGCGGATCCAATATAGCGGCAACACATGTGGAAATGATATAAAAAGTGATGAAAATTAGTATATGGGGGTTTTCGAGGTCGCAGATTACGAATCTAAAGTCAAAATGAATTTAAACAAAATTGATGATCCATTTTTCATTCAGCGCGTTTTTCAATTTTTTTAAACTTCAAATAACTCCTATAGCAAACAATTTAGTGTTAAGTGTGATATTTCATTAATTTTGGAAGGTGAAAAGCTACTCAAAAATGAAATAAAAAATGATGATTATTGTGGGTATATTAATAACGAAACGTCGTATTTAAGAAATAAAATTATTTTTTGGAAGAGCTAAATATTGTAAGAAACATAATGCAATATAATTTTCCACATAGGCCTTCTGTATGCTTTGTACACAAATATGAAAAATTTATATTCGCAAGCCGTATTATTCTGCATTCAAAACACTCACTACATCTTACGACTTTAACGGCTCATCATGGACTATGGGGTACGACTTTATTTTAATTATTAATATTTTATAATGCTATCCACGTTTATCTTTCAAACTACCTTAGTTTTGAAGCTTCTTTTCGACTTTGCAATTTAGGATTTTGGCCAGATTTTGAGTGCAGCTGGACTACTGTGCAGTGGCGTAACTGTAATGAGGCAGAGGGGGGAACTGCCTCCGAACCCCAGGTCTAGAGGGACCCTGGCCTGATTCGGGGTATAATATATTGAATTTCAATGCAGATAAGGTTATGTTATGTCGGCGAGGTTTTACTTTGCACACATTTTGTATTTTTTAATTGATTATTAATTGTTTGTTGAATTTGGTTCTCGTTTATCACGTGGTGAAACATTTTTAATATTACTGGTTGTTGAAATTAGGCACTTGGTAGGTTTCACAAATTTTATACTTTTTATTCCGACTAGTTTCGATTGTTACATCATTATCTAGGAATGAATACAGGGGAAAAATAGTTTCGCTTATATATTAAAATTGTCCATTCAGGTAATTAGGGCGGTCATTATTGGAGAACTCCAGATGTCATCATTTTCATTTACGACGTGTTTTCCCCGCTTTAGTGCTTTGTTGATCTCTAATCCTTCTCGGAGATTTAAATTTCGGCCCTTATTACCTGTATGTAATATTTTAAAATTATTTTCTTCGAAGAAGTGGTTATTTGTGATGCAATGTTTGGTAAAACCGGTGGTGCCTTTATTGTCTAGTATGGCTTTTCTATGTTCTTTTAGTCTTATACTAAATGTTCTTCCGGTTTGGCCAATATACGTTGCATCACAATCCCCACATTCGATTTCGTATATGCCGCATTTTTTGGATTTTTCTATGGTTGGTTTATTATTTATCAAAAGTTTGCCGATATTGGTGGAGTTTGTACATATAATGTTAAATTCGTTCCCAGTTACACAATTTTTTATTTTATTTGACAGATCATTTACATATTCTAATTTGACCCAATTTTTGGTTTTTTGTTCTTGTTGCGGTGGATAAAAATATTTTAATAGTTGTGTCTGTTTTTTCTTTTTTAGTAATTTATCTATTATTTTTGTGTTGTAGCCGTTATTCTTAGCTATTGTTTTTATGACTGATAGTTCTTTGAAATAATTTTCTTTATTTTGAGGGATATTAATTAGTCTATGGAGGTATGAATGAAAAGTACTAAGTTTGATCAGTATCAGTGAAAGTTTCTTTTCTATATATCTTAAACTGTAATTTGTTATTTAATTTGGTTATGGTTAAATCTAGGAAGTTGATTGAATTGTTGTCTTCTATTTCTGACGTAAATTGGATGTTATTATCGATTGAATTTAAGAAAGTTTCGAATATATTTAATTGTCTAGTTGTTCCTGTCCAAATGCAGAATATATCGTCTACATATCTTGCCCAGTAGTGGATATGTTTAGACTCAGTTTTATTTAATAGATTATTTTCAAATTCTGACATGAAGATTTCTGAAAGTAATGGTGAAAGTGGGGAGCCCATTGGTAGACCGTCAGTTTGCGTGTAAATAATATCATTAAATTCGAAATAATTTTGTTTAAGGCAAAGATGAATTAGTTCTGTGATTTCTTTTTTATTTGCTTCTGGGTTATCTGACTTGTTGATATGTTTTTTTAGGATAATTTTTAGTTCTTTTACTGGTATTGATGTGAACAGGCTTTTAACGTCGAAAGATATTAATTTTGCATTTGGAGGGATGACAAGAGTTTCTAATTTATTGACTAGTTCTATGGAATTTTTAATTGCGTATGATGATTTAAAGTCAATGAAAGTTGGGAGTATTTCATTAATAAATTTACATAGGTTATATGCTGGGGCGTGTATATATGAATTTACTGTTCTTATTGGGAAATCGTCTTTATGGAGCTTTGGTTGTCCATATAAGATTGGTGCTTTAGGGTTCATTTTTACAAGTTTAAATTTTTGTGATTCATTAATAATATTTGTGCATGATTTAATTGATTTTTTAAGTTCTAATTGGAATTTGTTGGTAGGATCTCTTGGTATAATTTTGAATCTGTCTGATTGTAGTTGAGCTTCGGTTTTTGTAATATACTCTGTTCTAGGTAAAATTGTGACAGTATTGCCTTTGTCTGCTTTTGTGAGGATTAAATTGTTGTTTTTAAGTTTTTGTTTGATGTTTTTGATTGTTTTTAATTCTGACTGTCTTCTATTTTTTATTTTATGTTTAGATTTATGTTGTGTTATTAATTTAGCAACTTTATGTTTAGTTAATGATCTGTCATTTTCTGAGGATAATTTATTACATATGATTTCTGCATCTATACCTATCGATTCGATTATACTATTGGATTTGATTTTCGGATTATATTTTAGGCCTTTTTCTAGTAATAAGGACTCTGTTGGTTCAAAATGTATATTTGATAAATTTACTAATCTGGGATAGAATTTAACATTATTAGTCTCACCCGTATTGTTTAAGGCTAGCGTGTTTATGTCTTCTTCTTGTTTTGATTTCTTCTCCCGTAGTGTTAATTGGCTTGTAACTCAGGTACGATATTTTATTGACAAGTCTCGTCTATAATAATTGTCGTAAATATGCTGTTCTCTAATTGGAAATTTGAGTCATAAAAAGGGACATAATAGAGTGAATAACGTGTCTTTGTAATTGCCTAAAGAAAATTAATTTGACTTTGCAGCAACATGAAGACAAAGATTGATGACCATAATTGCAGTTCTTACAGAAATTGCTTTAGGAATTCTACATTAACATTTTAACAAATTAATCTTAAGCAATATGTCCAATCAAAATCATTTGAACTTTGCAGTAAATAAAATGGCTAGCTGACCAAAAATACACTTTTTCCAAAATTGCTCTACAAATTTTACATTGATTTCAATAGATGATTGGAATTTTGACATAGTGATATAAAAGAGCCGACAACAGAACTTTGGGTTAGAATATGCTCTACTTTCATCACTATTATATTTAAACTTCCGGCTAGATTCGCCACATTCAACATAGTAGCAGAGAAAGATTACGCCGTTCAGAAGCCTTTACATACATTAATTTTATAAGGTAGAAAGTAAAAAGAAATAAGGCATCAGTTTTAAAAACTTTTTAAACATTACAACCTATAATATAGGGCAATATTTTTAAGACTAAAACGAAATAATATAATTTAAAGGACTGAAGGACTCGATCGATGGCCCTTTCTAACATATGTATGTTTTGTATGTATGTTGGAATAAAGTTCATGTATGTAATATAATTTTAAAAATGTCCATGTGGCCATCATGTTACTTTCTTTATTTGAGAGTATAAAATGGGTTTTTCGGATGTTTTGCATTTTCGTGGATTTTTTTCAAGTCTGATTTCGAACAAAAATTATTCATTATCTCAAAAAAGTCAAAATTTTTCCATTCAAAACTTTTTCTCGAAAATCAAAGAGTTTACGAAATTCATCCATCAACAAAAGATTGTTATCTTAAATAGGTGAATAATCATTTTTGTAATAGAGAGAGACAATACATTTATTGAGACACTTTTACAAATGACCTCAACAGGCAATTTAAAAATGTCTATTAGATTTTGAGACACAGTGCCCATAAAATGACAAACTTAGAGATAGGTCGACACAGCACACGGACATACAGACCATTTTCCAAAAAAAATAATTGTTTTCGGGAGCCTTAAAATGAATATTTTCATAAACATTTTCAATCTCGAAAACAATACTGTATGGCGAAAGTTAAAATATGTTTAACATTTTAAATGATGTACAAGTCTATACTCTTTAGAATAGTAGAACACCAATTTGGAAAAGGAATTTAATTTGGAAACTAATATCACTATAAGACATAAAGTAAAATAACCTTTTAACAACAACGAAAAGGTGTAAAACTTGCTATCTTAAGTTTTCATTAATCCTACGTTTCCAGTCTTAAAGCAAATTATTTTGGCAAATAATTTGACTTAATGATTCGTAAATTCAAAAATGTTTTGAAGAATTGGAAGCATTTGTACCGGTGCGATCAATAAATATATTGTTGGCAGAAAATGTGCATTACTTATATAATGGGCCCATACAACAGATATGGTTTCAAACTACATTATGAAATCTATTGGTAGCTTTTGGAGATTTGTTGTATGACAATAATGAAAATTTCAAGTTATAATCCCCAAGAGATTATTTCTTGGGAATTACTTGCTTACGATTATGTCGCCCTTCAATTGTGTTTGGACGACGCTCGCTACACCGTGAAATGGTTGGGTTTGGCGGGGTTTGGTGTAAACGCCACAGCAGAAGTGTTTTTTTATAACTTCTCACCCGCCACCACCGATGCAAAAAAAATAACCACAATACATATTCTAATACGGTTCTCACGCTCGCGCTGTAGCGGGGTGCAGACGTATAATAGCCTCTCTCTCTTATAATCGCAGGCGCAACCTTGAATGTATTAGAAATACGGAAATAGCACTGAGTTAATTTACCCTCGCTGTAAGCTGGGTTGCCTACAGTCATACCAATTTGATTTAATCCCCCTCTCGCGGGCGTTTACCGTACTTTTGATGGATACCCTACCGTTAACGAGGACATAAAATCGGATTATTTCGACATAAGCAGATTGTGTGAAGAGTTAGGTCAAGTCAGCGATGAAAGAATTATTGAATATTTTTTGGCTGGACTCCATCCCATATATTTGGAGAAATGTGTAGAACTACGTTTACCCGGCATGACGAAAGCGAAATTATAAGAAATAGTATTGAAAATGAGAGAACTAATCCAGATAGTATCCGATTCCACAAATACTCTCGGTACACTAGTAATTAGAAGAAAGGCCCGTAATTATATAATAGATAATGGCGTGTTATTTAAAAATAATCCATCAACATCCGGAAATGAACATCAGCTCCGTACTACCAACCCTTCAATGGAAATATAAAGACGTCCGACGGTGAAATTTGCAGATAAGGAAAAAGTACAATGGCACCACTCGTTAGTCTGGTAGTTTATTTGTTAATTTTGCTGCGATACCGTGCCCAGGGGGTCAATTATGAAGTGACGCCAATCAACACCACCAATGGGATCGCTTTTGAGGAAAGGGGAGTAATTCAGTTGATCGCGGGAGAATGGCGGATTGCGGTCCATCTGAACATTGCAGAACTTAGCGAGAAACTTAATGGTATACAACACGTTTTTAATGAGGCAGAGAAGATTTGCGAAAATATATCCGCCATCGTGGAAGCAGAAGCCTGTATAAGGGAGCTACCAATCATACGAGGAATAGTACATCGTACAAAACAGGTAATGGCTAATAGCTTTCCCTTCATTACAACCCCGCGTCAAAAACGTGGTTACATTAACGTGGTGGGAAATATTTTTAAAACACTCTTTGGAACCCTGTCAGATGAGGACAGATTACACTACGATTCTATTTTTCAAAATCTAAATGAAAATACTGACATTCTCAGTCAAGCTCTGTACGAACAAACTACAATTTTTAAATTTACAATACAATCTGTCAACACCTCTTTCGGCAATTTTCAATATAATCAAAACGTACTCAAACAGTCCTTAAATAACTTGTCGCTTGAAATAGTAGAATTTGAAAATAATGTTATGCACGATTTCGAAATCGAAGCGCGAGTAGTAGAAATAATGTCTTCTTTAGTATTGTTGACCACCGACTTTGAAATAGAAGTAGAACGAATTGTAGACTCGATCCTACTGATGGGACACGGAATTATCCATCCTGCCCTATTTTCTCACAAGAAACTTATGAACACCCTTAAAATTGTTAAACTTCCAAATGATAATTATTTTCCATTCACGTTTGATAACGATGGGTTTGAACTCTTAAAACGCGCATTGAGATTAACAGCTTGTCAAACAAATCAGGATACCCTTGTAACTGTTCATATTCCGTTCACCGATCGTAAACTTTTTAAATTATATAACCCCGTGCCTATCCCTACTCCGTGGAAAAATGATATTTTCTATTGTATAAGCCCCTTAATGCATTTGTTTGCTACTGATCCTAAATTATCAATCAACTTCGATATTGATACTGAAATATATGGCACTTGTAAGAAAATCAAAACACACTTTCTGCTATGCCCACAAAACCGTTTAGTATTTCACACAGATTATGCAAGAACCTGCGAATTGTCGATTTTTAAAGGAGGCCCAATAACCGAACATACGTGTGATACTCGGTTTGTAAAAATCAAGTCATCCGTATTTCTTCCCCTCCAAACCAACGATACATGGATAGTTATCCCTCCTATACCTAATGAGAAATATACCTTAACGTGTAGTAAAACGATCATTCAGTTAAGCGTCAGTTCTCCCTCAACCTTAAAACTTGGAAAAAACTGCATCCTATATGCCGGCGAAACAATTTTAAAATCGTTAGTGGAACTAACATCAACCTCAGTCTTGAATATCCACTTCAATTCCATAAATTTCAACCTAACATCCCAAATAAATCCTAGCCTCGTTAGAATTTTGTCACCAGTTTCACTCACAACAACCTATAAATCCACGGACGAATTTGCCAGGCACTTAAAAGGCAGTAGTAACAAATTGACCGAATTACAATTTGAATTAGTAGCTACGAATGGCTACTTTAGCCATTCTGCATTTATCTATGGTAACCTAGCTGTCTCTACTATTATAATAATAATCGGCATCCTCCTAGTAGTCTGTTGTTATAGACAAATTTTTAGATTAAAAGAAGCTCGTGTAACGGTGGGAGAGAGAAATCATGCCTCCGTAAGAATGCCTAATGGGCAGAGTCTTAGATTTAGCATTAACGAACTAGAGCGAGGCATACGAATAACAGAGACAGAAATGTGAAAAGGATGAAACAAGATATTTTTGCTTAGTGTTTAGCCCGAGAGTAAGAGAATTTAGATGTACGAATGATTGTGAGCATGAATGAAGATAATGTCGATAAGTTTAGGTTAGTATTAAGTGTATTTGTGAATACTTGGGGCCTATGAAAGGATACCACAGGGATGGATCCCGTCGCCGCTGGAGCGAAGTACCTGCAAAAATTGTGGGAAATGGCAGTTAAGTGTACGTTAGCGGTGCCGTACCGTATTACTTGATCCAGCGACTCCTCATTTTCGCCAGACGTTATGTAGGTGGTACCAGCCTAATGGCGATCCAATGGGATGATGAACATTGAGATGATTTAGCATTAAATTTAAAATAACGATGAGTTTCGATAATTTTAATTTTATTATTATTATTAATTTAACTAGACAGTTAAGGCGGAAAAGTAAATAAACAAAATAGGGACTAAGGTAGGAAAACCAAGCAATATATACCGGGTGACCCAGGGATCTGTAAAAGCCCCATTACATATTTGCTATTTGAGATATCGACTTCTAGTTTTCTTGAACTGGTACCCACACTTATTCTGCATATTTTAAAAATATGTATGTTTTTGTACAGGGTGTCCTAATATACATAACAGAACAAAGTTATGTTTTTTTAAATGGAACACCCTATATTTTATACTTTATTTTCAACCCTCTTGAGAAGCTGATAAAAATAGTATAAGAGGGTCTATTATGGACGATTGGTTAGTTAGGGCAAATTTGTGGCAAAAACAAGGACACATTAAAAAAATTTCAGAAGCGCTCCTAGCAAAGCTACCGTCATTTTTTATACACCAAAGAATTTTCCACATCATGAAGAATGATACAAATTGGCTTTGGTTCTTTTTTGTTCATACTGCTATACAGGGTGTCAACATACGCAAAATATTGGATAACTATTTTTTTTCAAATGGAACACCCTATATATCTTGCCACCAATACATGGAATTTTTAATAAGCTTTCCAATGATGTACAATTTGTATATTGAAATATTAAGGATTCTTGAGATGTATTCATAAAAACATTTTTCTTTTGTCACCTCATGCTCATTTTTGGATTTTCAGCCAAAACTATGCACTTTCTGAAAAAATAATAAGAAACTAAAGTTGTAGAACGGAAAATTTTCGATCAATATAGGTCTTTCGACTTTTCCAATAATCCGTGCATTGCCCGCCAGAGTGCGCAAAATCGTGACCGTATATGCATTTTAGCGTTTTTCTCAAATTTTTTGTTAATTAATTGCACTATACTTTATTTTCCACGTCCTCTAGCAGAAAAACGGGTAATTATAGAATTATTAAAATGATCTACATCAATTGAAAATATTCCGGTCTACAACTCTTAAAAGAAGCAATTTTAGCCCAAAATGCATAGTTTTCGCTAAAAATGAAACAACCATTAAAAAACGCAAAAATTGATACATACATTTTCAATTTGCATTTTTAGAGAAAACTATGCATTTTTGGCAAAAATTGCTTCCATTAACAGTCGTAGAGTAGAACATTTTCAATCGATATGGGCCATTTTAATTTCTCTATAATTTCCCGTTTTTCCGCTAGAAGGTGCGGAAAATAAAGTATAGTGCAATTTATTAATAAAAAATTTGAAAAGAAAACGCTTAAATGCATATACAGTCGCGATTTTGCGCGCTCTGGCGGGCAATGCACGCATTAACTTTAAAGCTGAAAGACCTATATCGATCGGAAACTTTGATCTCTTATAATTTGTACTGAAAATGCATAGTTTTGGCTGAAAATCCAAAAATCTGCAGTAGGTGGCAAAAGAAATATGTTTTTATTGATAAATCTCAAGAATCCTTAAAATTTAGATATACAAACTGTATATCATTGAAAAGCTTATTAAAAATTCCATAGATTGGTGGCAACTTAAAATATAGGGTGTTCCATTTGAAAAAAAAATAGTTATCCTTTGTTTTGCGTATGTGGACACCCTGTATAGCACTATGAATAAAAGAGAACCAAAGCCAATGTGTATTATTCTTTATGATGTAGGAAATTTTCTAGTGTATAAATAATGATGCTATCTTTACTAGGAACGCTTCTGCAATGTTTTCAATGTGTACATGTTTTTGCCACAAATTTGCCCATAACTAACCAACCGTCCATAATAGACCTATGGTATATTATACTATTTTTATCAGCTTCTCAAGAGGGTTGAAAATAAAGTATAAAATATAGGGTGTTCCATTTAAAAAAACATAACTTTGATCTGTTATTTATACTGGGACACCCTGTACAAAAACATACATATTTTTAAAATACGTAGAATAAGTGTGATTACCAGTTTAAGAAAACTAGAAGTTGATATCTCAAATAGCAAATAAGTTATGGGGCTTCTACAGATCCCTGGGTCACCCGGTATATAAAAAAAATAAATAATAATAATAATGAGTGAAATGGTACTAGAGAGTGACCACCATTGTACTTAACGAAATATTAATAGGTTAGAGTAGTAATGGGTATAGAAATTAGCATGTTGGAAAGGTTAGAATATGGGTAAATTATTAGTATTAAAAAAAAGTAGTCATTAGTTATAGGCACCATTAAATAAATTTTGTTTTGGCAAATTGTTGCAGAATCTGTCGTTCGTTATTTTTATAGTCGAGCCGCTACCCACACTATCGAGCCAAGGAACAGCAGCAATGGAGGCAACCCCTGAAAGGAGCAAGTTGGAGTTCAGGACCTTCCATCCAAGTGGCGCATCAACCCTACAACAACCGGGGGATGAGTCGATTGATGTAAAACCACTCGACCGTCACTAGACACTACTGGCCTAGCCTGTATTCGAGGTCATTGGGAGACGCAACCACCAAAAACCAGGAGCAGATGTAACGGGAACAGGGCCTCATCACAACCGGATGAAAATCCATGGAAGCTGCTCGTCTCCCCTACCCGAATCAAGAGGACCAGTACTTTGGCGGGTTCTAGTACACTAAATACACTACTAGGAACCCGACCCGATAGGTTGGGACACCAAAACATCCCCTGTAAGCGTTACAAGAAGGTAGCCAACTCAGCTTGTTTCCAAGTAGGAGGTTCGCCACCAAGAAGACCTGGACAAGGATGGACCCTAGAAGTGATGGTGTAGTGTGGACTCTAGAAACTCTAAGACGAATAGTTAGGTTAAGTTAGAGTTGTAATCGTTGGGACACCGATTCACTGAAGGGGGAGTAATGTCGCGAACCGGTGTTATTTGACACAGGATGTCCGGTTCGCGAGTACTTCAGCCGCGTGCTCAGCGAGTTTCAAGGACTTCCTCGATATTTGCTTGTCAATAAGTTTTGCGCTGATGAGTAGGGGTCGAGGGGATCCGGTCGGTGTTCCGCCACGATCAGGGGAAGTTATCAATATAGTCCATAGTTTAAAGTTAAACAGTTGTTTTTTTAATGCACCGGCTCGTTTAGCTTACGTAAGTACCCTAAATTTTATATAGTGGTTACCTATTGTCTCTGACCTTAAAGTCGCGACAATATTGTATGCTTTACATACATATTAAGAAATATTAAAAAAAAAAACGAAGTAAAACTGCTCTCTTCAGGAGTCGAAGCTGAAAATTCACGATATTTGTCCCGTATACGTAATCCACTATTGGTTGATGGGCGGCGCACACATGTTTTTCGGGCGGAATCAACCGCAACAAGCAATAAACCAAGTATTGCACGCAAAGCAGCGAGCACTCTTCTATTAATTGACAGGTATACTTTATATACCGGGTGACCCAGGGATCTGTAAAAGCCCCATAACTTATTTGCTATTTGAGATATCGACTTCTAGTGTTCTTGAACCGGTACCCACACTTACTCTACATATTTTAAAAATATGTATGTTTTTGTACAGGGTGTCCCAATATACATAACAGAACAAAGTTACGTTTTTTTAAATGGAACACCCTATATTTTATCCTTTATTTTCAACCCTCTTCAGAAGCTGATAAAAATAGTATAAGAATATATGGGTCTATTATGGATGGTTGGTTAGTTATGGGCAAATTTGTGGCTAAAACATGTACACATTGAAAACATTGCAGAAGCGTTCCTAGCAAAGATTGCATCATTATTTATACACTAGAAAATTTCCCACATGATAAAGAATAATACACATCGGCTTTGGTTCTCTTTTATTCATAGTGCTATACAGGGTGTCAACATACGCAAAACAATGAATAACTTTTTTTTTTTCAAATGGAACACCCTATATAAGTTGCCACCAATCTATGGCATTTTTAATAAGCTTTCCAATGATATACAGTTTGTATAACAAAATATTAAGGATTCTTGAGATTTATCAATAAAAACATATTTCTTTTGCCACCTTCTGCTGATTTTTGGATTTTCAGCCAAAACTATGCATTTTCAGGAAAAATTATAAGAAACCAAAGTTGTAGAGCGAAAAATTTTCGATCGACATAGGTCTTTCAACTTTTAAGATAAGGCGTGCATTGCCCGCCAGAGCACGCAAAATCGTGACCGTATATGCATTTTAGCGTTTTCTTTTCAAATTTTTTATAAATAAATTGCACTATACTTTATTTTCCGCACCCTCTAACGGAAAAACGGGAAATTATAGGGAAATAAAAATGACCCATATCGATTGAAAATGTTCCGCTCTACAACTCTTAATAGAAACAATTTTTGCCAAAAATGCATAGTTTTCCCTAAAAATGTAAATTGAAAATGTATATATCAATTTTTTGCGTTTTTCAATAGTTTTTTGCATTTTTAGCAAAAACTATGCATTTTGAGCAAAAATTGCTTCTTTTAAGAGTTGTAGAGCGTAATGTTTTCAATCGATGTAGGTCATTCGAATAATTCTATAATTACCCGTTTTTCTGCTAGAGGACGTGGAAAATAAAGTATAGTGCAATTAATTAACAAAAAAATTGAGAAAAAGGCTAAAATGCATATACGGTCACGATTTTGCGCACTCTGGCGGGCAATGCACGCATTATTGGAAAAGACGAAAGGCCCCTATCGATCGAAAATTTTCCGCTCTACAACTTTGGTCTCTTATTATTTTTTTTAGAAAATGCATAGTTTTGCCTGAAAATCGAAAATGAGCAGGAGGTGACAAAAGAAAAATGTTTTTATGGATTAATCTTAAGAATCCTTAATATTTCATTATACAAATTGTACATCATTGGAAAGCTTATTAAAAATTTCATGCATTGGTGGCAAGATATATAGGGTGTTCCATTTGAAAAAAAATAGTTATCCATTATTTTGCGTATGTTGACACCCTGTATAGCAGTATGACAAAAAAGAACCAAAGCCGATTTGTATTATTCTTCATGATGTGGAAAATTCTTTAGTGTATAAAAAACGACGCTAGCATTACTAGGAGCGCTTCTGCAACTTTTCAATGTGTCCTTGTTTTGCCACAAATTTGCCCATAACTAACCAATCGTCCATAATAGACCCATACTATCTTATACTATTTTTATCAGCTTCTGAAGAGGGTTGAAAATAAAGTATAAAATATAGGGTGTTCCATTTAAAAAAACATAACTTTGGTCTGTTATGTATATTGGGACACCCTGTACAAAAACATACATATTTTTAAAATATGAAGAATAAGTGTGGGTACCAGTTCAAGAAAACTAGAAGTCAATATCTCAAATAGCAAATGAATTATGGGGCTTTTACAGATCTCTGGGTCACCCGGTATGTTTATTACTCTTTTACCACAGTGGTCTTTCCATTTAAAATCGGATGCGCTCTTCTGAGGCTTTCGCGGGTTAGATACAGGGGAAAGGAGTTGGTTTGTTTACGTTTAAATTTTCGGGCGGGTAGCGCTGGGTCTTAAGGGGCATACGAAATGAATATTGTTTAGTATTCATGGACGATATAATAATTTTTTCAATAAGTTTACAAGAACATATCAGTAGAATGACACAAGTGTTTAATAAAACAAGAGAATCTAATTTTAAGATTCAATTATATAAGTTGGAATTTTTACAAAAAGAAGTAGCTTATTAAGGTCATGTAACACCTGATTTGGTGTTCGAATCCGAATCCGAACAAAATTATCGCAATACAAAATTACCCTATTCCTAAAACCAAAAAACAAATTAAAGGATTTGTAGGACTGGTAGGTTAGGGAGTTTATTAAAAAAATTGCAGACTTGACTAAACCAATGACCAAGTGCTTAAAGAAAAATTCTTCTTTAAATATTAATGATATTGATTATCAAAACTGTTTTGATGTAAGAACGTATTAACAAATCAACCCTTACTTTAGTAATCTGATTTTTTAAGACCTTTTATATTGACCACAGACGCTAGTAATCAGGCTCAAGGCGCCGTGTCATCACACGGAAAAATATGTTCTGACTTACCAATTGCTTATGCTGGTCGTATTTTGAACGATTCAGAAACAAAATATTCAACAATTAAGAAAGAACTTCTTGCCATAGTATTAGCTGTTAAATATTTATTTGGATGTAAGTTTCAAATAGTCAGTGATAATAGGCCTCTCCAAAGGTTGATGTCGATTAAAGAAACCAATTTAAAATTAGTTCGATGGAGAATGTCTGAATGTGATTATTATATTGTTTACAAAAAGGTACCTTAAATACAAATGCTAATGCATTATCTAGGACAGAATTAATTTTTAATTTTTTTAAAATATTTTTAATTTGAACCTATTGTTCCAAAGAATGTTAATATTTTATATGATTTGTTTTCTGTGGCTGGACTGAAGCGTATATGTAATTTTGAATTTGATTAATTGAAATTTATTAATTAATTTCGATATAAGTGATTCCGGATAGCCATTATTAGTAGCAATTTGGCTTATTGTATTTATTTCCTTTTTAAGGCATTCGGGGCTGAGGGGAATTGAATGCACGAGTTATCATTGAGTAGAAACAGTCTATTTTATGTTTATATGGGTGGCGGGAGGTATTCGGGATAAATGTATTTGTAAAAGTGGAGTTTCGGTATATGTTGAATGTAGGTTTATTATTAGTTCTAGTTAATATTAGATCTAAAAAAATAATCTTGTTATTGAATTCTGTTTCCACAGTGAACTTAATGGGTGGTTGAAGGGAGTTAAGAATAATTAGAAATTGGTTAATTTGTCTGTCAGTACCTTCAAAGCATGCGAAAATATCGTCAGCGTATCTACACCACCATTTAAGGTTGGGGTGACTTTAATATTTGTTTAGTAAGGTTCATAAAAAATTCTGCCAAAAGCGGGCTCATGGATTAACCCATCGCTAGATCTTCTTCCTGTATGTAAAATTCAATCAATAATAATTGAATGAAACACGATTATGTCTTAGAATTAAATCTATTAAATCAATAAAATCTGATTTGACAACAGGGTTAACATTGTAACAATTTAAATGTTCAATTATTAGTTGGAGGCATGTGTAATTGAAACTAGTCAAGTAAAGTTAAATAAAAGTGGTATAAAAAAGTTAAGTGTTTTCTTTATATCGAAAGTAAATTATTTAATTAAAATAAAATGCGTACCAATGTTCAATTTTCGAGATCTAACTTTAGCCAAGAAGTAGTTGACTTTATTAAAGAATACATTGGTTTTAATGTAAGTTATTATCTTTATTTTAGAAATCCAGTTTATGAGAAATTCAGTAATATTCTTCAAAAATATTTTAAAAATTCAAAAATCAAAATGATTAAATGCACAAGTTTATTGACTGAAAATAAGAATTATGTTCTAGAAATAATAATAATTCATAACCATTACGTGGAAAAAACCAACCATCGAAGTATAGATGAAACAAGCAAAACTAAAAAGAATATATTATTTGCCTAATATAAGAAAAACAATACAGGAATGATTTAGAAATTTGTCCTCTAAATATGAAAGGAAACCTTTGATGTTAAAATTTAGTCATACACGTAGAGCAATGAAACCATTCGAAATTGTACATATAGATTGTATAGTTTGTAACTTGATTCTCATTGATCACTTGGTGAAACATGATTTAATAAAAACAAATATTGTACATTCCTTGAAAACGGCAGCCGAAACTATTCAGAATAAATAATTTAATAAGTGAAACATAGCAAGCATAGCATCTCAATATAATTGACGCATTATCGAAATACAAACAATTGTATCAATTAAATTCTTATCAAGCTATAGAAATAGCAACTAATTTAATTATTATTTTGTCATTATGGAACACCAGATTTAATTATTTCGGATAATTTACCTAATAATAATAGGTGCGATGACACAAAAACGATAATTAATGGGGTAGCTTGACATTACAACAATGTTAGCATTGTCGAATTGATAACAGAAAAACGGTAATTAGGTGAGTAGCTTTTAAAATTATAAAAACATGATGTTGGGGCCGTGGTGGCCTAGTGAGTAGCGTTCCTGCTTCAGTGCCTCGTGGTCATGGGTTCGAAACCCATCCGTGCGGTCACTGTTTCAGAACGAAGAAGTGGCCGTGCAGGTCCATGGATGTGTAGTGTATGTCCCATTCATTTAAAAAAATGAAATCTTCAAAAAACTTACGTTAGTGGCCGAACAGCAAATCGCTTACGCCAAAAAAAAACATGATGTTCATGACATTACATCACTGTCATTAAGTATTAATTTTTACAATTACTCTTGTAGCAAACCAAACTATTCAGCTTGCAATAAACAATAACTTTTCCTGATCCTTATTATTATTTCATTCGATAAATTATCTGCCCAAATATACCGCGAGTTTGGATGAATTATCAAAAAAATATTTTTTTCGTACCTGTTACCTTTTAGTAATTCATCTCGACATAACATTTGTTGTCAACTGATTATTAACCGAGAGCGTCAGCAATAAGAAATGTTATTGTCTCGTTAAATTACTAGGTAACAAGGTACTCAAAAAACTAGTTTTTGATAATTAACCTCGATCTAGGTATATTACTACCGATAATTATTTCGAATTCAAAAATACGGTAATTAGAGAACTTTTGGCATTGCATAAAATTAAAATTCAGTTTATTAGTTCACAACACACCAAGTCGTATGGAATAATAGAACGAGTACATTCTACAATAATTGAACATTGAGATTAATTATTAATCAAGATTTGTACAAAAATGAATCAATTGAAATTAAAATTCTTTATGCCATCTTAGCTTACAATCATTCAATACATTTCACTACTAGATTAAAACTTTGTAAAATTATTTCTGGTCACATTGATACTAATTTTCTTTTAAATATTGGTTTAGAAACTCTTCTTACTAATAATTATGTTCAGATGCATAAGGGAAAAGTAAAATTTTTAAATAAATTTGAGGCAACCTCACTTGTTGCAGAAGCATTAAATAAATTTAATAAAAGGAAATATAGCCTGAATATGTGAATATTCAACCTGTTCGTAACTCTGCAAAGCAAAATTAAGTCTTACTAAGATGCGTCTGCAGATAGCTTTTTACTTAATTCTTACATATTTTAGGGTTCAGTCTTACAGTTTAAAGTTTTAAAGCTATTGATAAACAAAATGTAACTCGAGAAGAGACCCCTCAAATAGAAGAAAGTATATTTATTCAAAACAAACAGAAGCACGCTAAAACAAAAAATAAAAATAAAAATGGTGATGTAACCATCATGTTACTCTCTCCGACTTGATGGTATCATTTATATTTACGCTTTCATGGTTTATTTTAAATTTAAATCATATTTTAAATGTACATCGAGCGTTTTGTAGACTCGGATGACGTTTAAAACGCTAAAATTATAAAAGATGGAAAAATTATAATTCAAATTCAAAAACTCAGTTTACTCAAAAACTATAGAGATTTTGAAGAAAACTTATTATTTATAAGTTGTTTATTTTGGCACTCTCTACAATTATTATAAATTTGCTGTAACTATTATCGTTTCATAATTATAAAGCAAAAATGAAAAAAAACAATTTTTTTTTTCTCGAATAACAATGATTTTATGAAAAATGTTTTCAAACAAAATGAACTCATTTCTTTGTTGTCTTCAATATTTGTTTAAATGTTTTTGTAATATTTTTCATATTTAAGAAAATATTGGCAAAAAACAAAAAGCAGTTAAGGTAAACACCCACTTCCGGTTTACGAAATTTTACCAAAAGCTGTTCAGTTCTTCAAATTATCAAATAAGACGTATGTTACAAGTTTCATATCAATTGCTCTATGAGCGTTTTGTAGACTCGCATGAAACATGCCGTCATCATTTATTGTCTTCAATATTTGTTCAAATATTTTTAAGATATTTTTCATAATTAAGAAAATATTTACAAAAAAACAAAAAAACAGTTAAGGTAAACACCCACTTCCGGTGTACGAAATTTTACCGAAAGCTTTTCGGTTCTTCGGATTATCGAATAAGACGTATGTTCAATGTTTCATATCAATTGCTCTATTAGTTTTTGAGATACAGCGCGCACAGACACACACACACAAACACCATCACACACACACACACACACACACACAGAGACACAATTTCCAGAAATTGTTGAAATGGCATATAGGGACCCCAAAACGGATATTTCCGTAAAAAATTTTTTTGAAAAAAAATCACGATCACAATACTTTCTCGTACTTCGTAACGGAGAAAGTAAAAAGAGAAACTTAAGAGTATAAGATTTGATAGTACAACAGCGGAAATTAATACTATTCACCGTAATCAAGTGGGTAAAATTAATTTATCTAACATAGAAAAAGACCAAGAGTGAAAAAATTAATTCTGAAAATATCTTAGATTTTAAAACCTTTATGAATTATTATAATACACATTTTAAAAATATGTATGTTTTTGTACAGGGCGTCCTAGTACAAATAACAGAACAAAGTTATGTTTTCTAAATGCAACACCCCATATTTTATACTTTGTTTTTAGCACTCTGAAGCTGATAAAAATAGTATAATATACTATGGGTCTATTATGGACGGTTGGTCAGTTATGGGCAAAAACGTGTACATATTGAAAAAATTGCAGAAGTGTTTCTAGCAAAGATTGCGTCATTTTTTATACACTGGAGAATTTTCCACATCATGAAGAATAATACACATCGGCTTTGGTTCCTTTTTGTTCATACTGCTATACAGGGTATCAACATACACAAAACAATGGATAACTATTTCTTTTCAAATGGAACACCCTATAAATTTTACCACAAATACATGGCATTTTAGATAAGCTTTCCAATGATATACAGTTTGAATAATGAAATATTAGGGACTCTTAAGATTTATTCATAAAAAGAAAAATGCTTTTGTCACCTTCTGCTGATTTTTGGATTTTCAGCCAGAACTATGCGTTTTCTATAAAAATTAGACAAACCAAAGTTGTGTAGCCGACAATTTCCGATTAATATAGGTCTTTCGACTTTTCAAATAATGCGTGCATTGCCCGCCAGAGCGCGCAAGATTGTGACCGTATTTGCATTTTAGCGTATTTTTCAAATTTTTTATTAATAAATCGCCCTATACTTTATTTTCCACGCCCTCTAGTGGAAAAACGGAAAATTATAGGAAAATTGAAATGACCTACATCGATTGAAAATGTTCCACTCTACAACTTTTAATAGAAGCAATTTTTGCCCAAAATACATAGTTTTCTCTAAAAATACAAAAACCCATTCAAAAACGCGAAAAATGATTCATACATTTTCTAATTGCATTTTCAAGTTGCGTAAATTCGATAAAATCAGTCGCAAATTGTAAGATTTAAACTGGTTAAATATGGATAACCGCCGCATACTGTAATGTTATTCTTTGTTTTACAATATTATTAAATATAAAAACCGCCTATTTGTTTTAAAAGTTTTGATACAGATGTATTATTCACACCATTATTATAAGAAACCGCGATCGGTTATAATCGCCTGCTCCTAAAACTAGTTTTAAGGTAGCAAATTCACATTCCAATTTCACTGTTTTATTTTAGTTATTTAACGATTGATTAAGGTGTAATGCAAGAACAGAGTGTGCTCGGCATAAATAAACTACATCTGATTTTTTCTCTGTCACAGAATATAGATTTTTGTTATTTGGTTTCTGTTTTATTGTTTAATTTGTATATACCAGTATGCAGTGGCGGTTTGTGGATGTTCTGCGGCGGGGCAACGGAAGAAAATTTGACTGAAACTGCAACGAAATATTTGCTTCCTCTGTAATACTCCTGCCACACACTCATCGAGTGGCATGGGAAGCAGCGAGGAAAGGAGGCAGAGACGTAGTGTGGCAACATTACACGCCATGCCGCACATCATGCTCCTCGTCATTCCCTCTGCTCCCTGTTTTGTCGGTTTTTGGGCGCGAGTCAAAGGACTGGCAATATGAACGGCGTACGACCTAATGCAGAGCGCTTCGATTAATTGCGCGTGTAGAGCAGTGTGTAGACAGAGAGGGCAACATCGCGGCAGCGCGAGGAGCAGAGCGATCAGCAGCGCGAGGAGTATGGTGCGGCTGAGGCATAAGAGTAAGTAGTGCGGCACGAGCAACATCTTTGTCTTTGCGCTCCCTACGGAAATCCTTAAGCCGCCGCTGCTGCTAGTATGTCTGTTACAGGTGAATAAATAAAATATATTATTTTTATATTCGTGATTGGGGGCATTTCACCTATCTTAGCCGGGGGACTCTTTGACTTATAATCTTTTTTTTTAATATGCAATATGCAATACTTCCAGGCACCCTGACCGCTGATTTTTAAGTCAAATTTCCTAGAAAAGTTTGTAATGCGAACCTTTAAAACATAAGATAGTATAAGTCAAAAAGAATTTAACACTTACCATGACGGCCTATAACCAATACTGTCAATCCATATTTCAATCATTGTTAGTTGGCCCAGATATACATCATTGGTTAAAACAAACCAATCCGATTTGTCGCGGTTAAGGAATTTTCTGATTGGATCAGGATAATTTAATACATGACACTGCAATATAAAACTGTATTAAACATATTCCAAAATAATTAGACAACTTTTACCTCACTTTCTGAATATTCGCCATATAATTTAATAGTAACATTAGAAGTTGTCCCGGAAAATGGAACGCTACCAGTTTTTACTATTATAAAATAGGCATATCTATCATTTTTTCTATTATCTGATAAAAAAATAACATGATCCTAAAATTTGTAAATATATTTATACAGGTTGCTTTTTTCGGCTTAAGCATTTAGTTACTGAAACACATAAAATTAGACCCATTTCTCTTATTATTGGAAAAATTTACAAAGTAAAAATAATCGTAATTTTTGCTTAAAATTTTCAAAATTAATACAGTTAAAATATGTATTTCTCAGTCTGTTAATTACGACCATTTCATTAAGTTCAATTTTCTATTCCATGTACCTTTTCTGTTTATTAAATTATGACACAGTATGGTTAAGCTTTATATATTTACTAATATATAAAATAATTGTTTATGATTTTCATATTTCAACTAAAAGAGATACAATATTTCTCATATTGAAAAAATAATATTTCTTATGTCAAATTAATTATAGTACAATTATTATTCATTTTAACTTTCATAGCTTCCTAATTTGTAACAAATAATCACAAATGTTTGGATTTAAATATTTTTGTCGAAAATTAACTAATAATAATAAATAAAAGATTAAGATCTGCAACATCAGCTATTTTTTTAATTCGAAAAAATATTAGTGAGAAAAATCACAAAGAATAAACTTTATGTTTACAGTTAAATTAAAAAATCTAATTCTGTTTTTAAGTGAAATTTGGTTATGTTCTAGAATGATGGGTGTAAAGAATTAGAGGCATAATTTGGTCTTATAAAATGCACCGATATTAGTGTTTTAATTCCATAATGTGTCAAAATTTCTAGACGTTAAGAAAGTTGGTAAGATAATAATTTTAGCTTCGGCATCAATTTTTTATGGCACTTAAAAATGCACACTTATAAAGGTCATTGGAAATTAAATAGTATTCAATATAATTCTCATGGAAAGGATATCCTTTTGGTTTGAAATTTCTGATCATTACTGTTTTTGGGTCTACTTTATGTGATATATATATAGAGAGATATATACATTTAAATTATTACCCTTCCGAACGACGTGCTTAATCGGAGTTGCAGAAACGACAAGGCAATTGCATAACACATCAGTACAAATACAACATGAGTGAAGACGACATAATTCGCAACAATTTGTGTCTCATTATATATTATGTTCGGAATATCTAATTTCGTTTCAATTGGTGCAATAGATGCAGCGAAGACTGTTGTATGATTACAGCTACATATTACGGTGGGATTCTTACCATCAGACACATACTCCACCTAAGGTACAAAACTATCTTTAAATTTCTGACAATATAACTAAGATTGCTAATAGGATATACCTTACAAAATGAATCTATCCACTTCTTAATTGTCGGGCTGTAAGTATAACATGCCTGCTGCATGAACTGTATATCATACTTTACAGAAAATGTCCTTTCATTTGGATACAACTGCAACAATATTCATTAGACATTAGACAAGTTGATAAAATTTTAACAATGTATTATGGTTTCTTTTAATGAGATAAATCAGTGTTTCTTATGGCTTCCAAAAAGAAGTTGTTTACATAGATGCCCCCCTTTACTCTTTACAAAATTCAATTCAATCTATTTTTTTTTCAATTACATTATTTTCCAAACATAAAATGCCCGTGTGTAGAATTTAGATGGTACTGGAAAAATACCATCAAAAATTTAGTATCCCGGGTGTAACTGAATTCTGGCAGACCCAAAATATCATTTGCATTTTTACATATATCTTTATGAAAACTATATTGTTTTTTTGGAAATAAAGTTTGTCAACATGTAGACTTTTAACAAATATTCCATTTTCGTTTTAACAGTAAATTACCATTCCTTTTCTATTTCAAATGGAACACCCTGTATATTTTTACATAATTTACGGTAATTTCCGGTTATACCGGAAATGGAATTTTTATTTGTTTTACTTAAATCATAAGTGACTCTTCTTATAAGTTTTCGTTGTTTAAATAAATTTAATTTAAATTAGTTTTTTGTTTAAATTGAATTTAAATTTGAACAGAAAACTAACAACCAAAAGGTAACTTATGATACATCTATAAACTCAGAATTTAGAGACGATTTAAATTATGTAAAAATATATAGGGAGTTCTATTTTAAATGGAAAAATTAAGGTAATTTCTGGTTAAAACGGAAATGGAAAGAAAGAAAAGTCTACGTGTTGATACTCTCTATTCTCAAAAAACATCACACTGAATTTGATAAACATATATAAATGCAAATGCAGGGTACGTAAAAAGTATCGCACCAAATGGGATTATATGAAAACGGTTTGACATTTAAACTTGAGATTTAGTAGGTTTCAATTAGATATAAATACCCTTATTTTAAGATGAGTTACATTTGTTTCGCACGACTTGCTTTTTGTCAGACGCCGCCATGTTGAATTTTTCTAAATAACATCCTAGATTCTTTTGGTATTATTTGAAAGGTTATTTAATTAGAAGTACAACGTGGTATAATATTAGCATGTTTATTACCAACCTAATAGCTGGATTTATATGTGTTTAATTTAAAATATGTGAATATATGCGTAACGACTCGCCGGATTTGGTGTAGATATCTACTTTGCACGTTTTGAAATCTGATTTGGCAATCTGAATGGTTGAAAGTGCTAGTTATTTCATCATCCTCGAATATAACGAGCAGTTATTATGAAGTCATCTTTATAGTAACGCGATGCATGATCTTAGAAGTGTGATTAATAACCGCAGGTTTTTGCGTGAAAGTGGAAGTATTGTTTCGATGAAAATTCTCAAATTAGAAAAGACAATCGAAAAACTGCGGAGAGACCTTGAATTGCGAAAAATTATAAACAACGAGTTGGTGAGACGTTTCGAAAAATTGACAATTTGTGTAAAAAGTGCTCAAGGTTGCAGTAACTTGTGATAACAGACCAGACGTTGTGCTCAAGTTTCATCGCCGACGGACCGAAACAGCAAGCATCAGCAAAATATCAAATGAACGGACGTGCCGAATAACGCATGCATATCTCAAGTTTCATCGCCAGCGGACCGAAACAGCACGCATCAGCAAAATAACAGGATTAAACTTGTTCAATCCTGACTTTGCACGTTTTGAAATTGAGCTAGCCCGTGAGAATGAACGGACGTTGTGCTCAAGTTTCATCGCCAGCGGGCCAAAATGGCACACATCAAGAAAATATCAAATGAATAGGCGCGACGTAAGGAGTTCAGATTTCGTGGGATAAAACAGGAAATCCTATGCGATAAGTGTAGGATTCGGCGTAGATATGCACTAATTAAACTTGTTTAATCCTGATTTTTGAAATGGAGCCGGAAATATTTCCACTTCGCGCAAATTGAGTAATATAAGTTCAAGCTCAGCAAGCGAATTAATCAGTTTATTCAGAGATTCCGAGCAATAAACATGTGCTCAAGTAAAAATAATTGTGAAATGGAGACTGTGGACGAAGATAATATATTTTTTTATTACAAGTGTAATAGTGAATTAAAAGTTGGTAATTGTAGAGCATGTGGGGAACCCCGAGGCCCATACGGGTCTACCTAGAGAATTCTAGCAAGAGGCGTCGAGTGGAGGAGGTGACCTCGCAAGGGGTACAACTGCAAAACGAAGATGATTTCAGCCGCGCGGTGGAGGAATCCGAGCATAGGGCTGAGATGCGTCGCGAGTTGGAGGAGTTCCGACGCCGTCTGGATAGCGAGGACGAGGAGGAGGCGACTGGGCTTCCACAGTTGGTAAGCATCCTCTATTACATAAACCATAAAATATTTAGTTTTCTTTCTTTATAGCATGATCTCACAGCGCCACCAGCCCCGCCAGCCCCGCCAGCCTCCGAGGACGAGGATTGGTAAACAGTATCTTCTTCCTGTATGCGATCTTTATTAATTATTTTTTTAAATAAATATATATTAATCCATAAGTGAGTTTTGATGACAAGTCCTACAGTGCGCAGAATCTATAAAAGTGTGGGGTGGGGAGGCTACCATAAATTGTAAATCGCTCGAAAGAGCGATCATTCGAGTCACCATCGAGCAATCAAGATGTCATCTCCCACAATTGAAAGTGCTCCTGCAATTGAACATGCTACGTTCCAGGATCCTCTAGTAGAAAAAGAAATCCGAAACTATGATGCGGCAGTCAAGAGGGAGAGGACTCTTCTGGGGCAATCAACTTATATTCAACAAGTCTGCAACTAAGAACGTGAGCATCGGAATCAGCCCAACAGCTAACTTCACCCCAATTGTAAAAATCTGGGGCGCCCACACATGTGTCTTCTTTACCGAGGAGGAATGGAACCAGTTTTCTGCAATCAACATCACAGAGATGCAGGGGCCCATCACCATCGACGATCACAAGATCACCAAGAACGAGTATCGAGACATCATGGCGATATGGATAAAAGTAATAAATCTGAAGATTTTTCACATGATTCAGCATTCAGCTTATCATAAAATGCCTCAATGGCGGCGTCTTCTTGGTTTTCCATTCTTACTTTGTCGAGGTGTGATTGATACTGATTAATATTTACAATTACACTTAATATAATTACAAAAAAAAGGTGGGGGTAATAAAAACATTTCATTTAAGAATTTTATTTTATTGAAATATTCTCGTAATTTCGAAATCCATACAGATTTTGTTGTAATAAATATGCAAACATTCCAACATTAAGTATGCATTTTGGATGTGTATATGTGAGGACATTATTGTTAATACATTCATATACAAATCTCCATCTAATTTTAAACATGATGATAAAATTAAATTATAGTATGAATAAAAATCTAGAGCTTTCAGCTTGCCCAACTTATGATTAATCACTTTTTTCATATTGAATAAATTTCCGACGGTTTCTTCGGACACTACAACTCTCAATTCGCGCTGCTCGATCCATATCGCCATGATGTCTCGATACTCGTTCTTGGTGATCTTGTGATCGTCGATGGTGATGGGCCCCTGCATCTCTGTGATGTTGATTGCAGAAAACTGGTTCCATTCCTCCTCGGTAAAGAAGACACATGTGTGGGCGCCCCAGATTTTTACAATTGGGGTGAAGTTAGCTGTTGGGCTGATTCCGATGCTCACGTTCTTTGTTGCAGACTTGTTGAGGAGATAAGTTGATTGTCCCAGAAGAGTCCTCTCCCTCTTGACTGCCGCATCATAGTTTCGGATTTCTTTTTCTATTAGAGGATCCTGGAACGTAGCATTTTCAATTGCAGGAGCACTTTCAATTGTGGGAGATGACATCTTGATTGCTCGATGGTGACTCGAATGATCGCTCTTTCGAGCGATTTACAATTTATGGTAGCCTCCTCACCCCACACTTTTATAGATTCTGCGCACTGTAGGACTTGTCATCAAAACTCACTTATGGATTAATATATATTTATTTAAAAAATAATTAAAAAAGATCGCGTACAGGAAGAAGATACTGTTTACCGGTCCTCGTTCTCGGAGGCTGGCGGGGCTGGTGGCGCTGTGAGATCATGCTATAAAGAAGGAAAACTAAATATTTTATGGTTTATGTAATAGAGGATGCTTACCAACTGTGGAAGCCCAGTCGCCTCCTCCTCGTCCTCGCTATCCAGACGGCGTCGGAACTCCTCCAACTCGCGACGCATCTCAGCCCTATGCTCGGATTCCTCCACCGCGCGGCTGAAATCATCTTCGTTTTGCAGTTATACCCCTTGCGAGGTCACCTCCTCCACTCGACGCCTCTTGCTAGAATTCTCTAGGTAGACCCGTATGGGCCTCATCGTGGATCCTCTGCATATTTCACACCTGCGGAGCCATCTAACGCACGCTGCGCAGTACAGGTGCCCACACCAAAGAGTGAACTTTACCAGGTTTGTATAACAAACCTAGCATATTCCACAGTCGGGGCTCCCCACATGCTCTACAATTACCAACTTTTAATTCACTATTACACTTGTAATAAAAAAATATATTACCTTCGTCCACAGTCTCCATTTCACAATTATTTTTACTTGAGCACATGTTTATTGCTCGGAATCTCTGAATAAACTGATTAATTCGCTCGCTGAGCTTGAACTTATATTACTCAATTTGCGCGAAGTGGAAATATTTCCGGCTCCATTTCAAAAATCAGGATGAAACAAGTTTAATTAGTGCATATCTGCGCCGAATCCTACACTTATCGCATAGGATTTCCTGTTTTATCCCACGAAATCTGAACTCCTTACGTCGCGCCTATTCATTTGATATTTTCTTGATGTGTGCCATTTTGGCCCGCTGGCGATGAAACTTGAGCACAACGTCCGTTCATTCTCACGGGCTAGCTCAATTTCAAAACGTGCAAAGTCAGGATTGAACAAGTTTAATCCTGTTATTTTGCTGATGCGTGCTGTTTCGGTCCGCTGGCGATGAAACTTGAGATATGCATGCGTTATTCGGCACGTCCGTTCATTTGATATTTTGCTGATGCTTGCTGTTTCGGTCCGTCGGCGATGAAACTTGAGCACAACGTCTGATCTGTTATCACAAGTTACTGCAACCTTGAGCACTTTTTACACAAATTGTCAATTTTTCGAAACGTCTCACCAACTCGTTGTTTATAATTTTTAGCAATTCAAGGTTTCTCTGCAGTTTTTCGATTGTCTTTTCTAATTTGAGAATTTTCATCGAAACAATACTTCCACTTTTACGCAAAAACCTGCGGTTATTAATCACACTTCTAAGATCATGCATCGCGTTACAATAAAAATGACTTCATAATAACTGCTCGTTATATTTGAGGATGATGAAATAACTAGCACTTTCAACCATTCAGATTGCCGAATCAGATTTCAAAACGTGCAAAGTAGATATCTACACCAAATCCGACGAGTCGTTACGGATATATTCACATATTTTAAATTACCCACATATAAATCCAGCTATTAGGTTGGTAATAAACTTTGGTGAACAGTTGGCACTTTTGTAAAACTTTAAGTTGACCCCACTTTTTTAATTTCCCGCTTTAGAACTTTGGCTGGCGCTGAACTTTGGATTTGAATTTCCCCCCACGAACTTGAACTTAAAGCTCGACAGCGTTGCCATTTCAGGGTGAAACCGGATGGAATTCTCGGAAACCGGATGCCTTTTCGGCAACACTGTAGAACTTCCAAGCTCCGCTGTTGGCATTTTATTCCCCGCAATTAAATTTTTGAATTTCCCACTTTTAGAACTTTGGCTGGCGCTGTACTTTGGATTTGCATTTCCCGCCACGAACTTGAACTTAAAGCTCGACAGCGTTGCCATTCCAGGGTGAAACCGGATGTAATTCCCGGAAACCAGATGCCTTTTCGGCAACACTGTAGAACTTCCAATCTCCGCTGTTGCCATTTTATTCCCCCAGATTTCGAATATCCCGCCGCTAAAATCCCCCAGATTTTGACAGTTGGTGAACATTTTGAGTTAAAAATCCCCCAGATTTGAATTTTTCACCCCGAAATCCCCCAGATTTGAATTTTTTTACCCAGAAATCCCCCAGATTTGAATTTTTTCACTCTAAAATCCCCAGATTTGAATTTCCCGCCACTAAATTGGCGGCCATTTTGCGCGTACAGCGTTGCCATTTTGACTTCCGGTTTTCCGGGATCACTTCCCGGCCCCGAATCGGCTGTTCTCCTCTACTCAACAGTTGTTTTGTTTCCCATCTTTGGCCAAGCATAGAAATAATTGTTATTTGGTATTTTTGTTAAATAAAACTAGTTATTATGGTGTTCATTAAAAAATATTTATTAAAAATTTGAACAAAAAAAAATGTTTATAATAAAATTTGAATGGTGCGTAAACGCATCATTGGCGCATAGGGGTATAAAAACTCAAACATGATATTGGTTGAAACATTCTGAGTGCAAATGCACATTACATTTTTTACATAAATAAATTATATGGGATTTGCAGACTTTACACGTCAATCGCTTCTTGGCTTCATGGACATTTATTATATATCCAACATTGTCTTTGAGTTAATCCCCCTCACGCGGATGTTTGCCGTACTTCTGATGGATACCCTGCAGTTAAGGGGGTTTCACCTGTATGGCGTCGATGCTCGAAGCGCAACCCACCATCAAAATGTATTATTTTTAATAATCATTTCTTTCACACTGAACCATAAAAGTAAATAAACCTGAATACTAATGGGTTTCATTTCTTTCGATATTTTCTAAAACAGGATATTGACTTCATTACCTTTAAACTGAAATTATGTGCATTACATCAGAAGAATTTTGAGTGAACTAAACTGAAAGTATCTTTAAATGTTGATATCACTGTCAAGAATTATAACTCGCATGTTTTAATTATAACTAGAGAGAGGATTTTATGCATTATAAAATGCTGAAATATGAGCATATATACAGGGTGTCAATTTGAAAACTTTCAATGCGAATATCTCTGAAAATAAAGGAGTTAGGAAAGCGCAATTTGGTACAAATGTTATACAGGTAGGGGGAACTAGAACCACTATATTTTGGTTATGGGGTGAGTGACCCCTTAGGCCCCATTCACCCTAACCCTAAAATTTTAAATGGCATCACCCCTTTTGTGATCCCTTAAATTAAATGTTTTTTCGAGTAGTATTCACCAGAACAAGAATATTTTTAAAATTTAATACATGGCCGAACAAAAAGTATAATTAAAATAAAATAAAATAAACTCTGATTCTATGAATTGTGAATTTATGAATTAATAGATCCCGAGTTTGGGATAAGGGGCGAACATAGGGATTTAACATGTAAAACTAAATATGTGTAATTATTTGCTCCCCTATTCATTTTAGAGAAAAATCGTAAAGGAATATTTTTTAGAGAATTAAAAACTGTAAATGTATCATCCATTTAATTTACGTTTGTACCAGCATATACCTCAGAAATAATAAAAATAAGTTTAACAATTTACCATTTAATAAAAACCCTTGCCATGACTTTGACAAATGTCATGTTTCATGTTATAGTGAAAATAATAATATTGCAAGTCAGATATCAATTCTAGTTATTACGATGAACAATAATCTGAGTTATTCCAATGAAGAGAGGGTATTCATTATTAAAACATTTTACAGTGGCGTCAGTTTACGCAGAGTTCGTGACTTATTTTCGGTTACATTTAACAATCGACCAATTCCGTCTGTATCAACAATTTCCAAATTTGTGAAAAAGTTCGAAAATACAGCAAGTGTAGCGGCAGATGATTCAGCGCGCGGATGGGGCTAGCTGATGAGTCCCTAATAAGGACGAAACGGTCCGTCCTAGTCTTCCGCCCTTCCATACGTTTTCACACATTTTTCAACATCTTATCACCGACCGACGTGCCCACTAAGCAATGTTTCTTTCGATTTATATTCAATATATATATATATATATATATATATATATATATATAGACATATATATATACCGGGTGGACCATTTAATATGTTTTCAGGAAATATCTTCGAAACAAGAAATTTAAAAAAAAAAATACCCAAACAAAAAATGATTGTTTTGAAGGGGGCCATAATAACATAATTTTGTTTTTTTCATAGATGGCGCTGTTGTCGCTAAATCGAGGTCAACTTAGTTTTTTTAAATGGAAACCCGTACTTTTTATAACAGAATCAGAGTCCTTGTTAAAAAATGAGAAGAATTCACTCAGCTAACTTTTTAGTCAGAGTGATAGATGGCGCTGTAATCGCGAAAAGAAGTTGTTGCATTTGGACGCTTGCGTATTCGAACTTCGCGCGCGTGTGTGTGTGTGTGCGCACCCGCGAACATGCCCGTCTAAAATCACCAATAATGTTCGTTACATTATTTTGTTATTATTTTTGTAAAGGATATGAATGTGACGTAAACTTAACTAGTATTTTATTCAAGAGTGTAATTGTATGATCGACCGACTTGGAAATGCAAAATAAATAATTTTGATCCATTTCCAAGTTGATATTTCAAAATTTATAATAATTTCAAATTAAACAAATAACTTAAATTTTGCTTTTTATATTCTGGGCTCAGCGTGAGCGCTGCTGACAGCTTTGACAGCCCCATGTCGCTCTGCAGGTTGATGTTGTCGATGTCCGGCTGGAGCGTAATTTGTAGGAAGCTGAAAAGAAATGGCAGGTTAGAAGAAGTCGATTGGGTCGAAGTGTGTGTAGACGCGCACTTGTGTTTAACTTACTTGAAATCATCTCTAGAGCAGGTGCTCAAAATGATGGCCGTTCATCTCGAGACATTTTGCGATCCTTGTTTGAAACGATCTCTGAACTTCTCGTAGGGTGTCTCTGTTGATGTTCGCACAAGCATTGTGAATACGCTCCTTCATGTTATCAGGCGTCGACGGTATGTCGGCATAGCATTTGTCCTTCAGCAATCCCCACAGGAAAAAGTCCGGCGCTGTCAAGTCCGGCGAACGTGCCGGCCAAGGCACCGGACCTCCACGACCAATCCACTTGTTCGGAAATTGGCGGTTCAAAATATCTCGGACGATACGGGCAAAATGTGCAGGGCAACCATCGTGCTGATACCACAGTCTCAATCGGGTCAGCAGAGGGACGTCTTCGAGTAAAGCAGGAAGATGAGCCGTCAGAATTTCACCGTATTTTTCAGCATTCAGATTTCCGTCGATGAAGTACGGGCCAATGACGTGATCTCCCAGAACTCGGCACCAAACGTTGACGCTCCATGGTCGTTGATGGTCCACTTGTCGGATCCAATATGGATTCTCCTCCGCCCAATAATGCATGTTATGCCGGTTGATTTGGCCACGATTCGTGAAACTTGCTTCATCCGAGAATAGAACCATGGAAACGAAGTTCCGGTTGTTGCGTATTTGCTGCTGAGCCCAATTGCAGAACTGCACTCGATGTTGGAAGTCGTCGCTATGAAGTTCTTGATGCAACGATACGTGGTAAGGATGAAATTTATGCCGATGAAGAACTCGCAGAACACTCGTTTTGGAGATGCCTGAACTCCGCGCCAGTTGACGAGAACTTATGTTGGGTTTGACTGCAACTGCAGCTAAAATATCAACTTCGGCATTCTCCTGGGTTACGGTGCGTCTTCGATGTCTGGTTCGTTTTAGGCTGCCAGTGTCCACAAATGAGTTCACGATCCGAAGAAGTCATGTGACTCGGATGATCTCGATCAGGATACCTCTCCGCGTACAAGCCACACGCATCAAGTGCATTGCGTCTAGCTTCACCATACACGAAAATCATGTCGACCTTTTCCGCGATAGTATACCGCACCATTGTAACGTTTTCGCCATCAATGCAGAAGACCGACTGATTACCAAACTAAATTTTCTTTTGTTCAGTCAAAGAAAGCATCAAAATCCAGCTATTTCCAGCTATTTTTCAATTTAAAATTGTAATTCATGGAAATACGGCCGACGTCATGTTTTGACACACACACACACCACACACACACACACACACACACACATGCGCGCGAAGTTCGAATACGCAAGCGTCCAAATGCAACAACTTCTTTTCGTGATTACAGCGCCATCTATCACTCTGACGAAAAAGTTAGCTGAGTGAATTCTTCTCATTTTTTAACAAGGACTCTGATTCTTTAATAAAAAGTAGGGGTTTCCATTTAAAAAAACTAAGTTGACCTCGATTTAGCAACAACAGCGCCATCTATGAAAAAAACAAAATTATGGTATTATGGCCCCCTTCAATACAATCATTTTTTGTTTGGGTCATTTTTTTCTAAAGTTTCTTGTTTCGAAGATATTTCCTGAAAACACATTAAATGGTCCACCCGGTACCTATATATATATACCGGGTGACCCAGCGATCTGTAAAAGCCCCATAATTTATTTGCTATTTGAGATATCGACTTCTAGTTTTCTTGAACTGGTACCCACACTTATTCTGCATATTTTAAAAATATGTATATTTTTGTACAGGGTGTCCCAATATACATAACAGACCAAAGTTATGTTTTTTTTAAATGGAACACCCTATATTTTATACTTTATTTTCAACCCTCTTGAGAAGCTGATAAAAATAGTATAGGATTGTATGGGTCTGTTATAGACGGTTGGTTAGTTATGGGCAAATTTGTGGCAAAAACAAGGACACATTGAAAAAGTTGCAGAAGCGCTCCTAGCAATGCTAGCGTCGTTTTTTATACACTAAAGAATTTTCCACATCATGAAGAATAATAGAAATCGGCTTTGGTTCTTTTTTGTTCATAATGTTATACAGGGTGTCAATATACGCAAAATAATGGTTAACTATTTTTTTTCAAATGGAACACCCTATATATCTTGCCACCAATGCATAGAATTTTTAATAAGCTTTTTAATGATGTACAATTTGTATAATGAAATATTAAGGATTCTTAAGATTTATCCATAAAAACATTTTTCTTTTGTCACCTCCTGCTCATTTTTGGATTTTCAGCCAAAACCATGCATTTTCAGGAAAAATTATAAGAGACCAAAGTTGTAGAGCGGAAAATTTGCGATCGATATAGGTCTTTCGACTTTTCCAATAATGCGTGCATTGCCCGCCAGAGTGCGCAAAATCGTGACCGTATATGCATTTTAAAGTTTTTCTCAAATTTTTTGTTAATTAATTGCACTATACCTTATTTTCCACGTCCTCTAGCAGAAAAACGGGTAATTATAGAATTATTTAAATGACCTACATCGATTGAAAATATTCCGCTCTACAACTCTTAAGAGAAGCAATTTTTGCACAAAATGCATAGTTTTCGCTAAAAATGCAAAAAACCATTGAAAAACGCAAAAATTGATATATACATTTTCAATTTGCGTTTTTAGGGAAAACTATGCATTTTTGGCAAAAATTGCTTCTATTAAGAGTTGTAGAGAGGAACATTTTCAATCGATATGGGCCATCTTAATTTCCCTATAATTTTCCGTTTTTCCGCTAGAGGGTGCGGAAAATAAAGTATAGTGCAATTTATTAATAAAAAATTTGAAAAGAAAACGCTAAAATGCATATATAGTCACAATTTTGCGCGCTCTGGCTGGCAATACACGCATTATCTTAAAAGTTAAAAGACCTATATCGATCGAAAATTTGTCGCTCTACAACTTTGGTCTCTTATAATTTTTCCTGAAAATGCATAATTTTGGCTGAAAATCCAAAAATAAGCAGAAGGTGACAAAAGAAATTTGTTTTTATTGATAGATCTCAAGAATCCTTAATATTTTGTTGTACAAACTGTATATCATTAGAAAGCTTATTAAAAATTCCATAGATTGGTGGCAACTTATATAGGGTGTTCCATTTGAAAAAAAATAGTTATCCATTGTTTTGCGTATATTGACACCCTGTATAGCACTATGAATAAAAGAGAACCAAAGCCGATGTGAATTATTCTTTATGATGTGGGAAATTTTCTAGTGTATAAATAATGATGATATCTTTGCCAGGAACGCTTCTGCAATGTTTTCAATGTGCACATGTTTTTGCCACAAATTTGCCCATAACTAACCAACGGTCCATAATAGACCCATACTATCTTATACTATTTTTATCAGCTTCTTAAGAGGGTTGAAAATAAAGTATAAAATATAGGGTGTTCCATTTAAAAAAACATAACTTTTGTCTGTTATGTATATTGGGACACCCTGTACAAAAACATACATATTTTTAAAATATGTAGAATAAGTGTGAGTACCAGTTCAAGAAAACTAGAAGTCGATATCTCAAATAGCAAATAAGTTATGGGGCTTTTACAGATCGCTGGGTCACCCGGTATATATATATATATATATATATGTATTTAACGAAGGGGTATAACAGCCGTTATAGTTAGAAAACCGAATTTAAGTAACGGGTGTGCGGCTTGGGTCTGGTAGGAAAACTCTTGTTATTTACTGCCAATATTTCGCCGTTTATTTACAGCTTCATCAGGGCTCTAAGTGAAACGATCAACACGTGGTATTAGTTAACATAACCTACAATATTTATGTTATACTTACTAAATAGTGAGTTTTTAGTAAAACTAGCAACCGTGAATATTGGAAACATCTTTAGGAGATTACATAGAAGCACAAGGGACAATGATGGATGATGAAAACATTACGCGTGAACAGATTAAAAAACTTGATTAATTAACATGGTAATTGAACCAAGATGGACGCCATATCAGAGATGGAATGTCGGTTTCGGAGAGCCGAAGGAGTTGAATATAGCAACGGAAAAATCGACGTGTCAAACGTGCAGCCAACGTCGATGCAGCTACTCCAAAACCGGTACTCTTCTCAACAGGGCAACCAACTAGGGAATTTAACAGTAAATTAACTGGTGATACGGAAGCGACATTTCGCAACCGGTGGAGCGAGTTAAAACTAATTTAATTGTCTATTGAATCTACATATTGAAATTCAATCTGTGGAGAAGAGGTGAGAAAAAGAACTCTGTAATGGCTGAAAATAACAAAGAGTGACCTTTTTATAGAGAGCCGAACATGCTGACTATTAATTATTGGATAATAATATATGATATTGAATCAACAGAAAATTAATCTGTAAAATTATATTTAAGAAAATTATTTAAGAAAATTATTTAAAATTAAATTGAGTGCAGAGCAAGGGTTAAAATTAATTATAATTTGATGATATTATATAAAATGAATTTTGAGAGGTTGGGCCGAAATTGAATTTTGGGAGAATTTGTGAAAATGAGGAACGGTAACAATGGAAACTAGTCAGAATCATCCAAGCGTAGCGGCAAATACTTTTTGCAACTAAGGAGGTACGAGTAAATGGTGCTCAGCCCATCAGTGTCTGTTTTGAAATTCATGACACTTTCGGTGTTAACTATTTCAGACATTTCAAGGAAAAGTCTGCTTTTGTAATTGGGTTCTGAGCACAACACACTCGCACTACCAAAGTTGACAGAATGGCCTTCTGTGTTAGCGTGTACAGAGAGTGCGCACGATGCCTTTTTTAATTTTATGTCGCTTTTGTGTTGGGTGAGTCTGGATCGCAACCACTGTCCCGTCTGACCAATATAAGACTTACTACAGTCTCCGCAAGGAACAGAGTAAACCACATTGCAACGTTGACCTACTGGTGTCATGTCCTTCATTTTTGAGAAAAAAATAACAAGAGTTTTCCTACCAGACCCAAGCCGCACACCCGTTACTTAAATTCGGTTTTCTAACTATAACGGCTGTTATTCCCCTTCGTTATATATATATATATATATATATATATATATATATATATATATATATATATATATAACGAAGGGTATATATATATATATATATATATATATATATATATATATATATTCATTTAAAACCTCGAAAATGAAAGAAATACGCATTAATTGAAATATGCAAGTAATAAATTTAAAATGTCAATAAAATATTACATAAGTTTGTCTATATAGAACAAATTAACAAATTACTTTTTGAAACAACTACTTTCCTGGCTAATACTACGACGAATATTGAAATATACAAAAATCGCAAATTACATTTTGCAAAAAATTAATTTTCTTCAATTCTTCAAATTTCTTTTTATGCGCATATTTCACATATTTCAAAGTATACCGACGAAAACATGTGAAAGCATAAATTACTGTTTATCGCAGGACGAATTGGCAATTGTTTTGATAACATTTGCCCAGTATTTCCTTGAATGACTAGATGTTGGTTCATCGAAAAATGCACGTGTTGTAATGTGCCGACCGCCAAAATGTTAAATATTACTATTATATGTTAAAATATGCATTAGATGGCAAAATATGCATTATATGGGTAAATGTGCAAAATATGGAAAATATGCATAAATATGCATTCTGCATAAAATCCTCTCTAATTATAACCAAATCAGGAATACTTTTATTTAAAAAATATAATACGTCCCATAAGATAATTAGATGACTAATTGTCAACGCTATTACAAAGAGCTAACTCAATGCTAACTAAATAAACATTTGTTGATTGGTTATTGCTACATTGAATCACGGATAAATGCAGTATTCATTCCTACTTCAGTTGAGGACTTATTCCATTTTATTATCATTTTTCCTAGTAAAAAAACATACATCCACCATGGATAGATTTTTAACTAGTAGTAGCCTCGCCGCGCCATCGTTGGTTAGAGACACACATGAAGTTGGCGTTAGCAGTCCATATTTATATAGTCAAAGAGCCCAACATGTCTTAATAATTTTTACGTTTTAAACGTCAGAAAATTTAGGTCCGTGCGCGAGGAGTGACAGATCTCAACGGAGTTGTAGCTAGAAGAACCTGTTAAGGCGGCTTCATAACAACCCGCGAACGGTAACGAAAATATACCAAGCTTTTCGTCCCCGTTACCGGAAATTAGTTATTAGTTGTGTATGTCAACATGCGAATCATATAATTTAACTTTTGGTGCCCGTTCTCGTCCCGGGTTATTGTGAAGAAGGCTGTAGTTTATAAGTAATGGGATCTGAAATATATTTGATTTGTTTATCTTCCGGCCAAATGCGGCCCGACAGAACAAGCGTTTCGTATTCGGGCTCACTACAAAGGCATATTCGCTTATACATCGTATACTAATTTTAATGATAATGGTTTGCATCGCGGCCTCTTATATCAATCTTAACAATCAAATTATATCAATCTTATACCAAATATGTACACTAAATTATATGAGAACTACTACGCTTATCTGCCCCACCTTCTTGTAATTAAATTTAAAAAACGCAAAATAATACACCTTTTATTCACTACATTTTTATTCTCTTTAGGTTGGGCGGAAAATAATACATTCCGATGGTTGGAAGAGATGGCACATAAGCGGAGGTCCCCAAATAAAAAAATAAAAGTGAATATACCCAACTTAATTTGAAAGCTGGGCGGCCCATTGGTGTAGTGAGTAGCGGCGAGCGCTTGTGCCGGTTGCACCGCGTGCCGTGTGGGTTCGAATCTCACCCCGGGCAAAAGATTTTGGGGCAGCGGAATATTCGCTCGGGTCCATGGTAGTTCTAATTGTTAAACCGCTATTCATTATACAGGATGGTCAAAGTCCGATGACCAAAAAAAAAAAATTGAAAGCTCTCTGAGATTGTTATAATTGCATCGTAATTGCGATGTTAACACGTTTTCGGACTGTAAAAAATTCAGTGAGCTGCAAAAAATAGTAATTTACGTAACAAGTTCCGAAAGTGATATTTTACGAGATGAGTAGGAAGTTTCCAGGACGAGCCATAGGCGAGTCCTGGAATCCTGCGAGTCCCGTAAAATCACTTTTGGAACGCGTTACGTACAATATTTTTTCTGCAGCCGTTTTTTTATGTTAAAAAACCTAAAACACACACGAATTTTATATGACATGCGCTGTCATAATTAAATACGATGTTCATGTTTTTGTCAAGGCCGCCTACATATATACGCAAAATCGTCGCGAAAGTAACAAAAAGCGTCCCGAAAGTAAAGAAATCGTTCCGAAAGTGAAACAAAATCGTCCCGAAAATAATTACTTTCGGTACGATTTATGTAAAGTGGCACTTTCGATTTAATAAATCATACTGAAAGTTTTATTTTCGGGACGGCTGCAGAAAAATTTCTTTTAAATTAGTTGTGAAATCCGAAATCTGATTAGACATATTTTGTAAGAATAGTCGAAAAATATTTTACCTACTCCCACTTTGTAATTGATGAATTACCGAACTGTTTTCACCAATCGTAAGCGACCCATTACGAATATATAGAGCATATATAAATGTTAAATTTTTAAATCCAAGGTGTGTAGTTGGTTTACGCACCAGGGGGATTTCCATGTTAAATTCTTAATGTTGGCTCCTCAAATTATTTTAGAAAAAATGGTGATGTGGCCATCATGTTACTTTCTCCGACTTGATGGTATCATTTATATTTACGTTTTCATGGTTTAATTTCAATTGAAATCATATTTTTAAAGTACATCGAGCGTTGCGTAAACTCGGATGAAACTCACGTTTAAAACGTCAAAATCATGAAAGATGGAAAAATTATACTTCAAATTCAAAAACTCAGTTTATCCAAAAACTAAAGGGATTTCGAAAAAAACATATTCTTTATAAGTTGTTCATTTTAGCATTCTCTACAATTATTATTGACATAAATTTGCTGTAACTATAATCGTTTTATATTTATAAACCAAAAATGAATATAAAAATAATAAATTTTTTTCTCGAATAAAAATGATTTTACGAAAAATGTTTTCAAGCAAAAGATGTTCATTTCTTTGTTGTCTTCAAAGTTTGATTAAATGTTTTTGTGATATTTTTCATATTTAAGAAAATATTGGCAAAAAACAAAAAACAGTTAAGGTAAACACCCACTTCCGGTGTACGAAATTTTACCAAAAGCTTTTCAGTTCTTCGGATTATCAAATAAGACGTATGTTCAAAGTTTCATATCAATCGCTTTATTATTTTTTAAGATACAGCGCACACAGACAGACACACACACACACACACACACACACACACACACACACACAACATTTTTTTTCCAGAAATTGTTGAAATGTTATCTAGGGACCCCAAAACGGATATTTCCGTAAAAAAATTTTGAAAAAAAAATCACGATCACAATACTTTCTCGTACTTCGTAACGGAGAAAGTAAAAAAGTGTAAATATGTTTCTTGCAGACAAAAAAATACTCCACACAGCCGTCTACTTATTTTTTTTTACTTCACATGCAAAGAGGAATTTGAAAAAATTAAAACGACTATTTCAGCAAAAATTGGAGGTGCCTTGGAATTGCTGAAAGAAAAAACCGTTGAACGTTAGCTGTCACGTTAATGTTCTAATCCCAAATTAAGACGCATTTTAAGTAATTATAAGTTAACATTATGTATTTGTTCAATGAAGAGATCCTAATGATAAAATAAACCTATTCTTCTAATATCGCACGTGCAGTAAGTGATATGTTTGGTGTAGAATATCTGAATCGATCAACTCCAAACCACACCACGGTTATGGAATGGTCCGCAAATTTCGAACCGTTCAACAGATTTTTGTTTCAACAATTCCAAGGCACCGCATATTTTTTGCTAATATAGAAATTTTAATTTCCTCGATTTCCCCGTTGAATAGAAAGTAAAAAAAAATAGTAATGCTATTGGTTGCATACAGTATTTTTTTCTGTACCAGAAATGTATTTCTCCACGACCATTGTTCAATTTAAACATTCTGAAATCAATTTTGACCACAGAACATAGCCATTCTTACTCTTGTTATAGAACAAAACACTATGCGCTTATGCTTTTTGCATGTAATTCATTGCATAGCAAGTAATGGAATGAATATTCTCACACCGTTCCGAATAAAACAATTAGCCTTGGATATCACAATTGTCAAAATAGTAAAAACATAACCACAAACGTGGTAATAAAACATAGGTTTTTTGTGTTCATTATTTGATTTTGATTCATTATTGATTAATACACATGCGGTGCGAGTAGTCGTATATGTGAGTGCTCCGCTTTAAATCAGTTTTTCCGTTATCTAAAGTAAATATTTAAAATTATTAACTTCGCTACCGTTTTAAGTAAGTACACTCTTACGTTATTTCGTCCTTTCACAATGCCATTCACGCGGGATCAACTACTTGACCTAAAAACCATAATAAAAGAGGCAGTCATTGAAATTTTTAAAGAAGATGAATTACTATCAAATATCATCGAAAAAGTAATTGTGAAGCCAACACCGAGCTGGAGGGCAAATTAAACGCACGGATATCATCTTTAGAAAATGATAACCATTTACTAAAAAAGCAAATCGATCAATTCGAACAAACCGAACGCAATAAGAATATACGCATTTTAGGATTAAAGGAACAACCAAATGAAAATTTAAATGCCGAACTTAAAGAGTTATTCTCGACAAAACTACACATGCCTGAAGATATAAACATACAACATTGCTACCGTATTGGCGGAAAGGGTGTGAAGAATCGCGCGATTCTCGCTAATGTCTTTTCAAGTGAGTCGGCAAATAACATCTTAAAACAACGTTATCGTCTCAAAAACTCAGGAATCATTATAACTAATGATCTGACACCAACAAGACATAACTTATTAAAATCTGCTCGAGAAAAACTGGGAGGTAACAATGCGTGGTCATGGAATGGGAATTTTTTTATATCTTGTCCAGAAGGGAACGGAAAAGACTCAAGCAAGATTATCACCAACGCGAATGAATTAAATCAGCATTTGAAGAACGGACTCTAATAATATTTCCTTTTCCGAAACTTCATGCATGCGCAATTATCAATTGAAATCATTGTGAAATTAATTTTTTATTTTTTTTCTCTCTTTCAATCCAATTTTTCATGCATGCATTCATATTTTACACACATTTATTTGATTTTTCGTATGTTTATTACTATTACTACTAAATTTGATTTATCTTTTATTTATTTACTTTCAATAAGTATCTAGGAAGCGGGCAATTGCATGTTATGCACATAGCGTCTTTTAAGTTGTTTATTATTATAATTAAAATTTATATATGAATAGTATTAGTTTTTGTCACCTTAATGTTCGCTCTCTTAGTTGTAATTTTAGTAACTTCAAAACCCATGTCTTATCCTTAGATTTTGACTTCATTGCTGTAACAGAAACATGGCTTACCATTGACTTTGATAATATTCGATTTGAAATTGACGGATACAGTTTCTTGCGTAAAGATAGGGGCGGTGGTTGCGGTGGTGGTGTCGGCATGTATATCAGAAACAACTTACACTTTATACCTATAGTGAACTCAAACATGACTTGCCTTGAGCAGATGTGGATTAAGTGTAAGCTCAATAAAGAAACATACTGCATAGGTGTGCTCTACGGACCCCCTAATACTAATGTTGGCTCATTTTTGGAGACTATGGAGAATGTTGTTAGTTATATATTACCTCAGTGTGATGACCTAATCTATTTGGGAGATCTAAACTTAAATATGCTTGATATCAATTCAAATTGTACTTCTAGGTTTCTTGAGTTTTTAAACACTTATGGACCAAAACAAATCATCGAACATCCAACCCGAGTTACTGCTCGCTCTATGTCAGTGATTGATTATATTATCTTGTCAAACAAAAGTAAATGTATCGAGTCGGGTGTAATTAAAATCCATGATATTGCTGACCACGACCTTATTTATTGTAAACTTGCATTTAATAGTACCCGTAGAGTTGAATTTGTTACCTACCGTAAACTTATTCATATTGATAATCTAGCATTTAAGGAGGATTTATGTTACTTGCCGTTTGACAATGTTTTATATTGCAAATGCATTGATAATAAAATTAGCTGCTTGAACAGTTATTTGTTTGAAATATTTGATCTACATGATCCAGTAACAACCTCCAGAATCACAAAGAAGCGTGCTCCGTGGATGACAACCACACTTAAGGAAATGATGAAATTGCGTGACTGTAGTTACGAACAATTTAAAATTACGAAACTTCCAGCAGATTTTCTTTTTTATAAACACATGCGAAACAGTAAATTCTGCAATAACGCGCGAGAAAAAGCCTACTATGAACACATTATAAAGAGCAACAGTAAACATATTTGGAAATGTTTCAAAACAAATGATATTATCTCAACAAAAGAAAACGATCATACCAAATAATCTAAGAGATGTCAATGCCTATAACAATTACCTCATAAGTTCTGTAAAATGTAGTTCCAATGACAACTTGACTCAATTCTACAACACGAATATTCATCCTAATGTGAACAATATGTTAGTATTTAAACTAGTAACAGTTGATGACATATGCAAAATTATATCTCAATTGGTATCAAATGCTGAAGGCTCTGATAGTATAACTATTTCAATGATCAGACTCTGTTGTCCTCATATTATCCCATATATTACACATATTATTAATTGCTGCCTGGAACAATCAATATTTCCAGATATATGGAAACTAGGTACTATAAAACCCATTCCAAAAATAGAAAGTCCAGAAAGCTTCAAAGACCTCAGGCCTATTTGTATTCTACCAACTATATCTAAAATATTAGAACGTGTCTTAAAAGATCAGATAGTAGAATATCTCGAGGAGAATCGACTTCTGCCTCCTACACAGTCGGCTTTTAGATCCAAGTACAGTTGCACCACAACTTTATTAAATATTACTGATGACATTATTTTGGCAACTGACAAAGGATATGTAACTTCTATGATATTACTTGATTATAGTAAAGCATTCGACACCATAGACTATGACATCTTGCTGTCCAAGCTCCATTACATAGGATTCCAAACTGAAACTATATCTGTAATTGCAAGTTTTCTTAAAGGAAGAACCCATATGGTACGGATTGATAATATAACATCAAATATAGTTAACGTCGGTGCTGGTGTTCCTCGAGGCTCTATTTTAGGTCCAATTTTATTTTGTATATATACCTCCTTTTTAACCGATGTACTAGAACACTGTTCGGCTAATTTGTACGCGGACGACACAAAGTTGTTATATTCCTTTAAAATTCAAGATATTAACACAGCCTGTAGTAATATCAATTCCGATATATCTAAACTTGTGGAGACATCACGTTCTCATTCTTTATTAATAAATGGCTCAAAATCCTCGGTCATGCTGTTCGGACCGCAACATATTATCGGTGCTGCAAAAACGGAATTACAAATAAAAATAGATGATGAAATCCTGCCAGTCGTTGATTCTGCACGTAATTTAGGCCTTATCATTGATAATAAACTACGTTTTAAATTGCATATTAACAAATTTATTTCTCGGGCTTACAATCTAAAAATGATATATTCTAATAGAGGAATATTAACGTTTGAAACCAAACGGCTTCTATGTGAAACCTTAGTATTAAGTCATTTTAGCTTCGCTGATGTGGTGTATAATGCCTGTGTTTATTGCGTTACTAAAAACCGAATACAAAAGGTACAAAACTCTTGCATTAGATTAATTTTTGGTTTACGAAAATATGACCACATTTCTGCAAAGCTTAACCAGTTAAACTGGCTAAACATGTTTGATCGCCGAGTTTTACATTGTTGTGTTCTCTATAATAAAATTGTTTAATCGCGCACCCCTCCTTATCTTTACAATAGGATCACATTTCGTTCGGATGTTCATAATATTAATGTGAGGTTTTGTGGAACTATTTCGCCGCCAAAACATCATACCTCATTTTTTGAAAGGTCTTTTACCTTTAACATTTACAAGCTTTATAACAAAGTTCCCTCACACTTAAAAACACTTTCCGTTTTAGGATTTAAGGTTGCGATGTCTAGGATCCTGTTAAGGCATGAGTTTTGAAGTTTCTACTGTTATTTTACAAGCTTAATGATTTATATTTTCCTCTCCTATTTATTTTACTTATATATGTTTCATATATGAATTTTGAATATATTTTCTTTTTTATGTTAATTTTTAATTATTACTCTGCACTATTTAAAGTATTTATGTAACTTCAATAACAGGTTAAGTGGAAGAGCAGTAATGGTTGTTTACAACCAACTGAACTTCGCCTGTTCTCACAAAAATATTATTTTGTACTATTAACTTTTTTTTCTTTAATAAAGACAGTTTATTATTATTAGTCTAGTTTATCTGGTCGGGAAGAAAGTATATTCTGCTACTTAGATTAGATTAGATTAGACGGGGTCGATTGGCTGTGGTGAGCCTTACAGCACTGCGACCTGTTTAGATCTTTTGTACTAGTACCCTACTGCTATTTGATTCCCAGAAATTCAACTTCCCTGACAAGGTCAATTAACTTTCTGAGAGGTAATGCCCTGATCCGTTCTGGCGTTACCGCCATACCTCCGGTTAGGGCCTGCCTAGTGGTAGCTAGAGCTACACACTCGCATAATTTGTGTTCGGCCGTTTCTTCTGCCGATTCACATAATCTGCATGTGGTGTCATCCACTTTGCCCATATTGTGAAGACGGTACTTCACTGGGCAGTGTCCTGTGAGGAGACCGGTGATTACTCTGATCTCGGTTTTAGTGAGGCGTAAGAGCTGTTTGGCTCTATTTGGCGAGAAGTCAATAAACATTTTGGATTGCCTTTGACCTGGTGCATTTTTTCAATAGTCAATTTTGCACTTTTTTCCCATTCTTGGATCACGCCTTTTTTATGTGCTTTCGGTAGCCCACAGGTCGGTTTTCGTCCAATGATGGTAGTTGAGGCTCCTTCCTTAGCAAGTATATTGGCATGCTCATTGCCTTTTATGCTTGCGTAGCCGGGTACCCACATTAGGGTGAGCTTGTTGCCCTTTGCCAGTTGGTTCAGAGCCTGTTTACAGTTCCAAGTAGTCTTGGAGTTAAAGCTGTACGCTTTAAGGCTCTTTAGGGCAGCCTGGCTATCCGTGATTAGATATATGCGTGCCCCTTTGTAGCCCTTTTTTGTGCACACCTGAGCACATCTTTCTAAAGCTATTATTTCAGCCTGTAAGACAGAAGGGCCATGTCCGAGGGGAACTGATTCCCTATGCTTAGGCCCATATATGCCTATGCCGGTGCCCACCTCTGTCTTCGATGCATCTGTGTTCCAGAGTACAGAGTTATGTTTTAGTTCTGTGACTCGTTTCAGACTGTTTTGGCGACTATCAATAGTTACATCAAATCTTGACTCGAAGTCATAATTGATCGGCATTATATCCGATGGTGTTTGTAAGAACTCGCTTGTGACGAGGTCCAGAATTTCTGAGTGTCCGGTTCTGTGGCCTGTACTGGTCCAGTTTAGTCTCAGTGCACTCATTAGACCTTCCTTTCTGATTTGTTCGTGCAAAGGAACTAGGTCTAGTAAAGCTTCCATTGCTGCAGAGGGACTGCTATGTGCAGCTCCCGTGATGCCAAGGCAGGCCAGTCTTTGAAGAACTTGGAGCTTATTTTGTGCCGTTACTTGTTTTATTTTGGTCCACCATATTAGTGAGCCATATGTGATAATGGGTCTGACCACCATAATGTACAACCAGTGTATCATTTTAGGTTTCAGCCCCCATGATCTGCCAAAGAGCCGGCGGCCTATCCAGAGTGCCGCCGTTGCTTTGCTGATCGTTTTTTCCAGATGCGCGTTCCAGTTAAGCTTCCTATCAAGCACTAAGCCTAAATATTTCACTTGGTCGGAAAGCGCAATTTCTTGTCCTTTTACTTTGGGAGCTTTGATTGAAAGTTTCCTGCGATTAGTAAAAGGTACAATCACAGTTTTGTTCGGGTTGACATTGAAACCCTCCCTCATACACCATTTTGATATGGTGTTAAGGGCCTCTTGGGCTAGGGACGATACGATGCTATCGTATTTACCCCTTATGACCCCAATGTCGTCGGCGTAGCCTTGCGTACTATAGCCCTTATCTGCCAGGGTCGTGAGGAGCTCATCCACTACGATGCACCAGAGCAAGGGTGATAGAACCCCGCCTTGCGGGCATCCTTTCGCCGTGGTTACCGTTTCAGACTCACTCCCCATACCTACCGTGATTTTACGGTTTTCAAGTACAGCTTTTATCCATCTGATAGTGGGTATATCAATGCCCTTCCTGATGGCTCCCTTTTCCACGGTTTTGAAGGTCGTATTGTCAAACGCCCCTTCAATATCCACGAAAATACCTAGTGCAATCTCCTTGTATTGAAGCGATGCCTCTATGCCTGTTGTAAGGCTGTGTAAGGCATCTACAGTAGATTTGCCAGATTGATAGGCAAATTGTTGCCTATGTAGTGGGTTCGCTTTTAGGGCGCCGCACCTAATATCGTTGTCCACGATTTTCTCCATAATTTTGAGGAGGAAAGAGGTGAGGCTGATTGGGCGGTAGGACTTAGCCTCATCAGGTGGCCTACGGCCCGCTTTGGGGATGAAAATCGCCCTGGCCTCCTTCCATTCCATTGGAATATAGCCCAGCGTGAAGCTGGCTTTGTATATTGCTTGCAGGTATGGGGCTAGTATGTCTAGCCCATATTGCAGCAATGCAGGAAACATGCCATCTGGCCCTGGAGTTTTGAAGGGTTTGAAGCTTTTGACTGCCCATTCAATTTTTCCTCTAGTAATTAGTTTACCGGCCTTTCTTTTGCTCTCTCTGGTTGGTAGGAATGTGCTTCCTTCCGTAGATTGGTAAGAATGGAAATTCTGATGCTCGTGGTTCCTAGCGCTGGCCTTGCGGCTTGCGCTCGGAATATTCCACTCGCATCGAATTTCCATTCTAATCTTGTTACAGAATATACTATTACAATTTTTCTCTTAAATAATTTGGGGAGCCAATAATTAAATATTAAGACTTTAACATGGAAATCCCTATTGTGCATGAACCAATTCTACACCCTGTATACAATGAATGCTATAGCATTCATGACGTAATAGACTAAATTTTTCAACCAGGATAACATGCATTCACGTCCGCGAACGTGTTAAAAGGAAAATAAACAATTGATATATTTTATTTAACAATACAATAAAAACATATATCGGGTGTGTATAAATTGGCGGATAATCTACACGTGGCCGATATTCTTCCTAAAATAAAAAAATCCCTGAATAGAAGATGTCGACTCAAAAATGTTCCATCCTGCCACATGTGCCATCAGGAGCCAAGGGAGCCAGGGGAGCCAGGGCTCCCTTGTTTTTTCAATAATCTCATGATTAAATATGTGGATTGGTTTAGAAAAGATGAGTAATAATGCTAGAATGGGGATGATTTACAGATGTATATGCAAGGTAAAACAGATTATGGTAAATGGTGTTGAAAGAAGTCTATTTTGGAAGCGAGCTGGCGAAGCGACTAGATTGTCGCGGTGGAGAGTCCTGTCCCACAACAGAGCAGCGAAGTCAATTTGTTGTTGGTTTATAATGCTTGGCCAATCATTAACCGAAAACCTTCCTTAACATTGCGCAGGTTTTCCTCAGACCAATAGCGATTATTGTGAATATTAAAAACTATCTCTGAAAAACATACTCTCATCATTTGAAACAATACATGTCGTGAACCCGTCATCGCCACAAATTCTATTTAAAATGGTGTTACAAACATTAATGCTTATTAATTAATCTTATTATTTTCATAGACCTTCGTGAGATGAAATGGATAAAGAAGATTTTTTTGTAGGACCAAATGAGCGGTCTTGTTACTGGGCATATCTAATATGATCAGATACACACGGAGGGATTTTCTTCCATTGTAATCTAGAACTTGCTCTTCAAGTCGAATCGTGCGACTCTGCCGTGGCCGACCATTGTTCACATTTTTGGGGACAAACATACCTGTTTCACGTAGCCGTTAAATAAGTCTTCGAAATACATTGGCAGAAGAATGCTTTTGATTTGGAAAACCTACTCGGTACTGCAGTTTGGCCATATATCCGTTTCCATTACAGAAACCGTACACCATGAACATGTCGGCCTATTCACTAAAACTTAAATCCATTGTAATTGAACAAAACAAACACAGAATAACTATTTATGTAACAAGTCCACAATATAGCACTTGGACGATACGTTTTATGGCCGAGCGAGCGAAGCTTTATGTTCAAATGCTTTTAGCAGTTTTGGAATACTTTTTAAATACAAACTGAAGCAATTTATTTATATATATTTTAATCATAGTGTGCATTTGCTGCCACACGAATGTCATTCATTGTAAATTTCATAGAAAATGGATGATTAGGTTAAACAATCTAACTCGCACAATAAACGTCGAAACCTTGCAAACTTCTTCAGGAGTAAATATAATGAATAATAGTAAGTACTATCGCTATAGACCAGTGACGGCTCGTCAGGGGCGGCAGGGTCGGCCGGGCCGTACCGTTAAATTCGATTAAAACAAATATTATAAATGTTTATTTTCTGAGAAAATAAATATTGCGAATTTTTTATAATAAATACATAATATGCTTATAGCTAGTAATATTAATAAGCACTCAGTGTAAGGCCGATAAATGCGGGAGTTTATTTTCATTTAATATATGTCTACTACGCAAGTTCGTATTCGCAAAATCGGCCAGCCGTTGATTTTCAGAGTATTAAGATTAATGCAAGCGCTACGTCCGCACGAGTGTCAGTGCAGATTCTGTCGTTTCATTTCGCCTGCAGCATGAACGTACGTCCACAAATGGTTTACTCCAGTACGGCAAATTCACCGGGGCCGTACTCCGTACGCAATACTCCGATGCCCATGACTCGATGCACATTAATTAATTAATTCGCTTGCGTTACATGTCACAGATTTTTATTTTAGAACTTGTAAATTTATTTATTAACGTATTTCTGATTATTTTCATATTGTTCAATTTAAAAGTAATATATGTACTTACTTTAATACAAATTGGTCATTACGGCCAACAATTGACCGGTATTACAAAACACATATTCCTTAAAAAAATATTTTAGAAATTAGAACATATTTCGCATTTTTAAAGAGAAGGCAAATCTTAATATAAGTAAATATCATTAAACAATAGATGTAATTTAAAATGCAAACAATAATTAAATGGTTACCTAATTGTAATTTACAAAATAATTACCATTCTAGGTAAATTTAAGGTAGTTTATGTGAAATATATCAGTGTATAATTAACCATATTATGTATATAACATGTTTAAAGATGTTATTGTTACTCCGACAACATTTTCTCACTGTTAAAAGTCGGGCGAAATTATTTAATGTGTATCGTTCTAACGGAGGAGTATCGGTTACCAGAGCCCTGCAGAAGCGGCCCGGCCCGGCCGGACAGTGAAAATTTAAAACCCGGCCCGGCCCGGCCCGTTGCAACGAAAATGTGTTGCGGGCCCGGCCCGGCCCGTTGCAACGAAAAATGTTGAATTAAATAAATAAAATTACTGGACCTATGTACTTCTTAAAATTCCAAAAATACATTGAATTCATGTTAATAATTTTTTTTTCAATTCACTTAGTTGTTGCTTTCCAAATTATAATAAAATTAAATTCATCCAAGCCCGGCCCAGGTTAAATTATCCATCGGAAAGCCCGGCCCGGCCCGGTCCGGAGTTTGAAAAATACGGTACGGCCCGGCCCGGCCCGGCCCGATGTCGGGCCGGGCCGTGCTTTCCGGGCCGGGCCAAAGCCCGGCCCATGCAGGCCTCTGATCGGTACGGCAGGCCGTTATCCACAGTGCGCGTGTGCCAGCATAAAAATGATCAGATGACAGAATCACTTTGTCTTTTCCTTGGTCCCGTCCACATGGTGCTCGTGTATGCGATTATTAATTATTGTATTATTTGTTGAAACTACGATGGCTGGTGTAAGGGATATTGTAAGTACTAACGCTGATTTGGTTCATTATTTTTTACACAATAAATTTAACCGATTGTCGTACGATGATAATGTTTTCATTAAAAATGTGGCAGTTCCACACCCGTTGTTGACTAATCTCGTTTAAAGAAAACAAGATCACAATCGCACTTTTTCTGCAACACTCTACACAAAGTTTATTTGGCTAACTGGTAGTGAGATTTGTAACAAATTATTTTGTTGGTATTGTTTGTTGTTTTGTGAAAGCAAAAACCCTTTTAATTCATGCGGTTACGACAATTTAAAAGAAGTTTATCGCGCTTTAGCGAAACATGAACTTTCAAAAGATCATACGTATTCTGCCTTAAAATATAAATTATTCGCGAAACATAATATTGTAAATGCACTTGATACCGCTAGACGAGAACTTATAAATAAACATAATGAAAACGTTCGGGAAAATCGAAAAATGGTCAAACATTTAATAAACATGGTCATTTATTTATCAACTCAAGAACTTGCATTCCGAGGTAACGACCGAAACAAGAAATTCAGACAATCAAGGGAATTTCAAAGAATTACCTCATTTTGCATCTAGTATGGATGAACATTTTAATAAATTAATTGATCCATCCATATCTTCAGTGTTTACCAGACTGTCAAAAATGATTCAAAACGATTGAATTGATTCCATAACTTCGGTTTTAAAGCAGAATATTTACGACGAAATTAATAGAGCTTCTTGTTTTTCATGGGAAATAGACGAGAGTACAGATATACGCTGTTTTTCTCAGATGTCAGTGATTTTTCGTTACGTTTGTTAGGGGAAAGTAATAGCACGATTTTTGGGTTTCTTCAACCTTAGTGAAGGTCGAACTGCAAACGATATTTTTAATGTACTCCAACAAAACTTTAATAATTTCAATATCGAACAAAAATTAATCGGCCAAACGTATGATGGTGCTGCTGTAATGGCGGGAGAACTAAATGAATTGCAGCAAAAAGTTAAGGCAATTGCTCCTCGAGCACTTTTTACGCACTGTTACGCGCACAAAATAAATTTAGTTTTACAAGATTCATGTAAAAAAATTTAAGAATGTAGGATATTTTTCTCAAATCTCTCGGGCTTTTCATCTTTTTTCACAAAATCTACTAAACGCACTAATCTTCTGGATACAATTTGTCAAAAGAGAGTTCCGAGTAACTCAGAAACCCGCTGGAACTTTAAACTGCGCATTGTGAACACTATATATAATAATAGAATTAATTTGATTGAAGTTTTCGATCATATCATTGCAGATTTGGATCAATGGGATGATATTTCAATACGAGAATCGACTGGGTTAAAAAGAATATTAACCGATTTTGATTTCCTGTTTCTTTTATATACTTTTCAGTTAATTTTTACACATACGGATCCTATTTTTTCTATAATTCAACATAAATTATCTGACATCACGTATTGTAACGAAAGAATTATATAAATTTTATCCACATTAAAAAAATTCCGAAATGACAATTATTTTCTTAAAATATATTCTGATGTTAATCAAATTTTAGATGTTCAGCCTCCATGCGCTAAACGACGTAAAACGTACAGTAGTAATGATGATTCGATATCTACGAAACAATTTTTTTTTTAAATTTTAGATATGCTTATAAATCAAATTGAAATACGTTTTAAAGATATTTTCTTACTTAACTTTCTAGAATTAACCAATCAAAATAAATTCGACATATTTAATAAAAAATTTCCGGAAAAACAATTTCAATCTTTGATTAATAACTACAAAACATTTTTTAATAATGAAAAATTAAAAAGAGAATTGCAAGTTTTGTATGCTGACAAATTTATTTTCGGTAATTCCCCAACAGTAGGTGACATAACAGAATTTATTTATAATAATGATATTATTACAGACGTTCCGGAATTATATAAATGATTTTGTTTAATATTGTCTCTCCCACCAACATCTGCATCGGTAGAAAGATGCTTTTCAGAATTGAAAAGAATAAAATCCTACAGTAGGAATACAATATCCCAATCGCGCTTACGTAATGTATCTATTTTAGCAATAGAAAGAGGGTTGGTTAAAAGTTTAGTTAAGAATGATAGTTTTTATAATAAAATTATTGACGATTTCGCTACAAAAAAATCCCGGCGAATCGATTTAATATTTAAAAATGATTGAAATAATTCAAATATAATATATTTAATTTTTTCACATACACGGGCACTACTGTTATTTCCTGGCAAAATCCCTTTAGTTTTCAGAGTTTTTATTTATTTTCCTGACATTAAAAAGAATTGACTTTTTTTTTGTTGAGAGATTTGTTTTATTTTATATTTTATTTGTTTATTTATTTTTTAAGAGTAAATATTTTAATTAAATAAAACACACTTTTACTTAGTTAATATCACACTGTTAAACAGTGTGATATATGTGTGTTTAATTTGATTAAAAATGTATCACGAAGTAAGTGCCGCCAACCTCAGTCAGTAAATATTTTATTTTTCATTTCTGCCACTTTTGTATTCTCTTCAAAATTCGGTTTTAGTTTTATTGATTTTAGTTTTCGTGTTGAGAGTTTATTTAATTTAATACTTTATAGGTAAATATTTATTTATTCCTGACCCCTATCTTTCAAGTTATTCACATTTTTAAGAGTGTTATTCTTTTTTTTTTCATATCCTCCACCTCAAACGTATTTCACTTCTGTCAAATCCAACTCCCATTCCATATCCTGACAAGAGTGCTGTAGACCGTCCCGTGGTTCTTGTCGGACGATTTAATTTTTGGTACGCCTACTCTCCTACAGTTGGGTTTTACTTACATTTGCCTAATTATGTCGCGTTAGCAATATTTTTTTTACTATATACTGTACAAACAACCATATTGTTACATATAGCAAATGATTGATTCATGTTTACCATTGTAAATAATACGCTTCCAGGAAGATACAGTATATAAATGATACTTAATAACTACCAAAAAATTAAGTTAACTAACTGCAGCTTGCATACATTCGGCCGACCCACTTCCGTAGGTCACGAGCCGTCACTGCTATAAACCACTATTATAGTTGATCTCTCTTTTCCTTAGTAATTTGTTTTGTATTGATTCGGTGTTCTAACCAAAATTAAAATCTGTCATTTTTGACACTGACATAAGAGTCCAATTTACTTTTTTTTAATTATGGGACTAGTACGAAATGGACGCCATTTTGGCCTACTCAATCGCCAATGTTATTATTTTCATACAGTCGAACATTAACATTAATACACTGAAATTCGGGCACTAATACAAACTGATAATGATAGCAAAATATTGGAACTACCAAGTTTGATTGAATTTGTTTTGTCAAACGTGACATAAGCGGGTGTCAACGTTTCCGTGTATCAAGAAGTGTTAAAAATACACATTTGAGATGGAAACATAACACACACTGAAAAATAATGTTTATACAAGTCATATTACCAAAATCGCAGGGATTTCTTTAAATTAATATCGAATAATAACGCATATTAAACGTCTAGATTTTCAAACTATGAGGAATTCGTGAAGGTTCACGGAGAATGGTACAACATTTTAGAATTAAGATAAGCTGCTTATAATTTTTGGAAGAATATCGTCACTTGTAGATTATCCGTTAATTTATACACACCCGATATAGAAAAACATACCCGTATTGTTTAACAAATAAAAAACTAATCACTGAAAAACTGAAATCAGTACAACTGTCACTCTTGTCATTGTCTATCATAATTTCAGGAATATCCTTTATTATTTTGTCTTGATCATACCATTTATGAATTATTTTTTCGGTATGACAAACATTTGCATGCTATACTTCTGGTGTACATTTTTGTAATGCTTTATTTGAAGGGCGTAATATTAATGACGCCTGTTATCAATTCTACGCTACTATATCTCGTTTATTAGATCTCTACATCCCAAAAGTAAGCACGGCCCGCAAGAAAATCTCCAATTTTCCCAAATGGTTTAGTAAAGAACTTAAACAGCTGGTTTTCTTGAAGAAAAAATTACATAAAGCTTACATGTTATCTCGTTCTCCTTCAGATTATATGAAGTTCAGTACTACACGCGATAAATGCAAAACATTAGCAAACGATTGTTATTCAAAACATATCCAAGCAGTCGAAAGTTCCATTAAACACAATCCAAAATCTTTTTGGGGCTTCGTTAAGTCTAAGAGTACATGTAATCAAATACCGACGACTTTCGTACAGGGCGACACATTGATCACTGACACCGAAGACATAGTGGGTAATTTTGCTCAATTTTTTGGATCTGTTTACCGCCCATCAAGCATATCGAGCCAAACATATCGTAACTCAAATTCAGTAATTGTTGACACTCACATAAACGAGAACAGTCCGCCTGTTTTAAAAATATCGGATGTATTAAACGAAGTCCAGTCATTAAAATCCATTAACTTACCTGGACCTGATGGTTTGCCAGCATCATTTCTAAAGAACTGTGCATTTGCACTTAGTCGTCCTCTCTGGCTCTTATATAATCTGTCCCTTGTTACAGGTATATTTCCCGATTGTTGGAAGAGTGCTTATATTACACCAATATATAAATCCGGCAACCAAAAACAAGTTCAAAATTATAGGCCCATATCCCTGTTATCGGTGGTGCCCAAGATTTTTGAAAAATTGCTTACCATACACCTAACAGCTATTTTACAATCTTCGATCTCCATGTGCCAACATGGCTTCAGAGCTGGTAAATCGACATCAACTAACCTCTTAGTTTATGAATCTTATATTATTGATGCTTTCGCGGAGAGAAGTCAGGTGGATTCTATCTACACTGACTTCTCGAAAGCATTTGATACTGTTGATCACACAATTTTAATGAATAAATTAAGTAATTTTGGTGTTAATGGTACTCTTTTGCAATGGGTCAAATCATATTTATCTGGTCGAACTCAATATGTTCGAATAGGTCAATGTGTGTCTCGACCAATTAATGTAACTTCTGGTGTTCCTCAAGGATCCCATCTAGGACCCCTGTTATTTAACATTTTTATTAATGATGCTGTACGCTGCTTTCCGAATGCTAAATGTTTACTATTTGCTGACGACATGAAAATATTCATGAAAGTTCGAACATTGGATGATGCAATGTTGCTTCAAAACGACTTGCAATCGTTTGGTGAATGGTGCCGTGATAACAAGCTTTCACTTAATCTTAAAAAATGCAATATAATTACCTTCTCCAGATGTTTGTCCACCGTGTTGTATGGGCACTCCTTACTAGGCGAACCCTTATCACGAGTGGATTGTATAAAGGATCTGGGTATTGCATTCAGTTCGAATTTAAGTTTCACCACTCATGTATCCAACATAGTTGCTAAATCGTACCAGCTTTTGGGCTTCATTAAACGTCACGCGAAAGATTTTCGTGATCATCGCACATTAATCCTTCTTTTTAATGCCCTAGTTCGCCCTCATCTAGAATATTGTTCTAGTGTATGGTCTCCGTACACCACTTTAGATAAGGAAAAGCTAGAACAAGTTAAAAAAAAGTTTGTACGATTCTTAGCGTTTAAATGTAACGTAGTTGGCAGTTACACTGACTTACTATCAATTTTTAATATTGTAAGTCTTGATACAAGACGGTTCAATTCTGACGTGGTACTTGTTTTTAAACTGCTTCGTGGTATCGTGGACTGTCCTGACCTGCTCAGTTTGATAGGTATTCATGTTCCTTCTCGTGCTCTGCGTACTAATGTCCCCTTCCATATTCCGTTTAATCGGACGGATTACGCCCAACAATCTGCGGCTACACGGATCCTAAGACACGCCAACCGTACCGACCCAAAATTTGATTTTTTTGCGGGATCGCTTAAAGTTTTACGTCGGGTACTTTCTTAATATTTTAATCTGTTGTAATGTCTTGAACTGTTTATACATTTTAATCTGTCTTGTCATGTCTTAAACTGTATATATATATATATATTTATATTTTACATTTTATTCTGTCTTGCTATGTCTAAACTGTATATATACCGGGTGAATATTTCAAAACCGAACATAGGCATTTAACATGAGAAAAATGTTTTTTTACAAATTCCTGCTTACAATTTTAACTAAGAGGATTTATAATGACTGCAATCGAAAGAACGTTTTTTTCCTTATCTAATGATATCTGAACTAGTTAATTTTCAGTTGTATTTCTCTATTATTTTATCAAAATATTCGCAATAGATCCAATTCGGAAAATCGTATTGAGCCATGACTCCTAAGATAATAAACAGATTCATGGTGTGCCATGGCTTGCCTAAAACCAAGTTATCAGTTTCCGATAACTCTCATTAATTTTTCTTTGTAAAATGTATTCCATCGAGGAAAAACTATTCACAGTAAAAAACGTTTACAGCGGAAATAGTTACCGTAGTGTGCGAGATTTATTTTCCGTGGATTTTAACGAGATCTCCATACCGTCAGTGTCGACAATACAACAAATAGTCTTTCAATTAGAAAATTCTGGTTGTCTAAATTCAGGTAAATATTATTCACTTCAAATGATAGTTTCAAAATTATCTCATTATGGTTGTTTATTAGAACATCGCAGAATAAATGGCGAAAACGATATATACTTGGCACATGAGAATCCCCATCTGAATTTAAATCTTAGAAAGCAATATCCTCCAAAAATTAATATTTGGATAGGCATTTCTAATTCTCATGTTACAGGTCGTTTCGAAATTATAGGAAATTTAAATTTAGAAAATTATTTAGAATTGTCAATGACTCAGGTTGGCTCTGCAATAGAAGAAGTGGCATGTCCAAACCAGGATATTTGGTTCCAACACGACGGATGTTCAGTAAATTTCGGAATAAACGTCAGAGAATATTTTAATAATGCAGTTTCAAATCGGTGGATTTGAGTTTGTCACTCGAACGACGTTTAAATCTGTTTATTGTCTTGCGAGGCATGGCTCAATACGATTTTCCGAATTGTATTTATTGCGAATATTTTGATAAAATTATAGAGAATTACAACTGAAAATTAACTGGTTCAGATATCATTAGATGAGGAAAAAAATCTTCTTTCGATTGGTGTCATTACAAATCCTCTTAGTTAAAATGGGGAGCAGGAATCTGCAAAAAATATTTTTTCTATATTAGATGCCTATGTTCGGTTTTGAAATATTCACCCGGTATATTTATATTTTAATCTGTCTTGTAACATCTTATATTGTATATATGTTTTATTTTATTTAATTTATTACTGTATTGAAATGGCTTCCGTTAATAAATACCAAATACCAAATTTGCACCACTTTTTCATCTCAGAGGGTGTCTTCTCCTATGCGCTTGTTGTAATATGATTTTGCATCTGCCCAGATCATTTCGATGCCGTTGAAGTGACAGTGGTAAGGAGGCTCTTAAAACATCATGTCCATGTTCTCGCAACAGTTGGTCTGTTTTATATTCCTTCGGCTTTCTGTGAAACTTTGCTAAGTTCAGCAGTTCTACTTTAAACATTGATTTCTTTTTTTCACGAAGAATTTGGCTGCCTCTCCATTTGTACGCTATGTTTTGTCCATAATAATTTACGAAGGCTCTTTTAAATTTGGTATTAACATTTTTTCAACCCACTTGTTAAATAGTTTTGCATTCATATCTTCTTGATATCTAATAATTTCGATTTTGTTGCAAAAACTTGCATTTTCTATAAAACCAGTATAAAGAACAATAAACATATTTTCAGCAGCGTCCTGCCACGACTTCCTAGGACTTCCTTTTGAAAAAATTCATGATTCATCCATGAACACGGTAGTACGACTGAATATTACATTTTTATTTCGCATGTACAATCTTAAAAACGATGCTCTCATAGATGCTATTATGGGTGTCTCCTTCAATGCCCTTCGGTATTTATCCTTCCCAAATTTAAATCCTAGATCGAAAAGTAACGTTCGTAATGATCTAGACCACTGATTTCACTGGTCGGCATGAAAATTAGCTCCGACATCATTCTTGCTAATTCCTATGTAAAATGACCTCCTAAATCCGAATATGACCTCCGTTTTCCCCCATCACCCACCATTTATTCCGGGGGATGCCTCCCAACGTGTTTTGATCACTTTTCGATCATTTGGAGGGATCAAGCGGATTATTTTAACCTTTAGATTTCCTCTGAGGGTCTGGAGATATGTAAAGCTCTAAAACACGGACAGATGTAGGCCTGTTTAATTATGCTTATAAATTTACTTTGATTGCCAAGTTCGCGATCAGGACAAGAATGTGGCTCTGACAGGTTGCTGCACTCTTTTATACATCAGCTTGACCAAACAGGAGAATGTTACGCGTAAATCAAAAGATTGACAAAAACGGAAGAATCGATCGTTTTTAATGATTTTTTTATACAATTTAAGGCGATAAATCTCCTAAAATCTACCTCCTTGCTACACATGTCCATATTTTAGAACTAATCGCCTCTCTAACCGCTCAGAAGTAATGTAAAGGTAAAAATAATCCTCTGGATCCTTCCAAATGATCTAAAACTAATCGGGGGACGTCCCCCGAAAATGGGAAAATGGTGGGTGATGGGGGAAACGGATGTCATATTCAGATTCAGGAAGTCATTTTATATAGGAATTAGCAGGAATGGTGTCAGGGCTCGATTTTTTTTTCTTTTTTGCCGACCAGTGTTATTATTAGTAATCAATGGACATTGATTAAACTGTTATCAGTTATACCACAGGAAAGTCCTGGGTTCGTTGAATTTATTTTGTTTAGAATTTATTACTCACTTTTATTAATTTACTCTTTTGATTTTATCACTATTATTTAGACTGATAAATCACCTTTAACCCAATAAATAAAGACAATAACTATATGCAATATAAAAATAAAATGATAATACATTCTGTTGACAGGAACTGAACGAAAACTTTTTTCTTCTGAGTTGACTGAAATGCAGCTTCTTGTTTGGGTTGCAGATTCATGTACGGGTTGGGGTTTCCTGTACGGATTGCATTTTCCTGAGCGGGTTGGCAGATTTAATTATTACACATATTATCCTATTTACAATTTTGAAATAACATTTATTGCGATAATTTACCACATAATAATAGTTGTGATAACAGAAAATCGATAATTAATGGGGTAGCTTCGCATTACAACAATATTTTGCATTTTCATAATCGATAACAGAAAAACGGTAATTAGGTGAGTAGCTTTTAAGGTTATAGAAACATGATTTTCATGACGTTACGTCACTGTCATTAAGTTTTAATTTTTACAATTACTCTTGTAGCAAACCAAACTATTCAGCTTGTAATAAACCATAACTTTTCCTGATCCTTATTATTATTTAATTCGATAAATTATCTACCCAAATATACCACGAGCTTGGATGAATTATCAAAAACACATTTTTTTCGTACCTTTTATCTTTTATAACATTTGTTGTCAGCTGGTTATTAACCTCGAGCTGAAGCTCTCGGTTAATAACCAGACAACAAATGTTATTGTCTCGTTAAATTACCAGGTAACAAGGTACTCAAAAAACGATTTTTTGATAATTAACCTCGATCTAGGTATATTACTACCGATAATTTACCACATAATAATAGATGCGAAAAAAGAAAATCGATAATTAATGGGGTAGCTTGACATTACAACAATGTTTTGCATTGTCATAATCGATAACAGAAAAACGGTAATTAGGTGAGTAGCTTTTAAGGTTATAAAAACATGATGTTCATGACGTTACGACACTGTCATTAAGTTTTAATTTTTACAATTACTCTTGTAGCAAACCAAACTATTCAGCTTGTAATAAACCATAACTTTTCCTGATCCTTATTATTATTTCATTCGATAAATTATCTACCCAAATATACCGCGAGCTTGGATGAATTATCAAAAACACATTTTTTTCGTACCTTTTATCTTTTATAACATTTGTTGTCAGCTGGTTATTAACCTCGAGCTGAAGCTCTCGGTTAATAACCAGAGAACAAATGTTATTGTCTCGTTAAATTACTAGGTAACAAGGTACTCAAAAAACGATGTTTTGATAATTAACCTCGATCTAGGTATATTACTACCGATAATTTACCACATAATAATAGATGCGAAAAAAGAAAATCGATAATTAATGGTGTAGCTTGACATTACAACAATGTTTTGCATTGTCATAATCAATAACAGAAAAACGGTAATTAGGTGAGTAGCTTTCAAGGTTATAAAAACATGATGTTCATGACGTTACGTCACTGTCATTAAGTTTTAATTTTTACAATTACTCTTGTAGCAAACCAAACTATTCAGCTTATAATAAACCATTACTTTTCCTGATACTTATTATTATTTCATTCGATAACTTATCAATAGTAATATAACGAGTGCCTATGATTTTGCCGGCAATTATTAGCGGCAGGATCACGATTTTCTAGAAGCAACAAGCAAGAGTGATCCAGACGCTAATAATTGCCTAGAAAAAATCAGTCACAAGTTAAATTCGAGAAGACAATTGGCCGAACAGAAAGTTCACACTTCATAATTTGAAAAGTTAAATTTAGTGACACCAAGTGTCAGACGTGTATTAATCTGCGCCACAATAATTGTAGTAAAAATGAGCTTACCAAGCTTTTGAGAAATGCTTATGAATACTATTACTGATGAAAGCACTAACACTTGACCCGAAAATACAAACAGATCGAATTCAGGAGCGAACTGCTTAAAAGTTCGGCAATAACTGACGTTTGTATGTTATATAAAATGTACTAACGCGTTGCTAGGCAATACCAACATGATGGATGATCTGATTAGATACCACCCAGGGCGAATTTCCATGCATAACATGCAGCATGGTCTGTTACGCATCGTAATTAGAATTTTATTGGATCATGTCATCAACATTATTTCATTGGTTAATAAGTAAATGAGGGCAATTGTCAACAGTAATATAACGAGTGCCTATGATTTTGCCGGCAATTATTAGCGGCAAGATCACGATTGCTTGTTGCGACGAAAATTTTCTAGAAGCAACAAGCAAGTGTGATCTAGATGCTAATAATTGCCTAGGAAAAATCAGTCACGAGTTAGATTCGAGAAGACAATTGGCCGAACAGAAAGTTCACACTTCTTAATTTGAAAAATTAAATTTAGTGACACCAAGTGTCAGACGTGTATTAATCTGCGCCACAATAATTGTAGTAAAAATGAGCTTGCCAAGATTTTGAGAAATGCCTATGAATACTATTACTTATGAAAGCACTAACACACCCAAAAATACAAACAGATCGAATTCAGGAGCAAACTGCTTAAAAGTCCGGCAATAACTGACGTTTTATACGTTATAGAAAATGAACCAACGCGTTGCTAGGCAATACCAACATGAGAGATTATCTGATTAGATACCACCCAGGGTTAATTGCCATGCATAACATAGAGCGTGGTCTGTTACGCATCGTAATTAGAATTTTATTGGATCATCTCATCAACGTTATTCGATTTCATTGGTTAATAAGTACCCAAATATCCCGCGAGCTTGGATGAATTATCAAAAACACATTTTTTTCGTACCTTTTACCATTGTATTTATATATCTAATATGCCAACGCAATGTAAATTTTTGATGCTAAAAATTGGGTTTCGAAATACACCAAGAGAGCGCGTAAGCATTCACACATTGAAAAACTTGAGTAGCGTGTGATATGTGTTGCATACTTGAAAATTATTACTCGTTTGAGAATGAATTTTTGAATTATCGATCGGTATGGGAAATACGAGGCCACCGTCTGAGCCGAAACTCTTCTGTGCACGCGTATCTGTAATGTAAACAAACATCGAGAAACATAAATAAACACCGCACCGCATAATATATTTTAACATAAAGACGATAGCGGCAGTAATATTGAAAATATTCTTCATTCAGATAAACTACAATATTGAAATGTATGTAGATAGAATTAATTAGAGGAAAGAAAAAAACAATATTTACTTTCTCCGTATAAAGTACGCAAAAGTATTGTGATCGTGAAAATATTAAAAAAAAACAGTAAAAAATTTCCTCTTTGATATCACCAGAAAAATTGTTTGGGTGCTGAACTGAATATATTTTGGTAAATTTTCGTTCACCGGCATGGGCATTTATATATCTTTTTTTCTGATATTTTTTTTATATACAGAGTGTAGAATTGGTTTACGCACCACAGGGATTTCCATGTTAAATTCTTAACGTTCAAATATTGGCTCCCCAAATGATTTTAGAGAAAAAGCGTAAATATGTTTCTGGTAGAGAAAAAACACTCTACACAACCGTCTCCTTACTCATTTTTTTACTTTCCATAGAAGGGGGAAATCGAGGAAATTAAAACTACTATTTTAGCAAAAATAGGTGGTGCCCTTGAATTTCTGAAACAATAAACCGTTGAACGTTAGCGGTTACGTTAATGTTTTAATCACAAATTTAGGGGTATTTTAAGTAATTCTGAATTAATATTATGGATTTGTTGAATGAAACGATCCTCATTCGAACTATTCTGCTAATAGTGCACGTGCAGTAAACCACACTACTGTGGTCCGCAAATTTCGAAACGTTCAACGGATTTTTGTTCCAAAATCATTTGGGGAGCCAATATTTGAACATTGAGAATTTAACATGGAAATCCCTATGGTGCGTAAACCAATTCTACATCCTGCATGAAAAATACCAGAAAATCATTTTGAGAAATACAGAAAGTAACAAAAAAAAAATTGAAATCTCTCATTATAAATAGTTTTTGTAAACTTTTTGGTTTATGAAAAAAATTTATAAATTTACTACGGCATTTTCAGGATAAGCCACAGCAGGTCTTAAGTTTTTTGTCAATAATTATTGAATCATAAATGTTACATCAAATTTAGTTAGATATAGATAATACCAAAATGAACAATTTAGAATAAGAATATTTCGAAATCTTGCGAGTTTTTGAAAAAAATAATGAATACGGAAAATATCACCATAAACCCTGCTATAATTATATTTTATTTACCCCTTTTGTTCTATAATAAGCGATATGCCCATGGTGAAGCTCGAATTTGAAATACCCTTTATACAATAATTAAAAGTTTTTAACTGCCGTTTTACGTAAAGTTAAGATTATCGTTTAACCATGAGTAACTTAATACCGAGTTTACGGTTAAACTTGGTTTCAAGGAACTATTGAACAACTGCTGTTATTAGCTTTCAATGAAATTTTGTTTTCCATTTTGAACATTACAAATAAGCAATTATTTAATTTTCTTAAAGATTATAACTTCCACATTTGGAAGTTTTGATAATATAAATGCTTTTTATGATATTTTTCATATTTATCGTTTTTTCTCAAAAACTAGTGAGAAGTTCAAAAATAACATGTTTTATAAATTATTATTTTTGGATATCTATAGATAGTGATAATTCTAATTTCATGTAACTCTCGTAGTTTCATTATTATGAACAAAATATTACAAATATTTGCAATTATTTCATTTTTTCCCAAAATTAAATAAAATTTGAACCATATTTGTTAGAAGTACCCGGACCAACATACCGCCAGACTAACAAACAGAAATGTGTTGAAAATGGTCTCGAAAATGCACATTTTCGTTGAAAGTTAGACTAAAAATGGTTTTTAACTTTTGAAACTGTATATAAAAACTTATTGTACATAATTTTACCTACTCTCACTTTGTAATTAATAAATTAAACAGTTTGCATCTGTCGCAATTGACTCAATATGTAATAATGCAATGTAATGTAAAAATTTAACCATTCAACGTAGCTCAAAACGGACATAAAAAACATTTTCACGATCACAATACTTTTCCGTACTTCGTACAGAGAAAATAATGACAAAAATTGAAAATTTCCTTTCTTTTGAGATATTTTCAACTGATTAATATTCCGCGTTATAATACATACATTTACCCTATTTAACCAACTTTGTATGATAACCGAAATCGCCGGAGTACCTTTCTAAAAACGATAAGTCTGCAACTCACTAAATTCCGTTTTATATAGGGTTTTTCAAAAGTAAGTCGTGTATTGAAATACTGATATTTGTATCAATCATTGAGAAATTTGAAAATTAAAAATGCCTATGTGTGAAGAAAGAAATGGAGTTATGGATACATTTTAAGTTGCCTTTGAAGAATGCGCCATACTGTGGTGTTACCAATCTCCAAATGGCCTGCTACTTTATTGACACTAGATGTTCCATATTTGTTTTCATTTGCTAAATTTTGCGTTTCTTATTAAACTTCAGCAACTACAACATCTATTGCAACAGAGGGTCTGAGTCCTGATTTCTTTTTATCCATAACAGAACCACTTTCTTCAAATTTTGCTACCACAATAGCTCTCAAAGTGCATGGGCTAAAGCCCTGCACAGGCCGTCTTTCAAAGACTCGGCCCAGCAGTGAATATTCAAAGGCCCGGCCCGAAGAAATAAATTGTTTTGTCGGCCCGGCCCGCTAGTGAAAATGAATGATTCTGTTTTGAAATATTTTATAAAAAATCATATCTCAAAAAGTTTTAAAGTGGCCATACTTTTGAAAAACGAAAAATTCTCAGCAAGTATCAGGGCATAACATATATTATTTTTAAGAAAATTAAAATATGAGTAATTGATTATTCTTTGAGATATATTTTATTTATTAAAAACTAACTATAGCACGAATAAAATTATTATTATTATTATTATTATTATCTAAACATTGTTTTTATTGTTTTGGATTTTTTTTTAACTTTTAACATTCAAGCATAAAAAAGTATAGAATAACTTTTTTCGTATCCGTAACGGTTTACGATATTTTTGAGCCCAAAATAAGTGTACTAAAAGTTTATATTGTTATAACTTTTGATACAATAATTTTCTGAGCCTCTAGTAAAGACCAAAAGCCATGTCCTGATACCCTTTATAATATATGTGAAATTCGCTAAAATCCCTGATGTACCCCCAAGAAGTATGCATTTATGAATGGCATGATTAAACATTTATATAAAATAAAAATGGTCTATTTAATTTTATTTAGAAAGAATTCATGCATCCGAAAATATAATCAAGATCTGCGGGTGTAGTGGAACACGAAACATTATAAAAAAGTATCGTTAAATACACCGAGTAGTTATAAAAAATAAACAAACCCAGAGCATTTATCAACAGTAAATCTCTCAAGGCTGTACTACCGAAAATGTAAATTAGGACGCGTGTTATTAGTCATTCTCCACAAAAACAAATAATTTCATATTAAATTCAGGCAACTCAATAGGCATATTATTTTCATAGCCATCTATGAGGGCATAGTAAAATCAATTTAATAGCTATTTTATATCGCAGCGGCAGCGCCTCATACGGAGGCTTCCAAAGTAGGGTCCCACAGGCTTCCAAAACTTGCCTCTTTTTCTCCCATAAGCGTTGCACTACTAGATATGTATATACAATGCTTTTACCTTTTAGTAATTCATCTCGAAATAACATTTGTTGTCTGGTTATTAACCATGTTATTGTCTCGTTAAATTACTAGGTAACAAGGTACTCAAAAAACTGTTTTTTAACCTCGATCTAGGTATATTACTACCGATATAGTATATTACGACACAAGTTCGGTAAGTGCTCTCTAACAGGTCGAGAAAATTTTAAAAATACGAGGCCCGTAGGGCCGAGTATTTGTAATTTTCGAGACCTGTTTGAATGCACTTAACGAACCAGGTGTTGTATAGTATTTTTTGCGCTACCGATTTAAAATAGTTATAAAAATAGTAAAAAAATAGTTCAAAACGACGTTTGTAATTAAAAATCGCTGCTTTTTTATCTAGCCCATAACGGGACTAGGACTGTCAGGACTCAGAACAGGGTTGTTATTTTATGAGTCTCCTAGCAACCGAAATTAGTCCGGGAAAGCAATTCGAACGTGACTAAATACACACACAGTAAGCATAGCAATATAGAACGGTAGCGCAAAAATAATAATTCGGTTCGCGAAATATTTCCAAGTCCCCCTTTATAGAATCGGACTTAATAACATTTCCTGCGATATCAGGAAAAGTCCCCCGTTATGGAATCGGACATAATAATATTTCCTGCGGAATCAGGAATGGGTCAGTCTCGAAATATTTCCAAGTTTCCCTTTACAGATCGGAAGTAATAATATTTTATTCGAACCTGGTGATATTAAACATTTATAATAGCGCGCGTTTTCTTACTACACAAGATGCAGAGTTACCAACACGATAAAATTCATCCTGATCGCTACAGCCATTACTAAAATTCAAAACCAATTCTTAACACAGATTTCTTTAAATAAATTAATCGTCACATGTTTTCCTAAAATTGAACAATATCTAGTTAATACTGCCTTACGCAGAAATAGTCATTAGTGTTGGGCAAGTGCATCACAATTTATTTATAATGGTATAATTAAACCATGTAAAGCATTGTATTGATTCCCTAAATATTGCCACCAATAATAATTTACTTACTTGCTGCATATAAATTGTACTACGTTTTACGAACTGCCATTTTGAAAACCTCATCTAAGTCTCGATTTTGGATTTCTTCCAGGGTATAGATTTTCCAACGGTAGAAAGCGACTGATTTCTCTCACTCGCAATTTTAATACTGGAGATAGTCCGCGATTGTATATTACATAACAAGAGTTGTAAATAGAAAATTACGCGCAAGTGAAAGAAATTACGACCGAGCCGCAGAGCGACAAGCAACGCAATTTTACGGGCGCGTAATTGCTTTACAACTCACGTTTTGTACTATCCTTTATCTACGACCACACTCACCTTACTTTATATGTGATTCTCCAGTCCATAAATGTTCTTGTATCATGAGGCTTAGCAGGAAGAATATTGTTGGCCGCTTATTTGATCATTTTCGATGTCGCTGTTATTGGACATAACTTATCTCGCAAGGATTGAAATGAATTTCGTTAACCATGGTTACATACCTCATTATTTGGTACTTACTTCTAGATTTCATTATATTTTAATGAGAATGTGCGGAGAAAAAGTAAACGAAACGCACATGTGTGTTATGATAACAAACACGTGCCTTTCATTTACAATCAGGCTGTAACATACGTGGGTTCTATAGTGGTCGTGGATAAATTTATTTTTAAAGCATCAGCAACTCTCTATTAAACGATAGACTAATTACACAACAAAGAAAGAAATTACCTTTTGAACTGCATTCAGCGAAATGAAAGGACCGTTGTTTTCCTTTTCTGCTATAAAATAGGCCATAAGATTGACCACGAGATTCCGCGCCTAAAAATTTAGACGTTTACCAGGCATTTTGATGTTAGGCCAAGCGATTCCGCTAAAAAGAACCGTTTTTTTTTTGTATATCACGAAGAAATATTTATCACGACGTGTTTATGTTACGACTTAAAATGCTCTGTACAGCTTGCAAAAACGAAAACAAAACAGAAAATACTGCTTATAGCGCCGCCACTGCAGTTACGAATCACGAAATGACATACGGACCAAGGTTTTGTCTTTGTTCAATGCATGGTTTTACAGAGTGCTATACGTCCTCGCCTTGGACGACATACGTACACATATTATTGCGTCTAATTTAACTTATTGTAGAGGGAGTGAGAGGAAAATCTTGTCGGAACTTGTTTCGGCCATATATGAAGTGTTTGCAAAGATCCATTGATCAGACTTTACTATACCTCATTTAATAACCAGGCGGACTAAACGCGAAAGCCACGTTTACACTATAAAAAGTAACCAGAAAAGTAACCAGACATGTTTTGGCGGTAAAAATTAAATGATTTAAATTTATTTTATCCATAACATTCATTCAACATTTATACCAACACATAAATTAATTCTAGACATTCTTTCTTGAGCATATACTCAATGATGTAGTATATACTATTAAAATAATAATTAAAATAAGTATGAGACCCTCTTAAGAATTTAGGGGCATATTGAAAAACTCAAGTTATACATATATTTATTTACATATAAAGTGGATTGTACTAGTAGGTGTATTTTAAAAATACATATAATTAACGGTTTGAAATATAAATACTAGATTGTCGTGAAACAAGATTTTATTAAATAAAATAAATTTGCTATTTAAAAACGTATAATAACTTACTTAAAATCAATCTCATTCATTAATTTATATAATGTATAACGGGACGTCATCGGCAGGTCATCTCTATCCTTTAATGCAATCAAAATTTAATCCAATGTATTTAAAAAAAATCTATGTACAATTTTCCACACGCAGAATTTGTAGATATCTTCGGTCGCTGGACGTCCTTCAAGACGTTTAGGACTTGTTACTGCTCCAATCTCCTTTCACCCCCTAATTGTGTGAAACTCCACAATCCTAAATATAATGTACATTTATGATTTGATTCCATATTGCAATAACTTGAGCCACAATTACCTAATGAATCACAATTTTGTATTCGACGGCAGTAGCTTTTAAAGCCTCTTGTATTAAAGCTTTATATAAGATAATTTTGGATTGTTTTTCTTCGAGCGTTGATGCTCTAAATCCAACCATTTCCGTTTCTTGGGGGCCGAAAATGACACCAAACTTGTGCTGGGTATGTATCCGTAGTTAAAAATAAAGTAACTATTTGCACGAAAATCGCGGGATGAGAGGAATCGATTCTTACACTATCAACAGTAGAAATAACTGGCAAAAAAACACAAAATCTGATGCGAAACGGGTGGAAACGGTAGGACACAAGGATCGGTTAGTGATCAGCTGATCATAACAACGGCCATTACTGTTTTAAGCAATTTGGGCCTGTGTAAAAACGGCGCCCGATTGGCCAATCACAACAACGTATTTTGGCGGCTATAATTTGATTTAGTCCGCCTGGTTATTAAATGAGGTATAGCGGCCCAGTAAACGCTTTCAGTCGTCAAAATCACTCGTCGCCGTTACACTAGTAGTATTGAATTCTAATTGTAATATTATAACTAATTAACTCATTTCCGCAACGGGAACGAGAAGCTTGGAATATTTTTGTTCCCATTCCCATTCCCGTTACTATTCTCGGGTTGCTGTAAAGTGGCCTTTATTATGAGGTTGCGATTTTGACATTAGATGCCTTGACAACTTTGCATTACCAACCTAAGATATGTATATTCATAATTCCTTTGGTGTAACAGCTCACATAATTAACATTTACTTATAAATAAGACGTACCTAATAAAGAGGATGGTGACCGCTATTAAGCGGTAATCCATAATTAAACTTAATTGAAAAATTCACTTCAGAGGAGATTCGTTGGAGAAAGGGAGCGTATGATTGATGTCAATTTGAAATTTATATACAGTGTGTCCACGGATGGACTTGACGAAAGGAAAAAAAACTTTATTATTAATTTTACGGCAAAAAGTCATTCTTTATAAAAAAATCTGCTTGTCGAAAAAAAAAGTTTGATATCAAAAAAATTGAGATCAGATGTACAGGATGTTAATAATTAAGAAAACAAGAAAATGCTTTAAGAGATAAGAACCATTATTTTTTTATTTTATGCAAAATGTTTATTAAACAAAGTTGTTTATAAGTTAAAATGTGGCATAAATACAAATTTTTAAATAAAAATTATAATTTTTACTATTTACAATAATTCGTGATTTTATGCGATTTGGAGAATTTAACAAAAAATCAAGATACCCGATTCCGTAAACGTCAATGTTACGTCTGACAGTATTAAAAAATGTTAGCTAAAGAAGAGCGTGTTTATTTAGTAGAGTGCTATGGAATTGGAAATGTATCTTATCAATACGCAATTGATCTTTTCCACGAAAAAATTCCAAATACGGCTGTGTCTAAGGAAGCACTACGAAAACTAATCAAAAATTGACTGAAGCTGGCTCAGTAATGAATGTGAAGAAAACGAAGAAAAAATACGATAAACATACATACATCTACATTATTAGCATTATGATAAGTTGTAGATAACCCTAAATTGTCTTCAAGGAAGCGTGCAAGAATGTTGGATGTAAGCAAAAGTACATTACAAGTTATTTTTAAGGAAATCAAAATTCGACCTTTTAAGCCAAAGCTGCTGCATACGCTTGAACTTGGAGATGAAGCAAGACGTTTGGAGTTTTGTTTATGGGTTGGTGCAAATTACATCGAAAACAGGTTTCCCAGATTAATTTGTTTCATCGACGAATTTACATTTTGCACCAACGGGCACGTATCTACCCAAAATAGTCGACACTGGGCTTTCGAGAATCCTAATTACGTCATCAATAGAAGAAGTCAACGTTACAAAAAAGTTAACGTATGGTGTGGAATTATCTTTGATAGAATCATTGGACCATATTTTATAGAGAACAATTTAAACCAGCACGTATACTTAGACATTTTGGAAACATTTATCTTACCACTTCTAAATACGTTAGAGCCAGAAATTCGCAATAACATTTTTTGGCAGCACGATGGCTGTCCAATTCAACGGTTTTGATCAGACAATGGTTAGATCAGCATTTTGGTGAAAGGTGGATAGGAAGGTTTGGCCCAATCCATTATCCTGCTGGGTCATCTGACATTACTCCTTTAGACTTTTTCTTGTGGGGTGCCGTAAAACAAAGGGTCTATTCAAATAATCTGCCACATGACACGGAAGTATTAAAAGAGCGCATTCAGGAAGCTATAAATGAACTAAATGTGCCACAAATCATTCATAAAGTGTACAATGAATTCATTAGGAGAGCGGAAAAGTGTGTCGAAGTGGGAGGTAGTTATGTCGAATAAAAATTATCAATTATTTAATAAACATTTTGTATAAAATAAAAAATAATGGTTATCTCTTGATTCATTTAGTTGTTTTTTTAAATTTATTAACACCCTGTACATCTGATCTCAATTTTTTTGACGACAAACAATTTTTTTCGACAAGCAGATTTTTTTATAAAGAATAACTTTTTGCCGTAAAATTAATAATAAAGTTTTTTTTCCTTTCGTCAACTCCATCCGTGGACACACTGTATATTGACAATTCACTATTTCTGTACTTCGAAATAGAGATTTACACAATGTTTTGCCGATCTAGAGTTGTGTTTTTGCACAATCGCCGATTTCCTTTTTGTAGGTTAAAAATATGCATATTACTATAGTAACTGTGAATAAAATACTATTTTGTAACATCTTGGCTCAAAGGGATAAGGGGGCGATTGCTCCATTACCCCTTCTGTGGATCCGCCAGTGTGTTTTAACCAGGTAACTTATAACAACGTAAATACAAACTTTATGAAATCACTGTCACTGTCAGTGTCACTGAGAAATGTTTTTTTTTCTTTTGCTTGGTACGCTAACGACAGAATGAATTGCCACATTTTGAAAAGTAAATTTACGAGGCAGATGCTTTGTCGTACCTTTTACGGGTTATTGCGTATCAAAGAGGAGCTATCCTGCTCTGCAGCTATTCTGACGTTGTCGGTGAGTAAAATTTGAAATGAGAACGTTCCACGCGCTCTTAATAATTTTTTGTTTGATGAAAAAAGGCTTAAATATCGGAGATATGTTATAAAACTGTTAATCACAACACGTCCATTAGGGCCTTTACAGCCTTTCTAGTACCATTCGACTCCGTCAGATGACCTCGTCTCACAAACTTTCTGGCTACGGCCGTAAAGGCTATCCTAATGGAATTCTACTGTAAAATACCATCACGGAAATTGTGAGTGTCGATATCAGCAAAATATTTACATTATACCGGGTGTGGCACTTAAGACGCCTCGGACCATGGCTCCTTTACGATAAAAGCTATCGAAAAAAATCTAAGAACAAAGTGGTGCATAGTTACCGTCGCTATGTTTTAAAAATATTTCTAATCATCAGTGGCGTGCCGTACTCCAGTGGCGTACCAAACTTATGTTTTTTTAAATGGAATGCCCTATTTTTTATTGCATATTTGGAAAGTGCTCGACGAGTACTTATTTTTTTATCTAACATGTTATACCCTTCACTTTAGCGGTTTCGCTGTTATAACCCCTTCTTTCAAAATTGCGCCCCATTTTTGAGATTTTTTTATAGAGAAACTAATTGACGCCGGCGCCTAAATTTTGAATTGAGGTACAGGTTAAGACCTCGTATGCCTTCACATAATTTTTTCTCGGGTAATTTATGGCAAAAAAATAATTTTTGATTGATCTTCGCATGTTGTCATTTTTTCCGAAAATTTCAAATGGCTCCCCCCTAGAAAAATTACGGCGTTGTACAGCCAAAACTCTAAATTTTTCATTGGTGTAAAAAAAAATACACATTGCATAACAAAATTTCGGAGAAAAAAGGAATTTCGTCGCAAATGTCGGGAAACGTTTTCCGTTCCCAAGTGTGCCATGAGAAAACAAAAGATTGGTAATTGTCAAAGTAAATTATTAGACGTCAGTAGCAGCCATAAGTCATTTTTGATAAACGTTCTAAAAATGTTCCGAACTCAAGAGGAAATGGTTGACATGATATTTATTCTTGGAGAATGTAACAAGAATTGTTTCTTGGCATCACGAGTGTACGCTGCGAGATATCCGCACAGGGCACATCCAAATGAACGTGCGTTTCAAAAAGTGTTGGAGAGATTTACTACTACGGGAAGTGTGAAACGGCCAAGGAGAGTTAGAAAGAAGGCAGTTATTACCGAAAATAATGAACTGCGGTATATCACCAGAAGTTGCGGTTATGCCTCCAGCAGGAAGGTCGTCATTTCGAACATTTAGTTTAAGTTGTTAAATTTTCTTAATCTGCATTTTTCATATCATGATGAATAAATAGGTACATACTATTATGTTGACCGTATTTGTGTATTTGTTTTGGTACTTTGACAATTACCAATCTTTTGTTTTCTCATGGCACACTTGGGAACGGAAAACGTTTCCCGACATTTGCGATGAAATTCCTTTTTTCTCCGAAATTTTGTTATGCAATGTGTAATTTTTTTTACACCAATGAAAAATTTAGAGTTTTGGCTGTACAACGCCGTAATTTTTTTAGGGGGGTGCCATTTGAAATTTTCGGAAAAAATGACAACATACGAAGATCAATCAAAAATTATTTTTTTTTCCATAAATTACCCGAAAAAAAATTATGTGAAGGTATACGAGGTCTTAACCTGTACCTCAATTCAAAATTTAGGCGCCGGCGTCAATTAGTTTCTCTACAAAAAAATCTCAAAAATGGGGCGCAATTTTGAAAGAAGGGGTTATAACAGCGAAACCGCTAAAGTGAAGGGTATAACATGTTAGATAAAAAAATAAGTACTCGTCGAGCACTTTCCAAATATGCAATAAAAAATAGGGCATTCCATTAAAAAAAACATAAGTTTGGTACGCCACTGGAGTACGGCACGCCACTGATGATTAGAAATATTTTTAAAACATAGCGACGGTAACTATGCAACACTTTGCTCTTAGATTTTTTTCGATAGCTTTTATCGTAAAGGAGCTATGGTCCGAGGCGTCTTAAGTGCCACACCCGGTATATATATATATATATACGTATCTAACCGACTTTACTAGACCCGCCATAAAGATTGAACAAACTTGAGACCACCTTTTATACAGATTCACTATATTTAATCCACCTCAATAAGCCCAACACACGGCTATTACAAAGTGGCGACCAATTGTATAAAAAATGTTGTTCAACCGACCTACCTAAGCCCAGCGGCGTTGCCTAAATGTTCCGTGTGCTGGCAGTTATCATTCTTCAGTGCGATGTTTCGATAAACAAGTGCTTGCGTTTTAAGTTTATATGTACATGAATTTTTACTCGCCGATGACGGGATGGACGATTTTAGAGGAGGCGACTCCGCAGATGAATATATACCCTGTGACGCTGAAAGTTCTTGTGATTCAACAGTTTCTTCAAATACTATATAATATGTATTGAGTATAATGCAATAACGAAATAAATAATTTCAAGAAACCTAAATGTTTATAATCGTTCAGGCCATCTATTTTATGAGTCCATATAGTTAGATACTACTCCGCGGCACAAAGGGAATGCCGCGTGGCGATCAACGTGTAAAACAGTATTGGTGGAAGGATATATTAAAGAATCTGAGTACCAGAAGTTAAAATTGCAAAACAAAATATTAACTCCGGTAAATACTACAGTTTACCTTCTCTCCACATCATCTGGAACAGTTTCTAACAGCAATGATTAAAATATGAATGAAATATGTGCAGACGGGATTAATTTATCTGGACACTTTACTAATTGTACTTTTAATTTTAATATTATCAAAAATGATAAATAAACTCAAATAATTCTTATTCTTATTTTATTCTTACAATGATGCCTTGTTTTTAAGTTAAACACGAAAGTCCGCTGTGGCAGATTTAACGACCGTTGCTATGTATACTATTCACAGCAACGGTCGTTAAAATTCGTTGATATAGAAATATTGCGTACATAAAAGGTTATTTAGATGGTTTCTTGGTTTCTTATGACGACGTTAAATAAGTCTTTGTGTGTAAAATTTAAAAAAAAAATTGAATATTTTTTCAATGAAGAAGTCATAAAGTTTGTGTTCTTTTAGATTATTTACAAATATGTGGAATGTATTCTTTGTTATTTCATTTTATTTATTGTAAGTATCCTGTTATAATCTATATTTTGTAAAAATAAATCCAAAAGTCACAAAAATAGAAATAATCTATAAAATTTCAATACAATAATATATACAGGGTTGGGCAAATGCGTTGGAACACCTGATTTCTGGCTAAACGTCTGTGTTTTTCTTATTACTTTTAAAGGAAATGTTTGAGTTTATTTATTTCATTTAGTGACGTCCTTTCATTTTTAACTGCTAACCAATTTTTTAAGATATGACATCATTGGCAGTTTTTTTAATGGATCACCCTGTATATTTTTACATTTTCAAATAAACACCTTTTCAGCAATTACAATGATATAGGGTTTGGTGGGTTTACGACTTGTGGTTTTTTAAATAATAAATAAATAATGGAAAATAAAATTTGTGAATTTCCTGAAGCATTTGCACAACCCTTTAAACGTTTGATTTAGAAATATTGTAATTTCTGTCAATAAATGCTGCATTAAAAATATTGCATACACCTTACAGAGATGTCTGCTAATATCCAAAAATTAACCGTCATTAACAACGTAATTATTTCACGTTTAGTTGGTGAACTAACATAATTGAACAGCAATGTTAATATTTCACATGGATAACATCTGTCGGTGACAGAAAACTTAAAAAACACGAAAGTTTTTTTATCAGGAAACAGTGTAAAAAGCCAACTCAATGTAGAATTATTTTATTTAATATTTAAAAAAAAACCACAAGTCAAACACCCACCAACTCCATATCTTTGTAATTGCTGGAAAAGTGTCGCCGATGATCATATCTCGCGAAAGAGGGTAGCTGCTGAAAATCAAAATATGTCAGTAAATAGAATAAATAAACCCATAAACATTTCTTTTAAAAGTAATAAGAAAAAACAGACGTTTAGATAGAAATCAGGTGTTCTGACACATTTGCCCAACCCTGTATATGTATATATGAGGCATTCTTTTACAAATCGAACGGAAATATTGGGTCTAAAATTTTTACGCGTTTCCTATACAAAATAAGCAGACCCGTATTTTCGCATTTTTTTATCATCGGTATTTTTGAAAGTACAGACAGTAAAAGTTTTGAAAACCCGCTAATTATGCATGTCTTTAGATTGCTATAACTCCCTAAAAACTATTAGTCGTATGGAGCTCAATTAGGGCTTATTTTAAAGGTAATAGAACTCTCTTCATTCTGATGTTAATTAATATTACTTTTGTTGTTAATTTTTAATTTTAAACAATTAAAATACTGAAAGTAATTTTACTACTTAAGGCCATCACTTTAAAAATTTGAAAAAAAATACCATTGTATGCCTCATTTTTGTTCATATAAAAATCTATTTTTTCAATGGTCATTTGATTACATCAGTATGAAGGAAATTAATTTGTACGACAATTTATTGTTAAATAGCAATTTTCCAATGAGGTATCACAGAGGGGGTGTTGCCATTAAAAAAAAATTAGTCGGGGTGGCTACAGCCCCAGGGCTTGCTTAGTGAAGGTCATTTTTGTGGTCATACTGATTCCCCCCACATACCCTAGAAACGGTTTTGAGAAATTTTTTTATATTTTTTTTAGGCCTATACTTATAGAGCATTGCTCGTTTTTAAATAGATACCCGGTATATAGAAATAATAAATGACATCATACAGAAGGGACAGTTAAACGTTTTAAAATAAAATTAATTATCCGCCATTATGATATCATGGTAAAAAATGTTTTCAATTCAAAATAATTGTAAAGTTTTTTACAAATATCTCGGTAAATACTCTGCAGCAATAATGGAGTAAGGTACCAAATCAGTCAGCTTAGAAAGCTTTAAAAATAATTTGAAGACCGATTCTGTCAAATAATTAATCAAATCAAATCAAATCAAATCAAATTTATTTATACATAGTTTGTACATAAATTGTAACATAAAATACTTCCAATGGAACAAAACTAATACAAATACGTCAATAAAACTGAAGCAGAGTACCGAAAAAATAATACATAGTACATAAAATAAAAGCAAAAATGCCAGAAACATACTGTGGACCAATCTGGAGGTCACCAAGCTATATAATTCGGTTTCAATTAAATATTTTTTTTATTCAATTTTGAATTCCTTTAGCAACCGTATTTCTTTAAGATGTTGGAGAAGTTTATTAAAATTTACAATTGCACTATATTTGGGTGATTGTTCCCGTCATCGTCAATCTGTGCTGAGGTATGTTGTAGTCACTTATATTGATATTCCTCAGAGTGTGATTCAAATTTGGTTTTATTTTTAAAATTAAAAATTAACAATTCATAAATATATAAGCTACGGAAAGTTAGAATTTCTTCCCTTTTAAGCAAACCCCTGCATGATTAACTATATTTTAAATTAAAAATTATTCTGACGACTTTTTTCTGAAGTAAGAAAATATTATTTGCTGCAGGACTGCCACCGTAGAATATTATCCCGCATCTTAATTGGGACTCGAAATCGGTATGGTATAAAAGCAGTAAATGTTTTGTTTCAAAGGTTCCTTTTAGCAACCTTATGGAATACACAATCGCGTTCAATTTTTTATTAACTACGAACAATGCTCGTTCTAATGTAGTTATCTATTGTGATGCCAAGCGCATTTTATGTAACATAAATTTAAAATTTTAAAATTTTAAGTGAATATTTTTTAAATAAAATAGAAACAACCTTACTTATTGCAGAAAGTATTAAATAAATTCAAAAATCGAAATATAGCCTGAATATATAAATATTCAACCTGTTCGTAAGTCTGCAAGCAAAATTAAGTCTTACTAAGACTATAAACAAATAACTTATTGAAACAACTACTTCCCTGACTAGTGCCACGCCGGATATTGAATGATACAAAATAAATTTGCGTTATTACTAGTACTAAGTACTAAGTGAAATAACATTGGTTTAAGATCCCTTATTTCTACCCACAGGACTAACTTGAAAAATAAAACTAAATTGAATTTGAAAACTTTAAATTATAAAACTGAACCTAAAAATATGTAAAAATTAATTAAATAGCCATCTGCAGATGCGTTTCGAGATTTATCTCTCATCAGTGCAGCTTCGCATTTAAATGTTATTTAATGTTATTTCACTTAGTGCTTAGTACTAGTAATAACGCAAATTTCTTTTGTATCATTCAATATCCGGCGTGGCACTAGCCAGGGAAGTAGTTGTTTCAATAAGTTATTTGTTTATAGTCTTAGTAAGACTTAATTTTGCTTGCAGAGCTACGAACAGGTTGAATATTTATATATTCAGGCTATATTTCGTTTTTTGAATTTATTGAATATTTTTTGTTTGAAAAGATATTAGGTTTTTTTTTCTCGATTTAATACCAGTTTGTTTCTGTTTAGCCAATTTTCGATTTTATTTATCGTAACCTCAGTTCTCGCTTTAAGTTCATTAATATTTTTTCCTGCCCCTAAGACACATATATCATCAGCATAATTTACCAATATCGCCTCCGTAGGTGAGATACATTTTACAAATCTTTGACATAAATTACAAAGAGTATTGGTCACAGAATACTCCCCTGTGGTACCCCGCTATTTGAGTATTGTATGTTCGATTCAATATTTTGGATTTTGATCTTATTTCTACGGTTTTCTAAAAATGTTTTTATCAAATCGTGACACTTTCCTCGTATACCGTATGAGTAAAATTTATTTCAAAGAATCGAATAATCCACTGTGTCGAACGCCTTAGAGAGGTCAAGAGATAGTCCAATAGGCATTTCCTCCCTCTCCAAGGCATCAGTCACTGTCTGCACAAATTCAACAAGTGCCGTAGAAGTAGATTTTTTCCTAAAAAAACATGCTGTGCTTCATTACATAGTTTATACTCATTAAAAAAAATCAATAATTCGTGATGCAAGAATTTTCTCGGCAATTTTTGAAAAGATACTCAGGAGAGTTATCGGTCTGTAGTTTGAAAAGATTTTAGTATCACCACAAAACATCGGGAAATGTTCCTTGTTCAAACATATGATTTATTATTAGGGGAGCCACTATTATCACATTTCAATTTTTTTCTTGTAAATCCCTATGGCTCGCTTTGCAATACAACACCCTGTATATCAGTGCTTTTACTGTTCTTTATGCTATTTATTGTATCCCTTATTTTTATTTCTCTGACCTTTTAAAATTAAATTTGTTACCACAGTCTATATTAATATCACAGATGTAGTTTGTTTGTAACTATTATAATATGATACAGTACAATGATTTAATTTCAGTACCATATAAAATATCTATTTATTTTTAAGCCAATTAGACATCGTAAAATGTAATATTGGTACTATTATAAATAGTTGTATATTCAATTATTCATGAACTATGCAAACTTTTAAATTAAACAGTGATTTTAAAATAAAAATTATAACGACATACATACTTTATAAAGTAGTTGAAATATTTAATTGAATATTTTTCAGTAAAGAAATTAGAAAGCCCGTGTCCTTTTAGATCATTTTTAAACATTTGTATTTTATTCTAAGTAATGTCAACTTATTTATAAGTCCCTTATAAATTCGCAATTAGTTTTAATAGGACCATTTGTATGAAAACCTTCAATCTCAAAGTTAATCAAAATCAATTAAGCAATTCTTATAGTAAATAATAATTTTAATATCCTATTTCCAATATCAGGGTAAGTTACAGAGACGGCTGGCGGCGTGACCACACCTATATGTATTACCTCTGCTACCTCGGCCGTACCATGAGTCACCCCACGAGCCGTCACTGGTCATAAACAAACAGAAATTTTCAAAGGCCAGATTCGTATGTACATTTTGCGCGATCTACAGTCGTTGACCGGGAAGAATCCATCGCTATTTGGAGTACAATAAATCACACTATTGCATCAAACCACTAAACTCAAGTGACTAAACATCTACATTGAGATGTTATTAATAACTACTTATAAGGATGCATGCACAAATAACGCGAATTATCGAGTTATAATCGTTTTTAAAAGACTGGTCCATGACTGTAGTTCGCGCGCCTAACGTAGAGTTAAATACATCCTACATATCGCGTTTTATAATAAAAAAAGTGGAGAACGATGTTGCCAGACTGCCTGCATGAGATCGTTGGTACGACATGGTGGTATTGTATATAATATATACAGATCGACCGGACTACCTCTGGTGAGCAATCGCATCAACTAAAAGTGTATAAAATGGTGATATTCGACCGCATTTTGGGACCCCCCTAAAATTCGTCTATAATCAAAGTACACTTGTAGTAATCGATAACCACAAGAAAACGTTTTCAGACCCGCAGCCGGGTCTGATAACGTCTTTTTTGGTCTGGCTTTGTAGGTGGAATATGGCAAGTTGGGTCTGTATACGCGGTTAAACAAATCTATATATATATATATATATATATATATATATATATATATATACCGGGTGGACCATTTAATGTGTTTTCAGGAAATATCTTCGAAACAAGAAACTTTAAAAAAAATGACCCAAACAAAAAATGATTGTATTGAAGGGGGCCATAATAACATAATTTTGTTTTTTTCATAGATGGCGCTGTTGTCGCTAAATCGAGGTCAACTTAGTTTTTTAAATGGAAACTCCTACTTTTTATGACAGAATCCGAGTCCTTGTTAAAAAATGAGAAGAAATGACTCAGCTAACTTTTTCGTCAGAGTGATAGATGGCGCTGTAATCGCGAAAAGAAGTTGTTGCATTTGGACGCTTGCGTATTCGAACTTCGCGCGCATGTGTGTGTGTGCGCGTGTGTGTGTGTGTCTGAACTCCGCGCCAGTTGACGAGAACTTATGTTGGGTTTGACTGCAACTGCAGCTAAAATATCAACTTCGGCATTCTCCTCGGTTACGGTGCGTCTTCGATGTCTGGTTCGTTTTAGGCTGCCAGTGTCTACAAATGAGTTGACGATCCGAAGAAAAGTCATGTGACTCGGATGATCTCGATCAGGATACAAGCCACACGCATCAAGTGCATTGCGTCTAGCTTCACCATACACGAAAATCATGTCGACCTTTTCCGCGATAGTATACCGCACCATTGTAACGTTTTCCCCGTCAATGCAGAAGACCGACTGATTACCAAACTAAATTTTCTTTTGTTCAGTCAAAGAAAGCATCAAAATCCAGCTATTTCCAGCTATTTATCAATTTAAAATTGTAATTCATGGAAATACGGCCGACGTCATGTTTTGACACACACACACACACCACACACACACACATGCGCGCGAAGTTCGAATACGCAAGCGTCCAAATGCAACAACTTCTTTTCGTGATTACAGCGCCATCTATCACTCTGACGAAAAAGTTAGGTGAGTGAATTCTTCTCATTTTTTAACAAGGACTCTGATTCTGTAATAAAAAGTAGGGGTTTTCATTTAAAAAAACTAAGTTGACCTCAATTTAGCGACAACAGCGCCATCTATGAAAAAAACAAAATTATGTTATTATGGCCCCCTTCAATGCAATCATTTTTTGTTTGGGTCATTTTTTTTTAAAGTTTCTTGTTTCGAAGATATTTCCTGAAAACACATTAAATGGTCCACCCGGTATATACCGGGCGACCCAGGGATCTGTAAAAGCCCCATAACTTATTTGCTATTTGAGATATCAACTTCTAGTTTTCCTGAACTGGTACCGAGACTTATTCTACATATTTTAAAAATATGTATGTTTTTGTACAGGGTGTCCCAATATACATAACAGACCAAAGTTATGTTTTTTTAAATAGAACACCCTATATTTTATACTTTATTTACAACTCTCTTGAGAAACTGATAAAAATAGTATAAGATAGTATGGGTCTATTATGGACGGTTGGTTAGTTATGGGCAAATTTGTGGCAAAAACAAGGACACATTGAAAAAGTTGCAGAAGCGCTCCTAGCAATGGTAGCGTCGTTTTTTATACACTAAAGAATTTTCCACATCATGAAGAATAATACAAATCAGCTTTAGTCCTTTTTTCTTCATACTGCTATACAGGGTGTCAACATACGCAAAATAATGGATAACTATTTTTTTTCAAATGGAACACCCTATATATCTTGCCACCAATGCATGTAATTTTTAATAAGCTTTCCAATGATGTACAATTTGTATAATGAAATATTAAGGATTCTTAAGATTTATCCAAAAAAACATTTTTCTTTTGTTACATCCTGCTCATTTTTGGATTTTCAGCCAAAACTATGCAATTTCTGAAAAATAATAAGAGACCAAAGTTGTAGAGCGGAAAATTTTAGATCGATAAATGTGTTTCTACTTTTCCAATAATGCGTGCATTGCCCGCTAGAATGCGCAAAATCGTGACCGTATATGTATTTTAGGGTTTTCTTTTCAAATTTTTTGTTAATTAATTGCACTATACTTTATTTTCCACGTCCTCTAGCAGAAAAACGGGTAATTATAGAATTATTTAAATGACCTACATCGATTGAAAATATTCCGCTCTACAACTCTTAAAAGAAGCAATTTTTACCCAAAATGCATAGTTTTCGCTAAAAATGCAAAAAACCATTGAAAAACGCAAAAATTGATATATACATTTTCAATTTGCATTTTTAGGGAAAACTATGCATTTTTGGCAAAAATTGCTTCTATTAAGATTTGTAGAGCGGAATATTTTCAATCGATATGGGCCATTTTAATTTCCCTATAATTTCCCGTTTTTTCGCTAGAGGGTGCGGAAAATAAAGTATAGTGCAATTTATTAATAAAAAATTTGAAAAGAAAACGCTAAAATACATATGCGGTCACGATTTTGCGCACTCTGGCAGGCAATGCACGCATTATCTTAAAAGTTGAAAGACCTATGTCGATCGGAAATTTTTCGCTCTACAACTTTGGTCTCTTATAATTTTTCCTGAAAATGCATAGTTTTGGCAGAAAATCCAGAAATCAGCAGAAGGTGACAAAACAAATATGTTTTTATTGATAAATCTCAAGAATCCTTAATATTTTGTTATACAAACTGTATATCATTGGAAAGATTATTAAAAATGCCATAGATTGGTGGCAATTTATATAGGGTGTTCCATTTGAAAAAAAATAGTTTTCCATTGTTTTGCGTATGTTGACACCCTGTATAGCAATATAAATAAAAGAGAACCAAAGCCAATGTGTATTAGTCTTTATGATGTGGGAAATTTTTTAGTGTATAAAAAATGATGCTATCTTTGCCAGGAACGCTTCTGCAATGTTTTCAATGTGTACATGTTTTTGCCACAAATTTGCCCATAACTAACCAACCGTCCATAATAGACCCATACTATCTTATACTATTTTTATCAGCTTCTCAAGAGGGTTGAAAATAAAGTATAAAATATAGGGTGTTCTATTTAAAAAAACATAACTTTGTTCTGTTATGTATATTGGGACACCCTGTACAAAAACATACATATTTTTAAAATATGTAGAATAAGTGTGGGTACCAGTTCAAGAAAACTAAAAGTCAATATCTCAAATAGCAAATAAGTTATGGGGCTTTTACAGATCGCTGGGTCACCCGGTATATATAGTAACAAATTTTTTCGAAGAAAAGTCCTTGTATCAGGGAATCCGACCAAAAAGGGTGTTAATAAGTCATCTATTTATCATATACCGAGCTTTCGCAAATCTTTATTTGCTTCATCAGGGTGATGCTACAATTAATAAAAGTATAATTAGCGTAAAAAAGGTGAAAGGTTATGTGCGAACATGTGCTGAAGGCTGAAGAGTGATTACTTACATGTAAGATTAAAAATAAACTACCGCACTTAACGAACTAAGCGTGGCCATGAACGATGAACAAGTTACACATTAAAAACTTTCCACAAGACGTGGATGTTAACAGATTAAAACGATTTAAAATTCACATGGAGGACGATAAACACGGGTAAACATCGTCGGCCATCTTATTGAACAATGACTGCATGGTAGATAGGATAGGTTAAATTGCAGTTGTATTACCAACGTACATCTGAAAAAGTGGTGGGGAGATCGGTGGTACCAATCGTATTTACTGTCCGCTGATGGCGGGTAAATTCAAAAATTCGGTGGGTGACCCATATTGGTATTAAGCGCAGAGAAGCTGCCAATTTAACCTATTTACAATAGTCGATTATGATATTAATAATGACGTGAATCATTATAATATAATTAAATGTAGTGGTTAATGAATAATAGATGAGTTAAAGTATAAGTGTTATAAGTGGTGTGTATTAATTAAGTGATCGCGATTACGCTTGTTGCGAGGTTTAATATAAACAGGGGGTGAGATAACCCGACAATAATAAATTATAATATTGGCAATGGCGTAACCATCGCAAAATTATAATAATAGGGGGTGTTTAAAGTTGAAACGTAGATAATTCTAATATAAAAGTTAAATAGTGAATTAAGTGTTTAAAGCTATTCCAATAAAAGGAGGGGTGTGTCAAATGTATAAAAAATGTATAAAAAACAGACGAATAATCTGATACCATTAAATTGAAAAAGCAAAAAGACAAGTAGCCTAAATAGATGAATTATGAGAATGATCGACTGACGAGTTGATATTAATTTGTTTGTGAGATAGACTAATAATGTAAGAGTAAATGTTGCTTAAACGATCTGTATCCGATTTAAAATTCATTGATTTATCACGGTTTTTTTGAATGTGATACATTTCAAGAAACAGTCTTCCCTTATACGTCTTACTGGTATCTAAGATTTTTACGTTAGTGAAGTCAGGGTTATGATCAGAAGAGTTACAGTGAATGGAAAGTGCACAAGATTTCTTGCCCAGTCTGTAATCGCTCTTATGTTGGGTGAGGCGTGTTTTCAGCCATTGAGATGTCTGACCGATGTAAGAGAGATCACAGTCCCGGCAAGGGATGTTGTAAATGACGTTAGACATAGTTTCTGAGGGATTCTTGTCTTTGAGTTTTGTGAAAAAACGTCTGTAGAGTGTACTGATATTTGACTGCGCGATTCTGCCCAGGACATTGATGAGTTTAGGGGTGAGGCCCTCTGCGTACGGCAACTTTCTGTATGATATTCGGTCTGGGGTTGGGATGGGGGTGGTGCAGGTTCCACTGATGGTGGAGTGACGATTAGGTCCTGTCGGTTAAACAGTACTTTAGAAACAAGTGCTCGCGGAAAACCATTACTAATTGCTATTTCTGATAGTAAATGCATGTTCTTTTCTCTGAAGGAGTGATGGCATATTTTAGTAATACGGTTTTTTAAACCTAGTAAGGTGTTAATTTTTACTTTGAAAGGAGAGTGCGAGTGATAGTTTATGTAGCGACCTGAGTTCGTCGGTTTGCGATACCAGTCAAGGATAATCGTGTTGTCAGTTCTCCTGACAACCTTCGTATCCAAGAATGGTATGCTCTCCTCGACCTCAGTCTCTACTGTAAATTGAATATGTAAATTAAAAGTGTTAAATCTGTCTAAAGTGAGTTGAACCGATTGAGAGGGTACCGCAAGAATTAAATCGTCTACGTATTTTTTAATGAAAGGGGGGTGAAAAGGTAGTGTGGGGAGGACCGCATCCAGTAAGTTGTCCATTACTAATTGAGCTAAAATTGGACTCAAAGGTGAACCCATCGGAGTGCCGAAGGCCTGCTTATAGAAAGACCCATTGAAAGTGAAATAATTGTTGTCTCCTATGAAATTGATGAGTTTAATAAAGCTAGATTTATCTAGGGTGGTGTGTGAAGAAATTGAAGTGAAATCTGATTTAATGATACTAATCACCAAATCCATAGGGATGTTTGTGAATAACGAAACCAGGGGGAGGGGCAAATTCATTGAACGCTTCCGCGAACGCGAAAGAGTCCAGAACGTTATAATTGGTTCGGAAAGCGAATGAGGAAGCCAGAATGTCTGCCAAGAAACATGATAATAAATAAGTAGGTGAATTAATGGAGGAGATTATTGGTCGCAAAGGTACGTCTGTTTTATGTATTTTCGGTAAGCCGTAGTACTTGGGTAAAACTGCACTGTACGTTATTAATTTCTTGACCGTTTGTTCGTCAAGAAGACCTTTTTTGCCGAAGTCCTTTAATAGCTTGGTCAAACAACGTTGGATTGACGCTGTGGGATCTTTCGGGAGGCGTTTGTACGTGTCAGTATCGTTTAGCATGAGCTCCGATTTATGCAGGTAGTCTGCATGATTAAGTAAAACTGTGACGGCACCTTTGTCGGCCTTAGTTATAATTAAATTGGGGTTGTTTTTTAAGAAACGATCAGTTGCTTGAAGAGAATCCGACATAAGGGAGGTGTGTGGGGTAAGAACATAATTCGTTAACAAATTAGTGACTTTGCACGAATAAGATTGTGTTGTTCCTGAGGTGAAGTTTCGAGAACTGACTCAACGTCAGAAAGAAAGTGTGAAATATTAAAACCTTTGGGTTGAACTGGTAAGCAAATAATAGCTATTTATGTAACAAGTCCACAATATAGCACTTCCTTGGACGAGACGTTTTATGTATATATATATATATATATATATATATATATATATATATATATATATATATTAATCATAGTGTGCATTTGCTGCCACACTAATGTTATTCATTGTAAATTTCATAGAAAATGGATGATTCGGTTAAACAATTTAACTTGCACAATAAACAAATAGTAATTTGAATTATATTTATTAGGTGTTCTAACCAAAATTAAAATATGTACTTTCTGACACTGACATAAGAGTCCAATTTACTTTATCAATTATGGATACTAGTACGAAATATACGCCATTTTGGCCTAAAAAGAAACCGCCAAAGTTACTATTTTCGTACAGTCAAACATAAACATTTTTATTATCTCTTTCATATTAATCGCCCGGCCTTCCCGTCAAATATATTTGAAAAACTGTCATGGAAAACAAAAAATATACCTTTAACATATCTCTATGTGGTAGTATTCCTAAATAAATAAATCTGTCTTCTTCTTTATCGATATCATAGGGACAATTTATGATATTATTGGCTGCTTCAACTAAGTATACTCTCTCATTGAAATCTTGAAATTTTGGTCGATTATTAACAGCAAATACGATCTGCAATTACATAGTAGTAAGATAAATATTATATATTGTATACTCACGTTTACCCTAAACTTGTCGGAGTTATTCAAATTATAGAATTTGACGAAACAATTTTTTCCACGAAGTAAATTAATTCTGTGGACATGATATTCATAATCTACGGTTGGTGTTTGCCAGTCACTTTCATGTGTACCAATTGTGAAGCTGTACGAATGGATTTCATCAAGTTGATCCTCGACATTAAACTCGATAAGGATACTACCATTAATTGGTTGAAATTTGTGAATCTGGTCTTCAAACAAATCTACACTAATTATATTGGTTGAAATCATTTGTGGATCCAAGAATGTCTTATTACATGAAATTATCTGTAATATTGGGAAAATAGTAAAAATTGTTATGTAACATATTGTACTTTACAATTGCCATTATAATATCCGAGTCAAATTGTTCAGATATATTTAATATCTTTAGAGTAGCAGCTGTTATATTAATTACGCTGTTATCCGTTTTATTTCCTTCTATCTTCAGTATCATTCTGTCGCAGAAACTTTTATGTGGGATAGCAGAGCCTCCTATGCGTGCATTCACTGCCCAAATTTCGGAAGATTTAACAAGCATATTCAGAGCATTCAACTTTTTCTTTGTTATCTAAACATGTAGAAATTTAATTTATTGTCTAGCAATATTATGCAAAACATATTTTTTATTATTAATATTATTATACCTTTTGGCTGTTGTGTAGTCGGAAACTATCAGCAATATATTTCAACATTATATATCATTTGTATTAAAACTAATAATAATTTTAATATTTATTTTCTCAACAGACAATAGTCCAATTGATTAGCTGGTCCTTAAAAATACAACCTAAAATTGGATTGGGACGCTGATTGGCTAGTGCTAATAATACAAGTCTCTAACTCCAAATTCAAGAGAGTCCTATTATAAATTAGACATTGGCAGTGGCTGTCAAACGGAGCATTCATTACGCGAATTTATTGATTATCGCTACTTTTATACAAAACGCAATGTTTTTGGAACCGCCTGCGCTACAGTGGAAAATAACGTTCCGAAAAATACATGCAAAACCAATAGTACATTATTATACAAGTCTAATAAGAGTGTATATTGTGACACTATTTTTTTCTACTTTGGTTTTAGTTAAGGATTCATTTATAAAATAAGATATATACTTAAACATAGTGAGTTTTATCTTAACATATGGCAGCACTAAAAACATTTGATCCTTTCGAACGAATTTAATATTTGACATACATATTTTATACAAAGCAAATTTTGAGTCGTTACTACGCTATGGTATAATGTTTTATGGTGCGAGTAGTAATAGTAATCAAGTATTCCTTTTACAGAAAAAAGTGTTAAGAATAATTTTTGGTCTTAAATATACAGAGTCATGTCGCGGATACTTCAAAGGAGGGGAAATATTAACATTTAATATTCTATATATATATATATATATGAGTTACTCATATACAATTTCAAATATAAAAATAGTTTTGAAGAATTTTCAAAAACTCATCCTTACAGCACTAGAAATGTCACATCATTTGACATTCCAATACATAGATTAAGTTCATTTGAAAAATCGCCAAAATACAGTGCTATTAAAATATTCAACAAACTGCCTATAAACTTAAAATGCATTAGCAATTTAAAAGAATTTAAAAATAGGTTGAACCAATATCTACTGCATAATGAAATCTATAAATTAACGGATTTCTGAACACTATTCTTTTTAATTTACTTATACATTCTTCATATTTTTAATTAAATTTAATTCAAAATTAATCTAATTTTGTTATTGTAACTGTTGAGGAACTGCAAATTGTATGTTTGTTAACTTGTTCTGCTGTGACGTGTTTAATTTAGGGAAAGCTACATAACTGTATTATGTTTTGTTTATTTATTTTTTTACTGAATTAAGTAAATGAGTTTATTATTATTATTTATTATTACATATTTCTACGGCGATTTCAATAGTTAATTTTTAAACATATTAAATCAAGAATATATACTTGCACACCTCCAGAAATAAGGGAGGTTGCCTAGGGTGCGATAATTTCCACGTAAGTTGTAGCCAATTTAAGCTTATAAAATAATGCAACGCCTAAATGATAATAGAAATTTAAGGTTATGTTTACATTTGTTTCTCGTTCCTCGTGTCAGGCATCGATCGACGCTAATTAAAAATCCACACCGAATTAACACACCGACTCAAGCGGCTCTTTTTCGCCGCGAATGAAAGATACATTATACACTCGCTATTTCTTCCGTGATATTCGTTTTGCAAACAAAGTGTTTATACATATAATAAATGACAATCTTTGCTCTGTATGTTGTGTTGCCCAAACGTCGTCACAGAGAGCTAAGTTAATTCATGCGTCCGGCCATTGTCACCGAGTTCCTACATTTTCCACGCGGATAAAAAATGAACAATATGATGCCTCCGTTTTCTTTAACCTTAGTAGTACTGGTCGCGAACTCCCCAATATGAATTATCGAACATTTTCAGTATGTAACGCATTGGAGGGTTCCAATTATCCTATGAATTAACAGCAATTTTACATTTTGATGTCGATATATGTCACGTTTAAGTACTGCCAATCGCGACTACTAAAATTTTACCACAAATAGTTTAATAATGAGCAAAAACTGTAAAATAAAAAATCTCATTATTAAACTATTTTTGATATAATAAAAGGTCGACCAAAGTAGAAAAAATATATTTTATGTTTAATTCGTTATATTCTCTAACCCAGTGGTTTCCAAACTTTTTTGTCCTACCGCCCCTTTTCTTGAAAAAATATTACTTAGCGCCCCCTGGAAATGATTTTTTTAAATCTTAATAGCAATTAATAATTATTTATTTATTGTAATCCAGAACAATACTTACAGCAGTTAACACAAAGATACTTACAAACTAGGATATATAAAGGGACTAAGAAACAACTAAAGTTGATCCAAGTCTTAGTCCTTAAGTAATATTACATTGACATAAAACTTATTTTATCCATTTATATCATATCCATTTATATCATATACTTAGCATCCAAAGAAACCCTGGTAGATACATTTTGTGCCTATGTAAATGTAAACACTATGTGATCACGTAGTTTTTTAACAAGTTATTGAGAGGCCATATCATTTAAGAAATATAAGTAGGATGCATATTTAAAGAGACTTCTAATGAGAATGATTTGTAGTCCTTTTTGAAGCATTTCACATTCAGTATTTTATAATTTATTGGAACTTTATTATAAGAGTTGTATATATTAAAGGTAAAACTTCTTCTGAAAAATATAGATTTATGTGGAGGGGGTGATGGTAGATTCCTCAACCTTAAATTAAGCGTGTGGACATCCGTTCGATATTTAATTTTACAGTGTAAATATGATGGCTGACCGGTGAGTATGATTTTATGAAATAATACTAAACTATATAATATTTTTTCCATGTTCAACCAGTTTGCGTCTTCAAGCTTATAAGATACGTTTTCATATTTACGTATTCGTACTTGAGTATCTTTGTCAAACAGGGTCCGTAAATAACATCGCAGTAATTGAAATGACTTAACACTAGTATGTCACACAATTTAATTTTGTTTTTTTCAGATAGAATTTGACGACTTGGATATAACAATTTCAAGTTCATGTAGGCCAATTGAATACATTTAGTGATATGTTTTTTAAAGCGAAGATCAGAATCAATTTCAAGGCCCAGGTTTTTCACGGAGTTAACACATTCAAATTTTAATACCATCGGCTAATATTTCAATTTGATCTTTAACTTCGTTTTTCCTCTTACCGAAGATAACAACAGATGATTTTGATGGGTTTATTGATAACTGGTGTCTGTTAGACATTGAAATTAATTCGTTTAGATCTCTATTAATTACCCTATTTGCGTTCTCTACGTCACCGGCATCAAATGAGAAATATAATTGTGTATCATCGGCATAGAGGTGAATTTTACAATATTTGATACAATTGGTATCAAATATTGTAAAATTTGCGAAAATAATTGGACCCACAATTGATCCCTGTTGGATCCCGCGTAAAATATCAATATCTGTTGACCTGCCTAAATTTGTTTCAACATACTGCCTCCTATTTGATAAATAATCTCTGATCAGAGTTATAGCGCTTCCCGAAAACCCTACATAATGTAAAATAGCACAAAGGAGCTCATGACAGATAGTATCAAACGCCTTCGAGTAGTCGAGGAGAACCAATGCCGTTGTTTTATCTGCATCAACTTCTCTAATTATATCATCTGTTATCATTAGTAAGGCAGTTGTGCAACTATGAAATGGGCGAAATCCAGATTGATAAGTAGAAAGCACGTTATTATTTGTAATGAAGTCACGAATTTGCTCCGTAACTGCTTTTTCTGCAATTTTTGACAACAGGGGTAATATACTTATTGGTCTCAAGTCACTAAGGTCTATAGGTTTTTTTTTTGATTTTGGTAATAGTATAATACGAGAAATTTTTCAGATACTTGGAAAATGGTTATCAATTATGCAGGTATTAATTATGTTTGTAATAACGGGTAAAATTTACGGACAACATATTAGGATCATTGTTACATTAATTTTAAAAGCTCTTGATGTAGATAGCCTAATACGCAAAACGAAATAAAAATTCATCGTCAACGAATATAATGCAAGATGATTTAAAAATGGTTCTTTGTTTATGAAAATAGCCATAGGCCATATTTTTTGTAGGGTGCACCGTTAACGATCTACGACCGATTTTTGATTGTTTTTTGGGAAGTTTTTTTTGACCGATCCGAAATCTGATTACACCACAGGAAATCTCTTTTTAAGCCTAACAGAAAATCCAAATAATTTTTTTTTATCCCACCCCTCCTTCTAATTTTAAAAATTAATTAAACCTTTATTTATTTTGTCGGTAAATATTTTCGATGATTTTTAATATTTTGTTTTGTTTCTTTTTAAATGACGAATCTAACGACGGACTATCATTGTACTATTGTGTGTACGAAAAAAAACTTTTAATTTTTAAAATCGCCCAGTTATTAACCGAGATATGAATATATGAATTATTGTTTTTTTGGAATGTTGAAAATATTTCCCCTAAAAGTCAATTTCGAAAAAAAAAATACTTAAGAACAATGAAACTTTTTGAAATCATTCAGCATTCCGTTTGAAGCACATCCCCAAAGTTTGGTAACATTTTGTTCACACCTTTAGCTGGGGTGTCAAAAATGAAAATTACGTTTATATATCTTTTACAGAAGCACAACAAGCCATTGGTGCAAAGGTAAAACCAACGCTACGCAATCGAAGGATCCGCGGTTCGAGTTCTGAAGGTTTTTTTCTTTTTAATTTTTTTATAAATCCGTGTGTATTTAGAAACGTTTGACGTATTTTTGCCAGGTAAATATTTTTGATCATTTTTCAATATCTTTTTTTCTTTTTAAATCACGATTTAAGGACGGATTCTCATTGCGCTATTGTGTATAAGTAAAAAAACATTTGCATTTTAAAAACCGCCCCGTTATTAACCGAGATATGAATTATTGTTGTTTTGGAACGTTGAAAATCTTTCCCCTAAAAATCAATTTCGATAAAAAAATACTGCCGTGAGGATTAGAACAATGAAACTTCAGGAAATCATTAAGCATCTAATTTAAAGCAGATCACCAAAGCTTGATAACATTTTGGTCACCTCGTTAGCCGCAATGGGGTGCCAAAAGCCAAAACAACGTTCGTTTAGCTTCTGTCAAGGACGTTTTTTTTCTATTTGAATAAAAGAGTGGAAACTTCCAGTAGGTAGAGGGTAGGACGAGTCTTGATCTGAAATTTTTTCAAAAATTTTAAAACACCCCTACCCTTCCAGACCGCGTTTTTCGAGGTATGATTTTTGAAATTTGCTACAAATTATCCACTCCTGTAATTACGAATAAAAAAAACATTTCAACGTATTTTGCAATAAAAATGTTGGGTCTGCCATATGCAGGACCATCTGCTCTACGATTTACGGTGATCCGTTATTTTTTAACTCGACATACCCGCAACTTCTCAGCGGGGGTGTAGAAGGAAAAAAAATTAAACTCAAATGTCAAATTTTTTAATAACTGTTGAAACCAAATCGAATATATACCGGGTGGACCATTTAATATGTTTTCAGGAAATATCTTCGAAACAAGAAACTTTAAAAAAAAATGACCCAAACAAAAAATGATTGTATTGAAGGGGGCCATAATAACATAATTTTGTTTTTTTCATAGATGGCGCTGTTGTCGCTAAATCGAGGTCAACTTAGTTTTTTTAAATGGAAACCCGTACTTTTTATTACAGAATCAGAGTCCTTGTTAAAAAGTGAGAAGAATTCACTCAGCTAACTTTTTAGTCAGAGTGATAGATGGCGCTGTAATCGCGAAAAGAAGTTGTTGCATTTGGACGCTTGCGTATTCGAACTTCGCGCGCATGTATGTGTGTGTGCGCGCGTGTGTGTGTGTGTGTGTGTGTGTGTGTGTGTGTGTGTGTGTGTGCGCACCCGCGAACATGCCCGTCTAAAATCACCAATAATGTTCGTTACATTATTTTGTTATTATTTTTGTAAAGGATATGAATGTGACGTAAACTTAACTAGTATTTTATTCAAGAGTGTAATTGTATGATCGACCGACTTGGAAATGCAAAATAAATAATTTTGATCCATTTCCAAGTTGATATTTCAAAATTTATAATAATTTCAAATTAAACAAATAACTTCAATTTTGCTTTTTATATTCTGGGCTCAGCGTGAGCGCTGCTGACAGCTTTGACAGCCCCATGTCGCTCTGCAGGTTGATGTTGTCGATGTCCGGCTGGAGCGTAATTTGTAAGAAGCTGAAAAGAAATGGCAGGTTAGAAGAAGTCGATTGGGTCGAAGTGTGTGTAGACGCGCACTTGTGTTTAACTTACTTGAAATCATCTCTAGAGCAGGTGCTCAAAATGATGGCCGTTCTCGAGACATTTTGCGATCCTTGTTTGAAACGATCTCTGAACCTCTCGTAGGGTGTCTCTGTTGATGTTCGCACAAGCATTGCGAATACGCTCCTTCATGTTATCAGGCGTCAACGGTATGTCGGCATAGCATTTGTCCTTCAGCAATCCCCACAGGAAAAAGTCCTTGTCGGATCCAATGTGGATTCTCCTCCGCCCAATAGTGCATGTTATGCCGGTTGATTTGGCCACGATTCGTGAAACTTGCTTCATCCGAGAATAGAATCATGGAAACGAAGTTCCGGTTGTTGCGTATTTGCTGCTGAGCCCAATTGCAGAACTGCACTCGATGTTGGAAGTCGTCGCCATGAAGTTCTTGATGCAACGATACGTGGTAAGGATGAAATTTATGCCGATGAAGAACTCGCAGAACACTCGTTTTGGAGATGCCTGAACTCCGCGCCAGTTGACGAGAACTTATGTAGGGTTTGACTGCAATTGCAGCTAAAATATCAACTTCGGCATTCTCCTGGGTTACGGTGCGTCTTCGATGTCTGGTTCGTTTTAGGCTGCCAGTGTCCACAAATGAGTTGACGATCCGAAGAAAAGTCATGTGACTCGGATGATCTCGATCAGGATACCTCTCCGCGTATAAGCCACACGCATCAAGTGCATTGCGTCTAGCTTCACCATACACGAAAATCATGTCGACCTTTTCCGCGATAGTATACCACTCCATTGTAACGTTTTCGCCGTCAATGCAGAAGACCGACTGATTACCAAACTAAATTTTCTTTTGTTCAGTCAAAGAAAGCATCAAAATCCAGCTATTTCCAGCTATTTTTCAATTTAAAATTGTAATTCATGGAAATACGGCCGACGTCATGTTTTGACACACACACACACACCACACACACACACACACATGCGCGCGAAGTTCGAATACGCAAGCGTCCAAATGCAACAACTTCTTTTCGTGATTACAGCGCCATCTATCACTCTGACGAAAAAGTTAGATGAGTGAATTCTTCTCACTTTTTAACAAGGACTCTGATTCTGTAATAAAAAGTAGGGGTTTCCATTTAAAAAAACTAAGTTGACCTCGATTTAGCAACAACAGCGCCATCTATGAAAAAAACAAAATTATGTTATTATGGCCCCCTTCAATACAATCATTTTTTGTTTGGGTCATTTTTTTCTAAAGTTTCTTGTTTCGAAGATATTTCCTGAAAACACATTAAATGGTCCGCCCGGTATATATATATATATATATATAAATATATATAAAATTCTGCTAATGGAGATGGCCTGTTTAGGCAACATGGCAGCTATGAAGACGCATGGATTAAGTTAATTTGATCGTCCAAATGATCCTCCCTGGGGTCTTCAGGGACTTCTTTCAAAATTATAGATAAAAATTCGTAAAGCCTTCCCTACACATTTTGAATGATTTAAACCTATTTTATCGTCTTTATAAAAAGGCAGCTCTTTAATACTTATTCTTTTGATTTTTTCAATGTTTCTAATCGTTATGATTTTTTTTTTTTGTTTTAGGGCACCATATTTTTCATTTTTCATGAGTTTTCAATTGCAAAGGAACAGAGAAAATTTGAAGATGGAACTAGAACTGGCTCTAGATTTAAAACATTCTTTAAAAGGGTGTGTCCGAGCGGCGCAGAGTACTAACACGTCAGGTACGCAGAATACGTTTACAGGTACGATAGGTAGAAAAATAAAATGCGTAATACATAAATTAATTAAACAAGTATCTTAATTTTTATTTTTTCACACATTTGTAATCGTCGACGTAGTGGCTAACGTTGTTATTTTTACTTCGATTTTCCGGTGTGTCCTGGAGTAAATGAACGGTACTTTAAAGTGCCACGAATCATCTTTGCTTTCTCGAAATGGCTTTAAAGTATTAACATTCTTAATATTGTTGTTAACCCACATACAAATTTGGTAGGGTTATTTATAGGATAAATCATCTATGTGATTAACGTTTTGATGTTTTTACATCAGCATGAGTTCCACTTGCACCGGCTAATATGCAATACTTCGGCTTCAGTGCAGCAAACTTCAAAAAGTGTACTTTCATTTTTTTTATTCAGCATTGGCTTCTTTTAAATTGCACAGAACGAATCTCTTCTGTTCTTTTACTTTTTCTTCATCAGTTCTTACGGTGACACAGTCCTTTCTGCCCGGCTTTTTGCGACTTATTTCCTGAGAAAGTCTTGCCAGGTTAGGGATTCGGAGAAGAAAGAATTCCTTTTTATATAGATAAATTTTTTGCCACTGTAATCATGTGATTACCAGTCTGACCAGTCTGCGAAGATGGTCAAGATTCTCAATCGTAACTGCTTATTTTCTGTCTTTTTAAAATATTCTTCTAGTTTTGGTACAACACTGGTTTCTATATCGTTAGCTACTACGTCGATTATTGCAAATGTGAGCAAAAAATAGAAATATACATACTTGATTCACTAATTAACATGTTCGGCCGCCTCGCCGCGCCGTCATACTCTCTTTAAATATTTTTTTCGCTGATTGAAAAATCACTTTTGCGGACTAGGCTTTAAAAATACTTGTTTATGCCTAGGCTGTAAAAGTAATGAGCCAATCAGGTGAGACTACGTCATATTATTTCGCCAATCAGATGAGACGCTGCGTCGACCAATAGAAGCCGCCCGGAAATTTGTTTGACATTACAACGTATTTTTCGATTAATTGAGAGTTGCCTTCAAATTTCTCGTGCCTGAAAGGCCAAAAACAGGTTTCCCGAAGTTTTAATAACACCGCGACCTCCATGCGAGTCCCTATCACAAAGTAATGTCTTCCACCATCAACCATATCAGTAAAGAAATGTATTTGAAGAGTTTTACTCGAAATAATTATACGGTCCGTCCGCTTTAAATATTCATTGCATGTTACTTACGAAATCATTATCGTTATGATTATTTATGATTACACCACATACACCGTCAAAATGCGGACATCACAATATATATTATAAATGTCAATTTTTGTTTTACTTGGGTACCTACGAAATTTTTACAAAGCTACCTGCGATACGTTGATAGAATTGAATATATTGAAAATTATCGCATTGCAAGTTATTATTAATTAATCCGGTAAAAAAGTATGTGTTTAAGGCGGCAAGTGCCGCTCGAAAAAAACATGCAATTTCACATATCCGGCGATAGAAAATGATGAAGGTATTAATGAAAATGAAGAAACCATATTTGGCACGGCCATAGATAAAGGTTAAAACTAGGTTTACAACTAGTTTTCATATTTTTAATCATATTCAATAAAGTGTAATTTAAAGGTTAAAATTGAGATTTTTCTGAGATATATTTATTCCATTCTTTCACAAAATACTGAAAGCGCACCTAGTTATACACCTCATTTGATCTTTTGTTGATTGCAACAATCAAAATTAAAATTATTAGTTAGATAAAGTCGCAAGCTCCTATGAGCTAAACCCCGATTTCCCGTATTTTCGGCACCGTAAAGTTACGCCACCTGCCTGAAATAGATGCTACCGTGCAATGGGGCGTGCACAACTAGATTTTCGTATTCAGGTATATTGAAAGCCCCGAATGAGTATCTTATTTAAAAGAATCTAACCCGTTGTGTGTTCTCCATTTAAGGTACAATAAACCATTGTCATCGTTAAAATTTCACCCGAAATATCTATTTCCAATACGAAGGAGTATAGATTTTGTATGGTTAGTATTATTTTTCGATGTTTTTTTATGTATCCTTTATATTATCAATTATAGGACCAAGAAAAGATTGCTTAATTAATTATGCGGTGAAAACGCGCTAATTATTCTAGTTGTCATTTTCGTATATTAAAAATTATATCGTGTCTTCTTTATGTTGTTCTGCGAGCATAAATGCATATAAGTGATCTGTGTAAATAAATATTTGTTTAAAGTTACTGAGAGTTGTGTGTTTTATCTTTTAATTGACATGAGTGCCGACGAAGATTATAGAAGAGACAAAAAACGCCGTCTTAGATTGTATGCAACTCGTAAAAAGATAGGTCCCTCTTGAAATAATAATGATTTATTTAATTGCTTGTTAGGCAAGAAAAATAAAACTGAATTAAAAAACCACCAATCATAACGTGTAAAGGCAGTTATATAAATGTAAAAATATTCACGACCCGAATTTCGACGCGTAACCGCCATTATCAAGTGAATTGCAATTTGATTTTAAATTATAGAATTTACACAAAATATTTTAGGGTGAGGGGAGTTATCTATTGATAGTTGAATCAGCTTAAAAAGTGAGAAAAAATAGGCCGGTTTGCTCGTTAAGGAGATTTACTGAAGGATTATCCTTCTGTGAAAAATTTCTGATGACTAGAAGATTAAGCTCAGTGCCTTTGTTGCAATCATGAACAATATTGAGATTATCCGGGAATTGATTACATTTTAAACAATTGTTTGAAAATAAACTGAAATTTTAATTCAGACGAAATGCACCAGTTTTTTTTAGGGGGATCGTTTCTATTTTTAGCATTAAATTGCTAAGTTCATTTGCTACTTTTAAAGAAGGTTTAAATATGACTTGATGATTTTGTTTTCGAAAAATGTTTACTATTTCCACGTTAGTTTTTCTAAAATTTGTAAATAAAACAAACAATTTATCTAAATTTGGTAATTTATTGAATATGTGGTTTGGTGCCGTTTTTATATTTATTAAATTTTGAATGATTTTGACTGGAAAACCGCTCTCCATTGCAATTGAAATGGTATTATTTAATTCCGTTTTATTTTCTTCAGTAAATCTCAGATCAATTTTTTTCGCCACTTTTTAAACTGGCTCAACAAAATCAGTCAAAATTCTCAAACAGCGATCGACAGGTTTGAATAAAGAAGAACCTCAGCCTACGCGAAATCGTAGAGGTCACATGTTGCCAGTGGCGTACGCATTTCAAGTAAATATACTATTTGGGAGGGTCTTTTTTGTGATCTGATTCTCACCAGCTCTGACTGTAAAAAGAGTCGACTCTAAGTCAGTTCATGACTCCTTCATGCAGAAATCCTTACCATCCAAGAACGTACGCAGTCGCGAATAAATTCCGATGTATGGCATTTGGAGCAAAAAAAGCATCGGCGTCATATTTCGGCGACTTTTGTGAACGTAGAATGACACCCGCTGTGGACCATTAGTAGAGCGAATTTTATATTCAAAGACCTTTTTTACGAAATTTGGTATAAATAATAAACCCATAGCACTACGGGATGTAAAAAAATAAATTGGACAAACAATTGAGCCATACGGATTGTTCATAGACTCAGTATTGCCGTTTTTAGCAGCTACGCCAGACGGACTTAGGAGCTAGGGATCGTAGAAATAAAATGTCCATGGTCCGCAGTAGATGTGACACAAAAGGAAGGCATAAGATTAAAAAAAAATTGGGCAAATAATAAAATTAACATCCACCATGAGTGGTTTTGCCAAATTCTGGGGCAATTGTACATTACTGTCAAAGCATATTGTATTTTAGGTGTATGGACTCCACACGGCATCAAAATTGAAACAATTTTTAAAGTTGTCGATTTTTGGAGATCTAAAATGCAAAAGCAATTGAGTTTATTCTTTAATGATTGCATTTTACCAGAAATAGTAGACTTGAGAAAAAACAGGAACGTGGTTTAAAGATCTGTTATATATTGAAACGGCCATTGCTGATTAAAAACAAAAATTATTTTAATGTAAATAATTCCTCATTTCTCCCCAACATTTATTATTTGCTATATTATCGTTCTTCTCATTCGCAAAAAAGTTGAGGTGACTATCATTTAACTTTCTCCGATTTCAACATATTTAGTGATTTGTCTAATATTTTGGATATTTATCGTTTTTCTATCAAAAACTGGTAGAATCTTGATACAAAATTATGTTTTATAATGCAATAGCAAAGGATGTGCCGTTTCTCGCTGTCTTCATTATTTATTGAATGATTTCTCTAATATCATATTTAAATTTTTTTTGGAAAAATTACAAATCCACTTCCTGTGTATGTATGATTACGATAAACAATATTTTTTAGAAATCAATATAATGAATACTAGTAAGTATTGTCGCTATAAACCATCTATCAAGTTGATATCTTATTTTCATTAATAATTTGTATAGCATTCATTGGATGTTCTGATTCAAAGTAAACTCTGTCATTTCTGATACTGGCATTTTATCATTTTGTACTGGTACGAAAAGTACGCCGTTTTGGCCTAAAAAGAAACCGCCAAAGTTGCTATTTTCGTACAGTCGAACTTTTTAAGTTATTTATTTTGACAAGTAACTTATGATTTCATGATTTGGAAATGTTTTTGTAATCTTTTTCGTATTTAGAAAAAAAAAATGAAAAAAACAACCACTTTCAGTGAACGATATTTTACCAAAAGTTTATCGATTCTACGGATAGTCAAATAAGGCTTATTTTCTAAGTTTCCTTTGAAAATATATAGTGGTTTTTGAGATACAGCGCCTACACACTCACATACACAGACAAAAAAAACACGAAAATAAAATTTAATATTCTTTACAAATAATAATTATAATTATACACCGTAAATGAACAAAACGGAACACAGGAGTTTAAATGTATTTTTTTTTTTATTGGAATAAATAATCAAATAAAAATGATCATTTTCAGAAAAATAATACTTGCCATGAAATAAAAAAATATGATCCGCTGTTGATCTGTTGGCTTCTGCAAATAGATTGAATACTTCATAATTGTTTACAAGTTATTTATTTTAAAATGTATTGTATTCAAGAAAAAGTGCAAATTGTGAAGTGGTGGCAGTTTTCGTGAAATGCGGGACATGTTTACCATTAAATATATTCATATATTCATGCTATTATTTTTATTTTCAGTCATAATAACCAAACAGATCAACTGCGAAGCATTTTTTTTTAATTCACATGTATTAACAGATTAAAACGATTTAAAATTCACATGGAGGACGATAAACACGGGTAAACATTGTCGGCCATCTTATTGAACAATAAGATGGCCGACGATGTTTACCCGTGTTTATCGTCCTCCATGTGAATTTAAATCGTTTTAATCTGTTAACATCCACGTCTTGTGGATTATTGTGATTATTGTGTTTATTGTGTTTATTGAACAATAAGATGGCCGACGATGTTTACCCGTGTTTATCGTCCTCCATGTGAATTTTAAATCGTTTTAATCTGTTAACATCCACGTCTTGTGGAAAGTTTTTAATGTGTAACTTGTTCATCGTTCATGGCCACGCTTAGTTCCTTAAGTGCGGTAGTTTATTTTTAATCTTACATCGTCACCCTGATGAAGCAAATAAAGATTTGCGAAAGCTCGGTATATGATAAATAGATGACTTATTAACACCCTTTTTGGTCGGATTCCCTGATACGAGGACTTTTCTTCGAAAAAAATTTGTTACTATTCCCAACAAGTACGACCGTTACTTCCCTCCAGCATCTATATATATATATATATATATATATATATATATATATAGTAAAAATGTCGAAGAAAAATCCTCGTATCAGGGAATCCGACCAAAAAGGGTGGTTAATAAATCATCTATTTATCATAAAACCGAGCTTTCGCCAATGTTTATTAGCTTCTTCAGGGATAACGCTACAAAATAATTTACAAGAGTGAAAAATTTTATAAGTTAAATGAAATGAGGTTATGCACGTGTTCGCGACGCACGTGTTGGCGAAAATGTACTTACATGGAAGATGTGAAAAAATAAACCGTTGAACATACGGAATTAATGAAAAGGCTCGATGCAGTAATAGTGAAACATATTAAAATTTGTTTAAAACGTTGATGTCACAGGATTAAAATTTACAAACACACATCGCCGGACATGTTGGTTTGAGACGATGACTAACAGTGATTGTGAACTAGGTTAGATTGTAATGGCCGAGGTACAAGCCAAACTGGAGGGAGAGCACTACACAATTAGTGCCAACCCTGGGAATTGATGCCGTCAAAGTGGCGGTAAAATTTGAATTTGACAATTTAAAGTGTAAAAGAGTAAAAGTGTAAAAATGTATAATAAAAGGGGGGTGGTGTTGTCTGTGGCTATCAATTTAACCTTTACAAATGTAGAAATGTTTTTTTTTTTTTTTTTTTTACTATTTTCCAACAAGTACGGCCGTTACTTCCCTCCAGCATCTATATATATATATATATATATATATATATATATATATATATATACAAAAAACTAAATGTAATGACAATTGGAATATGATAATGATCACCGTTTTTATAAACCTGAATACTCAACAGTATTCTAAGGGGTGCCTATGATTTTGTCGGCAATTATTGGCGCCAGGATCACGACTGCTTATTGCGACGAAAATCGGCACGACTGCGAAGCAGTTCCTGGTACAAAAGTTTTATATTTACTATATATATTGTACAGTGGACAATTATACCCATATTTTTGAGTTGTATTTACTATTAATTAACTTATTTGATCTATAAGACAAAAACTGCAGAATATGGTACATTAAAAAGTTTCCCTGTATTTATTTATAAATGGTAACATTATTGAGTAGTGAAAGAGATGAGTAATGGCTCGATGAAGAAGAAATAATGAAAAAGTTAAAGTACCCGTCACAGGTATGGCAATAAATGAATGTATCTGCATAACTGTTGTGAATTTTCATTGAAACTTGATTATTTATGATCAATCGTAAAATAACATTTCAAATAATTTCGTGTTTTCGAGTATCCTGAATTTCCTTTGTTCATAAAACTTATCGAATTATTTTGTATAGTTTATTGTTATTACTATTTTTTAATTTTAACAAGTATCTTCATTTATAACTAAGCCATATTTTTAATAATACGAAACTATTTTTCAAATAATATGTGGGAAAAAATATGTTAATTATATAATTTATTTCTAATGAAATTCATTTAATCATAAATATTATTGCTCTGTGATGAACTTTTATTAATGTAAAAATATACTTAAATAATTATAAGATATTTGTCATTTAAGAGTTCGGCATAATATAAGGAGCCAGTGCGACAAAGATGCCGACATTATTTGTACCGACTTTATAGACTAAACCGCAATTCTTTTCAGGGTTGGTCAACGTGGCGGTTTGGGGACGAAAATCTGACAAAAAGGGACGATTTTAGAAAGAAAACGCGTCGATCCCGACACACCATGTATCATTACACCATGCACGGAACGGATAATGATGAAACGGAACGAGCGGGAGGCGAGCGCGGATTATGGTCCCTGAATCCGGCCCTGATATTCAGTTGAATAAAGAGAGCAGTATAAAATAGATTAGGATATGTGATCGAGGCGATCTGCCTACTTTGGTCGTCCCCCGCACCGATCATCTTCTGGTCTTGCTCTGGCGCGAGGCACTTACCGACTTAACACGGCAATAAAGCTGATTTCCTGACTTGGCTGGATTCACAGCCTCGCTCGCAAGCTCACTCGGTGAAACTCCAGCCGCGTCCGTAAATCTGTCACTTTATTGCCTTGTTAAAGAAATAACTATTTTAAATATAGAGCCCGTTTGAGTTGCATTTTAAAATTTTTCGCTGTTTCCTTAGAATTAACGTGAGAATACGATGGTATTTTTTTCAAAATTTTAAATTGATGAGTTGATGATAAAAATGCTAATGAAACTTATAAACAAATTAATAATGATTTATTACTATTAAACGCAAATTTTAAATATACCACTACAAAGAGAGACTCAATATTTTCAAGGTTGACCTCTTGTATTTGACTAATGAGTTTGACGATACAGTTGTTTGAATGTCCACACGATCGACGTATTTCGTGATTTCTTGCAATATACAACCGTGCACATAGTCTTAAAAATAATCTCAATTTTTTTTCGTGAAGCATGACTTCCATTATTTCATATGTGAATGCGTCTGCAAAATTAAAAATAATATCGGAATAATCGATTAAAATTCAGGCGGGATCATTCGATGAAAGAGATATTCACAGGCACTTATCAGTTGTCCATTAGTTAAAGAATTTCTTATTTTTGATTTTTAAATACTCAGAAAATGCGGATTCCGTTAAATACGTCAAGCCAAAGCAAGACATTAATTTTTGTGCCGAATTTGTCAAGATTGAGAATTTCTCTTTAGTGTATGCAGCATCTGAGAGCATTAGAAAGACTTTTTTCTGGTACTGTCTTAGGCAAATAAAAAGTAGCCAATCCTTCGTGTACAATTATCGATATTGTGCCATTGTTTATTTTCTCAAGTTGTTTAGTACTAATTAATTACGAGTTACCTGGTTTGCACTCGTTTAAACTCCCAATTAATACATTTGCGATGTAACGTCCACTGGTAATGATGAAATATATATGGTTCTCTAAAATAAGAGTTTTTATTCAATTCATCTACATTTTTTAAATAGCTGTCGTCTGGTATTTGAACTTTAGTAAATTTTTGCAAGAACGTTATTTTTGATGTAAGCTTTTTGAAAATATTTTCATGAAAACTTATTTTAATGTGTTATATTATTTGAATTGTTTTCTCAAGGTACCAGTTTCGCGTTGATTAATTGTTGATGCGATACCTGATTTGCACTTTCAACACAATCCTACTTACTGACTGCGCCGATCGAATGCGTTCAAATTAAATTTTTAAAAGTGTTTATTTAGTACAAACTTAAGAATAAACATGAATAAAATTTACGGAACATTTATGTGATTAGTATTACAAACTCAGCACTTCAATTAAATAAGACGCAATAACAAATAATATTCGGGTGTATAAGTAAATTTGTTGTTATATCTATAAGTAATCAATAACAATGTATAAGTAATTAGTATCAATAGGCTAAAAGACTTCGGTTGATGGCCATTTGTAACTCGCAGAGTTTCAATAAAGTGTGTTTATTATTATTAATATTCTGGATATCTATCGTTTCTATTAAATACATTTCATTTGCCTGCAGCAAGTGAAGTTAATATTGTTTTAAATTACCTAATAATGCAGGGAGAAGATATCGGGTGTGGTCACGGCCTGGGCTAGTAAATGAAACGGTTTTTATCAAGTTCCAATATTTCGCCATTTATTTTTATGGATTCATCAGGGATGACTAAAAATGAATACAATTTTTTGTGAAATGTGCTTATGTATAAAAAATGAACTTACGATATGTGTTCCAAACTTAATAATAAACATGGCAAACGGCGTCTAATTGTTAGAACATTGCATACTGCACAGTAACAACATCTGCGTGGTATAAAATTACATTTTAAAACGATATGAAAGTCATGAGAGTTTTATTTTTTAATCTCATGACTTTCATATCGTTTTAAAATGTAATTTTATACCACGCAGATGTTGTTACTGTGCAGTGTGCAATGTTTTAACAATTAGACATTTATTATTAAGTTTGGAACACATATCGTAATTTCATTTTTTATACATAACCTCATCAAGCACATTTCACAAAAATTGTATTCATTTTTAGTCATCCCTGATGAAGCCATAGAAATAAATGGTGAACTATTGGAACTAGATAAAAACCGTTTCATTTACTAGCCCAGGCCGTGACCACTCCCGATATCTTCTCCCTACATTTACATTTAACGGCGTTACTTCCCTAAACTATTAACTAATAATCTTATAAGGATTTAGTAGACAATAAGTAAGAACTTTAATAGGGAAAACACCGTGACGACCGAAAAATTACGTGATTTTGAGAATATATTTTTTTACTATCACATGTAATATACCGTGTTGATCAGGGTTGGCATGTTTAAAACATTTTGTTTAAAACAGTTGTTTTAAACACGTTTTAAACATTGACTTATGTTTAAAACAGTTTTGTTTTAAACACGTTTTAAACATGTGTTTAAAACATGTTTTAAACAGTTTTTAGGCCTTTAAACAAAAAAAAAATTATAAAAAATGAATTTTATTAAATTATAAATAAGTTTCATAACAATAAAAATATAAAATAAAAAAGTTCAAAAAATTTAACAAAATTATAATTATTATAGTTAACAAACTTATAAATTTTCTATAATTAAAAAATGTAAAAATATAATAATCTAAATAATACTTAAAGAAAGAAACAAATTAAATTCCTCTAGAAATAACATTAACAATTATCATCTTCAATCAAATTTTTATTAGAATTTAAGGTTCGCATAATGGTTACAAGTTTTGCTGCTTTTTCTGTGCCTAATCTGTTACGCAATTTGCTGTGTATTAAACCAAACGAAGAAAATAATCTTTCGCTGCCTGCAGAAGAAGCAACTGCTGTATGAAGCTGCATAGATAGTTCAAATATCGTTTGGTTAATATTTTGTTGAAGAGCCCGCCACCATGAAATTGGACTTACATTTTCAATGTTTTGACTTGAGAATAAATATTCCCTGAAGGGCGAAGTTTGCGCCTGGTATTTTATAATAAACGGAATAGCTTCCGGATAAAATGATGCTGCATATTCCAATGCCTCCTCTAATTGTTCTTGGCTTAGCTTGTGGCCTCTAAAGCGATGGTCTAATAAATTAGCAAGATAATGGGCAGGTGTTATGGCCATATTGAAACGATTACCTAAACAACTTTTTTCAAAATCTGACAGCTGCCCCTCTTGCATACTTTCTATTAGATATAGCCATATTTCCGTAGCCTTGCCTAAATTACAATTTTCACTTTGAACCACGTCCAGAGCAACAGAAATTTTCTTCAGTTTAATCAGGTACTTTTCGACTTGAGTTTTTAAATCGAGGTCTTGAATTTTGTTTGTTATACTCGTGTCGAATGCGACTCGATTTTCTGTGCACACTTTTACCAGAATGTGCCAGTTCTTTTGGTACGACTCTAAACAATCACACAATGTGTTCCAACGAACGTCTATGGGCAAATTAAGTGATGTCCCCCCAGCCTGTTTGTATTTAGCAGCAGGAAAATGAGAATTTCTGAAATACTTTATAATTGTTTTAATGTCGTCTTTTAGACCTGGCACATTTATATCTTTCGCTAATAAATTTAACACATGTGCGGAACAACAAATATGTTAAAATGTCGGGCATACCTATATCGTCGCGTTCTGCAAGTTCGCTACGCATTTTTACCATGTTACTGGCATTGTCGGTCACAACACTTTTAACGTAACAACCAAATTTTTGGCATGTTTTTATTGCTTCCGCAGCTAAATCTTGCAAATATTCTGCAGTATGCCTTTTTTCTGCAGTACCAACTGTGTCTATTAAATAAATGTTACCTTCTACAAGATCGGTTACCGAGATGCATACAATTGGTTCGTTATGAATGTTACTCCAGCCATCAATTGCCATTGAAACCATTTTGCCTTTTAAATTGTTTTCTATTGTCTGTTTGACTGAACAATATACTTCGTCTAATAATTCGTTCGCAATTTGACGGCGATTTGGTGGTTGATAACCAGGGCGTAAGAGATTCATTAGATTTTTAAATTCTTCGTGTTCAACCAAACGAAATGCTGAATTGGTGCTATAAACAAATTTGGCAACCTGTAGATCAATATTTTTCTTGAGTGTATTCGTTGTTCTAATGACAAAAGATGACAGAGATGATGCTGATGTCGATGGAAATGATGCTGATGTCGATGGAGATGATAGGTCCGTGGAGTGCTTTTCACGAATACTCGTAGTATGGTATTCAAATGCGGACGAAATACTTGCTACTGCAACATTTGTAGATGGCGTAGAATCTATAAAGTTAAATAAAACAAAATTTAATGGTAGTAGTGATTGTATTATTTACAAGAATACAACATTTATAATTAATACTTTTTATTCATTTTACATTCAACCTAAATAATTGTTTCAAAATTTGAAATGTTTAGTTTTGAAAACATCAACTTTTCTTTTCAGTTTCATTTATAGAACTTGCTTAATTTTAAGCTCTCCTATTTTGTCCTGATGCTACACTCAATTGAATTTCTATTTTCAACATTTTGGGGTACTAACTAGTAACTACTAAACAATTTGTTAAATTTCCACTCAAAATTCATAATTCGGTTATTATATCATTAATTCATCATATCATTCTGAAAGCTCAAAAAGTGATCAGTTTAATTTTTACTTTGTCAAACATTACAAAACTGTTTCCCCATATTTTTGAAAAATGAAAAATAATAAATAATTTTATTTATTTTATTCTTTCACAAAAATTGTGCAATTTTATTCGTTATGGTAGAGGCGTTTACTTCGTGATACATGTTTTAAATATAAATAAAACACTTTTTACTTTGTTATATCACACGGAATATTCCATTTAATATAAAGTGTTTTATTTAAGTTCAATTTTATTTCAACTTATTAAACATATAACCGACAAAATAAATATATTTGTAATATTTGATGCAGTTGATCTATTAAATCATTAGTTCATCTAGAATAAAGATATTGTTTGGTCAAAGTAAACAAATAATAATTAAAATTACTTAACCTAATTATTCAATGTCACAAAAGAAAATTCAATCTTTAGGATCAAAATTTTTATCCATGAATCCGGGTTTACATGCTGTTCTAAATTGTTCATGTTGAAAATGAACAAAACAATTTTTATTTCGGATTGTTTTGTAAAACATAAACATAAAACATAAAATTAAACAACGTTTGTGATTAAAATATTACACAAATACAGGGTGTTTGATAAAAAACGCCGCAAGCCATAACTCCGTTAAATATTACACGATTTAAAAAATTTAAAAAAGGAAATTTATGGTTTGACAAATACTACAAAATGACACTAATTAAATATTTTTTAAACATAATCTTTAAGGTCAAGTGATAGTCAACTTTTTTTTTCAAATGGCATATATTTTTTTATATTTTTCCTGAGACTTTTTTTCTGAATCCAGTGATGTATAAAAAAGTTGACATTGATGCAATAGTTACTAAAAATAAAATTTTTAGTAACGTTAATTATATTTTTTTAGCATCAAGAATACCATGGAACATAGTCAAATGCTACTAATAATGTTTTATTGAGTAAATAAGAAATAGTTTAAGACGTTAATGTTACAGTGAGTCTCAGTTTTACTCGTATATTTACGATTTTTGCGGTTAAATTTATTAAATAAAACTACCCAATGGACAACAATTATCTAATAGACATATTGCAAGAATATTTTGAATGTAACCGAAACTGTGGCCAAGCAGTACGTCTTTACAGTGATCGCTTTCTTACTAGAGAGGTTCTAGACCCTCTCTAGACTTGAATAAAATGTAAGAAATTATGGAGCTTTCAAGAAACCTATACGAATGGAGTCTACATTTCAGGAAAATACTGAATTAGACGTTCTACTTAGTGTGGAAGAAAATCCAAATACTTCTACTGGGGAAATTGCATGTAACATTGGTGTATCAAATCATTCTATACTAAAAAAGCACAAATTAAAGCCATTCATTTGGCAAAAAGTGTAACGATTAGAAGAAAATGATGAGACCAACGACAGAAATTTAGCCATCAATGTCAACTTTCTTATACATCACTGGATTCAGAAAAACATTCTCTACCAAAAAAAATATAAAAAAATATATGGTGCCATTTGAAAAAAAAAAGTTGACTATCGCTTGACCTTAAAGATTATGTTTAAAAAATATTTAATCAGTGTTATTTTGTAGTATTTATCGAACCATAAATTTCCTTTTTTTAATTTTTAAAATCGTCTAATATTTAACGGAGTTATGGCTTGTGGCGTTTTTTATTAAACACCTTGTATAAGGTTTTATAAATTTTTGAAAAATTTATATTTATTTAATAAAAACTAATCTAGCTTAGCCCGGGTCGCAAAAATGTAATATTTATATATATTCTAACTCGAAATGTCATCCTGAATACGAATCTATAATTTTTTTCATGAAGAAATGAATGATTCATTTTTTAAAAATGTATATTTAATTAATGATTTTTATCGAGAATTAGGTTGGGTTAGGTTAGGTCAGGTTTGGTTAGGTTGGGTTAGGTCAGGTTAGGTTAGTATATATACATATTATACTTTTGCGACCGCGTCTAAGCTAGGTTGTTTTATTAATATGTTTTCAAAAATTTATAAAAATTTTATTTTTCATTTCGCGATAAAACAAATTACAGATTCGTGTTCAGGATCGCATTCCGAGTGAGAATATGAAATATTATACTTTTGCGACCGTAGCTAAACTAGATTTTTACCAATAGTATTGTTATAGTACTTGTCAGGTCTCAACACGAACATTGTTTTCTAAATTTATACAGAGCAACGTATTAGTGGCTCTCTAAAAAGTTAATGACTCAAGTTCATTTACATAAATCACACGATCTTCCACATATATAAACCACTAAATTAAATTTAAATAATTGAATTGAATACTCACCATTATTATCACTAATATCAGCATCATCCTCACTTAAATCGGCGACGTCCGCGTCCTTTCTTTGTTGTCTATTTCTAAGGTCACTTTTGCATTTTATAATATGTTGCTTCATTCTTGCCACTAATGCAGATAATACTTTGCCACATTTAAGGCATTTGGCTTTACTTAACTTTCCTCCCTTCACTTTTGAAAAATGTTGCCAAATGGGGTCTAATTTTCTACCGGTCATGTTTTTAAATAGGAACGCACTGTGTGGTTGTGTATGAACAGAGTAAAAGACAGAATGAAATAAAATTATATTAGGGCTCAGCTAATCATCAAATTTCTACAGAGAAGGGAAAATAAATAAACATTGTGAGGCTTGGGCGTCAGACATATAAGTTAATGACCCCATTTCAATAGGTTAATGAAATCATTTCATAATGTATATTTATTTTATTCCAAAACAAACATAGAACGACGATAACTGAAGCTTGCTGGTAAATATTCTTTCAGGGCATTATAATAATTAGAAGAAAGAGCGTATTTGATTGGAATTACTAAAAAATTAAAACTTTACTTAAAATATGAAAAAAACAGTTTTTTTGTTTTAAACATGTTTTTTTCGTTTAAAACATGTTTTTTTTGTTGGTAAAAAAAACATGTTTTAAACATTAAAAAACAGTTTAAAACAAAAAAAAACTGTTTTTTTTGTTTTAAACAAAAAAAACTGTTTTTTTTCCAACCCTGGTGTTGATTAACCACGCAACATATGGAGTTAACATAGGAAAGAGATTGTTGTCTTTTTAAATTGCTGGTTCCCTGTTTAAACTGAAAGTAATCTTGTACCACCGTTGGATAGATTGATTTATTGCGCTTCCTGTGGTACCATTCACTCACAAGAGTTCCAAACTACGCCAAAAGGTGACTCAGGCAGCATTAAAAGCATAACATTGATATCACCTGAAATGTCCTCATCGAACGCGGCATCAATTCGCAATATCAAAACACAAAAATAGTTCAACGAACGCGAAAATAAATAAACAAACGGATAATAGCATAACAGCTGATCTAGACTTAATTAAAAAAATACATATCATGGGCTCAAATCAATTACAAACGGACAATCTAATAAATGACATAGCCTGGAGACAGTTCGACTAACTCTAAATCACCCACGACAGTTTTAAAGAAGCAAGTGATATCGCTTAAGGGGAGGGTACCCATAAAATTGGCATACAAATAAATTGAATATATTTACGTAAATACAAAATATTTTTCATAGTTTTTTATTATGATGTATTATTTAAAAATAAGTGAATATTTTCAGCTTTTAATTTTTGTTAATTTGTTATTATTAACAAAGTTTGCAACATTTCACTAGGGACCAATAGACTGAAGAATGAATTTAGTCAGGAAGTTTAAATTTGTTATATAACCGACCAATACATGTATCCTTCTATTGAAACAGTTTGAAGGTAATACTTTGACGCATTAAGAAACTGTGGTTAAATAAAGTAACGATTGAATAAAAAAAATGTGTTTTTTGTGTCTGCTGTCGTTATTTATGCTCGAAAAATGATAATATTTTTTCAACCGATAGACACGAACACAATAGATATCTGTGCAAAATTTAAAAAAAATCTGTTGGCAAATTTGAGAGCGAATTGGAGCCGAAGTTACAAAAGTTTATTTGGGCGCTCGGTTCAAGTTTGCGTGACCGTTCATGTGAAAGCGTGGTCGGACACATTCGGCACATATCGAACGGCTAATAAGTTTCGCACAGCGAAAATCTCGCACAAGTCACAAGGCCACTGCCGGAATCAACATGGTTGCGAAGAGGGGCGTGGGGCAAAGATACGGGTATGTAGGGGAAAATTCCACACACGTATGAATCACGGAATAACGCATGTATTTTATAAAGAAACTAGATAAACTTGCCGCATGCTAGTAGCGTGTTTGAGTCGGACGAACATGATTACCTCCCCCCCCGTTTTCGAGAATGGTGAATACGATGGCGGTGTTATAATTTCTCTTTGGGGTTGCGCACCCCCTCAAAACGGCCAAACACCACCCCCAAAAGGAGTAAAACGCGCTTGACCCGTTTACCCTGCAGAAAAAACACTTTCCCCCGTTTTCAAGGATGCTGAGCACGATGGTGGTGTTAGATGTCGCGTCCGCCCCTACCAACCCCTCCAGCACCCAATACCTGCCCCCGAAAGGGATGAATTTTTATTTTTTTAAATATCCTTGGCAAATATAATATCCCCCCGTTTTCGATGATGCTGAGCACGGTGGTTGTGTCGGATACCGCGTCCGACCCCTACTAACCCCCCGCACCGGCCAATACTCGCTCCCCGAAAGGGGCGAATTTTTATTTTTTTAAATATCACAGGCAAATATATATACCTCCCCCCCTTTTTTTGAGGATGTTGGGAATAGAAACAATAATTGTATTTCTCTTCTTGGTTGTAATGGACACATTCGGCACAGATCGAGCGCCTACGTAGTAGCTACAGCGAGGATCTCGCATAAGCCACACGGTAACTGCTGAAATTATTAAGGTTGGGCAGGGAGACGTGGGGCGAAGCTGCGAGGTTGCAGGGGAAATTTCCACACGCAGGAGAGTGAATTTTATTAGAAAACGATACCAACTTGCCGCATGTCCTCTCACGGAACGTCACGCAATTTATTTTACTCTTTGATTTTTCTGCTGTTGGCCGTAATTCGAGTTCTAGATCTGTTACGTTTATATATTTTTCTGTTTTATATTATTGCTTTCAATTTATTTTTAATTACGTTAGTTCGTAAATACATTTTTGTTTGAAAATAGCAGACCTAAGAAACGGATAAACGTGCTAAAGCTAGGAATCGCTTCATACTGAGGGATCGGGTATTGCAACAATTAAACAGTAGGAATGTTAATGTTTCTGAAGATGCCCATCTGCAATATTTTGACAAGTAAGTGATTGTATTATTGTGGACATATTGAAAACAGTGAAAATATGAACATTGAATTATTATATAAATATATACAGCATGTAACAAAAATGTGGCTCGCTACTGCAGGAGTATATTTTACTTGTCAAATTAAACGTGTTTTAATAACATAAATATATAAAATGTTAAAATTTAGAAATGTGAAAAATGAGTGTTTTTCATGTCTTGATATTTTTATTAAAAGTTACGATTTTTTTAAATTTACAACAGTGTAAAATATGGAAAATATAAAAATATATTAAAATAAGGCAGCTATATTGTCTGCATTTTTCGTTATTAAATATTTGTCATAAATTAATGTGATTGATGGTTAGTTTATAAACTTGATGGATAGTATACAAACTAACTAGATAACAGTTATTTTGATGGAATGTTTATTTTCTAATAAAATAAATCATTTAATTAGTTCATAAACTAACCAAGTTTTTACTACCGTAACATATATAAAAAAATACAGAATTATTTGTAAAAGTCCAAAGATAAAATACTGCAAGTGTCATTAAAAAAACAAAGTTGTATCCGACATTACTTTTCTGTTACAAAACAAAGTTGTATCCGACATTACTTTTCTGTTACGCCATCTATTACCAAAAAATTGATTGAAAAGTAATTTATGTAGAATCCAGATATGCAATAAAAAATATAACTTTTTATTTAAAATAAGGAAGTTGGCGTTGACTTCCGGTATAACCGATGATTACATCGTTGAATAACAGAAAATCCTCTATAAAATAGTTTCAATATTTTTTATTAAGAGTGCAGATAGTCTTAAACTTAATTTAACCAAAGCACCTTATCATATTTTCGGCAATCATAGTAAATGTATTGGTCAACCATGTTTTGATCCAAAAGATTCTTTTTATTTTAATTTGATGAGAAATAACAATATGTGGCAAGATATTGTAAATATAATTGAAATAATTAAGAGAAAGGCGGATAGGTTAATTGGAAATATATCTACAATTTTGCTGAAAGATACAAGTCAGTAGTTGCCAAATTCACCGGAGTTAAAAGAACAAATTTAATTCAGAGGGGTACGTACGAGGGTAGGTTTAGCCTCCAATGCAGGACCACAATTTCACAAACATTCTGAGGCAAATAAATCATATATAAATAACTATTGTTTGAAAAATACAAAATTAAAATGTAATGTAAAGAAATATATAACAAAAAGGTATGCACAAAATGACGATGCTGATTATGGTCCCAAGGCAGCACAACCAGATATGGACCAAGATAAATTTAATATAGCTAAAGAATTATTTTTGAAATCCATCAATAACGTTGACATTGTTAGTATTCAGAATGAAACAGTTGGACAGAGAGAAAACATTAATTGGTTTAGATGGCAGAGAGACGGAATTACAGCATCGGTATTTGGTAAAATGTGCAAGCGGAGATCAGACACCCCACAGATAATGTATTAAAAGAAGTATTTTTTAAAAACAGTGCTTTACAAAGTCTCGCAATATTATATGGGCTTGATAATGAAAAAAGAGCAATAGAACTATTCGAACAATAAATGAATTTCAAGGTAAAAAGAATGTGGACTGTTTATTAAAAATACCCATGATTTTTAGGTGCAAGTCCAGATGGAGTAATTGATAGCAATATCATTGTTGAAGTGAAGTGTTTATTTTCTATTAGAAACAGAAAAATGAAGGAAGCTATTACTGAAAAAAAACACTGGGTTTAGCCATTGGCGATATAGGAAATATTTATTTAAGAAGTAATCATGCATATATGTACCGAATTCAAGGGCAACTAATGATTTGCCAAAAAACTACTTGTTATTTGATTATCTATACTGACATAGATTTGGAAATTATAAAGATTAGCAGACGAAATATTTTGTGAGATAATATTGGAAAAATTAATATATTTTTGGGATAGACATTGCGTTTCAGAGCTAATGGATTCTAGAATTCAGAGGGGAATGAAAACAAGAAAATGTATGTAATTTTCATGTTTTTTAATTCAATTTCTATAAAACAGAGTTTATTATTGAAACCAAATTGACAATTGTACCGTATCCGATCATAAATTTTCACTTCCTGAAATCATAAAAGATGGTGTCTATGATCGCTTAGAATGGATTGTAATTTCACGAGTTTTTCGTAGTTTTGATAACTAAAAAATATTACAACTGTTTTAATAAAAATTGAAGATATTTAACTAAAATATAAATATTTGTAAAATTTTAACTCAATGTTTAATTTATCTGCAACAAGTAAATGGCTTTTTCCCATTTTGATTATAAATATTTATAGTAAATGACATTAAAAAAATGTAAAACCAATGTATTGTCTGCAATTACAAAATAATAGTTATATCAAAAATAATACGATAATATAAACGACGATAAATAATGATTAAAGAATAAGATTTGTTCGAAATCCTGTCACTTTTTTTGAAAAATGGAAATGGGAAATACATATTTGCATTTGATAAAATCTATAAAACTTTTTGTGAATCACATTTTAATAAGAATAAAATGATAATTAACTGATTATTAGACTCATCCTCTTCTTTTATTTTTTCTTTTGTACTTTTTTCCCAGTCTTTTTCTTTGCCCTACAGGAAACATAGACACGGCACACACTAACAACAAACTAAAAGGGTTACTACACAACACAACTTAAAATAATATAAATTATAAATGTATATAGCACCGAGATTCAAATCATTACATGCTATAGATGCTATAATAAACATTTATCAAAATTTAACTTATTATTTTATTAAAATATTTATCTAATTTAATGTTATTGTAACTGTTGTCTTATTTGTGTAATGTATATATTTCACTCAAATATACGATATATAATCTCGCATTTCCGGGCGATTTCCATGATTGGTATTTCGAAGATAAAAAGCAATGCGAATTTCTTTCGCACGGATTGGCGCGGATTCACAAACCGCATCATTAGCATATGACGTCAGTTGAAAAGTACATCACGGCATCTTTCAATGCATGATTCATGCGTCACTGGAGGCGCGTGAGGGGAACAACACATCGGCAGTAATTATATAAATGGCCCAACGGAACTATCGAAGACCTTTGAATGGATATCGAATGGATCTTGTTTGACGGTGTGTGAATCATATGAAGGTAAAAGAAATTACATATGAAAATGTTATTTTACATTGTGGGGAGCGTATTGTTTAGAAGCGAAAACCTTTAAAACCGAACAGACCCGAAATATTACCCGAGAAAGTAAAAAAAATTAGTGTGAACTAATTTGATTTAATCCCCCTCTGGGCGACAGTTTTACGTACTTCTGAGGGCTACCCTACCGTTAATAATCCAACCCCTACAATTGGGAAATCCAAGTACACGTGTTTAAAAATAAATGAAAAAACTATTATTGGCACTGACAGTTCTTTTACCACCATTAAAGCAGTGGAAAAGGAATCCAAATTATGCGTACACACGACAAGGTTCAATATTAACACAACGGAAGAGGAGCTCTTTACACATCTAAGGGAAAAACTCAACATACAAAATATTGTATGTTCAAAGATCACTAACCGCCCGGAATCAACCTACACTGCATTCAAAGTTGGTTTCCCAGGGATACTTGAAGAGAAGGAAATCTACACATCCTCAATATGGTCGAATGAGATAGCTGTATCACCTTACAGTTTTTTTCGTGAATCCCGCAACTTCGGAAATTATAAGAATACCAACATCTACAGACGAAAGACGACCGCAATCGAGGAGCAAAAATAATCTCAACATCTTCTACATGAATATCCAATCGTTACGCAATAAAACATCTAATCTCTCGAGTTTACTAGAAACAAATAGGTACAGTGTTTTAACATTCACATGCATTGGCTGAAACCGGATGAGGCGGAGTGTACTTTCGTGGAAAATTATTCAGTTGCATCTCATTTTACCAGAAAATCCAATGGACATGGGGTAGTATAATATACGTAAGGGACCCATGTAAATATGTTTCTCGTCCTGATCTAGTTAATCTACCTGTCGAAATGCATAGTGAAATATCAGCTGTATTTATAAAAGAAAGTAATTGTTTTCTAATCTCAATATACAGACCTCCAAGAGGGGATATTAATTTATTTCTAAACTCACTACACAACTTGTTTCAGAAAATCGATTTAAATAAACACCAAATTTTAATCACTAAAGATTTTAATATTGATTTTAATGTAAATAATAAAATTACAACAGACTTTAAACTTTTCCTTGAGAGTTATGGCCTTACTACAACAATAAATGAAAACACCAGATTACACCATTGCATAGACAATATAATCACAAGGAATGGTGAAAATATTCGAAACATTATTATCCGATCATCGCGCAATGTCAATTGCACTTACCTCTGTTACAAATTCCCCAAGCAAAACATAAACAAAATTAATTAAATGTAGACCAATAACACTCGAAAGTCTTTTTAATTTTTACAGATTAGTCGAATCACTGAATCTCAACTTTATAAAGCTACACACATCGATGTGAGAGTGAGGTTTGAAATATTTCAAGAGAAAATCTCTGAATGTGCTCGTTTGGTGTTCCCATCGAAATCACGTTCTGTCAAAAGTAATGTCAGGGTTCCGTAGTTCAACAGTCACATAAAAGCATTAAGAAAAGAATAAGCCTTCCTCTTAGAATTATACAATAATTACCCTAGCGATGCCTTAAAACAACTTGTAACAAAAAAACGAAAATTTTACAAAAAGAAAATCATAACTACAAAAAAGCGTGCAAACGATAATTTTCTGTCACAATAAGGATATTCTTCAAAAGCTGTATGGGAGTTAATCAAGAAGCAAAACCCTACACTTAATAATAAAAAAAACTTCTACCAATTCCGAAATCGAACCTGACCAATGTAATTCCTATTTCGCCAATATTGCCACTCACTTAGCTAGTAATATATCACACAATATAAATGAACCTCCAGACATTGTCACACATACACTGCATGAAAATTTCACAATTCAACCAGTGAGCCTTATTGATGTTAGAGAAGCAATCTTATCTCTAAAAAACAAAACTAGCAAAGACATTCTTTGATTTAAATGCTGAAATGATTAAAAATGTAATAGATGTAATCGTTTATCCTCTAACAAACCTAATAAATGAGTGCATAAGATCGGAAATATATCCAGACTGTCTAAAAATATCTAAGGTGATTCCCATTTTCAAAAATAAAGGAGATATGTGTGACGTAGGAAACTACAGGCCAATATCTATAATTCCAATATTTTCAAAATTTTTCGAAATATCAGTTAACAAACAATTGATTAAATTTTTAGACAGAAATAATATACTTAGCGAATGTCAATTTGGGTTTGGCTCGAATAAAAATACCACTGCTGCAGTTATCAAACTCGTCGAAGAGGTAGCAGAGGGCTTGGAGAGAAAGGAGTGGATTGGAGCGCAGCTTTTAGACCTTTGTAAGGCCTTCGACTGCGTCTCTCACGACTATCTATTAAAAAAAAATAGAAAATAATAACTTCTCAGTCGGAACTATTAGTTTATTGGCCGATTACCTCAGAGAACGCAAGCAGATAGTTCATGTCAACAATAAGTTATCAAATGTTGAAACAATAAATTTCGGTGTCCCACAGGGCTCAGTACTGGGACCAATATTATTTTTGTTGTACATAAACGATCTGCCCAGCGCCATCGCTGATTCGAGATTAATAATGTTTGCCGACGACACAACTCAAATCAGTAGACACAAGGACTTGAATATTCTCAAACAAGATATGTCCGATACAAAATCGAGGGTCTACGATTGGTTTGCCTCCAATCGATTAGCTCTCAACAGGGATAAAATAGAACAATTGATCTTTACACTTCGGAAATCAGACAGCATCAACAACTGTGAAAGTATTAAAATGCTAGGTATACATATTGAGCCGAATCTGTCATGGGAAACTCATGTTAATCAATTGTCGAAAAAACTATCCAAAACAATATACATGATTCAAAACATGATCGGGTCTGTAAATACGGACACACTTTGGGTTTCGTACCATGGTCTTTTTGGTGCTCATATAGCATATGGGTTATTAGCATGGGGACATTCACCACATGCTGAAAGAATTTTCGGACTTCAGCGAAAAATAATAAGAATTATCGCAGGCCTTGGTTTCAGGGAAGATGTACGTAATGTTTTTAAGGATAATGGTATATTAACGCTCCCATGTCTTTATGTTTTCCATTGCTTGCTACATGTTAAAACACATTTTAGCATGTATAATACCCACGAGAGTATACACAACCACAACATACGAATGAAAGAGAACATTAGAGCCGGTTTTCATCGAGTACACAAGACAAGAAGTGGGGTAAATTTATATGGAGCTAAATTTTTCAATAATTTACCGAGCTTCATAAAAAATTTACCATTAAAACAATTTAAATCCACAGTTAAAAAAATATTACATCTAATGCGTTTTATTCAATTGACGAATACGTCAAGTACAGGTTCGAGTCAAGTGTGCCGTGATGTGCTGTGATGATCTTTATGAACTGTACTTTTTTGTTGCTCTACATTGATTTCAACACGCTACATTACGCGTTGTTTGATATTTAATTTTAATTTTGCATTGGATATTGGTTTTAATTTTGACTTCAATTTTAATGTTAATTTTAATCTTGGTCCTAATTTTAATTTTAAATTTATTTTTTTTACTGTACAACCATTTGTTAGGTTCTTAATTTTATTAACTGTATATTTATTCACGTAATGTTTAAACTATTTAATGTATTTGACTTGTGTAAAATGTTGTATAATATTAACGCACCAATAAAATTGAATTGAAGTTAATATTATTTAACGCTGCCTTAGCATTTGTATAAAGTTTTAACAGGGTTACTCCAGCGGCCGTTTTACATTGAAAATCATGTATTTTCATGTTCCTTTTTCTCTGAAACCGTTCATCAGATTGACTTGCAATTTTGTAGGGTTATTTAGATAGCTAATCTGAAGAACTGGTTATTATTACTTTTATAAAACTGATTTCATGACAATTTGAAAAATCGAGCCCATCCTGACGTGCTTTGTAAGACCAAAACGTGATTTATGTTATAATTTAAAATTTTCGCTTATCACCGGATGATCTTAAGGTCGCCACGAACACAATTAAAAAAAAAACTTGATATCTCTCATAGGAGCAGAGAAAAAGAAACATGAATGAAAGAATTTTGCAGGGGAACGAAAAGCGTGAGCGGGCCGCGACAGTTCCGCCCTGCCATAGCTTACTTTGGGGATGATTCTTGACCCCTTACAGTGTAGTAGATTTGTTATTGTCTAATTCTTAATTAAGGTTTTTTTTTAATGAAATGAATATTATTTATAAACAAATAATTAGTGAAATTCTTCGTATGTATCACTAGATCAAAAATCTGAACATGCCCCCGATAGCAATCGAACTTGTAACCTCCAAATCTCCGGTCTGGGGCGTTAACCAATTCCGCCACAGAAGCCTTATAGTTTCGATCCTGCCAGAGTACATGCACACACTTCCCATCCAGCCAGAAATTTACAATCGAGCGGTGAATGAATGGATGCCTTTCGTAACAACATACGTCTGTGAGAAATCCTTTTCCTTATACTTCGTTACAAAAACCAAGTATAGAAATCGACTTGATGCCGAAAATGACATGCGTTTACAATTGACACCGATCCACGAAGAGATTGATAAAATGACAATTCTGCCTTTCTGAAATCCATGTAAATAGGATTTATAGAATCGATGACACTCTGTGGCTTTTTGTGCGTGTACTCTTGCAGTTCAACCGAGCCCGCGACAGCTTGATTCCTCGAAAGTTATGTCATTATTACCAATTATACATTTTATAAAACTTAAAAAGTTTATCAGTTTGTAGCTAATCGTTGAATTCATGGGAACGTCTGGAGCTGGGCAGGTCTTCAACTTCTGCGCAGCAACGTGTGGTGTTGTATCGCACTGTTAAATTTCAAAGCGATTTGGAGGACGATATCGTTTTCTTTTGTCCTCTTTTTGTCGTTCAACGCTTAATATACTACCTATTCCGTCTATTTCAACTTTGAACTAATCACACTAAAACTCACAAGATACCGTGATACCGCCAGATATTCCGAACGACCACTTTCAGCAATGTGCACGTCAAAGGAGAATATGGCGTACCAACGCTATTTGTACGAATATCAGCATAATATTTTAGGGATTTATTCTAAAATATACGTACTTGGAAAATTATTTAAAATGAAAAATCGATTTTTGTAAACCGTCGCCGTGTAATAGTTATTTAAGCAACAAGGAACGTAAGGACGTATTAATACCGAAAATGTTAATTGTCATTACGTTCCGTGTTGCTTATTAATTTTTTCCGCTACAGGAAATATAATACTTAAAAAAGATCAGAAAATATTCTAAAATACGGTTTGTAACATTTGGGATTCAAATTTTATAGTCACCTATGCGTCCTATGGCAACCCAGCAACCGAGATAACAATGTCGAATTATGTTTGTTTGTGTCAATCCAGTGACAGTTTTTGCGGGCATGGAAGCAAACGAAGCTACGAATATTGCGTGTAGGAGCCTGTTAGCGACAAAATCAAAAAAGGTATGTGTCCTGTTACGACTCTTTTAAGCAGTGGTTATGTGAAAAGGATGCCGATGCTGTAGGTATGGACGAAAATTTGTTACTCGCCTATATGTTGGAGCGTTACGTTTCTGTTTATTATTTTCCTAGGTCCGTACCTAAACAATAAGTTCCGTCGTCAAGGACAACAAATACCACGAATGTTATCAGCCACTTACGGTACCTGTAACCATGCACGCAATGCGTATTTACGTTGTCGGTAGCGGAAAAAATAATATATTTACTCGTTAAAGTATTTCTTATACTGTTATTTGTTTACTTATCACAATGGTGTCTTTTTTCAAAGGTTCAAACAAATACTATATAATATTTGCTTACCTCATCGGATTCTGCTTCATCATCATAATATTCATAATCTTCTATTATTACCTCTTCATCTATCACATTAATTTCAGTAATGGTAAGTGATTCGTGTGCCGATTCTTCCAACTCTGCCAAATTTAATAGGAATTCGGAACAATTTTCTGCAGTCCTAAAAGAAAATTTTTATATATTAACTATGAAAATGATTAATGAATGTTAATTAAACTACAATATAAAGTACCCTATCCAGAATTAGAGACTGACTGGTACCAAGGTATAATCATTGTGCAGAAGCAGACTTAAAATTACTTCTAGTATATTATAAATAGCATTACCAATTTCTTCATTAACATTTTAAAATAAAAATGCTACTTTGCTCGTGGTGTTACAAATGGTTACAATCAGATGTATTTATTGATAAATTATAGCTATTTATGTAACAAGTACATAATTTAGGACTTTATGGATGAAAGTTTAGAGTCCGAGTGAGCCCGCTAGTGAGAACTATAAATAAGGCGAATTCATAAAGTCTAATGATGTTTGCGTTACATACAAAGTTTTATGTTTGACTACTTTTATCATTTTTGAAATACTTTTTAAATAAAAACTGCGCAATGTATTTATAATAAAATATACTACGCGACATTGAAATCCGAACACCCACTGTAAATATTTTTATTTTTATAATATTTTGTACAATTGTAAAGGAAAACCTAGTAAGCAAATTAACAAAATTTCTCTTCGATTCAACGAACTTTATTAAAAAAAAAACATTAATAATGTGACGATGCGCTACGGTGGGCTGTACACTCTCTAAGGCGCCTAGGTTCGCTTCTAATTAGGTGATCTTCTTTGGTATCTCATTCCAAGCAATTACTAACGCATTTCGCAGTGCTTTTAAAGTTTGAGGGGAATGCTGTAAATTAAGGAGTCTTCGGCCCATCATATCCCACACATGCTCAACTGAAGATAAATCCGGTGACCCCAGTGGCCAGGGCAACAAATTGATTTCAGCGCACTCAAAATAGTTCATTGTGGCTCTTGCAATGTGTGGACGAGCATTATCCTGCTGAAAAGTTGTATTTGGCAATGTCTGAAGATAAGGTAGGAGATGAGGCCATGTTGTCTCTAACGAAGATTAGAGGTGACCTAGAACCATAAGCAATGCCACCACATACCATAACTCCAACAGTGTGATGAACGTGTCTTTCAACAAAAAAATGTAGATTTCTTCTTTCACCTCGTCGTCTTCCGACTCTGGCCCGGCCGGAATATAATAAGGCCAAAACTGCGAATCCGACGGTAAACTGTTCGAATTGCAATCGGTCTTCTATGCTCTTCATACCACTGGTTTGCAATGGACCTGGTGGCGGAGAAACGATCTCTTAAAGCTAACAGTCTCAAACGCCGAGCTGCACGCTCTGTGGTTCTTCGACGTAGTCCAGAATCTCTGGTTCTTGATCCCATGCCCGACAACATCCTACTATAGTATCTAAATTTCTGTCCACCCTGTCCTTGATTTCTCGGAAAGAAAGTCTAGCCTCTCTAAGTCCAACTATCCTCCCTCTCTTAAACTCAGAAAGTTGATGAAAATTTGCGCGTCTTTGCGCCCTAGGCATTGTAAAAGATAACAACAAAAGCTTAGAACCGCACTTTTTAAAATTCAAATCGTTACTACGGCAAAAATGTTAAATTTTACCTTGTGCACCAATAAATAAACAAGTTGAATAAAAAACGAAAACTTTATCTGACACAGCTGAATTTTGTATCGTTTTTTCTTTACATCAAGATAAGCCTAAATATAAAATTTTATCAAAATAAAATGATTTATACTGGTTGTTTGTATTTCTATGTCACGTAGTATATTAGAGTGGTTCTTATTTTAGAAGTATGTGAAAATCAACGGGACAGCCCGGAAATTTGTTCGTATAGATAAAAAAAAACAAATAACTGTTTATTTTGAGCTGTATTGAACATTGCGTAGCCGAGCACTAGCGTCGTTTATTTCTTATTTCTATTGTGGTTCATCCTAATATTAAACGGTTCACCATAATGGCCAAATTATATATTTTGTCGATAAAGGACGTTAATATGAATCCAAAACGTGTTTAATCTATTCATTGAAGTTGAAATTACATTATAAGAAAGCCATGACTAAGTGAACCCATCTCGTTTTTATCATTTGACATTTGGTAATATTAGTTTGATGATGCGGATGTTTTAGTGGGTAATTTTCTTGCGATCTGTTGCGCAGATTAACACCTCTGGTTTGTTTTCGGCAGCATTTTGTAACAATATTATAAATTTGCTTTCAAAATAAGAGGACGAACCATATCTGCAGATGCAATTTATTTTGTCGGAATACCGTATAGCTAAATACAGGGTGGGGCACGGGAACCTCCCACATTTCAAAAGGTTGTTAAAAAAAAAACTAATATGAGATAATGAAAAAATAATTTATTTATCAAAAAGATTACGTCATGTTATTTTTTTCAAATAATATCGTCTAAATGATGTCCTTGCCGGGTAATACAGATATTGAGACTTTCGTGGAAGTTTCGCATGACTTTCTAAAGTGTGGTGGAGGTTATCTGGGCGATTTCTTCCTCGATTGCGGTTTTGAGTTCTTCCAGCGTCCTTGGTCGATGTTTGAAAACCTCGGCCTTGAGGTAACCCCATAGATAAAAATCACAAGGGCTTAAATTGGGGGAGTGCGGGGGCCACTGAATGCGCTCATGCAAGGAGACCACCTGCTCCTGGAGAATAGCGCGTGAACGACGGGCTGTGTGTGCTGTAGCACCATCATGTTGGAACCAGAAGCTCTCACGTTCGTGTTCCTAACCGAATTCTTCGATTTTTGGCCTCAAAAAAATCTCAAGCATATCACAGTACCGAACAGAGTTCACAGTAATCGTGACGCCACCCTCCTCAAAACAATAAGGCCCAATGATGCCTACAGACCACAGTGCACACCAAACTGTGACCTTGGGGCTGTGAAGGGGTCTTTGGTGAAGCTCTCGAGGGTTCTTAGCTGCCCAGTAACGGCAGTTTTGCTTATTCCCTGACAAATGAAAATGAGCTTCATCGCTAGTCCACAAAATCGCAGTGGGAGGCACTTGTTGAAGGATCGCCTCACAACATTCCACACGTCGCCCCCAGTCTGTTGAAGACAATTCTTGGGCAACCATGATCTTATAGGGGTGCAAATTGAGGTCAGTATGCAAAATCCGCCTCACTGTTCTCACCGAAATCTGAAGAACAGAAGCATGTTTTCTCGCAGAACGCGTAGGACTCTGTTCGACACACAATTTTTTTTCACAATAAAAAAAAAACATACTGTATACGATGTATAGGTGAAGATATTTTCTCCAGAGTAAAAAAAATCTACTTTCACAGGGGGTTAATACCTTGTAAAAATTGGACTTTCTCATATATAAGTAGAGAAAACATATTGTATGATAGCTTGACGTTAATAAATTTTTCTATATATCGTGTAAAAATTATAAATAATACCAAACATAATCGATATGACTTACAGATAATGTTTTTTCATATTCCTTGTTAAACCGTTATCATATTTTTTATTAATGATGTTCTTGATATTACTGTTCAAAACGTTGTTGCAAATACTTTCCATTACAATTTTGAAGGCATTACCTTTTTCAGGAACTTTAAAAAGGGCTCGTAGTCCTACTGCAGTAGCTCTATAGTCGTACATTGTGTTTATCTTTATCTGGAAATTATATTAATTATTAATAATTTATCATGCTGTTGTAATACTTACTCCAGATAACAATTTAGCAACTGCGAGTCGTGTGCTATTTACAATATCAGCAGACAGGTTACTGTTTGGGAGTTTTACAAGTATACCATTTAATATAAGGTGAGAATCAGAAATTTTACCCTGCAAACTGAGCGTCCTCGCATTTCGTAACAATATCTCTATGCCTTTTTTAGTAAAAGATTTAACAGTAATCTAAAACAAATTTATAAATTAACTTGAGACAACCTCACTTATTAATTATATTATTATAATTAAATATAAAAAATAGCCTGAATATATTAATATTCATTTATAATATTCTGTTTGTGACTCTGCAACATTAAGTCTTACAAGACTATAAACAAATAACTTATTGAAACTACTTCCCTGGCTAGTGTCACGCCGGATGTACTACTAGTACTACTAGATAATAACATTGGTTTAAGATCGTTGTATGAACATTTACAGATTAAAGTTTCACATTTCATTTAGAATAATTTTCAAGCACGTAGAAATAAACGATCTTAGACCAATATTTCCTACTCGTGAATAAAAGTATTACTTTACTCACTTGTTGCATAAATAAATATTATGCAATATGCATTATCGACCATTTTCAGTTTGTAACGCTTTGGAGCGTTCTAATTATCCTATGAATTATCGTTAACGGCAATTAGTTATTTATATTTATTTTGTTGGTTTATTTTCATTTTAAAACATATTTTAAATGTACATGAAGCGTTTTGCAGAATCGTTTGAAAAGTCAAATTTATGGAAAATGAACGGTAGTAATATACTTGGATTTTGGTAACGACGAAAATGGCACACACACTTACAACTCAGTAGTGTAGTGAAGATGCTTATGAATGAATCAAAATTTTAAGTCCGGAAAGTAGGTCAAGTGGTCGTTCGGCCATCTGAGGGAACTCAACCAAACCGGTGGTGGGCGTGCGTGCAAATAAAATTTTCATAAAGAAAAAGAAAAAAAAATGTCAAAAAGAATCAATTAACGAAATGTCAATCAACCAACTTAGATAAAAATAATAAGAGAAGTGACCGAGGCAATCACCTATTAATTAACTTAGGTAAAAATGAATGGCTGCGTGTCTCGATTTTTAAATCAACTTTTCGATTAATGATGGTTGTAATTATCTTTTAATAAAAAAATGTTGAGTTAAATAACCGGTTAAGAAGATGAAATACCTGTCTGAATGCTGGGTTAAATGACCGTTCAAGGCCTTTGGAAGCAAAAAAAAAACTATTTTTAAGGGGCTATCCTACTGTAAAATGTTCAAAAAATCGAAAAAAAAAGTTTGGTCTTCTTCTTCTTCTTTTGACAATAATAACTTGAATAATTTCTCCGAGAACTGCCGAAAAAGTTCCGGAATTTTTTTCTCGTAACTTAAGATGAAAAAAAGAAGAAATAGAACCGTCACGCCATAGCTAAAGCCACGTAGTTAATAGGGATATTTTTGTGTTTAGTTGTAGACCAACCATATCTGCGTAATCATGCCGACCGATCGAGCAAGGTGAACATTAGTTGACGCGAAAAGAATGTGTGACAATTTCATTATTTCGTGATGACTAGTTTTACACACATTCGTTGTACATGAATATACAAAAATATAAAATGTACCCCTATTACATTTGTAGTTTTCTTGAAATAAAGTCCCAAAACTTATCCCGTTTGGACGCTGTAGAATAACCCCTTAAATCAACTTTTCTGGGATTAATTAAGTTTTGATAAAAATGTTGGGTTGAATGACCAGTCAGGGAGATGTGTGAGGGTAGCGCTTTGCAGTAAAATGTTAATGAATCATGTTAAAGTCAAGTATAAATATCGATTTTTAAATTATGGAAATAATTAACTTTCAATAAATCTGTATTTCCTTCGATCACTTTTGGAAGCTACAATTTGATTTTTAAATCAACTTTTCAATTAGGTTAATTGCGATCAACTAACTGAGGTTAAAAAATAAGGATAGTGATCGGTCAACAATATATAAAATTTTATTATATTAATTCTTGAATCTTGGAGGCGTTCACTTCGTGGTGCATTTTTACTTTTGATGTAAAGTAATTACTTAAATTTTTTATACCATTTTTATTTAACTTTACGTGACTAGTTTGAATTACACGGTAATCAATCTCAAACCAAGTACTTAAAATACGAAATACAAAGGTAAATCGCACTTTTCATATCATTTTTTTTTTATTTTGCAGACGCATTCTACATATAAAATAATGGTCATGTTCCGCGAAAAAGATATGCACGGTTGTAAATTGCAAGAAATCACGAAACACGTCGGTCGTGCGAACATTCAAGCAATTAGATATTCGAATCCATTATTCGTACAAAAAAAAAATCAACAGGTCGATTTTGAAGATATCGAGTCATTTTATGTAGTAGTATGTTTATAATTTGCATTTAATATTAATAAACTATTATTAAATTATTTATAAAATGTATTAGCACTTTTCATCATAAACTCACCAACTTAAAGTTTTGGAAAAAATGTCATCATATTCCCACTTCAATTCCAAAGCAATAGTAAAAATTTGAAAATGGAACTCCAACGGGCTCTATATTTAAAACATTCTTTAAAAGGGTGTGTCCGAGCGGTGCGGCATACTAACATGTCTCGTACGACGCAGAGAACGTTTACAGGGACTATAGGTGGAAAAAGAAAATGCGTAACACATAAATGAATGATGTATGTTTATTTTTATTTTTCACAGATTTGTAATCGTCGACGTACTAGCTAACGATACGATTTTTACTTCGATTTTCCGGTTTGTCCTGCAGTAAATGAACGGTACTTTAAATTATCTTCGCTTGCTCGAAATGACTTTAAAGTGCTTGAGCTTCCGTTCTATAATCTTAAGCCAAAAAAAAAAATCGGTATTAACATTCCTAATATTGTTGGTCGCCCACATGAAAAATTTAGCATGGTTATTGATAGAGTAAATCATCTGTGTGATTAACGTTTTGATGTTGTTACATCAGCATGAGTTCCACTTGCACCAGCTAATATGCAATACTTCTCGGTGCAGCAAACTCCTTAAGTGTGCATTCATTTGTGTAAATTTAGCATAGGCTTCTTTCAAGTTTCACAAAACTAATCTCTTCTGTTTTTTTTTTACTTTTTCTTCCTGAGATTAATAAAATTCGATAACTTTTTTTCAACTATTTCATCAAGAGTCTTGCCTCGTTTGGGATTCAGAGAAGAAATCATTCCTTTTTGTTTAGACATTTTTTTTGCCTGTGTGATCATGTGATTAGATGCATAAAAGTTATTCCGAATTTGTCGATAAGACCAGTCTGCGAAGATGGTCAAGATTCTCAATAGTAACTGCTTATTTTCTGTCTTTTTAAACTCTTTTTCTAGTTTTTGGTACAACACAGGTTTCTATATCGTTAGCTACTATATCGAATATTGCAAATGTGAGCAAGAAAACAAATTATAGATACTTGATTCACTAATTAATGTGTTACGCATTTTCCGTTTTTTCTATTGCCCCTGTAAACTTACCAGACATGTTTGACCGCAGCGCCGCGGTTGTTGGCGAGTTAATGATGAAAAATGCTAATGAAAATAAATAAATAAATGGATTCATCATTAAGTAGAAACCTGCTATTTTATGTTTATATGGGTGGCGGGAGGTATTCGGAATAGTTGTATCTGTGTAAGTGGGTTTTCAGTTAACAAAAAACGATATCAAATTACAATGACCCACATTTATCCTGGACAGGAAAATTTGAACAAAGATCAATTCATTTCCCTAACATATTATGCTGAAACTACCGAAAAAATAGCTCGCATTCTCCGCAAACAAAACCATCAAATCGCGTTTAAACCTAGCTACAAATTATCAACAGTAATTGCACAAGTGCATTGGAAATTATCGGTAACAAGTTTGTGCGATTTCGACAAACGAAGTCGTATTGTTTGGCAACAGTTCCGAGCCCGGAAGGGCGAGGGGCTGTTGCCTAAAACAATGCGACTGAGTTTGTCGAAAGAGTGCAAACTTGCGATAATTTACAATGCACGAGAGTAATTTATCAGACTATATCCCAACAAAAATATTACAACAAAATAGAATGACATTTACTGTCATCGCGGACGTGTAGTGCCGGTTTGAATTTTACATTTTTAAACGGTTTAAACAAAATTTGAAAATCATAAACGTACTTCTCTTGCACTAACTTAGCACTGGTATTCCATATGGACTTTACTACATTTTATTTACAGTACGTACCGTTCCTGTTTCGCACGTTATGTGCCCTGTTTTTCAATATCGTAGAAATGACTTCCCGAGTGCAGATCATATTAGTGACTACGCTCAAACTTTTTGGTTGGACCTCTTTCACTTTTTATTGAATAACTTCAAGAGGAACACTTCCAATGCGGAGTTTTCACTAATTTTAATAGCGTTCTACCCGCAAACTGACGTTTGACATTGAACATTGTTTTTCTTTAAACCAATCATGTGCCGAAACATAATGCGAGTAGAGAACAAATCACAAAGATGCATTCGAACTCTACATGATATGTTTCCTGAAAACAGAAGTTATATAGAATCTGATTGGTTCTAATTCATTCAAATTTCGGTATGCTGCGTTTGGCGGGATATAGTCGGTAGTAATATATCTAGATCGAGGTTAATTATCAAAAAATCGTTTTTTGAGTACCTTGTTACCTAGTAATTTAACGAGACAATAACATTTGTTGTCTGGTTATTAACCGAGAGCTTCAGCTCGAGGTTAATAACCAGTTGACAACAAATGTTATGTCGAGATGAATTACTAAAAGGTAAAAGGTACGAAAAAAATGTGTTTTTGATAATTCATCCAAGCTCGCGGTATATTTGGGTAGATAATTTATCGAATGAAATAATAATAAGGATCAGGAAAAGTTATGGTTTATTACAAGCTGAGTAGTTTGGTTTGCTACAAGAGTAATTGTAAAAATTAAAACTTAATGACAGTGACGTAACGTCATGAACATCAAGTTTTTATAACCTTAAAAGCTACTCACCTAATTACCGTTTTTCTGTTATCGATTATAACAATGCAAAACATTGTTGTAATGTCAAGCTACTCCATTAATTATCGATTTTCTGTTATCGCATCTATTATTATGTGGTAAATTATCAAATATATTATTCAATTCAAAAGATAAAATCAATCCCTTAAGGAAATCAGGCGTTTACGAAATTTCTTTTTCCGAATGCAATAATGTATATATAGGACAAACCGGTCGTAGTTTCGAAAAAAGATATTCTGAACATTACGGCGCCTTTAGATTAAATTAAAATTCCAGTTCATTCTCTAACCATTCTTTAGAATGTAAACATTCATTCCCCGATATCCATTCTTAACAAACGAGGCCTCAAATCATTGAACTTTTTACGATTGAGATATTTAACAGAGGCAAACATGTTTTTTTTAAACTTGCAACGCATTCTAGTTATATTCATTATAAATGTGGGGTGGTAAATAAGAACTACTGGTTGGTTTGATGTTATTTAAGCTACTTTCTAATCGTTGTATTTCGTTAATTGTTATTTTAATTTCAAAATTTAAGACTATTTCAATTTATTTATTTTATGTCAAATAACGTAAAAATTCTTGATACGTGTAAATCATATAGGGGCAGACTGTTTCTTGAAATATATCACATTCAGAAGAACCGTGGAAAAACAATGAATTTAAAATCGGACACTGATCGCTTAAGTAATATCTGCTCCTATCTCATTAGTCTTTGCCTTTTACATTAATATTATTACTGTTTACCTAAAATTATTTCAAAGGCAAGCTATACTGATGATGGGTAAACCTCGAACCGCGTTTATAGATGGCCAAAAGTTACAACTCAATTCTATCATACTTATATCTTAATTAATTCTGTTTATTTAGTGTTTTTTTTTGCAGTAATAAATACATTCAATCTTGTGTTAATTTGATATTTTTGACATTTTTAACACACAAATTATCTACTGTATCATTCAATATTCGTCGAGGTACTAGCCAGGAAAGTAGTTGTTTCTGTAGATGATTTGTTAATTGCAGTCTCTTGGAGACTTTTCAATTGTAGAAGACGAAAAGTATAGTATTTCTCATTTTATTGTATTTATCTACAAGAAGTCAGGGAATTTTTATTTTATTAAATCGTAAACTCTTAAGTATCGCAAATGGAGCTTCACCACTATATTTGCCTATGTATTATATAATCTTCACCACTTAACCCCCACCATTAACAATTATACTATGACTCATCTATTAATACTAACCACTACATTTAATTATCACGTTACAATGGTTTGGTCGTTGTAAATGTTATAATCTTCACTTGTAAAATTGATAGCCATACTCACTACCACAAAAATATAATTTTCTCAGTGATTTTATATCTTCTCGTAGTAGATACTAAGTGTTGAATGAGTTGGGATACCAAAATCACAACATATGAAATACACGGTACTTTTATGGACCATCTCGCTCAGATAATGTACCTGGGCATACATCTTTCTTTCTCGCGATCACGAATCCCATGACCCAATAGCAGTACGCCTTCTCAAATCAAACGAAATAAGGCGCTGAAAATAAAAGTTCCAATAAACGAAAGTACTGGAATGACATCGCCAATTAAATTTCTTGGGAAGCACCACAAACAATGCACTTCCGGCCCATTTTGGTAGTATAAAGAGATAATTCAACTAAAAACGCACTCATGGAATAAATTGTACACAAATAACAACTGATACAGGTTATGTAAGGTTACGTGTGGGTACCCGCCTAACGTACGTCCTAGGCTTTGGTTTTGTTTGTTCGCAACGTAATTTTTCACTTCTTTTATAACTGTAGCGCAGGCGGTTTCAAAAACGCCGCATTTTGTATAAAAGTAGCGGAAATTTACAAATTCTTGTATTGAATGCGCCGTTTGACAGCCACTGTCACTGTCTAGTTTGTATTAGCGCTAGCCAATTAGCGTCCTACATTCGAGTTGTATTTTCAAGGATCAGTTGTATTTTCAATGCCAGCCAATCAGCGTTCCAGATTTGAGTTGTATTTTCAGTGCCAGCCAATCAACGTTCCTGATTTGAATTGTATTTTTTCAAATCAGTTATATTCTCTGGGGTAACATAACAAGAGCTATGATTATTATGGGTGATGGCACCGAGTTATAGTCGATGAAAATTGAACGAGTATGCAGCAATAGTACAATTTTCTGATGGCTTTAACAAGTGGCATCATCGTGGATTAACCATAGTAAGAGTTATATTTGGTGAGAGAATACAACGAACGTTACAATACCTACAAAGAAATACCTTCGGCGAGAACATTATAAACGTCACACTGATGTTTCCACTAAATTTGATTACTTGATTACTTGTAAACAATTCAGGAGTAACATGCGGTGATATACTTGTTCTACTTTGGTTTAATAATCGACCATTTGTAATATCAAAAATAGTTTAATAATTTTACAGTTTTTGTTCATTATTAAACTATTTGTGGTCACAATTTAGTTGTCACAATTAGCAGTAGTTATTAAAAAGTTAATTTGATTATGTTGTTCCCGTTCCAGTGTGAATTTAATTTTGCAGAATTATTCATGGCACATTTAGAAGAAAACATTTTTAAGTTAGATTTCACAAAAAAACATATATCATTTTGGCATCGATATGTAGATGATATTATTGCCTGTTTCAGTGGTACCCTGCATCAATTAGATCAATTTTTAAACTTAATTAATAATACACACACCAAAATTAAATTCACACTGGAACGGGAACGAAATAATAAAGTTAACTTTTTAGACCTGACCTTGATCCATAATAATAACAAAATTGAATTTGATATATATAGAAAACCCACCAACGTAAATTCCACTATCCCATATAACTCCAATCACCCAATGTCGCATAAATTAGCTGCTTACCATTCAATGATACACCGAGCTTTTTCAATTCCATTATCTCCTAACAATCAAGCCATAGAACTGAACAAAATTTTAGACATTGCAAAAAGTAATGGTTATCCAGTCAAACTTATTCAAAATTTAATTAACAAAAAACGATATCAAATTACAATAACCCACATTTATCCTAGAGAGGAAAATTCGAACAAAGATCCATTCATTTCCCTAACACATTATGGTGAAACTACCGAAAAAATAGCTCACATTCTCCGCAAACAAAACCATCAAATCGCGTTTAAACCTAGCTGCAAATTATCAAACATATTATTCAATTCAAAAGATAAAATCAATCCCTTAAAGAAATCAGGTGTTTACGAAATTTCTTGTTCCGAATGCAATAGTGTATATGTAGGACAAACCGGTCGTAGTTTTGAAAAAAGATATTCTGAACATTTCCGCGCCTTTAGATTAAATCAAAATTCCAGTTCATTCTCTAACCATTCTTTAGAATGTAAACATTCATTCCCCGAAATCCAAAACATGAAAATTTTACACAACTGTACAAAAGGTACAAAGCTTAACTTCCTTGAATCCGCCGAAATTTTCAGACTTAGCAATAATCCTCTCGTTAATCTGTTGAACGAGCAGACCGATCTAATGTACTCACCGCTTTTCAAAATTCTTTAATCTCTTAATTATGTTTTTGCACCTGTTCACTGTAAACCATTTTGTTACCCTCACCCCATTTTCGTACCGATATAAATGTAACGTCTTCCATTAATTGTTTCACTTGATAATGACAGTAAAACGTCGAAACTTAAGTCGTGATATGTATGTATATGAAATATTTGTACATACATCAAATAAATTGTGGTAAAAAACATAGTAAGTGTTTTATTCAGTGATTTTATAATGAATTACCACGTAGTAACGGTCACAACCATCACCATGAGAATTATATTTAGTAAATATTTACATTAACAATTTTTAGAGTGCATAAAATACTTATTCGGAAAAATTTTCTTGACAAGTTGACAGCCTACCATAACCACCGCTAGTGAAGGGTCTGATGGTCGACTACCTCGTGAACAATTCAAGAACTACCAATGGTATAAATCTAGCGTGCATAAAACTACTTGATTAAAAGTGATACTACCTCCCGGACCAGCAGTATCAATTCATAAAAAAATATGCAATTATGGGATATAACGAAGCACCGAGTCAATGGTGTGTACACTTATGAATACGTTAATCACACATGTTCAATAGTGAACAGTAATAATTCTATGTGTCCACGTTCTAGCTGGTGTAAATGACAGTCCAGTTTTATACATTGCTGAAAACTTTTGTGCATGATCTCCATTACTACCCCTGCTTACGCAACCACTTAAGTGGTCGATCATCATCAGCGGAGGTGAGATTTTGTTGGTTGGGTACTGAAAAGAGAACAGGAAGACGGTGATTGTCTTCACCGACGAGGCAACTTAAATAGATTTTTCAATAAATAGCTCGATACATGAAAGGGAAATATATCTAGTGAGTGACGGTTTGGTGTCGACTTTGGGCGAGTAGTGTCATCGGTCCATATTCCAAGATAAGGCAGGATAAACTGTGATACTTTAAGGAAACTGATACGGTACGATGATAAGAGATTTTCTGTCGGCTTATTTCTGTTATCCAGTTCAATGATTTTTTTTTACCTAAAATAGGAAAGTTTGAAGTGCGCAGAGTTAAGTCCATATTTCACAACTTTATCTAAGGCATCCCATTGAATTAATTCGCTTTCTCTTATAATAAGCGATATGCTCGCATTGAAAATGATTTTGTAGCGATTGCGAGAAAGAGATAATTAGTAAAATCAATTTAAGTACAAATTAAATATATTATAATTCAGTATGTATATTAAATAGAAGTAAATTAAAAATCGTCTCTCCTTACAACTAGAAGAATAGATCAATGTATCATAAAATATATCTAATGTTGACCAGTAAACAATATTTAGTAATCGTTTCATACTTACAGGAAATTTACCTATAACAATTTCGTGCCTATTTTCATATTCATCTCCCACGCGAACAACTGCTATGACACGTCCGCTTTCTGAATCGTCCATTCGGGTCTTAAAAGTAGAAAGTAGAGTACCTTTGAAAAATATAACTATACTGACATAAAATAATATGTACACTATCGACATTTCTTACACGGCTTTACGTTTCTATTATATATCTCAAAATAGGGAGCATGTAGTTTATAGTAGTCACTTGTAGGCGTACACTTCACTTCAAAAAATGTCTCTAAACTAAATCCGGACTCCGGACTAAGCAGACATTTCATTGCCGAGAAATCTTCCACTGTTTTAATAATAAATTTACTATGAAGCTGTTCTAAAACATCATCATTGTTTTGATTAACTTAGCTATAAAACAACTTCAATATATTTATAATTTTATAGAATTACCTGAAACATATGCATTAACCACATATCTAGTGTCATATTTTAGTTTTCCACTTATAATTAATTCCTTGTTATTCTTGCCTTGTTTTGTCTGTATCTCTTTCACTGAAAAAATATTTTTTTTATATAGTAATAGTAATAATGATTTATTCAGATGATGTGTTAGCGCATGCAAGATAATTTTTTACATGTATTAGATTTAATTTATTATTATATTTAATGCATCTGCAACAAATGAGGTTGTCTTAAATTTATTTTTTATTCATATTTTATTATGTTTTTCGCGCAGTCAGATGGTAATTTAAATAGTTCATTTTGCCATTATTATGTATATATTCTCAGTATGTTAATATTATATTTTGTGCATGTTATAAAATTGTAATTGTCTTTGTTCCGTTTACCGAGTATAACGCAAGCATCCCAAAACTTCTACATTTCGTCACCCCACTGTGTGCTACTCATAACAGATCATTTAAAATTTTACGGCTGTCTTCTCCAAGATGGACAACGTTGCGTAGGTGGGAAATATAATTAATGTACTATAATTTAGTTTACTTCATACAGTTTTTTCTTTGATAATAAAAGTAATTCTTTATAATATATTGTAAAATGGCGATTTCCCTATAAATAAACAAATAAAAAATTAATTTCTATTATACTCTTAGAAATAATTAATTTTAACATGTTGTATTGTTTGGTTGAATTATTGATACATTTTCAGGTCAAGTCAGAAGCATAACAGATGATATTACTTGAAATTATTTAATCAATAATATGTTATACTTAACTCTTTCACTAAGGTATATGTTTCTCAAAAGCTTAATAGTTTGCTGCTGAATTACGATATAAATTAATTTATTAATTGCGTACAAGATTTAAAAGCATCGAGTTTTTTAACAAATCCTATGACTACTGACGAATTAAAATATGTGATTTTGCAAAAAAACGGAAATTAGTTCACCAGATCTATTAGAAAATTCACAACAAAAAAGAAAGATTGATGTTTATTGAAAAACAAACATAGCAAGTTAACATGGGAAAACTGTTTTTTTTAAGATTGCTGCTCCCCTATTTAAAATAAAAAGAGTCCAATACCATCATTGGATATATTAATTTATTGTGCTGATATCATACACTTATGTTTTAACGTTATAACGCTGTATGAAGTTTTAATGGGTATATCCACTGTAAATCAAGTAAATGTTGTGTGACCTTAACTTTCGTTTAGTGAATAAACATGCTTTACGTAGTTTAAATAACATAATATCCAATTTTTACGGAATAATATTGTCGAGTGGGAGTTATCGACTAAGGTCAGAGACAATAGGTAACAACTATATAAAATTTGGGTACTTACCTAAGCTTAACGAGCCGGTGCATCAATTGAAACAACTGTTTAAACTTCAAACTATTTTCTATATTTACACCTTGTTCTGATCGTAGCGAAACACCGACTGACCTGCCAGCGGTTTTTCCGAACCCCCTCGATGTTTACTCATCAGCATACAAACTTATTGACAAGCAAGTATTGAGGAAGTCCTTGAAACCCGCTGAGTACACGGCTGGAGTACTCGCAAACCGGACGTCATGTGTCAAATAACACCGGTTCGCGACAATATTACTAAATTAATTATAGTTAATTTTGGAAATATTGGAAACAATCTGAGTTGGCTACCTTCTGGTGACGCCTACAGGTGATTTTTTGGTGTTATTTCATGTCAAATCGGGTTTCTGGTGGTGTATTTGGCGTACTAGAACCCGCCAAGTACTGGTCTTCTTGATTCGGGTAGGGGATTCGCCAAAAAGAAGACCTGGACAAGGACGGATCTTAAAAGTGATGGTGTGGTGTGGACTCTAGAGACTCTAAGACGGATAGTTAGATTCAGCTGGGTTCGGTTAGGCTCAAGTTAGGTGTAAGTCAGATTTGTAATCGTTGAGTAATGTCGCGGACCAGTGTTATTTGACTCAGGGCGTCCGGTTCGCGAGTATTCTAGCCGCGTACTCAGCAGGTTTCAAGGTTTCCTCGATATTTGCTTGTCGATAAGTTTTTGTGCTAATGACTAAAAATTCGAGGGTTCCGGGAAAACCGCTGGCATACCAGTCGGTATTCCGCCGCGATCAGGACAAGGTGCAATATAGAATAATTTAAAGTTTAAACAGTTGTTTCAATTGATGCATCGGCTCATTAAGCTTAGGTAAGTACCCACATTAACACTCGCTACCAAGCACAAATTTTTGATAAAAATTTTGCTGAATTTCGCCCGCTCATCAGATGTACCGAAATTTTCGATACTGAACTAGGTAACATTTATCGGTAGTAGAAAAACCGTGCGTTCACTCGTTCAGTCCGCAATCGAAGATCACACGACCACTGCAGGAACAGATAATACGGAATCAGAATTTTTAAAAACGAGCGACCCCCGACGTGTCCAACCGATATATTAATTCTTGTATTAATTCAGGATAAGGTTGAACATTGGTCTCTGTGGGAAACGCGCACGCCGAAAACAACTAATTCAGGAGACGATCTGGATACTATAGCAATATTCCCGCCCCAAGTCACGGTAGAAACCATACCAACGGCCGCCGAATCGCCGAAAATTGTAAACCCAATCATTGAACCCATGGGACTACGAACTCAAAAAATGGCTAATTCTACAATTTTTGATGCAAATAATACATACCTCGCACCCGCGCAACCAAAATTTACATCACCCCCGACATTTGACCCCGCGGATTATAACGTTATATCGTTTCTCCCCCATTTAGAACAAACCTCATTTTCAACCGCTTGGGACGACAAATATCGACTCCACTTCTTCATTCCTCTATAATGAAGCGTGTTTCTGGTATGCGAAATAGAGGGCACAACCTTCAAACTACGGCAGCACATAGCAGGACGTAAAGCAGCATTTATTGCGGAATTCGGTGGAGACGACCCCACGGACGACATTAAATTGAAATGAGAGCTTAAGAAAGACATAAAAAAACGTATTGAAGAAAGAAGAAGAAATAAAAGGTCGAGTCACTGATGAAAGAATTATTGAATATTTTTTGGCTGGACTCCACCCTATATACTTGGCGAAATATGTAGAACTACGTTTATCCGGCGCGACCACCACTTGTCGCGTGGGGGTCATCGCGACTTGAAGATCAGAGACAATCGGTAACCACTATATAAAATTTCGGTACTTACCTAAGGTTAACAAGCCGATGCATCAATTGAAACAACTGTTTAAACTTCAAACTATTTTCTATATTTACACCTTGTCCTGATCGTGGCGAAACACCGACTGACCTGAAAGCGGTTTTCCTGGACCATGTTGATTTTTTCTCATCAGCACAAAAACGTATTGACAAGTAAATATCGAGGAAGTCCTTGAAACCCGCTGAGTACGCAGCTGGAGTACTCGCGAACAGGACATAATGTGTCAAACAAGGCTGGTTTGCGACAATATTTCTAAATTAATACATTATACTCCTAGTTAATATTCAAATGTCACCGTCACACCTGACGAATATTTCTTTTTCTATTTTCGTAAATAAATCTTGCTAATATGCAATTGAAATAAGTAACTAAAGTATTGCATTTAATCACTTAAATTTTCAACTCTCAACAGTAATATAACGAGTGCCTATGATTTTGCCGGCAATTATTAGCGGCAGGATCACGATTGCTTGGCACTCCTGCTTTGCAGTCGTGCCGATTTTCTAGAAGCAACAAGCAGGAGTGATCCAGACGCTAATAATTACCCAGGACAAATCAGTCACGAATTAGATTCGAGAAGACAATTGTCCGAATAGATCAGTGGTGGGGAAACTTTTTTTAAGACGGGCCATTTGTAATAACTAGACAATCGTAGCGGGCCAAAGAATAATGCTTAATCGTTAACTAATTTATGTGTTCTATAAACATATACATATATTATTACATACACTTATTATTTTAAAAGTAAAAAAGCAAAAGGTGACAAAAGTATAAGCACAAAATATAAAATGAATTTAGTGTAGTTCTTGATGTGAAGTATTATCACTTTATTTTCTGGTGTCATTATTGGTTGATGGTGCATGAGAAAAATGAAATAGAGACTGTTTCATCAAAATTTCATCATGGTCCGGTTCCATTTGCGAAGCAGAAATTCTTAAAACTGATGAAAGGTGCTCATCTGTAATTCTGTTTCTTAAAGAAGTTTTCCTAAGCTTCATTGTTGAAAAGATTTGTTCGCATATATAAGATGAGCATTGTCATTATCTTCATTGCACTTTTTTACACTTTTTACTCTTTTACACTTAAAAATTTCAAATTAAAATTTTACCGCCACTTTCACGGCATCAAATCATAGGGTTGACACCAATTGTGTAGTGCTCTCCCTCCAGTTTGGCTTGTACCTCGGCCATTACAATCTAACCTAGTTCACAATCACTGTTAGTCATTGCCTCGAACCAACATGTCCGGCGATGTGTGTTTGTAAAGTTTGTAAATTTTAATCTTGTGACATCAGCGTTTTTAACAAGTTTTAATATGTTTTCCGTTGCTCGTTGGCTAACGGCTAACTTTAATGTGCCCTAATGTATCAAAAATCGTTCATTAATGACCCCTATTAATGAACGATTTTGCATTAATAAACGATTTTTCATCAATGAACAATTTCCTATCAATCATATTTCCTAAAAAAACAGAACGATTTCTAGTTAAGCTAAATAGCTAATTCATGAGTGGCTAATTACTCATAATTACTGGAAATGTAACTGATAATAGCGAGAAAACGATCTATAATTGGTTTCACATGTGAATGCAAAAGTATATCACTTCTCTGCGTTAGAAACAAATTAGCGGCGAACCGCCTTCGATTTTGTTATACAATAATGTCAAAGTGTGAAACGTCAAATTTATAAAACGCGAGTGAATGTCTGCTACTATGAATAGTGTCGACTTTGCATTAACACCTCCAAAAGTACTAGCTATTACAAATAATGCAACATTAAATTTGCTTCCGGAAAAGAGTACACATTTTTACGAAAAAACTTACGTAAAATTTATTTCCTGGTGCGAGGAGTAACAGGTCAGACGTCATTCGGAATCTGCGCTATTCGCATGTTTTGCCGATATTGCTGCAACGGGCTTAATAGCAAGTTTATTTGTTTGTTTTGTTTGGATTTTCTAATTTATAATGTTGATCTGAGTTACGATCAACGGAAAAATCTTGTAACCAATTCGTGTGTTAATTGGCGATAAATTAATCGCCATCATTAACACACTTGTTGGTTAAATAACTATTAACTATTATTGCATCGAGCCACTCTATTACTCCCGTATGTTCAACGGTTTAGTTTTCACATCTTCCATGTAAGTAAAAATTTTTCGCCAACACGTGCGTCGCGAACACGTGCATAACCTCATTTCATTAAATTTTTCTCTTGTAAATTATTTTGTAGCGTTATTCTTGAAGAAGCTAATAAACATTGGCGAAAGCTCGGTTTTATGATAAATAGATGATTTATTAACCACCCCTTTTGGTCGGATTCCCTGATACGAGGATTTTTCTTCGATTTTTTTACTATATACCGGGTGTGGCACTTAAGACGCCTCGGACCATAGCTCCTTTACGATAAAAGCTATCGAAAAAAATCTAAGAACAAAGTGGTGCATAGTTACCGTCGCTATGTTTCGAAAATATTTCTAATCATCAGTGGCGTGCCGTACTCCAGTGACGTACCAAACTTATGTTTTTTTAAATGGAATGCCCTATTTTTTATTGCAGATTTGGAAAGTGCTCGACGAGTAATTATTTTTTTATCTAACATGTATACCCTTCACTTTAGCGGTTTCGCTGTTATAACCCCTTCTTTCAAAATTGCGCCCCATTTTTGAGATTTTTTAGTAGAGAAACTAATTGACGCCGGCGCCTAAATTTTGAATTGAGGTACAGGTTAAGACCTCGTATACCTTCACATATTTTTTTTTTCGGGTAATTTATGGAAAAAAAATAATTTTTGATTGATCTTCACAAGTTGTCATTTTTTCCGAAAATTTCAAATGGCACCCCCCTAAAAAAATTACGGCGTTGTACAGCCAAAACTCTAAATTTTTCATTGGTGTAAAAAAAATTACACATTGCATAACAAAATTTCGGAGAAAAAAGGAATTTCATCGCAAATGTCGGGAAACGTTTTCCGTTCCCAAGTGTGCCATGAGAAAACAAATACACAAATACGGTCAACATAATAGTATGTACCTATTTATTCAACATGATATGAAAAATGCAGATAAAGAAAATTTAACAACTTAAACTAAATGTTAGAAATGACGACCTTCCTGCCGGAGGCATAACCGCAACTTCGACTCACAAGCTCTAGACACTGCCCTAAGGACTTCTCCCTCATATCCTCGACAGTAGTTGGTACCGTCCTGTAAACCTCGTCTTTGATATGGCCCCAAAGGAAGAAGTCAAGGGGAGTGAGGTCTGGTGATCTTGGCGGCCACCTCACAGGACCCCCACGACCAATCCAGGAGTCCGGAAACGTTTTATCCAGAAATTCCCGAACGACACAGCTATTATGTGCAGGAGCTCCATCGTGCTGGAAAACGATCTGTCGAAGAGCGGCTAGAGGGACATTTTCCAAGAGATCATCCAAGTCGTCGCGAAGGAACCTCAAATAACTGTTGCCGTTCAGGTGCCCCTCGATGAAATAAGGACCCAAAAGGTGTTCTCCAAGTATGCCTCCCCAAACATTCAGCGACCATCTTTGCTGGTGGTTTATCATTTGCATGGCTTGTGGGTTTTCATCGGCGTAATAATGATAGTTGTGGCGATTGACATGCCCATTTCTATGGAACGTTGCTTCATCAGAAAATAATACGCGCATAAGAAATGATTCCTCCTGCTCAATTTTGTTGATAGCCCACATGCAGAAATCTTGCCTCGCATGAAAATCTTGAGGTTGCAATTCTTGGTGCAGTTGAATCTTAAATGGACGGAATTTGTACTTTTTAAGAACACGATGTACGGATCGCGTTGAAATATCGTGATTCCTACTAATATCACGGATACTGGTATGAGGATCTTCAATAACTGCCTCCAGAACCTGCAGTTCATTATTTTCGGTAATAACTGCCTTCTTTCAAACTCTCCTTGGCCGTTTCACACTTCCCGTAGTAGTAAATCTCTCCAACACTTTTTGAAACGCACGTTCATTTGGATGTGCCCTGTGCGGATATCGCGCAGGGTACACTCGTGACGCCAAGAAACAATTCTTGTTACATTCTCCAAGAATAAATATCATGTCAACCATTTTCTCTTGAGTTCGGAACATTTTTAGAACGTTTATCAAAAATGACTTATGGCTGCTACTGACGTCTAATAATTTACTTTGACAATTACCAATCTTTTGTTTTTTCATGGCACACTTGGGAACGGAAAACGTTTCCCGACATTTGCGATGAAATTCCTTTTTTCTCCGAAATTTTGTTATGCAATGTGTAATTTTTTTTACACCAATGAAAAATTTAGAGTTTTGGCTGTACAACGCCGTAATTTTTTTAGGGGGGTGCCATTTGAAATTTTCGGAAAAAATGACAACATGCGAAGATCAATCAAAAATTATTTTTTTTCCATAAATTACCCGAAAAAAAATTATGTAAAGGTATACGAGGTCTTAACCTGTACCTCAATTCAAAATTTAGGCCCGGCGTCAATTAGTTGCTCTACAAAAAAATCTCAAAAATGGGGCGCAATTTTGAAAGAAGGGGTTATAACAGCGAAACCGCTAAAGTGAAGGGTATAACATGTTAGATAAAAAAATAAGTACTCGTCGAGCACTTTCCAAATCTGCAATAAAAAATAGGGCATTCCATTTAAAAAAACATAAGTTTGGTACGCCACTGGAGTACGGCACGCCACTGATGATTAGAAATATTTTTGAAACATAGCGACGGTAACTATGCACCACTTTGTTCTTAGATTTTTTTCGATAGCTTTTATCGTAAAGGAGCTATGGTCCGAGGCATCTTAAGTGCCACACCCGGTATATATATATATATATATATATATATATATATATATATATGGCGAGGGGAAGTAACGGTCGTCACTTGTTGGAGTTAAATGTGAAAATTCGGAATCTTATTCCGTAACGGGGATTCGACCAAGGGGCAAGAAAAGTCCTATTTACTTTATCATAAAACCAAGCTTTCGGAATTCGTTTATTCCTTCTTCAGGGAAATTACACTACAAAATGAAAATTTGTTGAACATGTGCGTCAGCGATAAATTTGGAAAAATTGAATTTAATTGTACTTACATGTGAAATAGTTAAAAATAAAGGTTGCTACATCTAATTGTTACTTGAAGAGTCATGTTTGTTGTTGTTGTTAATTAAAATTGTGATAAAATACTATGATGTAAAACGATTTACATGTAGGGATGGCAACGATATATCGATATACAGGATATATCGATATACTGAATGAAATATATCGATATATTTATATCGATATTCTGTTTCGATATATCGATAAAACTATCGATATATTTCTAAATATATCGGAAAGGTCCGACGTATTTTTACTTGCGCGGTGTGAAGAAACCTACTTCACTGCTTCCTAACGATGAGTATCCGTAACAAATTATTTTGGAATTTTACAGAAACCTGTATTATTCATGCGTTTTCGACACGTTTCGCGCGCCATAAACAGCATCGTTCTCCATGTAAATCGTCCAGCCCCCGTTAGGTCGTACAATTTGTGCATGTGATATATTTCTAAACATATCGGAAAGGCTCGACGCAACACTGTATGATATAAAGAAACCCAGTTCAGCTTTTACAGAAAACTATGTTAAGAAATGCCCTCAATCTCACAAAATATTGTATAAATAGGTGAATCCCAGAAATCAATAATGCATCAATGCGTCAGTGGTTTTGTGACCATATTTGCTTTGCACGTAAATAGTTAAAATTGTTATTTTACCCTAATAAATAGATAAAACTATCGATATATTTGAAAATATATCGTAAAGGTCCGACACACTACACTACTTGCGTGGTGTGAAAAACCAAGTACATTGCCCCTAGTATTGAGTAAGCGTAACAAGTTCAATCGAATTTTACAGGAAACTTTAAGAAATACCTCAAATCTCACAAAAAATTATATAAATAGGCGAATCCCACAAATCAGAAAAGTATCAATATGTAGTAATTTTACATTTTACCCCAATATATCGATAAATCTTTCGATATATTTTTAAATATATTGGAAAGGTCCGACGCACTACTGCTTGTGTGGTGTGAAAAAAACTTATTTAAGTGCTCCCTAGAGATGAGTAAGTGTTACAAGTATTTATCGAATTTTCTAGAAAACTGTATTAAGAAAAACCCCCAATCTCACGAAATATTCTATAAATTGGTGAATCCCAGAAATCGGTGATGCATAAATGCGTCAGTTGTTCTTGTGCCCTTATTTGCGTTGCACGTAAATAGTTCACACGTTGAATTCCGATTGTAAGTAGCTTGGTCAAAAATATTTCTTAAAGAAAACCCAAATTATTATGGCGCCACCCAAAAGTAAGATTTGGAAGTATTTTTCCAAGAAATCAAGAGACGAGGCGAGTTGCAATACCTGTTTTAAAGTGCTAAAAAGTTCTGGAAACACGTCAAATCTGAGTGCGCATTTGAAACAGAAGCATTCAGCATTATACAAAGCAGCGTTTACAACAAGTAGTGCTGTTGCTGAAGTGAAGGTACGTAATTATTAATTTATGTTACATATATACACCGCGTTTATTCCGAGAGCCCAGAGTGGTTCCAAACCGATTCGACCTTCGCACCGCCAAAGAAGCGGCAACAGTCGTCAATATTTCGAACGGATCCACTCCTCTCGACGTAAATGCGGTGATTTTATTCTTTCGATAAAATTATTGTTTTTATATTTTTATTTGATCAACATAATTAATTAAGTACTGGTTTATCCTAAATTGTGAAACTATTCAAATATTAAGTATTAACATTTTACTCGTTGATTTATTATTTATATTTTAGTTACGGAATTTGAGGTAACTTAATAGAATTATTTTGCAATTATTGTTGTTTTCGTTTATTGTTGATGTTGCTATACTTAATATTTTTGTAATTATTTAGAAAACTGCCAGTGAACGCAGAGATAGTTCCGATCCCGATGACCCACAGCCTAGTACAAGTACAGCAATAAGCCCGCCACCCTCGCCGATTCAACTGCCCACTACGCTACTCGCAGAACCATCTCCTAGGAAAAGGATCCAATTTACACAGCCGACAATTGGTAAAGCAATTGAAACAGTTAAATCGTTTTCAGAATTTGGATCGAAAAATGTAAAAATCACTAACGCAATTGTATATTTTATTTGTAAAGATAATTTACCATTTTCTACTGTAGAAGGTGATGGTTTCATAAAATTATTTAAGGAAATTGCTCCTCTGTATAGGGTACCAGCCAGAAATACATTTAAAAATTTAATTGACACAAAATACAACACAATTGCCACATCATTTAGAAGTAAATTAGAATTTGTAAAATATATAACAATAACAACAGATATTTGGACAGACATGCAGATGAAAAGTTTTTTAGGATTTACAACCCATTACATTTTTAACTCAAAATTGGAATCAATTACATTAGGGGTGATAGAACTTTCTGAATCGCATACGGCGCAATATATTTCCAGCCAGTTTTTGCTATTTCTCAGCGAATGGGGAATAAGCATTGAAAATGTTGTAGCGCTAGTATCAGATAATGGGGCCAACATTGTGAAATCCGTGTGTGATACTTTTGGAAAAAATAGACACGTACCTTGCTTTGCCCATACCCTAAATTTGGTTTGTGAAAATTCTATTTCTCATACGGAAGGCCTAACAGATTTATTAGCTAAAGTTAGGGCTATCGTTACGTGGTTTAAACGCAGTGTCCATGCTAGCGATCAATTACGCAAGCATCAGAAAGATAGGGGAATTCCGGAGGGAAATTTTAAAAAAATTATTCTGGATGTGAAAACCCGATGGAATTCAACTTTTTATATGTTAACAAGATTTTTAGAGCTGATTCCTTTGATTGCCAACATTGTTTTCGATAAAATTAATGCTCCTGTAATGTTAACTGCAATAGAAATAGACTATTTAAAAGAAATTGTTCAACTCTTAACTCCACTTGAAAAAATGACGAAGGAAATATGTGCTGATAAATTTGTTACGATTAGTAAAGTCATTCCGATGATACGATGCGTATCCGAGCTATATAAAAATAAAATAAAATCGGTGTCACCCCTGGGGAAAAAACTTGAGAATGCAGTTTTGTCTGAATTTAATAAGCGATTTGGGAAAATTGAAAAATCGCACTTATTAGCAACTGCCACCCTTCTTGACCCGCGGTTTAAGCAAATCCATTTTCAGGATGCAATCGCTTGTGCTTCTACTATACACCACTTAAAACGGGAAGTGGCGGCAAATTTGGCAGAAACTGAACCCATTGGCTCAGAAAGCAGCAACGATAATGATTCTGGTGATGATTTGTTTAATTTATGGGACTACCACAAACAGTTGACCGATTCGAAACGGCGAAAAGGCAACGAAAACGATGAAGTTGCACAATATTTGCAATCGCCAATGCGCATTTTAAGCGAAGATCCATTACTAATTTGGAACGAAATTAAAAGCGTATTTCCAAATTTATTTAAGGAAGCACACAAACATTTGGGTATTGTTGCTACCTCTGTGCCGTGTGAGCGGTTATTTTCAAAAGCTGGTGCGACCGCTACAAAAACTCGCAATAGACTTACTGGCAAAAGATTGTCGAAACTTTTATTTTTACAATCACTTCCCAATGAATATTGGAATTGATTGAGTTTATTTGTTTTTTTTATTGTATTTGTAGTTATAAACTAAATTGTTTTGTTACATTTTTTTAAATATATGTTATATGTACTTAATGTAAATATTAAAATTGATTTTTAAATGTATTTCCAACTAGGTACTTTTAGTTTATAAGTCACCAGTATTAATGTTAGTATTTTTAATCTTAGTACTTTTTATGTTATATTCTATTTGATAATTATTTTTTAAATAAATCTTTTTTTATGATATATTATTTTTATGTGTGTGTCATTTATTATGCCTACCAATTAATAAAGTGGTGACAATAATCAGTTATTTAATAACAAATAATTTTGTTAATAAGATATGTTAATAATTGAGACAGCTTATACGCGTTGATTGTCGAGTTTTTATTTACAAATTAATACACTTTTTATCTCGGTAGTAGTGCGCAGGCTACCCAATGTGCAATTTAAAAATTCTATTAATACTTTGATAAATACACATATTATTTGATAAGGATGATTTACTTAATTTCATTTACGTAATTAACAGCGATAATATATTTTTCCGTTGCTCGTTGGATAATGGCTAATTTTAATGTACCCAAATGTATCAAAAATCGTTCATTAATGACCCATATTAATGAACGATATTTCATTAATAAACGATTTTTCATTAATAAACGATTTTTCATTAATGAACGATTTCTAGGGCCGCGGTGGTCTAGTGGGTAGAGGTCCGGCATTGAACCCCGCTGGTGCGGGTTCGAGTCCCGTCCGGGCGGTCACTTTTTTAACACGAAAAATGGCCGTGCGGGTCCGTGGATATATCTAGTCTGTGTCCTCATTTAATTTAAATGAATTATTAAATACTATACATCGGTTGTGGCTGAATGCAGTGGCTGACCAAGCCAATTCCCTATCATCCTCGATTCCCTAACCCAAATTCCAATTAATTATATTTCCTCAAAAAAAAGAACGATTTCTAGTTAAGCATTAAATAGCTAATTCATGAGAGCCTAATTACTTATAATTACTGGAAATGTAACTTATAATAGTGAGAAAACGATTTATAATTTGTTTCATATGGTTATATTACTTGCGGTATGTTCCTACCGATAAATTAATTTGCTGTGATAAACGACGGTATGTTCACCTTCCGAAATTCCATGGGCTATGTTAATAGCATCCTAAGTACGTTTGACTGGTTTACCATTCCTGGGTTACGAAGAATATTACCCGTTTCATTAAATAATACGACAGATCGTGATAAGGTATTTTTAAATTAATCATAAATAATGAGAATTCTTCCTGAAACTCTGCCATAGGTGCATCGAATGAATACACCCAATTTCCGTCCCATTTCGGAAATAACTTTAAACTAAAAACGTTTTTGCTGGATGCTGTAAACCATTGTAACCACGGAGTAATTGCAAATTTTAGAAAGATCTGACGTTTTGTATGTCAGTTCGTAATATGTGTATAATATATATCCAATATATAATATCATGGCACCCTTTTTTTTTAAATTTTAATGGTCATGTCAATTCTCTGCGCTAGAACAAATTAGCAGCGAACCGCCTTCGATTTTTATATACCATTAAACGTCAAATTTCTAAAACGTGTATTAAGTGAATGTCTACTATGGATAGTGACGAGTTTACACTAACACCGCCAGAAGTACGAGCCTATGCACATAACGCAACAATAAGTCTACTTCCGGAAAAAAGTAAGCATCTCTATGAAAAAACATACGTCGAATTTATTTCCTGGTGCGAGGAGAAAAAGGTAACGCGTCATTCCGAATCGGCGCTGTTAGCCTTTTTTGCCGATATTGCTGCAAAGGGCTTAATAGCAAGTTTGTGGCCTAAATATTCGATGCTTAAAGCAACTTTAAGCTTAAAAGAAAATATAGACATAAGCAAGTTTAATAAATTGACCATGTTTATCAAGAGGAAACACGAAAATTATTCGCCGAAAAAGTCAAAAGTGCTCGACAAAGAACAAGTTCAAAAATTTATATCTGATGCTCCTGATAACCTCTTTCTAATGACCAAGGTAAGCAAATAGCCAAAAGCTAAGTTAAAAATATAATTACATATTATATGCATTTCATAGGTTGCACTTATTTTTGGAGTGGCCGGTGCATTGAGGAAGGATGAGCTATTGAAATTGGAAACAAATAATGTGCAAAATATGGGAACCAAATTTTTAATTACAATTAAGGGAACCAAAACAAAAACAAACAGAATATTTACGGTAGTAGATAATGAACATCAGACCCTCTTAAAAATAATTAACCACTATATCTCATTGAGACCAGCACATACTCCACACAACCGGTTTTTTATTTACTGTAAATATAATAAGTGCTCAACACAACCAATTGGAATAAATACATTTTCTAAATTACCATCGCAAATAGCAACCTTTTTAAAATTAGATAATCCTCATCTCTACACTGGACATTGCTTTCGCCGTTCTTCTGCGTCAATACTTTCCGATGCTGGTGCAGACTTTGCAGCAATTAAACGACATGGTGGTTGGAAGTCGACAAGTGTAGCAGAAGGATACATTGAAACATCAATGCAAAATAAAGTTGACACAGCTGAGAAAATTCTCTCTCAAAATATCGTAAACATTCCTTGCACAAGTACTTCCAACGTTGAACAACATGCTAACGAAATTAACGATATAAACTTAAAGAAAATTCTCTCTCAAAATTTTGCAAACATTCCTTGCACAAGTACTTCCAACATTGAACAACATGCTAACGAAATTAACGATATAAACTTAAATTTAAATTCGGAATATCATACAACTCATCATGTACCTACACCTAATTTCAATTTTAGTTCTTGTACTATCGCTAACGTAAACATACATATTCACAAACACAACACAGATTAAAAATTACTTATAAATTAAAATTGTACTTACTTTAAATGTTGTTTTATATTTCAATTAAATTGTATAATAATTGTAAATGAATACGTTATTTATTAAACTTGTACCTACATTAGATATTTGTTTTATTTCAGATGTCTTATTTCAAATAAAGAAATATTAAAAAAAATGTTTTTGTTAATATAAAATTGGATTTTTTCTAATCTAACAATCACGATCAACGGAAAAATCTTGTAACCAACTCGTGTGTTAATTGGCGATTAATGATCTCAACAATTAACGCACTCGCGCAAGCGCTCGTGCGTGAAAATGTCTCGATCATTAATCGCTATCATTAACACACTTGTTGGTTAAATAACTATTAAAGTAACATTGAAAGAAGTTATTAAAAAATACGCCGGCCGAAGCGCAGCGCCATATATGAATCCAAAAAATTATAAATCGGATTGCCCTTAGTAAAACGGTGAATAACTTCATCACATCATGTATAAATATAAATATATATATATCAACCATGCATATTAAATAATATATTCGTTTTTTTAATGTAATAATCTGTTAATAAATATTTTGACATTGAACATTGGGTTGCCTGATCATAGTTGTAATAATAATAATAATAATAATAATAATTTATTGCACAACAACAGTTTAACATATTTATATATAAATTTACAATATATTATAAAGGCAATAAACAAAGAAATTTGACCACTAAAGTGAACACTTGAGTGTGGCCATCAAAATTATAATTAAAAACATAATAATTACAATCATAATATGAATCTAAAACACTTGCAATTGTATACATATACATACATACATATACATACATACACTTGCGTACACATACATGCATATACATACACATTCATATAATTACATACACATTCATTCACGAACATACACATACATACACACCCATACACACGCACACACACACACACACACACACACACACACACACGCACACACACTCTCACACACACACACACATACTTAGAGATAAAATCATCCACATGATAAAAATAATAAATAAATGGATAAATAAATGCGCAATCAAATAATGCACATAATAAATCTTCTGGTGTTTATGGGCATAATATCTTATGAAGTTGACAGTTTTCCATCTCTAGCAGCCATTTCTTAATCTTCCTCTTGAATGATTCCCTGCTTTGATGATTATTGGATTCAATGGGTATTTCATTCCAGAGTCGTGGTCCTATATAGAGATGACTACGCTTTCCTAATTCCGTTCTTGCTCTGGGTAATTGGACAAAGTTGTTTTCTCTTCTTCTTGTAGCATAAGAGTGCGAAATTTTCATCAGGTTTTCATTTCTTGGATGTTGGTGTAATATGATCACTTTAGAGAACAGCCGATGGATATCCATTACGTTTGCCTCTTTGAAAAGTAGGTCACTGGGGTATCTACTCTTTTTCCTCATCATAATTTTTAAAAATCTTTTTTGTAAAACGGAGATACTATTCATGTAACATTTGGCTGCACTACCCCAAGCTATTATACCATAAAGTAGATGTGATTCTATTATTCCATGATATATCATTTTAACTGTTTCAGGTTTTAGTATTTCGCATATTTTCTTAAACGGAAAAATAATCTTTCGTAGTTTTCGGATTATTTGGTTTATGTGTTCGTGCCAGCGTAGGTGACAGTCGAAAGTAACTCCAAGATACTTTGATGAGGATTGTTCATTAATTATAGTGCTAATGTTGTTATTGAAAAGAGTTATGTATTTGTAAGGTGGTAAAGTCTTTTTATTTATAGAGAATGGAGTGTATGCTGTTTTGGACAGATTCATTGTTAATAATTTATTGTCAAAAAATTGTTTGATTGTTTTTAAGTCCATTTCAACCAACGCTTTTAGAGATTCCCAGGTATCACTTTCATAATAGATCGCAGTATCATCAGCAAACGAATTAATTGTACCGTTTATATTTAATTTGAACATACAATTTATGTACAATATAAATAGAAGTGGTCCTAGAACTGTTCCCTGTGGAATACCACATTCAACAACCCTGGATGTACTTGTATGTTGTCCAATACGAACAACCTGTTCCCGTAGGGAGAGGTAACTTTTAAATAGATTGTAGGCCTTGCCTCGCATGCCCATCATTTCAAGAGTGTCAAGAAGATATTGGTGACTTACCGTATCGAAGGCTTTCTCCAGATCAATAAATAAACATAAAGCCCTTTTACCTTCATCGAGGGATTTATAAATGTTGCCTATCAAATGAGCAATAGCATGTTGTGTTGATATACCATCTTGAAATCCGAATTGGTATTTTGATATGAGTTTATTCTTATTTACGAAACATAGAACACGTGTTTTGATAATTTTCTCAAAAATCTTGCTTATGTTACTAAGCAAACTAATTGGTCTGTAGTTTGTAATAATTTCTTTATCCCCATTTTTGTTGTGCCCGTGTTATATGAAATATAATGGTTTTGTTTTCAAAATTTGATGGAAAATAGAACCCATTTAATTTGTATCCAAAATACCATCACATTTTGGTACCAAAACCCTTAAAACTCGTATTACAAAACCATTACCAGTTTACTTTGCCAAGCGTCAACAGTAAACTCGGTATTTTAATAAAATATAATTAAATATATCGATATATCGATATATTTAGTTTGATATATCGAATGTATCGATACTTGGTTGCGATATATCATATGAGTGGATATATCGATATATTTTTTCTTTTTGCCATCCCTATTTACATGGGGACGAACACGAACACGTTAAAAATGGCGTCAGCTGTCAATTGATATCGATATATCGGAGATCGGTTACCAACTCTGTCTGGAACAATACAGGCTCGCTAGTGTTGCCAACCCGCCTAGTGCGGGTGGGTGGGAGCCGTGCATGGTTCCAGACAGGGGTGTCTCGATGACGGTCTTAATTATAAATATTACAATTGTATGACTAGTTAATATTATAAAAGGTTAGGTGTAAAGTAAACAGGAAATTAATTAAAACTGCCGTATATGTGGTGCGAATCTAACTATTAATATACTATGGTGAGGCCATAGATTGTGGGCAATAGTTCCATTGTGTAAGGTAGGCAACCCCATTCTCATACTCGATACAAGTTTCTACGTTAAACGTACTGAGTAATTATTTATCCATTGGATAATTATAAGTTTGTATCGATGAGTATGTCAACAAAGGGGAGGACTATCTTAACAATGGCAGGTGGAGGGTAATATTTTAAATGTATAAATAATTTTGACAGAATTTGTAATGTGAAGCCGAAATATGAATTTAAGTTATGAAAATGAATTTAAAGAATAAACAGTACCCCCTGAGTTGGTTGACGACACTGTAACAATCTTCAACAGTTATAATATGAATCTTCAATTCACTGTTGAGCAGGAAGTAGACTCCAGCTTACCCTTCCTAGATACCAAAATCATAAGACTAGAGAATAATACTATCATATTCGATTGGTACAGAAAACCAACCAACTCAGGGCGTTACATAAATTTCCATTCCAATGCACCCCTCAAAATGAAAATAAATACAATACTAGGCTTAACCAACAGAATTACAAAAATTTGTCACCCTTCATTATTAAATAAGAATCTTAAATTACTCTCAGAAATTGTCATTAACAATGGCTTCCCGAAGTCCCTTACAATGAAATTAATCTTCAACCACTCACCACAAACCCGTCCTCCTCCCATTATCCCAGATGAACCCGCCCCTAGAGTACAATATAGAAAACTACCCCATATAAATGGCATAACCCCACAACTTATTCACCTCCTGAAGAATGACACAGTAAAAATAGCTCAATACAACATTAACACCCTAAATAGATTGTATTTTACAAGGCTAAAGGATAAAACACCAACGGAAACGTTATCAGACATTGTTTACAACATCCCCTGTGCTGATTGTCACCTGACATACATCGGACAAACATCCCAATGGCTCCGTTCTCGTCTCACTCAACACAGAAGTGATACTAGACTCAATAAAAAATCCTGTGCCTTATCAATACATTGTAATTCTAATAACCACACCCCAGATTACAATAATGTTGAAATTGTCGACCGTTGCTCTAACAATCGAGGTAGATTATTTCTTGAAATGTTCCACATCCAGAAGAACCGCACCACGGTCATGAATTTCAAATCCGACACCGACCACCTCAGCGGCATCTATTCGTACCTCCTTGAGTTGTGTGCTGGGTCTCGAGACGGTAACTCGTCAAGAGCTTCCAGTTCCGCAGCTTCATTGTAGGTGCGATTAGATGTCGTCTGCTCTGCATGCCTCTCTGGTTGTACGGTGACTGTATCTGCTTGTTGGAACATGTACCATGCTGAGTTATCAATTTCTCTTGTTCGCCCGTCTTTTGGTTTATTCTTTAAATTCATTTTCATAACTTAAATTCATATTTCGGCTTCACATTACAAATTCTGTCAAAATTATTTATACATTTAAAATATTACCCTCCACCTGCCATTGTTAAGATAGTCCTCCCCTTTGTTGACATACTCATCGATACAAACTTATAATTATCCAATGGATAAATAATTACTCAGTACGTTTAACGTAGAAACTTGTATCGAGTATGAGAATGGGGTTGCCTACCTTACACAATGGAACTATTGCCCACAATCTATGGCCTCACCATAGTATATTAATAGTTAGATTCGCACCACATATACGGCAGTTTTAATTAATTTCCTGTTTACTTTACACCTAACCTTTTATAATATTAACTAGTCATACAATTGTAATATTTATAATTAAGACCGTCATCGAGACACCCCTGTCTGGAACCATGCACGGCTCCCACCCACCCGCACTAGGCGGGTTGGCAACACTAGCGAGCCTGTATTGTTCCAGACAGAGTTGGTAACCGATCTCCGATATATCGATATCAATTGACAGCTGACGCCATTTTTAACGTGTTCGTGTTCGTCCCCATGTAAATCGTTTTACATCATAGTATTTTATCACAATTTTAATTAACAACAACAACAAACATGACTCTTCAAGTAACAATTAGATGTAGCAACCTTTATTTTTAACTATTTCACATGTAAGTACAATTAAATTCAATTTTTCCAAATTTATCGCTGACGCACATGTTCAACAAATTTTCATTTTGTAGTGTAATTTCCCTGAAGAAGGAATAAACGAATTCCGAAAGCTTGGTTTTATGATAAAGTAAATAGGACTTTTCTTGCCCCTTGGTCGAATCCCCGTTACGGAATAAGATTCCGAATTTTCACATATATATATATATATATATATATATATATATATATATATATATATATATATACAGGGTGTCCTACATAGAGTAGGATTGCAAGGGTATCTTTCTTATTCTTAAAGCTAGAGATCTGGCTAAATGGGCAATGTTGTGCAGTTTTCTATGCTGATTCAGATTATGTTGAGAAATTTTCAAAATTCAAAAAATCAAATATCTCAATAATTATTAAAGATGCGAAAAAAAGTTTTAAATAAAAGTTACTTGGTTTAATTAGGCAAACATAGAAATCAAGTCAAAATAAAATTCAAGATGGCGGTTTCCGAGATATTAATACCAACTTTCTTATTTCAAATGGCCGCCATATTAAGATTAAAAATAATAAACTAATAAACTACTGCACTTAGTGAACGTGGCCATGAACGATGAACAAGTTACACATTAAAAACTTTCCACAGGACGTGGATGTTAACAGATTAAAACGATTTAAAATTCACATGGAGGACGATAAACACGGGTAAACATCGTCGGCCATCTTGTTGTTGAACAATGACTGCATGTTAGATGGGATAGGTTAAATTGCAGTTGTGTTACCAGCACAATTCTGAAAAGTGTTGGGGAGACCGGTGGTACCAATCGTATTTGCTGTGTCCGCTGATGGCGGGTAAATTCAAATATTCGGTGTGGTGACTTATATTAGTATTAAGCGCAGAGAGGCTGCCAATTTAACCTATTTACAATAGTCGATTATGATATTAATAATGACGTGAATCATCATAATATCATAATTAAATGTAGTGGTTAATAATTAATAGATGAGTTATAAGTAAATGTGTTTTAAGTGGTGTGGAGTTATTAAGTGATAGCGATAATGCTTATGTGGTGTGGTTTAATATAAAAAGGGTGAGACAACCCGACAATAATAAATTATAATATTGGCAATGGCGTAACCATCGCAATATTACAATAAAAGGGGTGTTTAAAGGTGAAAAGTAGATAATACTAATATAAAAGTTAAGTAGGTGTTGAGAGCAATTCCAATAAAAGGGGGGGTGGTGTGGAACGTGTCAATTGTATAAAAAAACAGACGAATAATCTGACACGAAACCATTAACTTGAAAAAGCAAAAAGACAAGGAGCCTCAATAGATGAATTATGCGAATGATCGACTGACGAGTTGATATTAATTTGTTTGTGAGATAGACTAATAAGGTAAGAGTAAATGTTGCTTAAACGATCTGTATCCGATTTAAAATTCATTGATTTATCACGGTTTTTTTGAATGTGATACATTTCAAGAAACAGTCTTCCCTTATACGTCTTACTGGTATCTAAAATTTTAACGTTAGTGAAGTCAGGGTTATGATTAGAAGAGTTACAATGTATTGAAAGAGCACAAGATATCTTGCCCAGTCTGTAATCGCTCTTATGTTGGGTGAGGCGTCATTTAAGGTAGGGACACATTGTTCTGATGCGATACCACACCACGCTGTGCTATGCCATCTGACGTAACGTCAGAAGGATCTAACACTATGCATGACCGTGTATTTTTATATATGTTCATATATTGTGTGCATACTGTTCTGATGCGATCCCATACCACGTCATGCGACGCTATCCGATGTGATACAAATCCCCACTTGCCAGATTTTCATCACGTTGCGTCGGATTCTGTAGGGTGGTGTCGTGTCGCGACAGACTCAGTGTGCACGCGAAAGTGGATACAAAGTACAAAATAAAAGAAATAAAGGCAACTAATATTTGATCGCTGCACCATTTGCGTCAATTACAGCCCTTAATCTCCTCGGCATCGACAATATAAGATTTCGAAAGTAGTCTGGCTGTTATATTAAAGTTTCCCATGTTTCTTCAATTATTCCCCACAGTTCATTTACGTTGCTGAACCTCATACGTGGCATACGCTTCGCCATCTCAGCCCATACGTTTTCTATAGGGTTCATGTCTGCGCTTTTGGAAACCCACTGCAAAACGTCTACATTATTTTGTTGAAACCAGTCGGTAACTATGTGTGCTGTATCAATGTTGAAAAATAAAATTATTTTTGGGATATACTTGTTGCACAGACGGTAACATCACATTATCTAAAATATTAACATAGTTTATTGAATTGAACCTTCCGTCAATTTTCCAACACATTCCAGTATTATGATAACTGATCCACGCCCATCTGTTCATTGAAAATCTCCCTTGCCTATCACTATTATTTAAATATCGTTCTTCATATCTTGTATTTGGTGGTCTATAAACGCAAATCGCCCTATTATTTGTCGATTGATAGGTTTTTTCATCAGAAAAGACCACATTTTGCCAAAAATCTGTTTCATAATTAATATGATTTAAGGCATACAGTAATCTCGCCTGCTTCCTTTCTTCACACAATTTAATTTTTTTCGCTGCAACCCGGTATCTGAATTCGCTTTCTTTTATTCTTCGATTTGCCGTTTGCCGGGAACCCGGAAAATGCGTTTCTAGAACAGCTTTTCTCGCAGACTCGAATGGATGTACTCTCAAATATTCCACTAAATTGTTATCTTGCTCCTGCGTGGTAATCCTTACAAAGCCAGTCCCCCGTTTCCGATCCACACTTCCTTCATTTTCCCACCTTTTCTTTACGTTCAATACCGTGGATTTATTTATATGCATCACTTCTGCCACTTGCCTGATGGTGTACCCTTCTTCCAGCTTGGCTACAATGCGCATTTTTTCGATATTATTAAGTTTTTTTGCCATATTACGTATATTTTTGAAATAATTCGAAAATGCTACCTGACGTATTGACAAATGTCAATTTGACTGAATCAGTACAAATCTAGACACCTTGTCTACAGAGGTGGGTACAAATTACACGAATCTAATATGTTTGTACTAAATTTATGTGAGCATGACTGTACATGTGGAATCTGTCACTATTGTCGTCCAATTCAGAAAGTTTCATTTAGGTGTGATACTCTCCATAAATGTGTCGTTCTAAATTTATCGGATGCACCCAATATTTTCTTTTCTTTCTCTCTTCTAAAACTAATAATGCTACTGCACATTCTACTTCTTGATTCCACTCATCAGAGGAACTACTAGTCGCCATGATTTCTGAATTGAAACTGTTTTGTTTGAAATATAACGTAGCGTGTTATCGAATAGCCTGGGAACTGTGTGCACACAGAGTGCATTTGACGCACCATGTCGGATGGCGTGGCGTGGTATCGCTTCAGAATAATGTGTCCCTACCTTTAAGCTATGGAGATGTTTGACAATATGTAAGAGAGATCACAGTCCCGGCAAGGGATGTTGTAAATGACGTTAGACATAATTTCTGAGGGATTCTTGTCTTTTAATTTTGTGAAAAAACGTCTGTTTAGTGTACTGATGTTTGACTACGCGATGTGAATTAAAAGTGTTAAATGTGTCTAAAGTGAGTTGAACCGATTCCGAGGGTACCGCAAGAATTAAATCGTCAACGTATTTTTTAATGAAAGGGGGGTGAAAAGGTAGTGTGGGGAGGACCGCATCCAGTAAGTTGTCTATTACTAATTGAGCTAATATTGGACTCAAAGGTGAACCCATCGGAGTATCGAAGGTCTGTTTATGGAACGATCCATTAAAAGTAATATAATTATTGTCTCCTATGAACTTGATGAGTTTAATAAAGCTAGATTTATCTAGGGTTGTGTGTGAAGAAATTGAAGTGAAATCTGATTCAATGAGACTAATCACCAAATCCATAGGGATGTTCGTGAACAATGAAACTACGACTAAGGAAATCAACACAAAACCAGGGGGGAGAGCAAATTCATTGATCTCTTCCGCAAACGCGAAAGAGTCCAGAACCTTATAATTGGTTCGGAAAGCGAATGAGGAAGCCAGAATGTCTGCCAAGAAACATGATAATAAGTAAGTAGGTGAATTTATGGAGGAGATTATTGGTCGCAGATGTACGTCAGTTTTGTGTATTTTCGGTAAGCCGTAGTACTTGGGCGAAACTGCACTGTACGTTATTAATTTCTTGAACGTTTGTTCGTCAAGAAGACCTTTTTTGCCGAAATCCCTTATTAGCTTGGTCAAACAACGTTGCATTGACGCTGTAGGGTCTTTCGGTAGTCGTTTGTAAGTGTCAGTATCGTTTAGCATGAGCTCCGATTTATGCAGATAGTCTGCATGATTAAGTAAGACAGTGACGGCACCTTTGTCGGCCTTGGTTATAAAAAGTATTTTTTATGTAAACCCAACCTTATCCAAACAGAAGTGTTGATAAATGAATGCATATTCCCTTGCTTGATTGTAGATGAATTAAATAATCAAATTAAATGCCACAGTTTGCCTATAAACTTTGTAATACTCATTGTTGTAGAAAAGTGTGATGTTTGCATGGCACTTTTTACAAAAATAATACATTTCAAATTTTGGCTCAAATGTAAAATTAAAATATAATGTGTAATATACCATCGTAAACAGAAAAAAATCTTCCATTAGAAAATGTAGAAATCCAATATAGCGGCCATAAGAAAATCAAAAGTTGCTTAGGCCCGTTACACAGTCACGCGGATGCTCCGCTCTCCGCGCTCCGCGTGCGGACGATGGCCCGCAATCTAGCCGATGAATTTGCTTGCACACTAGCGCGGTGTCCGCGTCTTCGCCAGTTTCTTTTGAACTAACAATCAGTAATGTGCTTGAACCAAATTATTTCCGCGTATTACGTTTTCAAAAAAAGAAAAGCAAAACGTGAGAGAAGATTTTGGGTACATCCCTTATAGAACAAAGATGCATCCCATAAGTATTTCTTTTTCTCAACCTCACTTACTAATAGTACAGTATCAATTTCACTACACATATTAAAAATGAAAACTATGTTGTAAGTTAAGTAGTCAAACATCAACTAAACGGCTTCGGTTTTGTTCCGTCCGCGCGCGGAAACCGCTGCACTGTGCATGCACTAATTGATTCTGTGGCCCGTCCGCCCCGCGGTTGCTCCGCGGGGCGTACGGGCCACGCGGACGGTTCCTCCGCGTCGCGGCCCTCCGCTTCACTGTGTATACTCCCATTACAGCAATGGCACCCTATCCGCGCGCGGAGCGCGGATAGCGGAGCATCCGCGTGACTGTGTAACGGGCCTTATTGTTTCTCCGCGATCTTGAAAGTTACAATAAATCTAATAACATATTTAGATCCTCCATTAAAAAGGCTCTAATAATGTCTTAGCGATGCGCAATAAAAATAGTTTTCGAATAAAGAAGTAAAAATGAAAATTTAATTTTTTTATTTTTTCGCGATTTTTGAAAACGAAAAAAGGTAACTCCAATTTCTCAACAGATTATTAATCCACGTAAGTATGAAACATATGGGAAACTCTTTTATTATTAATTTATTAATTTCTCAGAATCTTTATAAAAGTGGGTGCTTGATCTTACATACAAAAAAGATAAAATAAATGACATACCGTTTTAATCAACAAAAAATAATAATTTAAAGTTAACAACCCCAAAAATATTATTAATCAAATAACACTCGATGTCATCCCCTTCCCTCTCAATGCATAAATTTGTTCTTTTGTTAAATTCTCTGATTACATTTTCAAGAATATTTGGATGATTACTTAAATATCTTACACTATTTCGAATTTTATTTTCCAAATCCTCTAAATTTCCAAGAGGCCTTTCAGAATTAACTCTGTTTTTTAACCACCCCCATAAATAGTAATCAAGTGGATTTAGATCGGGTAAGCGAGCAGGCCATGAAAATCATGAGTGTCTTCCAATCAATTACTTATTAAATTGTTCATTTAAATATTCAACTACGATACGAACACGATGTGCAGGTGCCCCATCCTACACAGAGAATTTCTTGTAGCTAAAGGCATATTCATTTTCCAATTTCATATTTAAAAATTGTAAATATCTTTCTGAATTTAAACTCTGCCGAAATATATAGGGCCCTATAATTTTTATTTAATACATTTATAACATTTATTTTTCGAGAATATTGATTTTTGCAGATAATTCGGAATCCGGTTTTTGTGTTGACTACCAACGACAGTTTTATGATGAAACTACACCATTTGTCGTTAATATAGCTTTATCCGTAAAGAAGATTTTCTTAGGAAATGTTCTATCAATTTCTATTTCACCTTATACCATAAAGCAAAATTCAGAACGTTTGTCGTAATCATGTTCTTGGAAAGTTTGAACATATCTTGGTTTAAATGCTTTAAACTTTAAACCTATTCGCCGCTAGTACTTTATATACTGTTGACTTTTCCAATCCTAAACATTTTCTAACAGATATTTGAGGATTTAATAGAATCGTTGATGTTGAATATTTTTTCATGAAACTTGGTACAGATCTATTTCAGAGGGGGCCAATTCCAGAGGCGTACACGGATTTTTAATAAAAAAATCGCTAATATGGATTATGGATTTTACAGCTCTGAATGCAATCTTGTAGGCTTTGGTTAAAAAAAAACTAGACGCCACTAGGCTCCAAAATACACCTCCCCCCACACATTAAAAAAAATCGTCAAAATCGCTCCATAAATAAAACAATTATGAGGGTGGCCCGCTTTCAAATGAGTCACTCTGTATATACCGGGTGACCCAGGGTTCTGTAAAAGCCCCATAACCTATTTGTTATTTGAGATATCGACTTCTAGTTTTGTTGAACTGGTACCCACACTTATTTTACATATTTTAAAAATATGTATGTTTTTGTACAGGGTGCCCCAATATACATAACAGAACAAAGTTATGTTTTTTTAAATGGAACACCCTATATTTTATACTTTATTTTCAACCCTGTTGAGAAGCTGATAAAAATAGTATCAGATAGTATGGGTCTATAATGGACGGTTGGTTAGTTATGGGCAAATTTGTGGCAAAAACATGTACACATTGAAAAAATTGCAGAAGCGCTCCTAGCAAAGCTAGAGTCATTTTTAAAACACTAAAAAATTTTCCACATCATGAAGAATAATACAAATCGGCTTTGGTTCTTTTTTGTTCATACTGCTATACAGGGTGTCAACATACGCAAAATAATGGATAACTATTTTTTTCAAATGGAACACCCTATATATCTTGCCACCAATGCATAGAATTTTTAATAAGCATTCCAATGATGTACAATTTGTATAATGAAATATTAAGGATTCTTGAGATTTATCCATAAAAACATTTTTCTTTTATCACCTCCTGCTCATTTTTGGATTTTCAGCCAAAACTATGCATTTTCTGAAAAAATAATAAGAGACCAAAGTTGTAGAACGGAAAATTCTAGTTCTCTCTACCTTTCCAATAATGCGTGCATTGCCCGCCAGAGTGCGCAAAATCGTGACCATATATGCATTTTAGCGTTTTTCTCAAATTTTTTGTTAATTAATTGCACTATGCTTTATTTTCCACGTTCTCTAGCTGAAAAACGAGTAATTATAGAATTATTCAAATGACCTACATCGATTGAAAATATTCCGCTTTACAACTCTTAAAAGAAGGAATTTTTGCCCAAAATGCATAGTTTTCGATAAAAATGCAAAAAACCATTGAAAAACGCAAAAATTGATACATACATTTTCAATTTGCATTTTTAGGGAAAACTATGCATTTTTGGCAAAAACTGCTTCTATTAAGAGTTGTAGAGCGGAACATTTTCAATCGATACGGGCCATTTTAATTTCCCTATAATTTTCCGTTTTTTCCGCTAGAGGGTGCGAAAAATAAAGTATAGTGCAATTTATTAATAAAAAATTTGAAAAGAAAACTATAAAATGCATATACGGTCAAGATTTTTTGCGCTCTGGCGGGCAATGCAAGCATTATCTTAATAGTTGAAAGACCTGTATCGATCGGAAATTTTTCGCTCTACAACTTTGGTCTCTTATAATTTTTCCTGAAAATGCATACTTTTGGCTGAAAATCCACAAATCAGCAGAAGGTGACAAAAGAAATATGTTTTTATTGATAAATCTCAAGAATTCTTAATATCTTGTTATACAAACTGTATATTATTGGAAAGCTTATTAAAAATGCCATAGATTGGTGGAAATTTATATAGGGTGTTCCATTTAAAAAAAATAGTTATCCATTGTTTTGCGTATGTTGACACCCTGTATAGCAGTATGAATAAAAGAGAACCAAAACCGATGTGTATTATTCTTTATGATGTGGAAAATTTTCTAGTATATAAATAATGATGCTATCTTTGCTAGGAACGCTTCTGCAATATTTTCAATGTGTACATGTTTTTGCCACAAATTTGCCCATAACTAACCAACCGTCCTTAATAGACCCATACTATCTCATACTATTTTTATCAGCTTCTTAAGAGGGTTGAAAATAAAGTATAAAATATAGGGTGTTCCATTAAAAAAAACATAACTTTGTTCTGTTATGTATATTGGGACACCCTGTACAAAAACATACATATTTTAAAATGTGTAGAATAACTGTGGGTACCAATTCAAGAAAACTAGAAGTCGATATCTCAAATAGCAAATAAGTTATGGGGCTTTTACAGATCCCTGGGTCACCCGGTATATACAACGTGTCCACGTAAGTATGCAAAATATGGGAAACTTTTTTATTATTAATTTCTCAGAAAATTTGATTGTTTATAAAAGTTGGTGCTTGATCTTAAACATACAAAAAAGACTAAACAAATAACATTCGACGCTATATTAGCAAGATAATGAAAAAAATGTATAACTTTTGCACTTTTAATGCGAATTTTATCAAGTATTCTCAGTTTTGACTTTTCTGTCATTAATATTTATTACTGACAAATGATTAATTAGTATTTTATTAAGAGTTGTTGTCTCCTAAATTATGGAAGAGCAATTAACTTTACAAGACAGAGCAGAGTTGGTGCTAAATGTGGCGGTAACTGTAAAACCTGCAGAGAAGCAGCTGAAATATTTAACAGCAGGCACTCCGAAAAAAGAATCCGTTATTCACAAGTGTCAAGAATAGTAAAGCAATTTAAAAGGACCGGAAAATTTGAATTGCATTTTTAAAAATAACGTAGTAAACCTGTGAGAAATATCTGTTAGAAAATGCACCAGAAGTTTAGGATTGGGAAAGTCAACAGTACATAAGGTTCTATCGGCGAGTAAGTTTAAAGCCTTTAAACCAAGATATGTTCAAACTTTCCACGAACATGACTACGACAAGCGTTCTGAATTTTGTTTCATGGTACAAGCTGGAATAGAAATTGATAGAACATTTCCTAAGAAGACCCTGTTTACGAATGAAGTTACATTTACTACAAATGGTGTAGTTTCATTACAAAACCGTCGTAGGTGGTCAACAGAAAATCCAGCATTCCGAATGAACTGCAAAAATCAATATTCTGGAAAAATAAATGTTTGGTGTGGAATTTTGAACAGAAATATTGTAGTGCTCTACAAAGATATTTAGAATTTTTAAATATGAAATTAGAAAATGAATTTAACATTGGCTGTGTAATGAATCAAGGGGGGGTCATACACATTTATTTTTTTGACATTAATAACGGAAATATTACGCGAACTAGAAAAAATCTCACGTCGCACTTTTCGAAATAATTAAAGGGTCCATCCGGTGTCCATACGAGGTAAGGGTGCGCGCCACTCGAAGAAGGAATGTGGAGGGCCCCCGCGGGCGCATATACAGATCCGCGCGAGAACAATTAAGGGGTTTTTGTTTAGTCTACAGTTTAGAGTATCAATGTGAATCAAGGCCACGGGAGATCGGGAAAATTCCTATTCTCACGATCAAATTGATCTGTGATCATCAAACTAAATAGTGGATCAGGCGGACGAGTAAAAGAAACCAGTAATGAGATGCTTCACTATTTCAAAACGATATAAAAGGGCCCGAATCACAGCAAACGTGGTCAGATGACCGCCACTAGTCTTCCCTGATTACTGGTACTGACTAAAGGTAATTACAAAATTAATTTGTTATTAAATTCAACCATAGACATGGGTTATCGACAAGGTCTCCGTGCGGATTCGTCCGCGACTGGCGATCTGACTGATCTCACATGAAATCACGACGAAATGACCAATAAATAAAAAGGGTAATTACAAAATGAATTTGTTATTATATTCAACCATAGACATGGGTTATCGACAAGGTCTCCGTGCGGATTCGTCCGCGACTGGCGATCTGACTGATCTCACATGAAATCACAACGAACTGACCAATAAATAAAAAGGGTAATTACAAAATGAATTTGTTATTAAATTCAACCATAGACATGGGTTATCGACAAGGTCTCCGTGCGGATTCGTCCGCGACTGGCGATCTGACTGATCTCACATGAAATCACGACGAACTGACCAATAAATAAAAAGGGTAATTACAAGATGAATTTGTTATTAAATTCAACCACCAACATGGGTTATCGACAAGGTCTCCGTGCGGATTCGTCCGCGACTGGCGATCTGACTGATCTCACATGAAATCACGACGAACTGACCAATAAATAAAAAGGGTAATTACAAAATGAATTTGTTATTAAATTCAACCACCGACATGGGTTATCGACAAGGTCTCCGTGCGGATTCGTCCGCGACTGGCGATCTGACTGATCTCACATGAAATCACGACGAACTGACCAATAAATAAAAAGGGTAATTACAAGATGAATTTGTTATTAAATTCAACCACCAACATGGGTTATCGACAAGGTCTCCGTGCGGATTCGTCCGCGACTGGCGATCTGACTGATCTCACATGAAGACATGACAAACTGACCAGTCCTCAAAAGATTGTGTTTTTTTTGGTTTTATTTTTTTGAGTTATAACAAATGCAGTAAATTTGGGTAGTACGCGTAGTATGGTCACGGCACTAAATTTTGTAACGGGGAAAATAATCATTGTAACTTAACCATTGTAAAATATCTGATAGACGATTTCGTTACATTTTTTTTGTTCTGATAATTGTAAAATATGTTATGAATAATTTCACTGCACATTTAAAATTTGAATCTAAGGATAATAAACTGATCATTCGTTAAACTCAATACCTTTTGTTTTATTTATAAGTAATTGATTAATTCCTGTTTCCTGGTAATTGTCCCAACGAAAACCGAACGATGTCAACTAGAATCACCAAATCAACTCAGAAAGAAAATAGTATAGATGATTCATATTAACATCCGTAACGAACTTGTTAAATAATTAAGGGTTACTACATATACAACACAACGTAAAACAATACAAATTGCAAATTTGTATGACACCGGGGTTCGAACCATTACATTGGTGCCGTGACCAGGATACGGGTGATAACAATCAATGTGCGTTATATAATGAAAATTTGCTATTATGTTTCTTTTGAGGGTGAGTAAAGGTTTAATTTTTACAACACTAATAAGGACACATTTAGGAGAGGATTTCGTAAGTATTTGGTGGGTATCAGAGTATTCAATGAGTAACAGAATATTCCATAAGTATCATAGGATTTCGTAAGTATTTGGTGGGTTTCGAGAGTATTTAATGAGTATCAGAATGTTCCGTAAGCATCAGAGGATTTCGTGAGTATTTGGTGGGTATCGAGAGTATTTAATGAGTATCAGAATGTTCCGTAAGCATCAGAGGATTTCGTAAGTATTTAGTGGGTATCGAGAGTATTTAATGAGTAACAGAATGTTCCATAAGTATCATAGGATTTCGTAAGTATTTGGTGGGTATCAGAGTATTTAATGAGTATCAGAGTATTCCGTAAGTATCAAAGGATTCCGGAAGTACTTGGTAGGTATCACAGTATTCAATAAGTATTAGAATGTTCCGTAAGTATCAAAGGATTCCGTGAGTATTAGAATATTCCGTGAGTATTAGAATATTCCGTGAGTAACAGAGTATTACGTATTAGAGTATTCGGTGAATATCATCGCATTGAGTAAGTATTAGATAATTCCATGACTAACCAAAGAAAGGGTTGGCCATCCCACTAGCAGATCAACAGATGGGGCTACGAGGGGAGATCTATGTCATCAGTGACCAGACGACATGGAAGAGTCAACAACATTTCGATTTCATATATCTCCAAGGGCACGATGCTCAAGAGAGGAATGGCCATTCTACAATGGAGCAAACTACGAGCCGAGGGCAACGGGAAACAGTGACGAGACAACACGGAAGAGGCTACAATGACAATGCTTTGTTTTCAGATATCTCTCCTCAGCAAAAACGTTCAAGGAGGGTCAGACCCCGTAAGATACAGGTCAGCAGGTGGGACTACGAGAGGGAGGCTACGTTGTCCATGAAAAGCCAGGGCATGAGAGTCAACAATCCCAAGGTTTTGTTTTCAGATTTCTTCATAGCTGGGACGTTCAAGGCAGGACTGACCACGCTGCATCGAGACCACGAGGTTAGAGTACAGGACGATGCCGATGTCATCATCGGTACCCTTCCATACGCATCAGACAGTCTCCGCCCAAATCAGCAGAGGAGGTGACAAGATGGGGGCGGCATCATCAGTGATGAAGCAGCACGTGAGGGGCAACAACACTAAGGTTTTCCCTTCAGATTTTTCCATGGCTAGGACATACAAGGCATCACCAACCACGCTACATCCAAATCAGAAGAGGGGATGGGGCGACACCTCCATGGACCAAACGAGACATACCTACGGGGTTGCCGCACCTAAGGCGGGACCAACCAATCCACATCAACGGGCCGGGCAACAAGAAAGATGGAGCAGGTGGAGTCAGGAAACAGTCACATTCGAGCAACATCCCCGAAAGGACCCTGCCTCAAGAATAATCAACGATATCCACAGACAATCCGATGAACTACAGATCTTCGGTTTTAGCCGGTACTAATCACACTTCCATAATACAAATATATGCAAAAAAAGGGGTGGTTTTAAAATCTCAATATATCTTGTATAAAGTGAAATTTTAAAAGGGGGCGAATGTAATGAATCAAGGGGTGGTCATACACATTTATTTTTTTGACATTAATAACGGAAATATTACGCGAACTAGAAAAAATCTCACGTCGCACTTTTCGAAATAATTAAAGGGTCCATCCAGTGTCCATACGAGGTAAGGGTGCGCGCCACTCGAAGAAGGAATGTGGAGGGCCCCCGCGGGCGCACATACAGATCCGCGCGAGAACAATTAAGGGGTTTTTGTTTAGTCTACAGTTTAGAGTATCAATGTGAATCAAGGCCACGGGAGATCGGGAAAATTCCTATTCTCACGATCAAATTGATCTGTGATCATCAAACTAAATAGTGGATCAGGCGGACGAGTAAAAGAAACCAGTAATGAGATGCTTCACTATTTCAAAACGATATAAAAGGGCCCGAATCACAGCAAATGTGGTCAGATGACCGCCACTAGTCTTCCCTCATTACTGGTACTGACTAAAGGTAATTACAAAATGAATTTGTTATTAAATTCAACCCTATGGTTGAATTTAATAACAAATTCATTTTGTAATGTCTATACATGGGTTATCGACAAGGTCTCCGTGCGGATTCGTCCGCGACTGGCGATCTGACTGATCTCACATGAAATCACGACGAAATGACCAATAAATAAAAAGGGTAATTACAAAATGAATTTGTTATTAAATTCAACCATAGACATGGGTTATCGACAAGGTCTCCGTGCGGATTCGTCCGCGACTGGCGATCTGACTGATCTCACATGAAATCACGACGAACTGACCAATAAATAAAGGTAATTACAAAATGAATTTGTTATTAAATTCAACCATAGACATGGGTTATCGACAAGGTCTCCGTGCGGATTCGTCCGCGACTGGCGATCTGACTGATCTCACATGAAATCACGACGAACTGACCAATAAATAAAAAGGGTAATTACAAAATGAATTTGTTTTTAAATTCAACCACCAACATGGGTTATCGACAAGGTCTCCGTGCGGATTCGTCCGCGACTGGCGATCTGACTGATCTCACATAAAATCACGACGAACTGACCAATAAATAAAAAGGGTAATTACAAAATGAATTTGTTATTAAATTCAACCACCAACATGGGTTATCGACAAGGTCTCCGTGCGGATTCGTCCGCGACTGGCGATCTGACTGATCTCACATGAAATCACGACGAACTGACCAATAAATAAAAAAGAGTAATTACAAAATGAATTCGTTATTAAATTCAACCACCGACATGGGTTATCGACAAGGTCTCCGTGCGGATTCGTCCGCGACTGGCGATCTGACTGATCTCACATGAAATCACGACGAAATGACCAATGAATAAAAAGGGTAATTACAAAATGAATTTGTTATTAAATTCAACCATAGACATGGGTTATCGACAAGGTCTCCGTGCGGATTCGTCCGCGACTGGCGATCTGACTGATCTCACATGAAATCACGACGAACTGACCAATAAATAAAAAGGGTAATTACAAAATGAATTTGTTATTAAATTCAACCACCAACATGGGTTATCGACAAGGTCTCCGTGCGGATTCGTCCGCGACTGGCGATCTGACTGATCTCACATGAAATCACGACGAAATGACCAATAAATAAAAAGGGTAATTACAAAATGAATTTGTTATTAAATTCAACCATAGACATGGGTTATCGACAAGGTCTCCGTGCGGATTCGTCCGCGACTGGCGATCTGACTGATCTCACATGAAATCACGACGAACTGACCAATAAATAAAAAGGGTAATTACAAAATGAATTTGTTATTAAATTCAACCACCGACATGGGTTATCGACAAGGTCTCCGTGCGGATTCGTCCGCGACTGGCGATCTGACTGATCTCACATGAAATCACGACGAACTGACCAATAAATAAAAAGGGTAATTACAAGATGAATTTGTTATTAAATTCAACCACCAACATGGGTTATCGACAAGGTCTCCGTGCGGATTCGTCCGCGACTGGCGATCTGACTGATCTCACATGAAATCACGACGAACTGACCAATAAATAAAAAGGGTAATTACAAAATGAATTTGTTATTAAATTCAACCACCGACATGGGTTATCGACAAGGTCTCCGTGCGGATTCGTCCACGACTGGCGATCTGACTGATCTCACATGAAATCACGACGAACTGACCAATAAATAAAAAGAGTAATTACAAAATGAATTTGTTATTAAATTCAACCATAGGCATGGGTTATCGACGAGGTCTCCGTGCGGATTCGTCCGCGACTGGCGATCTGACTGATCTCACATGAAGACATGACAAACTGACCAGTCCTCAAAAGATTGTGTTTTTTTTTGGTTTTATTTTTTTGAGTTATAACAAATGCAGTAAATTTGGGTAGTACGCGTAGTATGGTCACGGCACTAAATTTTGTAACGGGGAACATAATCATAGTAACATTGTAAAATATCTGATAGACGATTTCGTTACATTTTTTTTGTTCTGATAATTGTAAAATATGTTATGAATAATTTCACTGCACATTTAAAATTTGAATCTAAGGATAATAAACTGATCATTCGTTAAACTCAATACCTTTTGTTTTATTTATAAGTAATTGATTAATTCCTGTTTCCTGGTAATTGTCCCAACGAAAACCGAACGATGTCAACTAGAATCACCAAATCAACTCAGAAAGAAAATAGTATAGATGATTCATATTAACATCCGTAACGAACTTGTTAAATAATTAAGGGTTACTACATACACAACACAACGTAAAACAATACAAATTGCAAATTTGTATGACACCGGGGTTCGAACCATTACAGCTGCAAGAAATTCTCTTTGGTTTATGCAGGATGGGGCACCTACACATAGTGCTCGTGTCGTAGTTGTATATTTAAATGAACAATTTATTGAGAAATTAATTGGAAGACAGTCAGGATTTTCATGGCCTGCTCGCTCGTCCGATCTAAATCCACTTGATTACTTTTTATGAGGGTGGTTAAAAAACAGAGTTTATTCTAAGAGGCCTTTTGGAAATTTAGAGGATTTGGAAAATAAAATTCGTAATCAATTCAATCAATTTATTTATTATGTTGGTTGCTACATTTAATGCAGATACATTCGTCATAAGATTAAATTAAAATGGAAATAAAAATATAAATATTACGAAAATAAAATATTACAAAAATGAGACATAGTACATAATACAAGGTACAAGTTAAAATTTACATGTGATATAAGTCCGTTTATTTATATAGGTTTGCTTTGCAATAGATCAATAAATTCTTTTACATTGTAAATAGAGGTCGATGCCAACAGTAGTTTTAGTTTGCTTTTAAAGTGCTTTAAATCGTTTTGTTTTATGTTTTCCGGGAGTTTGTTATACAGGACACTACCTGCGTGGATAGGGGATTTTCGGTGTTGTTCAGTATTGAAGTTTGGTATGTGAATCTTTGAAGCATGTCGAGTATCATGGTTATGTATAGTTGTGTGAGTTTTAAGTGTGATTTTAATATTGTGAATGTATGATAGCAATTTATATATGTAGATTGATGGGGTGGTCATAATATTTTTATTTTTAAATGTCGCACGACATGTATCACGATATTTTATGTTAAAAATCAATCTTAGAATTTTTTTTTGTACGATGAATACCTTCGTAGCTGTAATTGACTGTCCCCACAGGACAATGCCGTAGCACAGGAGTGAGTGTACCAGTCCATAGTATACCGACATAATACCATCTTCGTCTAGTAGGTGTTTCAATCGATATAGTGCGAAATATGCTTCAATTTGGATACAAGGGTATTTATGTGCGTAGTCCAAGATAGGTTCTTATCAATTTGTATGCCCAGAGATGTTGTATGTTAGCTAATTTCTATAATGTTATTATTTACATTAATTGAAGTGGTTATTGTATAAAGGAAACAAGTCCACCTTTGACACAAATATAACTAGCATAGCCATTTTTAAGATCTTGAGTAAACGCATCAATGGGTCTAAAAAGGAAATTTATTGTGCGATACCACATAAATTTACAAGCTTTACAAATTCTCGTTGATTGTATAATGGTAACAAGTCCCGGACAAGTTTCATTTATACACTCAATTTGATGGCGCTGCAGTCGTATTGTTTACAAAACGCGATACGAGCACATTGCTCGTTGTTATTATGTCAAGTACGGAGTGATGCATCGCCGCCTAGACGAAAAAAGGGTGTTCGATATTGTGAAAAATATAAGAACAATGTTCGCATTAAATCACGATTGCTTGGGGAAAGTTACACTAATCAAAAAGGTGTAGAAAAACCCTCAAAACAAACAGGTCCGGACTGCAGGTAATTGTTAACATTATATTATCAATATTTGTATGAAAATTTCCACTTCTTTCGATAATATAACTGCTATCAAATCGGTATTTCTTGCAGATGTAAATTAAAATGCACTGAGAAGTTCTCAGAAAACGAGAAGAGATCCATTTTGAAATCTCTGTACTCTGGCAGATCAAAAAATGAGCAAGACACTTTCTTGATGGGGCTATTGGAAGCCAAGGATATTAAGAGGCACAGATCAAGAAATCAAGAACCCAAACAAGTACGCAAAAGTAACTTTACATATCATATTTTAAATGAAAAACAGCGATTTTATGTATGCAAAAAGGCATTTCTTAGCCTTTATGCCTTATCAAGTAAGGCAGTCTTTCGTCTAACATCGCTGCTGTTAAATGGCAGTACTCCTACTGACAAACGTGGTTTTTTAAAAATTAATGCACACATTAGAATGTTTCCAAAAAAAGAAACTCATTATGGCAACAAACCGTTAACATATCTTGATACACATTTAACCGTAAAAAAATGTATGAAATGTTTTGTTTGGAAAATGTCGATTTGGCAGTTATTGTTAAGTATGAATACTACTTAAAACATTTCAATGAAAATGTTGATTATAAATTTGGAAGACCACAGGTAGACGTATGTCCAACATGTGAAGAATTGGACATGAAATTAAAAAGTAGTACTTTGAACGATAACGCCAAACGTGTGGCCACTGCAGAACTACTGGTGCATAAGAGGCGGGCTTCAAAGTTCTATAAAAAAATTCAGTCTGTAACAGAATTGTGTACAAAAAACAAAAACGTAGGTGCGTTAGTTTTCGATTTTATGCAGAATTTGCCGCTACCGTTTATGCCAGTGAAAACTTTGGCAGTACATTTTTGGAATTCACGATTTAAAGACCAATACGGCAACATTTTATACATACTTCGAGGGCACTGCACAAAAAGGCGCTAACGAGGTAGTTACTTTCTTGTAAGATTATATTAAACAAATACCAGAAGATGTTACAGAACTGTATGTATTTAGTGATGCTTGCGGGGGCCAAAACCGTAACCACACAATTATACGATTTCTGTTAACCCTAAAAATGAATGGGAGGTTCAATCAAATTCATCAGTACTTCCCTGTCCGCGGTCATTCCTTTCTGCCTTGTGACAGAGACCTTGGCTTGATAAAGAGAGTCATTAGGCGTCGTGATCGTATTTATGCACCAGATGAATATATTTCATTAATAAGAACTGCTAAGAGAAAACAGAACCATCCTTCAAAGTTAAACTGGTGACTACAGAAGAGGTACTGGATTTCAAGACATGGTGGCCTACATATTTTAAGAAAACTTCCAAAGAGATCGTTGTAGGACCGAACAAGGCAAAAGAAAATTTCAGCATATCTAACCTATCAAAGTTCTACTCCTGGGTTTGTTCTTGTCAGGAACTTCATAGATGGTTTGTATACCTCAAAATGTCGCTTATCAAAAGATATTGCCACACCCCCATTACCCATTCAGAAGGCATACCAAGAAAAAGTACCCATCAAAGCTAAAAAGCTTAAAGATATTGAAAAAATTATCAAGTATATTCCAGATGAATATCAGGAGTTTTACAGACAGTTTCAAAACTGGCCATCTACCAGCAAGCAATATGAGTCTGAATAATCTATCTTTTATATTTTCATTCATACATGTTCATTTTATAAAAGTTTTGTAATACAATTAAAGCTGTTTTCATAAATCGTCGTATTATTCATAATGCATTTTCAATTTATTGTGTAAAGGAAACAAGTTTACCCAAAGAAAATAATTTATAAATTTGTTATTAATAAGATATTACCCCCTATGTAGGGCCTTTATCATTAAGCTAACCCACTGCTTCATTTCGTCTGTGGAATGAAATGATAAAGGAATTACCGTTTCCGTCCTATTCAGTTTTTTTCATTTTTCTCAAATCGAACTATTATTATGGACTTGTTTCCTTTATACAATAACCGCTTCAATTGTGTATTTAGATGGTTTGGTGTGTGTATTGTAAAATTCGACGCAAACTGTTTTTGTGTAATTTATAATTAAATTGTTTCGGTTGCACCATAATACAAATTGATTTATTACTCTACTAAGCTTATTATTACATATTTCACTATTTGGTCCACTCACTATCATTGATGTGTCATCAGCAAACATACATATATGGGAGTCGATAACATGTGTGGGTAGGTCGTTTTCAAAGAGTATAAAAAGTAGCGGGCCTCTCACACTCCCTTGTGGTACCCCCAATGTTACATCATATGTGTTCAATGTAGTGTTGTCTAATTTAATAATTAATTTTCTGTTTTCAAGATATGACTTAACCCAATCATTGACGGATCCTCTAATTCCTAATGCGTGCAATTTATTCAAGATAAAATTTAGATCTAAGCAATCAAACGCTTTGGATACGTCAAAAAATGCTCCTATTACTTTATAGTTTTTGTCCATTGCATCATATATTTGTTGTACAAAGTCTATGGCGGCTGTTTCCGTAGATTTATTACAGCGATAGCCATGCTGCGAGTGATTGAATTTATTGTATTTGTTTAGAAATTTTGTTATTTTTTTGCAGACAACCTTCTCGATTATTTTTGAAATAGCGCTAAGTAATGCAATTGGCCGGTAATTTCCACAATTTTGCGGGTTTCCGTAATGGTGTAAGATAATCATCCCAATATTCTTGAAAATACTTGACTTGTGAATATTATAATTTTAATCTACTCCACCAATAAAGAATACTGAATACTGAATACTGAAAATCAGAGATTTTAACAGAAGAACAAATTTATGTATTGTGAGGGAACGGGATCATATCGAGTGATTGTTATTTAATTAATAATATCGTTAATGTATGTCATTTGTTTTGTCTTTTTTGTATGTTTAAGATAAAGCACCAAATTTTATAAACAACACAATTTTCTGAGAAATTAATAATAAAAAAGTTTCCCATATGTTGCATACTTACCTGGACACGTTTTATATAATATAGTATACGGGTGGTCTGAAATACCCAATATACAGGGTGTCCGAAAAGTATGGAATATCCCGTATAGCTCAATAAATATCCTCTATAGAGACACCTTGCATATATCAAATTTATTTTTTGCTATAAACAAAAGCGCAACGAATGACACTTACATTTTTTTAAATGACAAGGCACATCTTTATTATACTCATTTGATAGAGTTTTTTTTCAACAATATGAAACTTGATTAAAAAAAAATTCAATAAATACAAAAAAAATGTCTTGGATATATATTTTTTTTTGTAAAATCAAATTGTTTAATAAATGAATAATGTATTTCAAGTAAACTCACAGCAAATGTTCAAAGTGTAACCATTCAAGATTTGACAGTGGTAAATTCGGTTTTTAAAACCATTTTTTTTTCGATACTTCATGTCCGATTTGATTAATGAAATGACAATAAAATGGTTAATGAAATGAAAATAAATATCCAAGACCTTTTCTTATTTTTCTTGAAATTTTTCTTATGTAAAAGTTTTATATCTCTATCAAATGAGTATAACAAAGATGTACCTTATCATAAAAAACAGTGTTATTCGTTGCGCTTTTGTTTATAGCAAAAAATAAAATTGATATATCCAAGGTTGTAGACAACTAAGGGCCGCTTTTACAATAGTCGGTTAAATTAAGGTTAACACTATCTCCGGATTAAATGTGATATTACGCTTTTACGATGCCTAGTTAAAGCAGGGTTAGGGTTAAGAAGCAGATAATTCGCAGTTATCTTATCCGGTGCTTGGAGCAGCAGATAAATCTCGGTTAAGAGGAGCCAGTCATTCATAAGAATCAGTAGAGGGCGTCATAAGCGTAATAAGCAATTATTTATTTTCAATTTTGTGGCTAATGGAAACCATAAATAAACAAATGAAAAATACCCAGCTAACAAGAAAGAGTATGTCGTCGGGGTGGGCGGTTTACAGTATCAACTGTTTTAAAACGCGTTTATAATTAATTGAATAAAATTGATATTATTCAAAAAATATATAAACAAAATTAAACTTTGAGGGTGTTAATCCGTACATTTCACATTACTATAAAAGGACCTGGCTCGAAAAAAAGGAAATTAGTAACATTGCACACATGGCGTTAGCATTTCATGGTGGAATGATAGTTGCGCCATTTTTAGTATTATGTATTATGCGAAAAAAGCTCTAGTAGTTCAGCCAATATCACAAAGATGGCACAATTAGAGTCGATAATACGTGAAAGCACATCGGCAACTTTGTATACAGCAGTTATAATCAAGGTCAACATTATGTACGGCTGCGAATTCACGCCTCGGAACTGGGGCGGCGGGGTGTCATTCAGAGGGCTGCATGGGCCGGGCTTTGGCCCGGCCCGGAAAGCCCGGCCCGGCCCGACGTCGGGCCGGGCCGGGCCAATTCGTATTTTTCAAACTCCGAGCCGGGCCGGGCCGGGCTTTCCGATGGATAATTTAACCCGAGCCGGGCCGGGCCGGGCTTAGATAAATTTAATTTTATTATATTTTGAAAAGCAACAACAAAGTGAATTGAAAAAAAAAATGTTATTAACACAAATTCAGTGTATTTTAAGAATTTTAAGGAATACATGGGTCCAGTAATTTTATTTATTTAATTCAACATTTTTCGGGAACGGGTCGGGCCGGGCCGGGCTTTGAATATTCAATTCCGGGCCGGGCCGGGCCGGGCCCGCAGCACATTTTCGTTTCATCGGGCCTGGCCTGGCCGGGTTTTAAATTTTCACTGTCGGGCCGGGCCGGGCCGGGCTTTCGAAAACCCGCTTCTGCAGGGCTCTGGTGTCATTCACGGTATTTACGATTGCATGGAGCCAACCGCAATATGCAAAGGAAGAGGATAGAGAATGAATCGTTGTCGAAATATTTCAACTTGTAATTTATCGCACTCTCTCGTCTCCGATTGGCGTTTGACGAACCCGACATGCTTCTTTCTAGTCCACGTGGACTCGCCGGCCTCGCCGCTAACATGATAAACAAACAAACAAAGAAATTAAATACTCTGGTTTCGGAGCCGACATTCGGGAATGGAAATATATACATTATAATTGATTTGCCTGAAAATAGTTTAGTGGACTTGGTAGTTTGGTAAACTATTTTCTCCGAAAAATATGAAATAATAGTTATTTAAGCAACAAGGAACGTAAGGACGTATTAACATTTGAGGTAGGCGAATACGAACCGAGGCGGAGCCGAGGCTCGTCGCCTGCCGAAAATGTTAATTGTCATTACGTTCCGTGTTGCTTATTAATTTTTTTCCGCTACCGGAAATGTAATACTTAGAAAAGATCAGAAAATATTCTAAAATATGGCTTGTAACATTTGGGATTCAAATGTTTATTGTCACCTATGCGTTCTATGCGTCCTATGGCAACCCAGCAACGGAGAAAACAATGTCGAATTTTGTTTGTTTGTGTCAATCCAGTGACAGTTTTTGCGGGCACGGATGCAAACGAAGCTGCGAATATTGCGTGTTAGAATGTGTTACCGACAAAATCTAAAAAGGTATGTGTCCTGTTACGACTCTTTTTAAGCAGTGGTTATGTAAAAAGGATGCCGATTCTGTAGGTATAGACGAAAATGTGTTGCTCGCCTATATGTTGGAGCGTTACGTTTCTGTTTATTATTTTCCTAGGTCCGTAAGTAAAAATTAAGTTCCGTCGTCAAGGACAACAAACACCACGAATGTTATCAGCCACTTACGGTACCTGTAACCATGCATGCAATGCGTATTTACGTTGTCGGTAGCGGAAAAAAATATTTATCTTAACTTATTCTTTAGAAGTTGTTCATTTTGGCATTCTCTATAATTATTATTGACAAAAAATTGCTGTAACTATTATCGTTTCATAATTATAAACCAAAAATTTAAAAAAATTAATAAATTTTTTTCTCGAATAGCAATGATTTTATGAAAAATATTTTCAAGCAAAAGCTATTCACTTCTTTGTTTTCTTCGATGTTTGTTTAAATGTTTTTGTGATATTTTTTATATTGAAGAAAATATTGGCAAAAAACAAAAAACAGTTAAGGTAAACACCCACTTCCGGTGTACGAAATTTTACCAAAAGCTTTTCAGTTCTTCGGATTATCAAATAAAACTTATGTTCAAAGTTTCATATCAATTGCTCCATTGGTTTTTGAGATACAGCGCACACAGACACACACACACACACACCGACGCACGCACGCACACACGCACGCACGCACGCACGCACGCACGCACGCACGCACGCACGCACGCACGCACGCACGCACGCACGCACGCACGCACGCACGCACGCACGCACGCACGCACGCACGCACGCACGCACGCACGCACGCACGCACGCACGCACTCACGCACGCACGCACGCACGCACGCACGCACGCACGCACGCACGCACGCACGCACGCACGCACGCACGCACGCACGCACGCACGCACGCACGCACGCACGCACGCACGCACGCACGCACGCACGCACGCACGCACGCACGCACGCACGCACGCACGCACGCACGCACGCACGCACGCACGCACGCACGCACGCACGCACGCACGCACGCACGCACGCACGCACGCACGCACGCACGCACGCACGCACGCACGCACGCACGCACGCACGCACGCACGCACGCACGCACGCACGCACGCACGCACGCACGCACGCACGCACGCACGCACGCACGCACGCACGCACGCACGCACGCACGCACGCACGCACGCACGCACGCACGCACGCACGCACGCACGCACGCCGCACGCACGCACGCACACACACACACACACACACACACACACACACACACACACACACACACAGACACAATTTTTTTTTTTCCAGAAATTGTTGAAATGACATCTAGGGACCCCAAAACGGATATTTCCGTAAAAAAAATTTTTGAAAAAAAAATCACGATCACAATACTTTCTCGTACTTCGTAACGGAGAAAGTAAAAAGGATAAACAGCACTTTCAGTATGGGAAATTAGTTACAGCACGCACAAACAGACACACAGGACGCACACACACACACACACACACACGGTAAGGGAAAGTATTGTGTTCGTGAAAAATGTTTCCATTTTTACTTTCTGCGTTACGAAGTACGAGAAAGTATGGAGATCGTGAAATTTTTTTCAAATTCTTTTTACAGAAATATCCGTTTTGGGGTCCGTAGATGCCATTTCAACAATTTCTGTAAAAAAAAATGTGTCGGTGCGTGCGTGTGTGTGTGTGTCTGGCTGTGTGTGTGTCTGGCTGTGTGTGTGTCTGTGTGTGTGTCTGGCTGTGTGTGTGTCTGTGTGTGTGTCTGTGCGCGCTGTATCTCAAAAACTAATAAAGCAATTGATACGAACCTTTGAATATAAGTCTTATTTGATAAATCGAAGAACTGAAAAGCTTTTGGTAAAATTTCGTCAACCGGAAGTGGGTGTCTACCTTAACTGTTTTTCGTTTTTTTTACAATATTTTTCTAAATATGAAAAATATCACAAAAACATTTATATAAATATTGAGGACAACAAATAAATGAACATCTTTTTCTTGAAAATATTTTTCATAAAATCATTGCTATTTGAGAAAAATATTTATTATTTTTTTTTCATTTTTGGTTTATAATTATGAAACGATAATAGTTACAGCAAATTTATTTTAATAATAATTATAGGGAATGCCAAAATGAAAAACCTATAAAAAATAAGTTTTTTTAGAAATCTCTTTGGTTTTTGAGTAAACTGACTATTAGGTTTGAAGTAAAATTTGTTATTTCCATCTTTCATGATTTTGACGTTTTAAACGTCAGTTTCATCCGATTCTATAAAACCCTCGATGTACATTTAAAATATGATTTAAATTGAAAATAACCAACGTATGAATATTATACGATTAAATCGGGGAAAGTAACTTGATTGCCACAATAGGCATTTTTTAGAAAACGTCGAAATCGCTTTTAGGGACCTCAAAACGGATAGATCCGTTAAATAATTTGAAAAAAAATTCACCTTCCAATCCTTTCCCGTACTTCGCAACGGATAAAGTAAAAAGAAAGTTTGACCAGTCAAAATTACTAAACCATAATTACTCATTTTCTACTAGTGTCCTCTTTACTTTTATAAAAAAAATATTTGCCCAAAAAGTAATACCAAGAAAGAAAATATGTAAAAATGAACGATTACCTTCCAGGTTTCCATAAGAATTTAAAAAAATCTTTTTATATTGAGTCAGTAGTCATCGCTCATATTATCAATGCAACCAATGGTGTCAAAATTAAATCTCAAAAATAAAACTAAATAAACACTATACTACTTCAAACTAAAACAAGAAAAACAATATAACAATAACGGCTACTAAATGGGGGCTGAGAGGAACATTCAAATATGATTCTCAAGTCACGAATGATTTCAGTGCGACGCGTTCGTTACGCCGATACCGAAAACTACCTGCAAAGTTTCGCCCAAGAACCCATTTTGCCGCCGGAAAAAAGGTTTACTGTCCGAGATGTTTGAAGCAAATGTTATTCCAGCCTTTTTTTCGGTGCCACAATTCGTCGTTATTTTGGTTGAAATTTTTTGGTATAATAATACAAAATATTGCATTAATCAGTTATTATTCTACCAATAATTAAATTATTATTTTAAAACAAGGTATCGCGCGCAGTAGCAGTTATTGCATTCGTAGCCCAATTGGCGATTGACCTCGAAGTCCTTTACTGTGCGTGAGTGTCAACTCACTCGTTGTCTTTAAACTTGTTATTTTGGAGGATTGCGCCCGTCCATAGTTTGCTATTTTATCATATCATAATCTTCAGCGCATATAATGACGAATTATCGAACAAAAAAATATGATTGTATTATTGATGGAACTGGCTGCTAATATCCTCGGAGACTCCACACCGAAGTATCCGATTACAGAACGCGTCTCAAACATGAATCACTGGCAACGGGCGGAGCTTCTCTACGATGCGTACCACATATCACAATTGATTTCAGTGGAATTATCCAGGACCGGGGTGCGTAACGTTTTGTCGACACTACCTGCTTACCCCTCATCGACGGAAGGGGGGTGCAGATCCAAAGTGTCGTCCTTCGCCCACCAATCGTGGCTCGGGTATTCCGAGATGTTATTTTACATTGCCTGGTAGCCATTTATGTAATTCATGAATGGACTGAAACCTTCTTTATTTTGCACAATACACTTTCGTTGTACATACACTGTTGCTGTTATTATTTAAAATTATATCTACTTGTCAGGTAATTAGTGAATAACAGTGGCGTAGCGTGGGTCCTAGGGCGGGGGAGGGGCGGTTTAGTTTTCTAGGGCGACGGCCGCCGTTAAGAAGTGTATTTAAAAATATAGGTGTCCGTTATATGACCAAAGGTATTAATTATATAATGTTTAATAGTAATAATAATATTCTTTATTATCTAACAGATGAGCCAAAAGAGTGTCGACGAAACGTCACGCACCAGTCTTGTCGGCCTGCGACTCGGTTGGGCTTTCTACCTGGACCTATACACCATCGTCATTGGTGTGGTGGCCCGCCCTACTATCTTCGTTTCGAAATTTAATTTTAGGTGGGGATGGACTGCGACTCCATTTTTTCCAAAAGTGTCGACAAGACGACCCCGACTCCCAGGACCGTAAGAATTTGTCTCCAAACCCTCCGGCGAGGGCCTCTGGGAAGAGTCTAAAATTGGGAATTTTAAAGAGAGATACCCTCTTCAAGCGGGCGGCATAATGGAAGAAAAGAAACCACAATTTATGGCGTGTTGTTGAGGGTGTTTAAGTGGTTCGTCAGGGTTGTTTACATGCGTCGCGTCCATAAATTATAAAAAGGATGAACAGGCGAGACGTTTTCGTAAACTGGTATCAAGTCAACGTGGACTAATACCCAATGAATACAATGCGCCAATCCTCGAGCCGTATTCCTTTCCTGCACCAATGACAAAAATTCTATTTGAATTAATCTCGTTTTTCCAAAATCCACTTGAGATTATACTATTTTCGATTACTATTTTAAACCCTTTATCACAAATGCAAATTACTGATTTATTGGGGTTATTGTTCGGCCGAACTATTAAAAAAAACATACTTAGAAAAAATATTATTTACCTGTTCTATTGTTAAAATCGGGAATATTAAACTGAGCTAGTGTTGTATTTTATATTGTATATGGTAGATGCTGTATTTAAACGGGCATGCATAGGTCAATTTGGTTATAAATTTAATATATAATGTAATTTGATTAAGGCAAGAATGAATGTAATTGTAATAAGACAACAACCACAATATGTGTACCTCTATCGAGTATTTGATTCATTGTTGAAGTATTTTTAATCGCTGAGCCACAGAAATAGCAGCAAAATTAATATTTCTGTGTAAATTTTATAATCAAGTATTTTTAAGAATATCGTTTCTATGTACTTATGACATTAAATTGAAAAAAAACAATGTTTTATTTATTGATAGAAACCTTATGATTATTTAAAAAAATGAGTTGACTAAGATCATGATTTAAATGTATAGACTTAAATCGTCACATAAATACATACCAGTAAATTCCACGCCAATCCAGGGTCCCACAATTAACGACTGATTAAGGGTTACACAACTTTTATTTAAATTATTTTTTGATCTGGTTCATAATTAAAAAAATATAGCAATGCGATTTGTTGAAACCATAAAGTCAGAAAAATAGTCGATAGAATTAATTAAAACAAAGATTTTGATATTGTTATATACTTCATAAATGATTTTATTTGCAACAACATTTAATCGAAAGAAATAATATTTGCTCATTCCAGATTTAAGTGTAAATTTAAATCATTTCAGTGATTTTTTAAAATGAAATTACGTTAATAAAATTCATATAAATGGATATTTTGTGTATATTGCACTTTCAAATAAGCCCCAATTATGTATCTAATGTTCATTTCATGGTTTATTTTATTCGTTCTCATTTCACTTTACATGTGTTAATGCCGTTATGTGTTAATAATTGCCATTTAAAACTCGAAAATACGTTAATATGAAATAAATATGAATTGAGTTTATTTCATGAATGTTTGTTTGGACCGGATATTGAGATGCAACGCATTCATTCGAACGAATTCCTTTCAAAATTTAAAGGGACGGTCAAAAACAGGTAGAAAACTTGTGGGGTGAATCATGCGAACATCTGTATAAGATACATTTTCGAAGGCATGGCTCCTTATTTCAAAATAGATTTTTATTATAGCTATTTAAATTAATAATTTTCTCTAAGTATATTGCGGTTTGAAACTACACCAGTGTGCGTTTTAGAGTTTTAATTTAAATCAGGGTTCGGACGATATATATCATCGGATATATACCATGATATATATCACGATATATATCATGCTATTTATTCGATGATATATATCATGGATATTTATGAAACACACAATACCAAAAAATTCCCCTATTTCTCAAATATTCCCAGTTGCAGCAATATGAATAGTAAGTATTTGCTTTAATTTAAACTAGAGATGGGCGAAATGACTCTTTTTTGTCGAAAAGAGTTGATTTTTGAAGTGACTTAAAAATGAAAAAGTAAGTGTGAGCAAAAAAAACTCAAAAAAAGGTCCTCACTATGAAAATTCTTCAATTTATCTCTGAAAACATAGTGAAGAGCAAAAAAGTCTTCATTTCAAAAAATTTTCAATTTGATGTCAAATATTTTGACATTTTAAATGTTATTTTTTTACTATCTTGTAAGCAACTGTGTTTGTTTGCAATAAATAAATATAATATAAAGTATGCGCATTATATAATTAATAAGTCATATAAACATTAATATTAATGACCAAGAATAAATATCAAGAAGTTGATATATATCCGATATATTGATATTTATATAAATATCAGATATTTTCCGAACCCTGATTTAAATGAAAGACTCATGATATTCTTTGTTCCTTTACCTCTTAGATTTAGTCATTGTATAATTTAATTGAGCTCTTACTTCACCAGGCAGGAAAAAAATGATTAACCCCTCAATAGCATTAAGAATCATGCTTTTATTTTTAATAGTAAATTTTCCTTCTGTGGGAATCTGATTTATGGGGGGCTATTGTTCGGCCGAACTGTTTTAAAAACATTTAAAAAAATAATAACATTAATTAATATATAATATTAACCATTTATTATAATTATAACAAATATAAATGAAGTTGATATGTTAATTTAAAAACTAATTCAGTCATTATCTTACACCCCTCATACTATAACATACAATAACTTGTAAATTGAATACAGAACCGTGCATTTAAGTATTTTATTTTATCCTATAATGTTAACATGCCAATGACGCTTTAGCAACGAGTTACTTTAAGATAACTTTAACAACACTATTGTTAGAAATTCTTAACAACACTAGTTTTATTAAATGCATCTTAACGCAACTCGTTGCTAAGGAGTTATTGGCATACAAACAATGTTTCGCTTTCTGACGGTTTTCATTAAACATTTTCTTTAAATTAACAAAATGGAAATAGGATAAAATAAACCGTATTACAACATACCCAAATATACTGCGAGCTTGGATGAATTATCAAAAACATTTTTTTCGTACGTTTACCTTTTAGTAATTCATCTCGACATAACATTTGTTGTCAACAAATGTTATTGTCTCGTTAAATTACTAGGTAACAAGGTACTCAAAAAACGAATTTTTGATAATTAACCTTGATCTAGGTATATTACTACCGATAATTTAAAAACACTCGCTCCTATGTCGCTCGTGCTTTCAAAATTTTCTCTCGTTATGTAAAAAGCTTCATTACGTTACTTATATCATAAATTATTGTTATTTAACTTTATTGCGAAATCTACCTTTACTTCATTTATTCCATCCGGTAATCTTACTAAATTTAAAAGCGGGTAACAACTAATAATTATTTTATATTGTGAGACAATTAAATGTTCAGATTTACTTTTCGGCGTCAGATTTTAATTATCACATAAATGCCCGTCCTCTTAAGATCCCGCAAAAATGGGACCGACTACCTGATCTCAAGAAGGTCTCGACGCGACGTACTCATTTTGCCCAGTCGAACAGCGACCCTCCTTTCCCCGCAATTCTATTCATGAATTTGTTGGGGTAAGTAATAATCACTATGGGCTCATAAAAATGTCAGGGCCTTTTCCGGCACGGGTCTCGCTATCCATTTCAAAAGCAGGTATAACCTTTTTGGGAGATATCATTCAACGCACAGATTAATTACTGAACCTTAATATTTAGTTATCTCAAAATACAAGAAAAAACAACTATGGGTTATGTGTCTCCCCGTTACTTTTTAATACCATTTATTAATGTTACAATTATTTTCCTGGTAAAACATTGACGGAAAAAGCACAAGTTTTTCCAAATTAAACATATCTTATAAATATCTAATTAAATTTTGAAAAAGATTTGGATGGTAACAATTTTTTGCGAATTTGTATATAAACAAATATTTTAATTTAGATGTCTTCCAAAATTTTGGAAATTGTAAGGTAGAATTTCCAAAATATAAACATTTCAGTTGATGGAACATTTAAGTCGGTGCCAAATTCGATAGATGCCATGGAGTTATTTAATGTACACATTGTCCATGAGAAAATGGTGATTTTTTTTATTTTCTCATTGAAAAACTATTTTTTTATTATAATGAAATTAACTGTACATGAAATAATTTCTTTTAATGCTATTAGGCCTTCCCTACTATATACGCGTTAATGAGAGACAAGAGACAAGAAAGTTATTCGCTTTAAAAACAATATTGGGGGTAAGAATATTATATAAAAATAATAAATATACAGAACTATGCAATATATGGGACAATCTTGTATTAATGATTGAATAAAATAGAAAGGGATGCGCCAAATTTTTACAATAGTTTTGTTTCGTTAATTAATAAAAAAAAAATCCCACATGTTGCAAATTTTCTGAATCTTCAAATCGACGGCAATTGTTTTTAGATTTTGTATAAGAAATTATTGATTTTATCTATTTGATTACCCAGAAACTTAGGGACAGGGTTTTACAGATTTTGCTAGAATTGTAATGGCAAATTAATTCATAAATTATTTTATTTGCAAAGACATTTAATCGATAAAAATAATAATAATATTTTCTCATACCAGATTTACATTCCTTCCTTCAGTGACTTTTTACGATTTAAATTACGTTCATAAAATGGACATAAATGGATATTTTGTATATGTTGCACTTTAAAATACAGTGTGTTTCAGCCAAATGGAATAAATTCGATAATAAATAAATAGAGGCGTGTTCGACAAAACGCTTGGATACGCCGATTAGTATTTTTAGTTGTGCATTATTTTCAGCAAAAACTTTTTATACAGGGTGTGTCATGTAGCAGAGGCCAATACCAACTTTCTTATTTTAAATGCAACTCCCTATATATTATTCAATTTTTGGATTGTTCAGAAAATTCTAGATATATTTCATGTACCATGTCCTATACCTATCTTCAACTGTTTTTTTACTTATTAGTTTTTGTATTGTAGTGAATTTCTGTAATCAAATAATATTCTTTTTTTACTTTCTCCGTTACGAAGTACGAGAAACTATTGTGATCGTGAAACATTTTTAAATTTTTTTTTACGGAAATATCCGTTTTAGGGTCCCTAGATGCCATTTCAACAATTTCTGGAAAAAAAATGTGTCTGTGTGTTTGTTTCCGAAACAGTTGCAGATAGGTATAGGACATGGTACATGAAATATGTCTAGAATTTTATGAACAATAAAAAATGAAATAATAAACAGGGTGTTGCATTTAAAATAAGAAAGTTGGTATTGGCCTCTGTTACATGACACATCCTGTATAAAAAGTTTTTGTTGGAAAAAATGCGCAAATAAAAATACCAATCGACGTATCCGATCGTTTTTTCGAATACGCCCCCATTTATTTATTATCGAATTTATTCCATTTGGCTGATACACACTGTATGCTCCAATTATGCATCTAATTTGAATTTCTTGGTTTATTTTATCCATTCTCATGTTACTGTAAATGTGTAAACGTTTTTTTTTATGTGTTAATCGCTATTTAAAACTTAAAAATACGTATAATATGAAATAAATATGAATTGAATGTATTTAAAGTATGTTAGTTTGAACCGGATATTGGGATGTGACGTATTCATTGGAACGAATTTCTTTAAAATTTAAAGGGATGGTCAAAAACAGGTAGAAAACTTGGGGTGTGACGAATGCTAACATCTGCAAAATATGAAAAAAATGTGGCATGACTCCTACTTCTATAGATATTTAAAAATAGTTTTTTAATATTGCTATTTAAATTAATACCGTTCTATAAGTTTCTTTGCGGTTTTAAACTGAATTTCAATGTAACGCTACTAGAGAAATAAGTGTTATATTTTCCATTTTTTATTACGTCCATTTTCTCAATAATACTTTATTCATACATTGCTTATAAATATTAATATAGAAATAAATACCAAATAATAATAATAACGTAATTTCTGCATTATCACTGTTCACTTAAAAAAATCAAATTTGATAATTACATTTTTTATTACATTTTTTTAAACAAACCATCCTAGTAATGGCAAGCCATTGTGGCCAAATTTTAGTAGTTCTATTTTGTATTTTCCAGATCAACCTCGAATAGCTCGTTCATGGGAATAAAAAAATTAAATAATACTTAATACGATAATGTAATTTTAAATAAATATTTTTTATAAGTATAATTAAATGTTTTTAATCGGCAAGCGCATGGTTAAGACGTTTGCGATGTTTTTTTGAGAAGTGGCACTTCGAAACGTATTGTTGTTGCTATTGTCTTTTTTAACAATTTCACTCTGGTCGTAATTTCTGGATCAGATTAAAGAAACATATAAGGTCCATCTCATTAAATTAAACCAATTTCACATTCGCAAATCAATCAATAGAAAATAGACATTCTTTTGGTGAGATACTCAAGTTAATCTATTTTACCCAAAAAAGGCTTTTGAAATACATAAAGCGAAGCGTAATCCAGAGTTTCCCATAATTAACAACCAAATTTATTTGATTTTATCCTCATTATTTAATTTGGCAGTAATTATTCTAAAATTCAAAAAGGATTTTCAATTAAACGCATAATTTTCATGCGAGTAATTTGTATATAATTATAGATCGTATTGCCTAGAATTGTTAGTAGTTTATTCACTACCTGATAAAAACGGCTAGGGCATAGTCATAAATTTAAATTTCTTCACGGTTAGATCTTGAAAAGGATCACTAATGGTTGGTAGTAAACAAACCGCAACCATTGTTAATTTTATGAATAGGACCGTTGCGGGGGAAGCCACGCGCCCGGTCCATTGGGCAAAATGAGCAAGTCCTGTCTCGACGGCACGTGCCGGTGGTGGTGCGGCAAATGGCGACTAGGACGTTTCATCCACAGCGGCAGCAACAAAGGGTCAAACTTGCGGTTTGTTTACTACCAACCATTAGTGATCCTTTTCAAGACCAAACCGTGAAGAAATTGAAATTTATGACCGACACGTGCCACCCGACGACATTTGATACTTTACGGGCTACCCGGTGCAGGTAGTCCTGGCCTAGGGTGATCCAAGAGCACAATACGATGAAAAAACAAACCATAAGATGTAATTGCTGTTACTCGGTAATTTAATTTAATAAGGTTATCAATTGTAAGAAATAATTTAAATTAAATTATTATATTATCTGACAAGTAATTATGCGTGAAAAATCAGTTTAAACAACATGCCTTTTGTTTAAATGTATGTATTAATAACGTTTTTTTCTAAATTTGCAATTAAAACATTACAATGGTAATGACAGCTAACAGGGGTTTTTATTTCAAAAATTCCAGGACACCACCTATTTTCATAATAGTTTAAATTTTCTCGATTTCCCCTTAGTATAGAAAGTAAAGAAAAGTAATGATATGGTTATATGCAAAACTATTTTCTCTAGGAAAAACATTTTCATAGAATGGGCGAGCCGCACCTCGTTGACCTCCGGCTAGCTTACGGAGCCGGTATCGTGATGAGATTACCACAGAATGCAAAGAAAGGGATAAGAGGCATAAAAAAGCAGATTGGCGCGATAACAATCGCTATTATTTACAAGACAGAAATATTTACACGGCACAAAAATTAAATGTTCAAAGAAAAAAAAAATATACACTATACACTAAAAGTAACAGGAAAAGTCACATAAGTCACAATAACATAAAATGTTCAAAGTTAATGTTCAATAATTCATCGTGTAATAGTGGTATAATTTCTTTTTAAAGGAGAATGTAAAAAAAAACCGTTTTATTACCTAACGCCGCAACGGGTAAGATACACAATTCAGGGTGGATTAAATCGATTTTCTCTAAAACTATCAATGATTAAGAAAAATGTTTTAGATAAAAAATAAACGGTTTGGAGGGGAACATACGGTAGTGACCTTGATTTGACCTTATGATATCTATGTAAGGTCAGGTGCAAATCAATATGTGAGTTGTATATCAAAAACTAATACAGGAAATAACATGAAACTTTGAACATAAGTCTTATTTGATAATCCCAAAAATAAAACAGCTTTTAGTAAAATTTCGTACACCGAAACTGGGTGTTTGCCTTAACTGTTTTTAGTTTCTTTTCCATAATTTTTTAAATATGAAAAATATTACAGAAACATTAAGACAAATTAGAATTAGAAATATATCTTCCCTTATTGAATCAAACCAATTTCTCATTCGCAAATTGCTTACTTGAAAAAGTGAAGCATAATCTTAAGTTTTCCATAATTAATGAGCAGTTCCACTTCGTTTTTTCTTCATTATCTAATTTGATATAATATAAATACTTGTTTCTCTATTTACTTCAAGTTTGAAAGTGATCAGTACATAGTTCAAAATATAATTACTATATGATAAATAAGTGTGATATTAACAAAGATAGTATTCTTTATTTCAATTTTTAAAATATTAATTTTAATAAGTATTGAGCGTTTCAATATGTCGATGAGTTTAATGAATCGAAAAAAAAAGTTTCTATAAACGATAAATGTTGTTAAATTAAAGTGAATAAATGTCCATTCAAAATGATTGTTTTCATCTATGACATATTTTACAAGTTACTATTTTTTCTAAATCGAACGAAATTGAAAATGCACTTTATTTTATTAAAAATAATTTCAAAATCTATGACATGTTTTTTCCGCCTATGAGTTCTAATTCGTAACAGAAATACTCGACGTATTGTGATACATCCCTTTTTTTGGGACTACCTGCGCTTCGCCATACCCGAAAAAGGGGCTGCATGGCCTTGACCGTAAAGTATGAAATGTCGTCGGGGGCCTCGTGCCGATCGGCAATTGCCCTGACATTTTTATGAGCCAGTGGTGATTATCACTTACCCCAACAAACCATCCCACAATTAAAATTCCATGTGGATGGAATGTCCCGGTCCTCGGCAAATGTTTCGTTCCCAAAGTGCGGTCGGTGTTTTCCCCTTACCCTCCATCTTTTCGGGAAGGAGATGCAACGACCGAAATTTTAGACACTTTCCGGTGGTCGCCTCCGGCGGCCCACCCCAGAGAACCCCAGGGTGCTAATCACCACTTACCCATATCGAATTTCGAGAATACCACAAAAGGGAAATTTATGAATGAAGGAGGCTTGGGTCTAATTACCTGCAACACCATTGAAAAGTGTTTAAAAAAAAAATAAGTTTTAATAATCGCAATACTGACAATTTTTTTTTATTAAATAATTAGCAATTATTAGTAAACACTACTTTATATCTTAAATATAAATATTTATATACAGAGTGGTGATAAAGTTAATTGCACTATTAAGTGTGTTTAAAAGAATCGCAGGGACAGGTCGATTTTTGTTCATTATTGCACACTTTTTGGCGTGCTCAAAAATATCACTAGTGTTTGACGTGTGATGTCATCGGCAATTTTTGTAAATGGAATTCGTTTTTTTTTTATATTTGGCAACGTTTGTAGAGCTCTTACTGTGGATCTTGAAATTGGAACTCTTGCGGGGTGTTTTTGATTGAACAAATCGCATGCTTCCTCATAAGTTCTTAGCCTATCGACATATTCCATCATCATTCATACCTCTATTCTTTCTCGTTTAGTCAAATGCACCATATTTAGTTAATTTTAGAAGTAAAGACGTTTTAATTTAAGTGTTAAACTTGTTAACATGTCAAATATTAAATAAATCAATAAATTTGGAATTGGCTTACTTTTAATTAATGCAGTATTATGTAAGGTTGTAAAAATGAAAAATTTAAAACTTCATTGTGTTCTCCAGCTTTTTCAAAATCGTATATTAAATAATCCAAATTATGAATTTTGTGCGAAATTTTATTCATTTCATCATTCCATTAAAAAAATTAAAAAAATATGGATATAAAGAGAAACAAGCTCTACAAAAGTAGCAAAGTAAACAATTTGTTTTTAGATTAAATGATACGTATTAAAAAAAAATGTGACTAAGGACAACTAAGAGCTCTACGAACGTTGCCAAATAAAAAAAAATCAATTTAAAAAAATTGCCTATGACATCATACGCCAAACACTTGTGACGTCACGATATTTTCAGCAGGCCAAAAATTACACAATCATAAACTAATCCAAAAGATTTTTTTTCAAAACATTTAATAGAGCAATTATGAATTTTGTGCGTAATATCCTTAATGCGTTAAATATTGTATGAAAATATCATTTTTTGAGAACATTTTTGCATTCACAATCGCCACGAGTCAAAGACGAGGACCGATTGTAATGCAAAAAATGATCCTGGAAATATTTGATGCATGATCAAACTTCAATAATTTGATCAGGGGCGGCTTGTTATGTAGAGCCAAGGAGCCATGGCACTACCTCTAATTTCAAACGAAACAAGATTTTTTTTATTAATTCTAAAAACACTGATTTGTCGTTTTAAGTCTTAAAACGAAGCCTGCGAAAGTTTCATGAGACGAGAAAAATGGCATTGCATTAATTTGAGAATATATCTCTTGAACAAATTAGCAGATTTAAAAAATTCTTCCAGAATTGTGTTTTGTGTTGTTATCTTGAAAACCAGTGATGGGGTATTTTGAGTTTTTTGGAGGTTTATTCAGATTAATGTATTTTGAGTAAATCTGAAAAGTTTCAAGTGTGTTACAGTTGTTTTTGTATTTTTTTTTCACTCCGAAGAAGTGAAACTTAAAAAAATAAGTGCTGTTCTAGGTCGGTTATCTTGAAAACTTGTGTTGGGATATTATGGGTATTTTAGAGGCTTATTATGATTAATGTATTTTGAGTAAATTTAGAGAGTTTCAAGTGTGTTCCACTTGTTTTTATATTTTTTTTTTCACTCGGAAGAAGTGAAACTTTAAATCTTAAAAACCAGTGATGGGGTTTTTTGAGTTTTTTTGAGGATTGTTAAGATTAGTGTATTTTGAGTAAATTTGGGAAATTTCAAGTGTGTTGAAGTTGTTTTTATAATTTTTTTTCACTCGTGCAAATTAAAAAAATCTGAAGCGCTGTTCTCGGTCGGTAGACCTGTGATGGAGTTTTTTGAGTTCTTGGAAAATTATTGTATTTTAGGTAAATTTAGAAAGTTTTAAGTATTTTACAGCTGTTTTTATATTTTTTCGCGTCAACAAAAATTATAATAATTTTAATTAATTAATTATAATTTTTCATAAATTTACACGAAAAATCGCAAAGGCTATGGACGCAATGTGTTTGAATTTTATACGAAATCACTCTTGAATTAATATTGAGTGATTTTGTAAAGTTTCAAGTGGATGGAAATTGTTTTTATATTTTTTTCCCGTCGACGAATTTGTTACAATATTTTTCTAAATTGTATCTGCTTTCACATTGAAATATTCTAAAATTTAGAAACAATGCATTACTAATTTTTACGCAAATGTAGAATCACATGTATTGTCAGTTGTTTTGGAAAGTTTCAAGTCGATGGCAATTGTTTTTATATTTTTTTCGCGTCGACGAATTTGTTGCTTTTTAATTTCCTCTCCATTCACATTGAAATATTCTAAAATTTAGAAACAATGCATTTCTTATTTTTACGGAAATGTGGAATCACATGTGTTGTCAGTTGTTTTGGGAAGTTTCAAGTCGATGGCAATTGTTTTTATATTTTTTCGCGTCGACAAATTTGTTGCAATTTTTTTAATATCATCTTCGTTCACATTGAAATATTTTAAAATTTAGAAACAATGCATTTCTAATTTTTACGGAAATGTAGAATCACATGTGTTGTCAGTTGCAATTTACTGAATAATTTTGCAACAGTAATCGTTTTTTTTTTTCTCAAAAAGTATATTATATGCTAAGTGGTTCTGCCATCAAAATGTTCCACGTGCCGCCACTGAATTTGATAACCGTATTGGCTTATAAATGTCACGTGGTAAAAGAGTACAATATTCTTCATAATATATGTCGGTAATCGAGAAATGAAAGTCAGCATAGCATATTGTAATTTACTTTTAAATAAAAAATTGGTCCCAAAATACGGAAAGCAGGTATAAAGGACGGCCCTTTCCGAAAGTCATAAATTACTCTTGCTTCCCGATGACAACCTAAATTGCACCACCCGCTGAGTATTGTGGTAAATGCTGATGTTATGGAGAGTCCCTTTTTTTTGCCGGTTTTGTCGGTGGAGACAATTTTAGAGGGACTGGTCGGTCCCTCCAAATGTAAATTTTGTTAAGAGAGACACCCTCTTCAAGCTGGAGAGAAATAATGGAAGAAAAGAAACCGCAATTTATGAGTGTTATTGGGGGTGTTTCAGTGGCTCGTCAGGGTTGTTTACATGGGTCGTGCCCATAAATTATAAGAAGGATGAAGAGGCTGACCAGGTATATTTTCAGAAAGCATTTTGAACGGCAGTTCGTATTTATTGAGTAATCAGTTACAATCAATTTAATTTAATTTAAATAATGGGAATAATTCTGATTTATTTGAGGCTATTGCTCCAATTGACGATCTTGAAAAAACTATTTTAAAACGGATAAACTGATATTTATGGTGAAGAGCAGTGATGGGAATTATCAAGAAATCATTATCGAACTAGTGTATTATTAAAATATCTCGATATATTGGATTATTGTACACCGATGAACAGAAAGATTTTATTTGTATGTATCATGTTTTTTAAACGGAAATATATAAATTGTAAATTAGTAATTACAAAGTAAAAAAACGGTAGATGTGATCAGAAAGGGGGTTAGATGTTATGAAATATTAAATAATTGTTTAGAATAAAGATTGGCATGTCAATATAAAACAATCAGTTCGTATACCAGGAATAAACAAGTCACTCGTTTTGATTACTGATTTGAGTGCATGTTTATATGTGTGTGCGTTTGTTGCTCAATTGACTTGTAACAGTCTTACAAATAGATTGACTGTCTCTTTTCGAATACTCCCACACAACTGATAAATGACAGAATTCAGAGATGATCAGTAACAAGAAACGTGTTATATTTATAAATGGAACCATTCATATTCAGCATAATAAAAATCAATGCGCTTACTCGTCAATCAGTAGTGGAAAAAAACGATTATTACATCGATAAAATATCGATATACTAATCGATTATTATATCGATGATTAAAATATCTCAGTCCAAATAATCGATTATTAAAATTTCTCCAATATTCCCATCACTAGCATCACCGTTGATTTTAAATTAAAACATGATCTAAATCAATTCATTTAAATCGGCACAGCCCTGATAGAAATACACGAACTGCACGTTAATACGGGAATTTACCTAGGTTATTTAGTGTATTAGAGGATATTTAAGCAATATATTTAATTTTTTGAAGTTGCATTATAATATATTTGAGTGAATTCGATTTGAAAATAAAAGAAACAGTCGGTTGTCATAGCAACAAAATAATAAGTGCCAACGAATATCCAACTTCATAGCTTGTTATATTATAACATATCAAAGAACTTTTATAAAAATCAATTTTAGATTCGGTAAATAAAATAATAATAAAGTCATTATGCGATACCGACCGTTAACTTTCAAGTCGAATTTCCTCGAAATGTTCTTATGCGACACTATCCAAAAAGTAAAAAAAAACTTGGTGGTTTTCCATTAAAAAAAAATGTTTCATACCATAGCAACAAAACAATGCATGCTAAAAGCTATTTATTGTCCTCACTAGTAGGTGTTCTTTTAAATATCGAACAACTTTTATTTGAATTGTTTTTTGATCTTGTTCATAATTAAAAAAATATAGCAATGCGATTTGTTGAAACTATATGTAGAGTCAGAAAATAGTCATGAAAGTTATTTAAAACAAAGATTTTGATATATGTATATAATTCATAAATTATTTTATTTGCTACGACATTTAATCGATTGAAATAATATTTGCTCATTCCCGATTTACACTTCCTCCTTATTTCAGTAATTTTTTTAATGAAATTAAGTTCATAAAATGGATATAAAATAAGCCCCAATTATGTATCTAATGTTCCTTTCATCCGTTCTCATTTCACCTTAAATGTGTTAATGCTTTTATGTGTTAATTGCAATTTGTAACTTGAAAATACGTGTAATATGAAATAAATGTGAATTAAGTTATTTAATGAATGTTCGTTTGGACCGGATGTTGAGATGTTGCATTCATTCCAACGAATTCCTTTTAAAATTTAAAGGGATGGTCGAAAACAGGTAGAAAACTCGGGGTGAATCATGCAGACATGTGGCTACCATAAGGCATCTAAATGCATAATTTTAGCAAAAGCTGCATTCTTCACCCCAAATAGGTACCTGCTTCAGACCCTCCCTTTAAAACTCAAAAGGAATTCGACGAAATAAAAGTAGGCCATCATACCAAAATCCGGTTAAAACTAATTAAACGAAACCATAATAACAGTACTAATAAAACTGACACTGTTTTAAAGTAACTTTAATTTGAATAAAATATTTGAAGCACCCGTAGAAAATCTAACCCTATTGACGCTTTCTGTACATAGATTATTTTAAATTTTATCATAAAATCACGAATTGACGAATTTCAGCCGGATATTGGGATTGTGTGTAAATCATTTTTTACACTAGTAGGAATTACCACACTCGCCTTTGGCTCGCACTTGTGGAAAAAGTATTTCTTTACTCACTTATTGCATAAATAACCATTAACTAATCTCATATTGTTGCATATTTAACTTATTAGAAAATACTGACAGTCATTACTCTTTGGGTCAATTCATTAGTGCAGTTTACATACTTAATCATCAGTAGTAATACAACAAGTGTATTAACAATTGGTGGCGAAATACAAATTCATTCGATTTTGAGAAATAAATGATGTTTGGAAACTACACGATTACAACGGCACGAGTGTAGTTTCCAAACATCACTTATTTCGAAAAAGAGAAAGAATTTGCGACAATATTATTTTTTTTGTATTTTAAGACAGTTACAACTTTAAGTTTCGGTTGAAACAACCTGTACGTAAATGCGAACGCGTTTAGAAAACAGAAATAATCAAAAATTAAGAAAGCAACTTTTATGAAGGGTGTCGTCGAGAAACATCTACGAATTAAATCTCGGTCAATAAAGCCGTGATTTGGAAAAACCATAATTTTTGGATTCCATTTGATGTAATCAAATTTCCTTTTAAGTGAATTTTAACTGTATCTATTTTAAGTTTCATATTATGAGTTACCTAATTATTGCAGGTAGTTGTGTATGTTTCCGAATGAGTTATATTAGCATAACTTTAGATATTATCTGCTACTGTTTAATTGTAATAAAGGATCATGAAAGAATTGATATGTTGAAATTATTTAATTGTATGCGCAAAAGATTATAACCGTGTTTTCTGTTTTTTGCTTTATTTTTCAGACTTCACCTCTCATAATCCTTTATTACGGTTAGATTTATTATTATTTATTGTCATGTGAATATAAATGTATGCTAGAAATTGTATAAAATATTCAGGTAATAAGCATGAAAAAACTGGGGTTTTTTAAATGTGTTTACTCAAGGAACCAGATGTATCTCCACGTGCGGAACGCCCGGCAGAAAGATTAATTACTGTTTACCACAAAACTAGTGTTCGACCCTTGAGCCGCCAAGTGCGGTCTGTTTCTTCCCCTTACCCTCCCAAATCTTAAGAATGAGATAAATACCCGAAAATTTTGGAGGAGACGGGGTGATCGCCAATTTTAGTAGGTCGCGAATTATCCACAATATTTGAATTTGTTTTCAACTTTATTTGTTGATATTTTTTTTAACTCATTTTTACTTTCTCCGTTACGAAGTACGAGAAAGTATTGTGATCGTGATTTTTTTTTTCAAATTTTTTTTTTACGGAAATATCCGTTTTGGGGTCCCTAGATGCCATTTTAACAATTTCTGGAAAAAAATATTTGTGTCTGTGTGTGTGTGTGTGTGTGTCTGTCTGTGCGCGCTGTATCTCAAAAACTAATAGAGCAATTGAAATGAAACTTTGAACATCCATCTTATTTGATAATCTGAAGAACTGAAAAGCTTTTGGTAAAATTTCGTACACCGGAAGTGGGCGTTTACCTCAACTGTTTTTTGTTTTTTGCCAATATTTTCTTAAATATGAAAATTATCACAAAAATATTTAAACAAACTTTGAAGACAACAAAGAAATGAACATCTTTCGCTTGAAAACATTTTTCATAAAATCATTTTTATTCCAGAAAAAAATTATTATTATTTTTTTAATTTTTGGTTTATAATTATAAAGCAAATATATGTTAATAATAATTGTAGATAATGCTAAAATGAACAACTTACAAAGAATAAGTTTTTTTCGAAATCCCTTTAGTTTTTGTGTAAATTGAGTTTTTATATTTGAAGTATAATTTTTCATCTTTCATAATTTTGACGTTTTAAACGTCAGGTTCCTCCGAGTTTACAAAGCGCTCGATATACATTTAAAGTAAGATTCAAATTGAAAATAAACCATGAAAGCGTAAAAAATAAATGATCCATCAAGTCGGAGAAAGTAACATGATGGCCACATCACCATTTTTTTGTTGGAGTTGACAACTGCAATATGTCTGTCACGGGCCCAATTTTTTTATTTTTTCAAAATGTTACTTTTATCTAAGGCCTTTTTGATGATTAAAAAAAAATATCCACACCACATATCTGAAAACGTTTTTTTAATAATTTTAACGTGAAAATCGAAAGTTCATGTTCAAGCTTAAAACTTGAGAACAAATATATCGAGGCGGGCGTATAGCCTTAAACAAAAACTGTGACATACGACACGAAAACGCGGTGAGAATTGTCTCAAATTGATGATTTACGATGTGCACCGTAGCAGACGCGACTGCGAGACGATGAGTCAGTACCTATAACGGTACTGCCGTTAGTGTTGCCTACATCATACCACGCGGTGTCTATTCGCTTGCCATCTATCGTGATTCACTCAAGTACAATTTTAAATGGTTTGTAACTTCTGCAATTTATGTAGCGACATCTTCCGAAATAATTTATAATTTCGGCATAAAAAATTTATGATTTTAGCGATAGTGGCGCACAAGCGGATTTGACGGCGTTAAATTACGGCTGCTCTTAACTCGCAGGCAATGCGCACACCACAGAACACATACCTTTAGAAGTGAAACCTGCATGTTAAATTTCGGAAACACGATTTTTGGCGCCGCCTGGTGTCGGGGTGGCAAATTACTACGATTTCCGCCAAAATTTAAAAATGTTATACTCGCCTACACGATATATTTCAATTTAATAACATTAAAAATATAATCAATTATATTTTTTGAGCACATAATTGATTATACTTTTAGATAGTACATAAATGAAGAAGTTACTGGTTTTGGTAAAAGAAAAAAGATTGAATTTCACAAAATAAAAATAAAAATAGGCCTACATGGAAAAAATATATTTAACAGAATAATTATATACATTATTATTAACAAAATTATCAAATATAAAAATATCACAACAATCGGGTATTAGGGTCTTGTCCAGGTGCAATGTTCCATCAGGTCTCTTCGTTCTTCTTAGGATATTTCTTTCAGGCGTCGTAACAGGTCAGTTGTTTGCCCGTATCCAGGATTCATGGCATTAAAATAAAAAAAAAAAAGTAAATTAGTGTAATTATATTGTTACTTCTTGGTGTCAGAACAGCATTGCAATTTAATTTTTTGCGGAAATGGTTAACAAAATGTTTATGAATAAAATGATCTTCACATGAATGAAAATTTAAACAATGAAGACTGTTCAATATCACAAATGGTTTTTCATGTTTTAAGATATTCTTCATTTTTGGGAAATTTATAGAAATGTTTATTTTTGTAGTCGACATTAGTTATATCGGAAAAGAAAGAATTTTGACATTCTGGATATTTACAAGAATATTTAATACGGCCATTTGATGTTTCCATTACTAATAAATACATTTGACGAGTTTATAAGATAGAATTTATAATAACTTACCTTCAAACATGAATTACCAGCACTCACATGCACTCACAGCACTATTGAGGTTAGATAATAAAAATGGTGAGACTCATTAAGCGTTGCCGCATATACAAAGTATAAAATATACAATGCACACGATTATATTTAATAAACAGTAATATTATACTTTCATGAGTTATTATGACAAATATAAGCGATAATGAGTCTAATTATGTTTAAAACATAATTTTAATTTTTAAAATTATCACTTTGTAGTGAAATTTTAAGATTATTAAAAACGGTAATCCCCATAATAGGATCTTTGATAAATCTGGCAACATCGAGGGAACCATCTTTACAAAAGCGGCAAATTTGAAATTCCCCCTCGCCCCACTGTCCTGGGGTGGCCCACATACTTTCGTGTTGCCGATATTCGTATCTCGGCTTCACACCCGTGGCGCACACCAAGCACACGCACCATACCGGCATTACAGCGATCTGTAATCGGTATTACATACAGGGGCCGTTAGAGGGCGACAAACTAGTTTCTAAAAAACATGCATTCTGGCATATTTCTAGGTGGAATATTGAAAAGAAGCTCGAGGGGGTCAAGGGTCGCATCAATAATTACAAACACAACTTTCTAACCTTTCTGCAAGCAAAACGAAAAATGCCAATTCTATAAACTGCGCAACCGCATGCATTCGCAATGCTGCCAACGTTGGCGTTTCGGGAGAAAATCTATCTAAGCATTTGTAAAAGGCAGCGTGCGTTAACTGAGAGATAAACGATGGGATTAGTTAAAGAGGGTATAAGTTAACCATAATTTATCCGACGATTGTAAAAGCAGCCCTAAGTGTTAAATAACTTATATTTAAAACTTTTTTCTCTAAAGTAGATATTTACTGAGCTTGACGGGATATTCCATCCTTTTCGGACACCCTGTATACAAGGTGCTGTAAAAATGGTGGATTAACTCAATGGTACGTTGTCGAGGATTACTTCGAGAGTATGGAAAAAATAATTAAAAAAATCGGTATTGTATTTTTTCGGAGATGTGAAGACTTTATTGTAAATTATTTCATTGCTTAAAATCTGCATAACATTAATTATTCACACTCCAGCTCATCAAATAAATTGTTCAGAGATACGTATTTTAATGCTTGTCAATATTATATACAATTGGTGTTTTCAAATGCGGTAATTTATATGTTAAATAATTGATTTTCGCATTCAAATGAATCTATTGATGACGGGTTTACATTTTTACAGCACCCAGTATAGACCTAGTTGTGAAGGTTATGTATGTATGCACAAGTTTTTTTTTTACTTACAGGTAATTTCGTCGATAACTTTCCAATTAATATTAATGCTTGCAAATTTTTTGCAATTTTTTACACATCGTATGTAAAGTTTTACGTTTCTTATCGGTGAGGTTTTCCTACTTCGGCTTGTTGTACAGTTATCTATACACCTGAAATCTAAATTTTAGAAAATATACAATTGAACAAGATTTAATTTACTGTATTTCAGTTTCCATCGCAGATTCAACGGTATAAATGAGTAGTTTATCCGAAATTACAAATTGCTTGTAGTTTAACGCCACAGAAAATTCCATCGAGACGAAACATGTATGATGTTTTGCTGTAAATATTAATCCTACAAAGATTAACTGAATTAAATATACTTTGGCTAAACTATCTTAATAGCAATATGTCTAAAAAACGCTCACGGATCGGCCATTTTGATATTTTGTAATATTATTTCTATAAAATATCATCATGTTTACAATGACAAGTTTGAAAACATCTCTATTTGCAGATTCATACGCACACGCACACGTAATTGCACACGACATACACTCGTGTACGCACACCCATGCAAACAGGAGAGTTTATTATAAAGGTGAAGGCTTATACAGTGCCCGCCTAAAGTATGGAATATAGTCAGTAAAATCGAAATAAAACATTTTTGGAAAAAATCCTCGAACATGTCGATTTTCTTTCATAAAAATACACATTTTTGCATGAAAGTCGATTTTCAGTCGTCATTTGTTTTTGAGTAATGACGTCAGCCATTTTGTTTTTAAATAGCAACCCCCTATTTTTATTCTAGATTTTGAGAGATCTTTTCATTTTCGAACCGGAAGTATAAAAAAGTTGCCATCTTACATCAGAAATGTTTCGAGTAAATGACAATTGAAGGTGACAACCCGATATTTAGAATTTTTTCAAAATGACCTTGTTCCAGCGCTTGTAGCAATTTTTTCAAACAACAATGATCTTGACCTCTTATATAATAAAATTTGGTTTTAGTAAAACGGCGCACACCCGTACTAGGCGTTTTTTTTTTTTTTTTTTTAATTTAATTTTTTTTTTCATCGAACATGTAGAAATTCTTCTTAAACAATTTGAATATTTTCCAGGCTAATTCTGCGCATTTATCTCTTTCGCGGGCTATTCTATTGGTCCTCACCTGCCAATCCACCTATTCGTAATTCAATTGTCCAAGAAACGCCCATAGTGCGGGGTTGCGCCATCTTGCTGAAACCATATTGTATATATGGAAGGTCAACATAATTTTTGTTTGAAAAAAAAGTGCTGGAACAAGGTCATTTTGCAAAAACTTTGGATGTCAAGTTCTTACCTTCAATTGTCATTTACTCGAAAATTTTCTTATGTAAGATGGCAATATTTTTATACTGGCAGTTCGATAATGAAAAGATCTCTCAAAATCAAGAACAAAAATAGGGGGTTGTCATTTAAAAACAAAATGGATGACGTCATTACTCAAAAACAAATGAAGACTAAAAATCGACTTTCATGCAAAAATGTGTATTTAAAAAAAAAAAAATCGACGTGTTCGAGAATTTCTTCCAAAAATATTTTATTTCGGTTTTACTAAATATATTCCATACTTTAGGCGCGCACTGTATTATTGTACCCGTTGGAGAGAACCAGGTGATTACTATTATTGACTCTACAGCAGCAGAATTAATAGTAGATTATATATCGAGGGAGAGAAATGCGTGATTTTTCCTCAGGTGCAAATGTGTATTCTGTGGGCAAAAGCCTGAGGGATACAACGCACCGAGAGAAAAATTGCATTATCTCCCGAGGTAATAAGAGTAAAACGTTCGTTTCTAAAAACATAACCTTGAAAAAACGCGGTCAGCTGTGACAGTTAAAATAAATAATGGAACCTCGTAGGGAGATAAATGATTACTTCTCTTCCTAGGGAGAGAACAGATAAGTATTATACGAGTGTGGAATGTACATAAGCATAATATAACATTTTATCCAAAATCGTCTGTAATAGCATTAAATAATGAAATAATATTTTTAAAATGTTGACAAGAAATTTCTACGTAAGTGGTGTTAATATGAATTATTTAAAAAATCAGTCATCTAAGGATCTAATCATTCCGTGAGTCCGAATGATTCTCTCAGTAGTGGGCAATGAACAACATTATTTCCCTCATTTGACCGCAGTAGTCCGCTCATTACACCCTATTAGGATAACAGTTATTTGCTATACGAGTGTGGAATGTATGTAATTAGTCCCGCAAGAAAAGGTTTACGCGAGCTCGAAGAGCGAACGGGTAATATTCTTAAGGGACTAATGAGTAATTCCACATGAGAATAATATAACATTTTATCCGAATTCGCCTCAAATTGCATTAAAAATTGAAATAATGTTTATAAAATTTTCACAAGAAGTTTTGACGTACGTGGTGTCAATTTGAAATATTTCAAAAATCCTACGAAGGATTTATGTATTCCGTGAGTCCGAGTTATCCTCTCACTAGGTGGTAATGAACAACATTACATTCCGCAAATGACCGGAGTAATTCGCTTATTCGACCCGATTTTGGATAAATGTTATTTCTGTCACGATTTCGACGGCTGAGAAATCGACTTTCTCTCCCGTTTGTAAAAAAACACAAATATATTAATAAATCTGTTGGTGGTAACTATTCAGTACTTCAATTATGTCTATTATGTGCCAATAAGTTGTTTTGTATTTTAAAAGGAGTAACCCACTTACCTTCCATATCTGCAGTACATGGTACCGATTTGCAATTCGGTGCAGATTTTCGTTTACAATTTACGTCCCATTTAGGTGCTGATATGTTGCTAGAAATATGTTCAGATTCCGATATATCAACTTTAAATGAGGAACCTTCTTTTATACACATGGCTCTCCCATCCTTAAACTTGATAACTGGTGGTTCTTTCCAATACGTTAAAATACACTATTGATAAATAATTTTAAAATAATATAATAAGAAAATTCAATATATTGTTGAATACCTGATCATGGCCCGTTCCTCCAAGAGAGTCTTTAACATGTGCAGAAAGAATATATTTTCCAGGAGCATCTATATTTGCCAGTATAACAACCATCTTGTTAGTAAATTGTCGATATTCCCTTACGTCGTCATTTTCTGAAACAATACAATTGTAATAATGTCAAGGTGCTTGTCATATAGTTGTTTATTGAAATTGTATTTAGTTATTAATAGGCGAAGAAAGATATGTTTTTATTTATACCGCCAGGTGATTTTGAGCCAGTTAATAAGTGTATTTCATCGAGACCGGTCGTCTTTATATTAGTTCCCATATGATACGTTACATGGCGCAGTCGGTATTTTTTAAAATACAGTTCTCAGTGTGAGTGCAAGGACAATTACGGTACATACTTAGGAAAAAAAAGTGCAAAGATGGACGCGAGAGGAGTGTTGCCAATGAACATGGACGGAAACCTCGCGGAGAATTGGAAATACTGGAAGAGTCGTTTTATTAATTATCTTGCGGCTACAGAATACTCAAAGAAAAAGTTAAGAAACGCAATGTGCGCAACTTCTGCACTACATTGGAGAAGCAGCCTTCCGTATTTACAACACGTTTAAATTTGAAGACGGTGTGAGAAACAAGCTACAAATTTTGCTAAAAAAAGAAAAGAAAGACCATTTCATACCAAAAAAGAAAGTGGAGTACGAGCGGTATAAGTTATTTTCCAGAAAACAAAGAAATGGAGAGACGGTGGAAAACTACATAATAGACTTGAAGAATATAACGCTACCTTGCGAACTAGGAAAAATGAAGGATGGAATAATAAAAAGTGTCCTCACATCTGGACTAGAAAAGGAAGACATGAGGCAGAGGTTATTAGAAAAGGAAGGATTGTCACTGGAAGAGGTGATAAATGTGTGTCGCAGTATGGAAATTTCTAGAACAAGTTCTTCTGCCATTGCAGAAAGAGAAACAACGGAGATAGATATTGTCAGAAAACAAGAAAATCGAGGAGAAATCAACATCAGCGTAGTTCCAGTTCCAGACACCAGGGAAATTCTCTCCAAGAGCCGCGCCGACGCAACGTCCAGCAGGGAAAATGTAGCAGATGCGGAGAGAATCATGCGCTGTTTAAGTGTCCGGCCTTCAATAAATTTTGTGACAAGTGCAATAAAAACACTTTGCGATGATGTGCAGAGTTAATTTCGTGGGAGTGAAGAGTGAGAGTGATGGCAATCCAATATTCATAGGGAGCGTCTCGCGGGACATGAACGAGGATTCGTGGACTGCAAATGTTGTACTCAAGAATAAGTATTAAATTAATTTTAAATTAGACACAGGCGCGATATTATACCTAAACATTTTTTTGAAAGGTTAGGAATAAATATTTAAAATAAATTGAAACCTAGTTGTGTATACCTTACTACTTTTACAAATGATAAGATTCCTGTGTTAGGAGAAATAAATATCAATTGTAGAAGTAATAATATTGACAAAATTTTAAAATTTTATGTTGTAAACTCTACTCTATCACCTGCAATTATTGGATTAGATGCTTGCAAAAAGCTAAAGTTATTCAAACGAATTAACAGTATACATCAAAACGTCGTACCTAATTATAATGATTTATTTAAAGGTATTGGTTCTCTCCCGGGATCATATAAAATAAAAAAATAAAAAAATAAGTCCTACTGTAAGTGCAACTTGTAAAGTTCCATTATCAATTCATAATAAATTAAAAGAAGCTCTAGAAGACATGGTAAATCAAGAGATAATTCAAAGTGTTGAAGAACCAACAGAATGGGTTCATCCAACCGTAATAGTTAAAAAACCAAATGGAAGTCTAAGGTGTGCTTAGACCCAACGGAACTAAATAAAGCAATACAACGTGAGCATTTTCAGCTTCCGACGCTAGAAGAAATAACATCCTAAATGACCGGTGCTAAATTTTGCAGTCATTTAGATTCTGCTCAAGCACATCTAGTGTTAGACGACGAAAGTTCTAAAATTTGCACTTTCTGCACCCCTTTCGGTCGTTATAAATTTCGCAGACTAGCGTATGGTTTAAATTGTGCTCCGGAAGTATTTCACAAAAGAAATTAAATCCATTTTTAATATGGATTGAGTCGACGTTTATATAGATGACGTAATATGGGGAACGATATAAGATGAATACAATGCAAGATTAAAACGTGTATTAGAATTAGCTAGAGAAAAAAAAATTAGGTTCAATCGGGAAAAATTTAATTTTTTCCAACGCGAATTAAAATTCATGGGTCACATAATTAAAGAAAAGGGAATTATACCCGAAAATTCAAAAATAGGAGCTATCTTAATTATGCCGTTGCCCACTGATAAGAAATCGTTACAAAGATTTTTGGGAATGGTAAACTATATGGGCAAATTTATATATAATCTGTCGTCGATTACAGCACCCTTACGCGAATTAATTAGAAATGACAATTTTTGGAATTGGACGCAAGTTCACAGTGATTGTATAAATAAATTAAAAGATTCGCTAACAAACTCGCCAGTTTTGCAACATTTTAATATTAAACTCAAAATGGTGTTGTCGGTGGATGCATCAAAAGACGGGCTAGCAGCCGTTTTAATGCAAAATAATTTGCCGTGTGCGTACGCATCGAAAGCGCAATGACTGAAACACAAGCGCGTTATGCGCAAATTGAAAAAGGCCATTGTTTTCGGATGTGAACGTTTATGCTAATATATATATATTTATATATATATATATATATATATAGTAAAAATGTCGAAGAAAAATACTCGTATCAGGGAATCCGACCAAAAAGGGTGGTTAATAAATCATCTATTTATCATAAAACCGAGCTTTCGCCAATGTTTATTAGCTTCTTCAGGGATAACGCTACAAAATAATTTACAAGAGTGAAAAATTTTATAAGTTAATGAAATGAGGTTATGCACGTGTTCGCGACGCACGTGTTGGCGAAAATGTACTTACATGGAAGATGTGAAAAAATAAACCGTTGAACATACGGAATTAATGAAAAGGCTCGATGCAGTAATAGTGAAACATATTAAAATTTGTTTAAAAACGTTGATGTCACAGGATTAAAATTTACAAACACACATCGCCGGACATGTTGGTTCGAGACGATGACTAACAGTGATTGTGAACTAGGTTAGATTGTAATGGCCGAGGTACAAGCCAAACTGGAGGGAGAGCACTACACAATTAGTGCCAACCCTGGGAATTGATGCCGTCAAAGTGGCGGTAAAATTTGAATTTGACAATTTAAAGTGTAAAAGAGTAAAAGTGTAAAAATGTATAATAATAAAAGGGGGGTGGTGTTGTCTGTGGCTATCAATTTAACCTTTACAAATGTAGATTATAACATTAACAATGACTGACTCATTTTAACGCTACAATAAAATGTAGGGGTTAGGATTAATAGATGAGTTAAAAAATATATAATATAAGTGTTAGAAGTGGTAGTTAAGTGATGGTGGTTAAATGGTGAGCATACCATTTACGGTGAATAAAGTGGATTAATGTAACCCCCAGATTGTAAGTTGTAATATTAACAATGTACAAGTCATTGTAGTATTATAACACATTGCAGCGGTTGCAGGGTTGTTATTGAAAACGTATAAGTTACGTAATGTTAAAGATATATAAAAAAAAGGTAGTGTTTAAAAGTTTAAATTATTTAGGTGTAATACAGCAATTTCAATAAATTGCTGGGGGGGTAAGAGAGAAAAAGTGAGATGTGTAATAATAATTGATTTGATTACTGATAACGAGAACAATTAACTAGATCCAAACGAAAATCAAGCAGCAGAAACTAAGGAGTTGTGTGAATTATTAATCAGGGGATCGTTATTAGTCTTATGATGGTCTGAAAGACTGATAAGGTAGGAATAGATATTACTTAAGTGATCTGTGTCTGATTTGAAATTCAATGTTTTTCCACGGTTCTTCTGAATGTGATACATCTCCAGAAACAGTCTGCCCCTGTAGGACTTACAAGTGTCGAGAACTTTTACGTTGTTGAAGTCTGGGTTGTGGTTTGAAGAGTTGCAGTGAATAGAAAGAGAACATGACTTCTTGCCCAGTCTGTAATCGCTCCTGTGCTGTGTCAAACGTGACTTGAGCCACTGTGAAGTTTGACCCACATAGGAGAGATCACAACCCGAGCAAGGTATATTGTAAATTACGTTGGACAAGACATCAATTGAGTTCTTGTCTTTAAGCCTAGTGAAAAAATGACTGTTAAGGGTGCTAATGTTAGATTGAGCTATTCTGACTTTGTCGTGGCCCAGAACGTTAATAAGTTTAGGGGTGAGGCCCTCTGCGTAGGGCAACTTCCTGAATGTTATTTGGTCGGGGGGGTTTGGGGGAGGTTCAATAGGGACTACTGTTGGTGGAGTAACAATAGGATCTTGTCGGTTAAACATCAATTTGGACACAAGTGAACGCGGAAAACCATTGTTAACCGCTATATCCGCTAATAAGTGTAGGTTTTTTTCCCTGAAGGAGTGATGGCAAATTTTTATAATTCTAGATTTCAAACCTAATAAGGTGTTAATTTCTGGGCCACGACAAAGTCAGAATAGCTCAATCTAACATTAGCACCCTTAACAGTCATTTTTTCACTAGGCTTAAAGACAAGAACTCAATTGATGTCTTGTCCAACGTAATTTACAATATACCTTGCTCGGGTTGTGATCTCTCCTATGTGGGTCAAACTTCACAGTGGCTCAAGTCACGTTTGACACAGCACAGGAGCGATTACAGACTGGGCAAGAAGTCATGTGCTCTTTCTATTCACTGCAACTCTTCAAACCACAACCCAGACTTCAACAACGTAAAAGTTCTCGACACTTGTAAGTCCTACAGGGGCAGACTGTTTCTGGAGATGTATCACATTCAGAAGAACCGTGGAAAAACATTGAATTTCAAATCAGACACAGATCACTTAAGTAATATCTATTCCTACCTTATCAGTCTTTCAGACCATCATAAGACTAATAACGATCCCCTGATTAATAATTCACACAACTCCTTAGTTTCTGCTGCTTGATTTTCGTTTGGATCTAGTTAATTGTTCTCGTTATCAGTAATCAAACCAATTATTATTACACATCTCACTTTTTCTCTCTTACCCCCCCAGCAATTTATTGAAATTGCTGTATTACACCTAAATAATTTAAACTTTTAAACACTACCTTTTTTTTATATATCTTTAACATTACGTAACTTATACGTTTTCAATAACAACCCTGCAACCGCTGCAATGTGTTATAATACTACAATGACTTGTACATTGTTAATATTACAACTTACAATCTGGGGGTTACATTAATCCACTTTATTCACCGTAAATGGTATGCTCACCATTTAACCACCATCACTTAACTACCACTTCTAACACTTATATTATATATTTTTTAACTCACCTATTAATCCTAACCCCTACATTTTATTATAGCGTTAAAATGAGTCAGTCATTGTTAATGTTATAATCTACATTTGTAAAGGTTAAATTGATAGCCACAGACAACACCACCCCCCTTTTTTTATTATACATTTTTACACTTTTACTCTTTTACACTTTAAATTGTCAAATTCAAATTTTACCGCCACTTTGACGGCATCAATTCCCAGGGTTGGCACTAATTGTGTAGTGCTCTCCCTCCAGTTTGGCTTGTACCTCGGCCATTACAATCTAACCTAGTTCACAATCACTGTTAGTCATCGTCTCGAACCAACATGTCCGGCGATGTGTGTTTGTAAATTTTAATCCTGTGACATCAACGTTTTTAAACAAATTTTAATATGTTTCACTATTACTGCATCGAGCCTTTTCATTAATTCCGTATGTTCAACGGTTTATTTTTTCACATCTTCCATGTAAGTACATTTTCGCCAACACGTGCGTCGCGAACACGTGCATAACCTCATTTCATTAACTTATAAAATTTTTCACTCTTGTAAATTATTTTGTAGCGTTATCCCTGAAGAAGCTAATAAACATTGGCGAAAGCTCGGTTTTATGATAAATAGATGATTTATTAACCACCCTTTTTGGTCGGATTCCCTGATACGAGGATTTTTCTTCGACATTTTTACTATTTTCCAACAAGTACGGCCGTTACTTCCCTCCAGCATCTATATATATATATATATATATATATTGAGGGTGGGATGACTTTGAAAATATGGAATTGCGAAAAGGATCATTCTTGAGCTGTATTTTTGAAAAATGTGCAAACATATATGGGAGAGCAGAAGACTGGGACGCGTTTCATCGTTATTACGAATCATCAGCCAGTCATATCTGCAACCTCACACACATGTTTGCACATTTTGGAAGTGATATTTATGCGGTCTGGGTGGACGGTGCCGCTGAAAATCGTATTCGCAACAATACGAGTAATTTTTCAAAAATACAGCTCAAGAAATATCCATTTCGCAATTCCATATTTTCAAAGTCATCCCACCCTCAATATTAATAGTCATTTATCTTGAGCAATAATTTCACTAATTAAATTGTTATTGAGAAGACCTTTCCTACGTTCTGATACAGTTGCCCGTGGAGATATGAATTCTTCCAGCATTATTGTAGAATAGAACAATTGGACACACTCTCTCAATAACCAATTACTCGTATTGTTGCGAATACGATTTTCAGCGGCACCGTCCACCCAGACCGCATAAATATCACTTCCAAAATGTGCAAACATGTGTGTGTGGTTGCAGATATGACTGGCTGATGATTCGTAATAACGATGAAACGCGTCCCAGTCTTCTGCTCTCTCATATATGTTTGCACATTTTTCAAAAATACAGCTCAAAAATTATCCTTTTCGCAATTCTATATATATATATATATATATATATATATGTATATATAGATGCTGGAGGGAAGTAACGGCCGTACTTGTTGGAGAATAGTAAAAAAATCGAAGAAAATCCTCGTATCAGGGAATCCGACCAAAAAGGGTGGTTAATAAATCATCTATTTATCATAAAACCGAACTTTCGCCAATGTTTATTAGCTTCTTCAGGGATAACGCTACAAAATAATTTACAAGAGAAATTTTTTTTTATAAGTTAATGAAATGAGTGTTCGCGACGCACGTGTTGGCGAAAATTTTACTTACTTGGAAGATGTGAAAAAACTAAACCGTTGAACATACGGGATTAATAAAATGGCTCGATGCAATAATAGTTAAACATATTAAAACTTGTTAAAAACGCTGATGTCACAAGATTAAAATTTACAAACTTTACAAACACACATCGCCGGACATGTTGGTTGGAGGCAATGACGAACAGTGATTGTGAACTAGGTTAGATTGTAATGGCCGAGGTACAAGCCAAACTGGAGGGAGAGCACTACACAATTAGTGCCAACCCTGGGAATTGATGCCGTCAAAATGGCGGTAAAATTTGAATTTGACATTTTTAAGTGTAAAAGAGTAAAAGGTGTAAAAATGTATAAGAAAAAGGGTGGTGTTGTCTGTGGCTATCAATTTAACCTTTACAAATGTAGATTATAACATTAACAATGACCTAATCATTTTAACGCTATAATAAAATGTAGGGGTTAGGATTAACAGATGAGTTAAAAATAATTGTTAGCGGTGGTGGTTAAGTGGTGGTGGTTAAATGGTGAGCACACCATTTATGGTGAAAACATGTGGATTAATGTAACCCCCAAATTGTAAGTTGTAATATTAACAATGTACAGGTCATTGTAGTATTATAACACATTGCAGCGGGTGCAGGGTTGTTATTGAAAACGTATAAGTTACATAATATTAAAGATATGTAAAAAGGTAGTGTTTAAGAGTTTAAATTATTTAAGTGTAATACAGCAATTTCAATAAATTGCTGGGGGGTAAGAGAGAAAATGTAAGATATATAATAATAATTAGGTGTGATTACTGATAACGAGAACAATTAACTAAATCCAAACGAAAATCAAGCAGCAGAAACTAAAGAGTTGTGTGAATTATCAATCAAGGGATCGTTATTAGTTTTATGATGGTCTGAAAGACTGATAAGGTAGGAATAGATGTTACTTAAGTGATCTGTGTCTGATTTGAAATTCATTGTTTTTCCACGGTTCTTCTGAATGTGATACATCTCAAGAAACAGTGCGTCGCGAACACGTGCATAACCTCATTTCATTAACTTAAAAAAAAAATTCTCTTGTAAATTATTTTGTAGCGTTATCCCTGAAGAAGCTAATAAACATTGGCGAAAGCTCGGTTTTATGATAAATAGATGATTTATTAACCACCCTTTTTGGTCGGATTCCCTGATACGAGGATTTTTCTTCGATTTTTTTACTATATACCGGGTGTGGCACTTAAGACGCCTCGGACCATAGCTCCTTTACGATAAAAGCTATCGAAAAAAATCTAAGAACAAAGTGGTGCATAGTTACCGTCGCTATGTTTTAAAAATATTTCTAATCATCAGTGGCGTGCCGTACTCCAGTGGCGTACCAAACTTATGTTTTTTTTAAATGGAATGCCCTATTTTTTATTGCAGATTTGGAAAGTGCTCGACGAGTACTTATTTTTTTATCTAACATGTTATACCCTTCACTTTAGCGGTTTCGCTGTTATAACCCCTTCTTTCAAAATTGCGCCCCATTTTTGAGATTTTTTTGTAGAGAAACTAATTGACGCCGGCGCCTAAATTTTGAATTGAGGTACAGGTTAAGACCTCGTATACCTTCACATAATTTTTTTTCGGGTAATTTATGGCAAAAAAATAATTTTTGATTGATCTTCGCATGTTGTCATTTTTTCCGAAAATTTCAAATGGCACCCCCCTAAAAAAATTACGGCGTTGTACAGCCAAAACTCTAAATTTTTCATTGGTGTAAAAAAAATTACACATTGCATAACACAATTTCGGAGAAAAAAGGAATTTTATCGCAAATGTCGGGAAACGTTTTCCGTTCCCAAGTGTGCCATGAGAAAACAAAAGATTGGTAATTGTCAAAGTAAATTATTAGACGTCAGTAGCAGCCATAAGTCATTTTTGATAAACGTTCTAAAAATGTTCCGAACTCAAGAGGAAATGGTTGACATGATATTTATTCTTGGAGAATGTAACAAGAATTGTTTCTTGGCATCACGAGTGTACGCTGCGAGATATCCGCACAGGGCACATCCAAATGAACGTGCGTTTCAAAAAGTGTTGGAGAGATTTACTACTACGGGAAGTGTGAAACGGCCAAGGAGAGTTAGAAAGAAGGCAGTTATTACCGAAAATAATGAACTGCGGTATATCACCAGAAGTTGCGGTTATGCCTCCAGCAGGAAGGTCGTCATTTCGAACATTTAGTTTAAGTTGTTAAATTTGCTTTATCTGCATTTTTCATATCATGTTGAATAAATAGGTACATACTATTATGTTGACCGTATTTGTGTATTTGTTTTGGTACTTTGACAATTACCAATCTTTTGTTTTCTCATGGCACACTTGGGAACGGAAAACGTTTCCCGACATTTGCGATGAAATTCCTTTTTTCTCCGAAATTTTGTTATGCAATGTGTAATTTTTTTTACACCAATGAAAAATTTAGAGTTTTGGCTGTACAACGCCGTAATTTTTTTAGGGGGGTGCCATTTGAAATTTTCGGAAAAAATGACAACATGCGAAGATCAATCAAAAATTATTTTTTTGCCATAAATTACCCGAAAAAAAATTATGTGAAGGTATACGAGGTCTTAACCTGTACCTCAATTCAAAATTTAGGCGCCGGCGTCAATTAGTTTCTCTACAAAAAATTCTCAAAAATGGGGCGCAATTTTGAAAGAAGGGGTTATAACAGCGAAACCGCTAAAGTGAAGGGTATAACATGTTAGATAAAAAAATAAGTACTCGTCGAGCACTTTCCAAATCTGCAATAAAAAATAGGGCATTCCATTTAAAAAAACATAAGTTTGGTACGCCACTGGAGTACGGCACGCCACTGATGATTAGAAATATTTTTAAAATATAGCGACGGTAACTATGCACCACTTTGTTCTTAGATTTTTTTCGATAGCTTTTATCGTAAAGGAGCTATGGTCCGAGGCGTCTTAAGTGCCACACCCGGTATATATTTTATGATAAATCATCTATTTATCATAAAACCGAGCTTTCGCCAATGTTTATTAGCTTCTTCAGGGATAACGCTACAAAATAATTTACAAGAGAGAAAATTTTTATAAGTTAATGAATTGAGGTTATGCACGTGTTTGCGACGCACGTGTTGGCGAAAATTTACTTACATGGAAGATGTGAAAAAATAAACCGTTGAACATACGGGATTAATGAAATAGTTCGATGCAATAATAGTTAAACATATTAAAACTTGTTAAAAACGCTGATGTCACAAGATTAAAATTTACAAACTTTACAAACACACATCGCCGGACATGTTGGTTCGAGGCGATGACTAACAGTGATTATGAACTAGGTTAGATTGTAATGGCCGAGGTACAAGCCAAACTGGAGGGAGAGCACTACACAATTAGTGCCAACCCTGGGAATTGATGCCGTCAAAGTGGCGGTAAAATTTGAATTTGACATTTTTAAGTGTAAAAGAGTAAAAGTGTAAAAATGTATAAGAAAAAAAGGGGGGGTGGTGGTGTTGTCCGTGGCTATCAATTTAACCTTTACAAATGTAGATTATAACATTAACAATGACTGACTCATTTTAACGCTATAATAAAATGTAGGGGTTAGGATTAATAGATGAGTTAAAAAATTATTGTTAGAGGTGGTAGTTAAGTGGTGGTGGTTAAATGGTGAGCACACCATTTATGGTGAAAAATGTGGATTAATGTAACCCCCAGATTGTAAGTTGTAATATTAACAATGTACAGGTCATTGTAGTATTATAACACATTGCAGCGGGTGCAGGGTTGTTATTGAAAACGTATAAGTTACGTAATATTAAAGATGTGTAAAAAGTAGTGTTTAAGAGTTTAAATTATTTAGGTATAATACAGCAATTTCAATAAATTGCTGGGGGGTAAGAGAGAAAAAAGTGAGATGTATAATAATAATTGGTGTGATTACTGATAACGAGAACAATTAACTAGATCCAAACGAAAATCAAGCAGCAGAAACTAAGGAGTTGTGTGAATTATCAATCAAGGGATCGTTATTAGTTTTATGATGGTCTGAAAGACTGATAAGGTAGGAATAGATATTACTTAAGTGATCTGTGTCTGATTTGAAATTCATTGTTTTTCCACGGTTCTTCTGAATGTGATACATCTCAAGAAACAGTCTGCCCCTGTAGGATTTACAAGTGTCGAGAACTTTTACGTTGTTGAAGTCAGGGTTGTGGTTTGAAGAGTTGCAGTGAATAGAAAGAGCACATGACTTCTTGCCCAGTCTGTAATCGCTCCTGTGTTGTGTCAAACGTGACTTGAGCCACTGTGAAGTTTGACCCACATAGGAGAGATCACAACCCGAGCAAGGTATATTGTAAATTACATTGGACAAGACATCAATTGAATTCTTGTCTTTTAGCCTAGTGAAAAAATGACTGTTAAGGGTGCTAATGTTAGATTGAGCTATTCTGACTTTGTCGTGGCCCAGAACGTTAATAAGTTTAGGGGTGAGGCCCTCTGCGTAGGGCAACTTTCTGAATGTTATTTGGTCGGGGGGGTTTGGTGGAGGTTCAATAGGGACTACTGTTGGTGGAGTAACAATAGGATCTTGTCGGTTAAACATCAATTTGGACACAAGTGAACGCGGAAAACCATTACTCACGAATTACGTTCTTACCCCACACACCCCCCTTATGTCAGATGCTCTTCAAGCAACAAATAGATTTTTAAAAGATAATCCATCATTAATTGTTACTAAGGCTGACAAAGGTGCAGTCACGGTTTTGCTGAACAAGGCAGATTATGTAGAAAAATCAGAGCTATTGCTCCACGACACCGACACTTATACCCGCCTGCCTAAAGATCCAACAGCGTCGATCCAGCGTAGTCTAACAAAGCTGGCAAAAGATCTAGGCAAACAAGGCTTACTTGACGATACAACTGTCAAGAAAATTGTAACGTGTAGTGCGGTCGCACCGAAATACTACGGTCTGCCAAAAATCCACAAACCCGACTTACCTTTGCGCCCTATCATATCTTCAATTAATTTTCAACGAAAATTTTACCTAAAACTGATCCGTACAAAAAACAATAATAATTTTGACATCTTTCTCTTTGAACTGCACAATTTCATTTCGAATTTCTATTACCCTTGTACCTTTACAGACGTCAAACTGGTGGTGGTGGAGTGGTGGTGGTAAGTAGATTGGCTTTTTCAATTCAATTTGTTTAAACTTTTTTACATCAATTCTAGATTAAGTGTAAAATAATCTAATATTGACGATTACAGCGCCACCTGTTGCCAATACGAAAAAAGTTTCTGAGTAAAACCTACATAGTTTTTTTCACACTTTCCGAATTTGCAATAAAAAATGGGGGTTCCCATTTAAGATTCATAAGTTACCCCTGTTATTCACCCCCCTGGGGGGTGGGGGGTGAAATTGATAACAGAATCAAATGTCCCCCTGCAAACCACTAAACTTTGCATTAGACAACTTTTTCGATTGGGCGCACTTGTCTCGATATATTCCACCTGAAAGATTAAAATGGGACACCCTGTATATATGTATATATATATATATATATATAGATGCTGGAGGGAAGTAACGGTCGTACTTGTTGGGAAAAGTAACAAATTTTTTCGAAGAAAAGTCCTCGTATCAGGGAATCCGACCAAAAAGGGTGTTAATAAGTCATCTATTTATCATATACCGAGCTTTCGCAAATCTTTATTTGCTTCATCAGGGTGACGCTACAATTAATAAAAGTATAATTAGCGTGAAAGAAAAAACTCACCCCCCTTTTTCATACTTATAATTATCTACATTTTTTACCTTTAAACACCCCTTTTTTATTTTAATATTGCGATGGTTACGCCATTGCCAATATTATAATTTATTATTGTCGGGTTATTACACCCCCTGTTCATTTTGAACCTCGTAACAAGCGCAATCGCGATCACTTAATTAATACACAACATTTTTAACACTTACACCTTAATTCATCTATTAATCATTAACCACTACATTTAATTATGATATTGTAATGATTCACGTCATTACTAACATCATAATCGACTATTGTAAATAGGTTAAATTGGCAGCTTCCCTGTTTTCTTAATACCAATATAGGTCACCCACTGAATTTTTGAATTTACCCGCCACCCGCCATCAGCGGACAGTAAATACGATTGGTACTACCGATCTCCCCACCACTTTTTCAGATACACGTTGGCAACACAACTGCAATTTAACCTATCCCATCTACCATGCAGTCATTGTTCAATAAGATGGCCGACGACGTTTACTCGTGTTTATCGTCCACCATGTGAATTTTTAAATCGTTTTAATCTGTTAACATCCACGTTTTGTGGAAAGTTTTTAATGTGTAACTTGTTCATCGTTCATGGCCACGCTTAGTTCCTTAAGTGCGGTAGTTTATTTTTAATCTTACATGTAAGTAATCAACTCTTCAGCCTTCAGCACATGTGCTCACATAACCTTTCACTTTTTTCTTTCACGCTAATTATACTTTTATTAATTGTAGCGTCACCCTGATGAAGCAAATAAAGATTTGCGAAAGCTCGGTATATGATAAATAGATGACTTATTAACACCCTTTTTGGTCGGATTCCCTGATACGAGGACTTTTCTTCGAAAAAATTTGTTATATATATACCGGGTGACCCAGCGATCTGTAAAAGCCCCATAACTTATTTGCTATTTGAGATATCGACTTCTAGTTTTCCTAAACTGGTACCGACACTTATTCTACATATTTTAAAAATATGTATGTTTTTGTACAGGGTGTCCCAATGTACATAACAGACCAAAGTTATGTTTTTTTAAATGGAACACCTTATATTTTATACTTTATTTTCAACCCTCTTGAGAAGCTGATAAAAATGGTATAAGAGAGTATGGGCCTATTATGGACGATTGGTTAGTTATGGGCAAATTTGTGGCAAAAACAAGGACACATTGAAAAAGTTGCAGAAGCGCTCCTAGCAATGCTAGCGTCGTTTTTTATACACTAAAGAATTTTCCACATTATGAAGAATAATACAAATCGGCTTTGGTTCTTTTTTGTTCATACTGCTATACAGGGTGTCAACATACGCAAAATAATGGATAACTATTTTTTTTCAAATGGAACACCCTATATATCTTGCCACCAATGCATGGAATTTTTAATAAGCTTTCCAGAGATGTAAAATTTGTATAATGAAATATGAAGGATTTTTAAGATTTATCCAAAAAACATTTTTCTTTTGTCACCTCCTGCTCATTTTTGGATTTTCAGCCAAAACTATGCATTTTCTGAAAAAATAATAAGAAATCAAAGTTGTAGAGCTGAAAATTTTCGATCGATATAGATCTTTCGACTTTTCCAATAATGCGTGCATTGCCCGCCAGAGTGCGCAAAATCGTGACCGTATATGCATTTAAGCGTTTTTCTCAAATTTTTTGTTAATTAATTGCACTATACTTCATTTTCCACGTTCTCTAGCAGAAAAACGGGTAATTATAGAATTATTTAAATGACCTACATCGATTGAAAATATTCCGCTCTACAACTCTTAAAAGTAGCAATTTTTGCCCAAATGGCATAGTTTTCGCTAAAAATGCAAAAAAACATTGAAAAACGCAAAAATTGATATATACATTTTTAATTTGCATGTTTAGGGAAAACTATTAATTTTTTGCAAAAATTGCTTCTATTTAGAGTTGTAGAGCGGAACATTTTCAATCGATACCGGCCATTTTAATTTCCCTATAATTTCCCGTTTTTCCGCTAGAGGGTGCAGAAAATAAAGTATAGTGCAATTTATAAATAAAAAATTTGAAAAGAAAACGCTGAAATGCATATACGGTCACGATTTTGCACACTCTGGCGGGCAATGCACGCATTATCTTAAAAGTTAAAAGACCTATGTCGATCGAAAATTTTTCGCTCTACATAATTTTTATTATAATTTTTCCTGTTTTGGCTGAAAATCCAAAAATCAGCAGAAGGTGACAAAACAAATATGTTTTTATTGATAAATCTCAAGAATCCTTAATATTTTGTTATACAAACTGTATATCATTGGAAAGCTTATTAAAAATGCCATCGATTAGTGGCAACTTATATAGGGTGTTCCATTTGAAAAAAAATAGTTATCCATTGTTTTGCTTATGTTGACACCCTGTATAGCGCTATCAGTAAAAGAGAACCAAAGCCGATGTGTATTATTCTTTATGATGTGGGAAATTTTCTAGTGTACAAATAATGATGCTATCTTTACTAGGAACGCTTCTGCAATGTTTTCAATGTGTACATGTTTTTGCCACAAATTTGCCCATAACTAACCAACCGTCCATAATAGACCCATACTATATTATACTATTTTTATCAGCTTCTCAAGAGGGATGAAAATAAAGTATAAAATATAGGGTGTTCCACTTAAAAAAACATAACTTTGGTCTGTTATGTACATTGGGACACCCTGTACAAAAACATACATATTTTTAAAATATGTAGAATAAGTGTCGGTACCAGTTCAGGAAAACTAGAAGTCGATATCTCAAATAGCAAATAAGTTATGGGGCTTTTACAGATCCCTGGGTCACCCGGTATATATATATATATATATATATATATATATATATATATATATATATATATATATATATATATATATATATATATATATATATATACTGGGTGACCCAGCGATCTGTAAAAGCCCAATAACTTATTTGCTATTTGAGATATCAACTTCTAGTTTTCTTGAACTGGTACCCACACTTATTCTGCATATTTTAAAAATATATATGTTTTTGTACAGGGTGTCCCTGTATACATTACAGAACAAAGTTATGTTTTTTTAAATGGAACACCCTATATTTTATACTTGATTTTCAACCCTCTTGAGAAGCTGTTAAAAATAGTATAAGATACCATGGGTCTGTAATGGACGGTTGGTTAGTTATGGGCAAATTTGTGACAAAAACAAGGACACATTAAAAAAATTGCAGAAGCGCTCCTGTTAAAGCTAGCGTCATTTTTTATACACTAAAGAATTTTCCACATCATGAAGAATAATACAAATTGGCTTTGGTTCCTTTTTGTTCATACTGCTATACAGGGTGTCAACATACGCAAAACAATGGATAACTATTTTTTTTCAAATGGAACACCCTATAAATCTTGCCACAAATGCATGGCATTTTTGATAAACTTTCCAATGATTTACAATTTGTATAATGAAATATTAAGCATTCTTGAGATTTATCCATAAAACATTTTTCTTTTGTCACCTCCTGCTCATTTTTGGATTTTCAGCCAAAACTATTCATTTTCTGAAAAAGTAATAGGAGACCAAAGTTGTAGAGCGGAAAATTTTCGATCGATATAGGTCTTTTGACTTTTCCAATAATTCGTGTATTGCCCGCCAGAGTGCGCAAAATCGTGAACGTATATGCATTTTAGCGTTTTTGTCAATTTTTTTGTTAATTAATTGCACTATACTTTATTTTTCACGTCCTCTAGCAGAAAAACGGGTAATTATAGAATTATTCAAATGATCTACATCGATTGAAAATATTCCGCTCTACAACTCTTAAAAGAAGTAATTTTTGCCCAAAATGCATAGTTTTCGCTAAAAATGCAAAAAACTATTGAAAAACTCAAAAATTGATACATACATTTTCAATTTGCATGTTTAGAGAAAACTATGCATTTTTGGCAAAAATTGCTTCTATTAAGAGTAGTAGAGCGGAACATTTTCATTGGATATGGGCCATTTTTTAATTTTCCGTTTTTCTGCTAGAGGGTGCGGAAAATAAAGTATAGTACCATTTATTAATAAAAAATTTGAAAAGAAAACGCTAAGATGCATATACGGTCACGATTTTGCGCGCTCTGGCGGGCAATGCACGCATTATCTTAAAAGTTGAAAGACCTATATCGATCGGAAATATTTCGCTCCACAACTTTGGACTCATAATTTTTCCTGAAAATCCATAGTTTTGGCTGAAAATCCAAAAATCAGCATAAGGTGGCAAAAGAAATATGTTTTTATCGATAAATCTCAAGAATCCTTAATATTCTGTTATACAAACTATATATCATTGGAAAGCTTATTAAAAATACCATAGGTTGGTGGCAACTTATATAGGGTGTTCCATTTGAAAATTAATAGTTATCCATTGTTTTGCGTATGTTGACACCCTGTATAGCACTATGAATAAAGGAGAACCAAAGCCGATGTGTATTATTCTTTATGATGTGGGAAATTTTCTAGTGTATAAATAATGATGCTATCTTTGCTAGGAATGCTTCTGCAATGTTTTCAATGTGTACATGTTTTTGCCACAAATTTGCCCATAACTAACCAACCGTGCATAATAGACCCATACTATCTTATACTATTTTTATCAGCTTCTCAAAAGGGTTGAAAATAAAGTATAAAATATAGGGTGTTCTATTTAAGAAAACATAACTTTGTTCTGTTATGTATATTGGGACACCCTGTACAAAAACATACATATTTTTAAAATATGTAGAATAAGTGTGGGTACCAGTTCAAGAAAACTAGAAGTCGATATCTCAAATAGCAAATAAGTTATGGGGCTTTTACAGATCCCTGGGTCACCCGGTGCAGACTGATCATAAACCTCTTGAGGCAATTTTCAAAAGTAAATTAAACGATTGTCCGGCGAGACTGCAAAGAATGCTACTTCGCTTGCAAAAATATGATCTAAATGTAACTTATAAACCAGGGCGTAAATTATTTTTGGCAGATACGTTATCGCGCGCATTTGTAAAAGAAAAGAAAATTGGAGATGAAGATTTAGACAAAATAATAGAAGGGCACGTTTGCATAGTTCAAGATAATATTTCAATGACAACAAGTAAAAGATATTCATTAATTAAAGATACATAAGAGGGCGAGACATTGGAAAAAATTCTACAATATTTAAAATTGGGCTGGCCAAGAGCATTAAATAAAGAATTAAATTATTATTACCAAATTAGAAATGAATTATTAGAATACAACGGGCTACTGTATAGAAATAACAAATTAATAATTCCAAATAAACAGATTTCTAAAATTCTATGTCAGTTGCATTATACTCATCAGGGCATAAATGGAACATTGAATTTGGCACGCGATGTTCTATTTTGACGAACAATGTCGAACGATATAACAAAATTAATTCAAAATTGTAAAACTTGTATAAAATATAAAAGATCAAATACAAAACCGTTATTAAATAGAGAAGTACCGGATAGACCGTGGCAAAATATTGCTTGTAATTTATTTTATTTAAATAATATAAATTACCTACTCATTGTGGACAGTTTTTCAAAATTTGTTGAAGTACAAGAACTTCATGAAAATACATACTCTAATACAATAATTAATCATTTAAAATCCACATTCGCACGGCATGGTATTCCTGAAATTGTATATTCGGATGGAGGTCCACAATTTACCTCTTTACTATTTAAAGAATTTTTAAATAGTTGGAATTTTAAACATATAGTCTCGAGCCCGCATTATAGTCCATCGAAAGGGTTAGCCGAACGAGCAGTACAAACCATTAAAATCTTGATAAAAAAACGAGTGACGATGGCAAAGACTTACATTAAGCGTTATTAAATTATCGGAACACTCCTATTGGAAACCTTGGTTCTCCTGCACAGTTATTAATGTCACGAAGACTTAATAGTTTAATACCTCTAAATAAAACATTATTGCAACCAAAAATTTTTAATATAAAACAAACGAAAGAAAAATTAAATAAAATTCAAAAACAATACAAGAAATATTATGATAGAGGAAGTAAACCTCTTCCAGAATTAAAGAAGGGAGACAGAGTGGGGGTTCAGATTAATAAAACATGACATTCGGGTACTGAAATATTCGACCAAGTACTCATAAAATAATAACAGATCAAGCGAAAATATTTTATCGTAACCGAAGATTTCTAACAGTAATTCCGAATGAAAATGAAGAAAACGAAAGGAGAAATGAGGATGACTTAGATGTAGACAATAAATCGTCTGAGACTTCTATGGACGAATCATTGGTATATCATCCACCCACTCATATAAGTAGTGGAAGGGCGATAAAGGTCCCAGACCGATACAATCCTTAAAATGTAAAGTGTAAATATTATTTGATTTAATTGTATCCGTTCTGTTAAAGGGAGATGTCATATAGTTGTTTATTGAAATGGTATTTAGTTATTAATAGGCGAAGAAAGAAATGTTTTTATTTATACCACTTTTTGTGTACGGCATTTTTATATACGCCAGGTGATTTTGAGCCAGTTAATAAGGGGCCCCGCACACGGACAATTGTTCAACGACTAAACTATTTAGTTGAGTTGGATACATGTTACGATTCTCCACCAACTATTATTTAATCATAAAGGCTCACCAACTGTGTTTGACTAAAAAATCGGGCTGGACGATAGTTGGTGTGTGTGCGCACTTGCATTTACAGTAATGTCATTATATACCTCAACTAAACTATCGCTCAACTAATAATTGGCCATGTGCGGACCCGCTAAAATTGACGGTAAAAATGTACACCTTGCACATTTCATCATAGTAAATAGTACGTAGTAATTATTACCGTGTTTATAAACATATATTTATCATAAGCACAATCACGTTTAATCTCATAATAAAATAAATAATAATAAAAACATTCAAGTATATATAATAAGGCCAGTTCTAAGAGACAATCATTATTGAATCATTAACGAATTGTTAATCATATTTAATTATATCGTATCGGTAAAATCAATAAATACCAACAAGTGATATCCACCATCCGATTACAAGGCGACCGTGACAGGATATCCCATTACATGGCGGCCGTGACAGAGGCAGTGCCCATTACCATTAGAATATTATTACACCGTAGTTGGTGTTGTAAAATGCGGGAGCACACAATTCCGAAATCTGCCCGCAACTTGCGCGAAATCTGCGGTTGAATTTCGGTCGCCCTTCGCATTCCGTTAAGCGGCCCAATGACGGTCAACATTATTGCACAATATTGATTGTACAATATTTTCACGGCTACCCATAAACGGTCAATATTATTGCACATTAATTGGGTTTGTGATGGTCGAGCATAGACGTAAAATGTACTTCGCAATATATTGTCAGTCCACGCCACTATTTCAAGCGATGTTGAGTGACAGTGAACTGTGCGGTGTGCTAATTGCTGTTGGACAAAGAAGTGCGAAAAAGAAAAAGAAGACACGAAGGAAATGGGCCAAACAGTGGTTTATTAATAGGTCGAAGTACACCCACGAAAAAATACTCAATGCACTGCGAATGTGTTAACAAAATGATTTTCGCAACTTTTTACGCATGGACTTATTCAATGAACTCTTCTCTCTTTGGTTACTCCTCAAATCGAGACAGGACTATTGCTGCAAGTCAACGTTTGTCTATAACATTGCGATATCTTACAACTTTGCATTTGAGGACCTAAAGTTTTTACCTGCTGTTTCACCTCAGTCAATAGGTGAAACCCCACAATTCAGGATCACTTTAATTCAATTATAAAAATAATTCTTTAGTGTTGTGATGATGTCAGTAGCGAATGCAAATTATGTTCGAATCAATGGGAGAATATCTGACGGTATTTTATGTTACACGAAGTTCGGAAGAGCATTGTACATAATTAACTTAGAATTCCGAAACCTGCACAACTGTCGAATAGTCAGAAAGTATTGCCATTCATTTTTTTGGCCGATGACGATTTCGCAATGACAGTAAATTTAATGAAGCCCTACCCCCAACTAGCGATGTAAAAGCGATTGCGATTGATGAATAGATTGCGGCACACGTTTGTCCTTCCCCGAAACGTGAATCATGAGAATCGCGCCTAGCACTTTAATCATTTAACAAAGGTACCTGTGTATTGCGCGCTGTTATTCACACTTTTTTTACATTTAAGAATATTTTTAATGAAACATATATACACGTAAGGTGTACTAGTAATATTACATTAAATTATTAATATATTAACAAAAATATTAGGTAAAATTCAATTTAAAAGTTCGAGGTAAATATTTAATATTAATTAAATGTAATATTACTAGCACACTGTAACTGCTGCCTTAGTTATGTATAGAGTCCGGATTTATATTTTTTTACATGTTTTATTTGCTCTTTCGTATTGAACTGGCGAATTGTATCTATACGTTTCTCTCTGATTTATATCAAAGTACCAAGTTTTATTTCGCATATAACTTAATATTTCGTGGTTTTATCACATTAAACTTATTCGAGCATGTATCCGCATATAACCACATATAAATTCAATATTTCCATTAATTGTAATTGATTTTGTTGAAACTTATTTATAAATTTGCGAGCGTGGAAATCTTTTTTATAAAATCGTATAAGATAAATTTAAGGGATTCCCCTAACTAGCGAACGTAACCTTGTGTTATGTAGATATGTATATATTATTTTATTTATATAGAATACGGGGATTTCCCCATAAGCAAGTTAAGCTAGTACGCCTATGCAGATGATAATCAATGCAACCGTCCCCGGTAATTGTGCTTGGCTGGAAGCTGCTTTATTCTGTGCCAATAATTTTGAAAATCAGAAAATATTCTTCTTAATTTTAATGATGACGAATCGGCAGCACTTAAAAAATGTAAAGATTGAGACTGAGGAGGACATAATAAATTTTAACATGAACTCTATCTCATTTAACTTTACATAAATAGAAAATCAAAGTCAAATGTTGGTTCTACATTGTAATTCCAATAAATAAATTATCAATAGTTGCTATTTGTATTTTTTTTTATTTTACAACATTATTTTTTATTAAACCGCAAATAAAATCCATATTTGAATCATATTTTCGCATATATTGGCTAATTTTAAGCGCATATAAACAAATTATGCCTTTTTAGCGCATATAAAAAAATTATAACGTCTATTTTTTAGCGCATATAAAAAATTATAATGCCTCTTTTAGCGCATATGAATCCGGACTCTATTATGTAATATACCGGGTGACCCAGGGATCTGTAAAAGCCTCATAACTTATTTGCTATTTGAGATATCGACTTCTAGTTTTCTTGCACTGGTACCCACACTTATTCTGCATATTTTAAAAATATGTATGTTTTTGTACAGGGTGTCCCAATATACCTAACAGAACAAAGTTATGTTTTTTTAAATGGAACACCCTATATTTTATACTTTATTTTCAACCCTCTTGAGAAGCTGATAAAAATAGTATAAGGTAGTATGGATCTATTATGGACGATTAGTTAGTTATGGGCAAATTTGTTGCAAAAACATGTACACATTGAAAAAAATTTCAAACATTTTCAATCGATATGGGCCATTTTAATTTCCCTATAATTTTCCGTTTTTCCGCTAGAGGGTGCGGAAAATAAAGTATAGTGCATTTTATTAATAAAAATTTGAAAAGAAAACGCTAAAATGCATATACGGTCACGATTTTGCGCGCTCTAGCGGGCAATGCACGTATTATCTTAAAAGTTGAAAGACCTATATCGATCGGAAATTTTTCGTTCTAAAATTTGATCTCTTATAATTTTTCCTGAAAATGCATAGTTTTGGCTGAAAATCCAAAAATCAGCAGAAGGTGGCAAAAGAAATATGTTTTTATTGATAAATCTCAAGAATCCTTAATATTTTGTTATACAAACTGTATATCATTGGAAAGCTTATTAAAAATGCCATAGATTGGTGGCAACTTATATAGGGTATTCTGTCTGAAAAAAAATAGTTATCCATTATTTTGTGTATGTTGACACCCTGTATAGCAGTATGAACAAAAAAGTACCAAAGCAGATGTGTATTATTCTTTATGATGTGGGAAATTTTTTAGTGTATAAATAATGATGCTATCTTTGCTAGGAACGCTTCTGCAATGTTTTCAATGTGTACATGTTTTTGCCACAAATTTGCCCATAACTAACCAACCGTCCATAATAGACCCATTCTATCTTATACTATTTTCATCAGCTTCTCAAGAGGGTTGAAAATAAAGTATAAAATATAGGGTGTTTCATTTAAAAAAAACATAACTTTGTTCTGTTATGTATATTGGGACACCCTGTACAAAAACATACATTTTTTAAAATATGCAGAATAAGTGTGGGTACCAGTTCAAGAAAACTAGAAGTCGATATCTCAAATAGCAAATAAGTTATGGGGCTTTTACAGATCCCTGGGTCGCCGGGTATGTTTCATTAAAAATATTCTTTAATGTAAAAAAAAAGTAAATAACAGCGCTCAAAACACGTGTACCTTTGTTAAATGATCAAAGTGCAAGGCGCGATTCTCATGATTCACGTTTCGGGGAAGTATAAACTTGGGCCGCAATCTGGTTTCGCATTTTCCATGCTAAACGGTTTCGCGCTTCGTGCGCGCTTTTGCATCGCCACCCGCAACCAGGATTAAATTTGGAAGAATTTCGAATTATCGTTTATCGTGCACCTCGTGTGGTCGAAAATACCTTTAGCATTTCGGTTAACAGATTTGGTGTACTACAGAATCCTTCCAGCACTATCTCTAGAAAAGTCTCAATTAGTTGTATTGGCATGTTTTTATTTACACAACTTTTTACGCAAACGCCAGGCATGAGCTTACGTTACTAATAATTATGTAGATGGTGAGGATTTGCAGGCCGACGTTGTCATGAGCGGAACATGGAGAAATGTTGTCAACAACACCGCTTCAGCCAAGTACCTTCAGAAATGCATCAGCAAGTGCTAAAATAGTTAGAGATACCCATCGAAATTTCTTTAACAATGAAGGCCAGGTTTCATAGCAATTAAAGATTATAGACTCACCTACCTTTATACAAGACCCGAGGTTAAAGTAACAGCCCAGACAAAGGCCAAAATTAGTCAGAAATTAAATCCAACTTCACTAACTTTTACAGGAACACTTAACTTTTTAGCATATGTATTCACAAAACCAGAATAAAAAATTAGTTAAAGAAAATGAATAATTGCCGTCTTAAAATATACCACTCAGTCCTTATGTGTTAACATAATAACGTTTCTTGCATTGGCACTATTCTCATTCCTCTCAACCATGTCCAGAGTCGATCTAGAGTCCTCAGGTGTGTCCATCGTACTGATTGAATCAGTTGGTGTTTCTTGAAATTGAAGAAATCTCATTTCTTTAAAGTACCATAGCGATGGTTCGATATCCTCTGCACCAGCACTATTATTTACAGCATGACGGAGCCGCTTCTGTTCTTTCGGGAAGTTTGACCGCAAAGTATTTAGTTTTTTAACACCTGGGAATTTTTCGCAATATTTATCAATCAGCATGTCATATTGCTCCCCTTTTCTAACGCGATTACTATACTATAATTACTTGCTTTTCACGCCCCTAGAGCCGGAAGTACGCGGTAAACTTCAATAAATTCCAAAATGAACTTCTTATCCAATTTCTTATCCGCCATGACGATGCGTTCTCTACCACTTGTTGATAGTGAGTGACTGGATATTGTACAGTCTTGCCTACATACGACAAAGTATTTCCTAGATTGCACAATATATTTTAAAGATTTTTGATTTCCTGCAATATATTGCATATATATTGCAATATATTGCATAGATACATTCAATATTGTCATTGCAGCGTAGGCGTAACAACTCAATGATATTATTTTTACATGGCCTAATAAATTATTTTATAGATGATCCAAACCTTGTGTCTATGCTGAATTTTCACATACCTAGAGTAAGTAGTCGTTACTGTCAACTATTTCAAATAACTCATGCCAGCACACTCGCGCATTATAACTCGCCAATGAACACTATGGTTAGGCTCTTCAATAGTATTCATTACACTATTGGCATTTTTATAGAGTCAAGAGCAGAATTGTTGCGAAATATGGCACAACTATGGTAAAATGTTAAGTAGCCTCCATGTTCAATCAGATTTATGTGTATATTTAATTTTCAATTATATTACCTGTTATAATCTGCAATATCTGTCAGAATTTATTAATTTATTTGTCTATATGTGTGAATATGTATTTATATATGTATATTTGTTTTTTTTGTATTTATAATTTGTTTATTTTATGTAACTTTCCCTGTAATTGGATGTTATGTCTGTTGGGAGAATAAACGTATTATTATTATTATTATTATTATTATTAATACACCATCAATTATATTGCGCAAATACAAATATTGTGCAATAATATTGACCGTCATGGGTCGTTTTACAAGAGCACATCTATTTTCGTCAACGCGGAATGATGCGCAATCGTTTATCTTTATCGTATGTTTTATTATGTCCATAGTACTCGCTTTATTCCAGGCATACTATTTCATTGAAAAAATATTATTTAAAATGCTGTATTTTAATCAATTATCATTTTTCGTTTACATTGAATATTTTAATACTATTATTAAAATGACAGAAATAGAATTATTTTACAAAACGGGACTATTTCGCTAAAATTTCTACGCAGTTAGATATTTCAAATTCAAATTCAAACGTATACGTGGAACTATGCGAGTACTATAAACTGAATAAAACATACGATAAAGATAAACGATTACGTATTATTCCGTGTTGACGAAAATAGGTGTGCTATTGTAACGGAATGCGAAGGGCGACCGAAATTCAACCACGGATTTCGCGCAAGTTGCGCGCAGATTTCGGAATTGTGTGCTCCCGTACAATGCACGCGCATTTATCGCTGGCCAACCGCGCAGGTTGCGCGCACTTTACAACACTAGGTATTAGTATGAATAAATGAGCGGTACTTCCTGATATAATTTAATTTTTATTTTGTCTGTACTAGTTTCGGTTAAAATATTACCATCATCAGCAGATAACTAAAAGAAAATTTGTTATTACATTTAATTATTAATTCTAACAAGTTTTGATTTTTAAAATATCTAGGCTAAATTAATATTAATTTACAAACTTATTATTCAAGGTGTGTGTAATGTTTAGTGTATATAGGTTTTTAGCTATTTATTACATGGAAATCTTAAAATTATTAGGGCAAATATTGAGTTAAAAGTATTTTAGTGAACATTGTGTGTGTTAGTTAAGTTACTTACATGTCAATAAGAAATTTTTTTTTGGCGTGTAGTCGGATAACGCATGTTAATTTCGAGGTTATTCTGAAATTGTTGAGGAATTTGTTAAATTGTATGCTTCTACAACCAAAATATATATGTGTGTGTATGTTATGAGTAGTTGTGTATATATTACCTTGGGTTTAATATTGATAGTTGTATTCAAGTTAAATATGAAGGCTATTTCTTGACTCATGGGAACTTATATGTATAATATGGATAATTTCTGTGACACGTTTGGCGCAAATGTGTATAATGAGGTTATGTTTGCTATGTGTATGTAGTGCAAGTTAAGTTGTATACAGTTATTAGTTATTATTCAAAATGTATCTGTATTGGTGCGAAAATGGTAATTGTAATTTGCTGTCTGTTATTATTGGTAAGTGGATAAATTGTTATATTTTAGTATGGATGTGTAAGGTATTTATAAAGTGGTTTGTTGAATTGTTGTGTTTGGTCATTGAGTAATTGTAATTGAGTATTGTTGTGAATAAATTTGTCTATTTCATATGTTTCTAGTAATCTGAGTAGTTTTCCTTTATTTAGATTGTGCAGTAGTTTAATGTTGTTGTTGTCATTACATGTGTGGTTATGAATGAATAAGTGTCGTCCGAAATTGGAATGTAATCTTTGTGTTTTGTGTTCTTTAATCCTAGTTCTTAGAGCACGGCCAGTCTCGCCAATATAAGTTGCGTTGCATTGGTCACAGCTTAATGAATAAACTCCACTTTTGTCTAATATGTGTGTTTTATCTTTGGGTTTACTGAGGATATATTTAAGATTTGTATTGTTTTTTAATACTGGGGTAATTTGATATTTGGAAAATATTTTTTTAATTTTATGTGAAATATTGGCATATTGAGTTATAGTTCTGTATTGGGGTTTTATTTCTACGGTTTCTTTTTGTTCTGTAGGATGTATGTTCTGAAGATTTTGTTTATGTTTTGTTTTATGTATAATTTTGTTTATGATGTCGGGGTTGTAATTATTATTGCAAGCTATTTGTGTAATTATATTAATTTCGTCAGTATAGTGTGTTTCATTGAGTGGGATATTTATTGCTGTATTAATATATGAGTGAAAAGCAGCATATTTATGTGAATAGTGGTGGGTAGAATTATTTGAGATGATGGTGTCTGTTTGTGTAGGTTTACGAAATATGGAATATTCTATTATGTTTTGATTTTTAATGATGTTAAGGTCAAGGATACTTATTTTATTATTGTGAACATTAAATATTGTTCCCCCATCAGAACACCTACAGACCGGTTTCGACCTTTCAGGTCTCATCAGTGTAGTTAGTTGCTGATGGGGAAACGGAGATTACTATTGGAATATAAATATTCCAAACACCGTTAAAGGTAGAAACGCCAAAGTGGCGGAATCTATTGCCTGAATGCTGTACTTCAAGTACATAATAAATTAGAACTCTGTTATGGCTGAAAATAACAGAGTGACCTTTATAGAGAGCCGAACTTACTGACTAATAATTGTTGGATTAATAATATATGATATTGAATGATAGAGAAGAAGAAGGGGGGTTTGTCGTTACCCGAGAGCAACAATTAATCTGTAAAATTATATGTAAGAAAATTATAAATTATTATATGTAAAATGAGTACAGAGCAAAGGTTAAATGAATGTAATTTGATGTTATTATATAAAGTGAATTTTGAGAGGTTGGGCCGAAATTGAATTTTGGGAGAAATTGTGAAAATAAGGGATGGTAACAATGGAAGCTAGCCAGAATTATCCAACCGCAGCGGCAATTGCTTTTTGCAACTGAGGAGGTACGGGTAAATGGTGCTCAGCCCATCAGTGTCAGTTTTGAAATTCATGACACTTTCGGTGTTAACTATTTCAGACATTTCAAGAAAGAGTCTGCTCTTGTAATTAGGTTCTGAGCACAACACACTCGCACCCCCAAAGTTGACAGAATGGCCTTCTGTGTTAGCGTGTACAGAGAGTGCGCACGATGCCTTTTTTAATTTTATGTCGCTTTTGTGTTGGGTGAGTCTGGATGGCAACCACTGTCCCGTCTGACCTATATAAGACTTACTACTGTCTCCGCAAGGAACAGAGTAAACCACATTGCAACGTTGACCTTCTGGTGTCATGTCCTTCATTCTTGAGAATAGTCGTTTAAGAGGTTTGGGATTGTATCTGGCAATGCGAATTTTATCATTTTTTAAAGTTTGAATTAATTTAGAAGTTAGCTGGGGGACGTTGATGTGTTTTCTATATTGACGGGGTGTAGGTTGTTCGATTTGATCATTAGGATCAGGAGCAGTACGGACGACCGGATCTGTGATGCCACTGTAGATCAATTTTTTGACTAATAACGTTGTTGATAAATAAGGAAGTTAGTTTTTGTAGGTTTTTGTTTAGTAAGGAAGGATGACAAATGTTTTGTACCCGGTTCTTCATGGCAACCAAGATATTCTTTTTTTTGGTTAAAGGGGTGATTGGAGAAATAATTGATGTATCTGCCCGAGGCAGTGGGTTTTTGGTACCAATCCAAAATGATAACATTGTCATCCCTCCTTACTAACCAGGTATATATACATATATAATTGCGAAAAGGATAATTCTTGAGCTGTATTTTTTGAAAAATGTGCAAACATATATGGAAAGAGCAGAAGACTAGGACGCGTTTCATCGTTATTACGAATCATCAGCCAGTCATATCTGCAACCTCACACACATGTTTGCACATTTTGGAAGTGATATTTATGCGGTCTGGGTGGACGGTGCCGCTGAAAATCGTATTCGCAACAATACGAGTAATTGGTTATTGAGAGAGTGTGTCCAATTGTTCTATTCTACAATAATGCTGGAAGAATTCATATCTCCACGGGCAACTGTATCAGAACGTAGAAAAGGTCTTCTCAATAACAATTTAATTAGTGAAATTATTGCTCAAGATAAATGACTATTAATATTGGGGGTGGGATGACTTTCAAAAATACAGCTCAAGAATTATCCTTTTCGCAATTCCATATTTTCAAAGTCATCCCACCCTCAATATTAATAGTCATTTATCTTGAGCAATAATTTCACTAATTAAATTGTTATTGAGAAGACCTTTCCTACGTTCTGATACAGTTGCCCGTGGAGATATGAATTCTTCCTGCATTATTGTAGAGTAGAACAATTGGACACACTCTCTTAATAACCAATTACTCGTATTGTTGCGAATACGATTTTCAGCGGCACCGTCCACCCAGACCGCATAAATATCACTTCCAAAATGTGCAAACATGTGTGTGAGGTTGCAGATATGACAGGCTGATGATTCGTAATAACGATGAAACGCGTCCCAGTCTTCTGCTCTCCCATATATGTTTGCACATTTTTTCAAAAATACAGCTCAAGAATTATCCTTTTCGCAATTCTATATATATATATATATATATATATATATATATACCGGGTGACCCAGGGATCTGTAAAAGCCCCATACCTTATTTGCTATTTGAGATATCGACTTTTAGTTTTCTTGAACTGGTACCCAGACTTATTATACATATTTTAAAAATATGTATGTTTTTGTACAGGGTGTCCCAATATACATAACAGAACAAAGTTTTGTTTTTTTTTTAAATGGAACACCCTATATTTTATACTTTATTTTCAACCCTCTTGAGAAGCTGATGAAAATAGTATAAGATAGTATGGGTCTATTATGGACGATTGGTTAGTTACGGGCCCATTTGTGGCAAAAACAAGGACACATTGAAAAAATTGCAGAAGCGCTCCTAGCAAAGCTAGCGTCATTTTTTATACACTAAAGAATTTTCCACATCATGAACTGCTATACAGGGTGTCAATATACACAAAATAATGGATAACAATTTTTTTTTAAATGGAACACCCTATATATCTTGCCACCTATGCATGGAATTTTTAATAAGCTTTCCAATGATGTACAATTTGTATAATGAAATATTAAGGATTCTTGAGATTTATCCATAAAAACATTTTTCTTTTGTCACCTATTGCTCATTTTTGGATTTTCAGCCAAAACTATGCATTTTCTGAAAAAATTCTAAAATACTAACAATAATTTTATATAAAATAATTGCTCAATTGTTAATAAATTTATAAAACTGTCAAAATATCGTAAAAATATTAGTTATTCGAATTTTTGAAGATGTCGCACCAAACGTTGGAAGATGAAAATGTCACATAGATGGTATTTATTGATAGCAATCATATGACGAAATAAAAATTTAAACTAGTGGGCAAATTTGTTTTTTTTTTATTTTCAAACATTTTTTAATACTCTAAATAACGTTCAATGACCTTGAAAAATTCACCTAATTTCGTATTTGGGTCAACAATATATGTGATTTTTTCAGATTTTTTAGTGGTTAAAAAAAATTATATTTGAAAAAATCTTATTTTGGGGCTTCCTGGGTCATGTCAGGGGTTTTTTGGTAAACGGCTTACGACTACTTTGGTTAAGGTCACAACTAATGATATTTTCATATTTATTTAAAAATTCGTGTCGGGTGGCATTTTGACCATCTTATATCGGGATACCCTTTTATTGCCTCATAAATGGATTTTAAGCAGGGACTGGTTTCGACCGAACTAAACACTGACATGCGGCAGCATTCCCTCGACGAACGACGATATCGAACGAAAAGGTTCTCTCTCGAAAAGGTTTCGCATTTGCATTTTCTCTGACTGTACATGTTCGCACTCGCCTGGTCTGGGGTCTTAGTCTCTCGAGCTTGTACTGTCAACTCAGATAAGCAAACGGTGCCGATTACATTGACGCAGCACACAAATTAGGTCAATGTACGATAGAGTATGGAATTGGAATTTTTAAAACCGATTTGTGTCTTCCTGGAAACACAGATGTTTTTATGGACTTTCTAAAAATGTGTTATTAAAAATTAGGTCTTGGCCTTGGGTAACAAAGGGATATCATTTTACAGCACCTATCCCCCGTGATTTTAAGTAATAGGACTGCAGGGGATACAATTGTACAGCAATAAAAATGCAAAAGTGTAGGAAACCGCCTGGAACAATAAAAAAAAGGATAATAAATAAGGTGAACTTGAAATTTGTGCGTCGGTTAACCCCCACCGGACTATTTATGTTTTGTAACGTTCTATCCTACTGATCCCAATTGTTTGATCAGTTTAAATAGGGTTTATACTATCTCTAGTACACCTCGGGCTGGTCCGGGGTTCTTTTTTTTTTTATTTTCAGGTCGTCAAATAATTTCCATTTACTGATTAAACACCTTTAGTCCAATAAATAACTCAAACAATAATTTAATTCAATATATTAATCCAAAACTTTATTTACAATAACTAATAAACTCAAATAAATCCTCTAAAATAAAAAATAATCGGTGCTTCTGGCGTCCTCTATTGGCGAATGGCCTCTTCAATACAGTCCGCTGACGTGGGATCTGCCCGGCTAGTTTAACTTCCTCTCCGATAAAGTTGCCTTTGACTGAAACCTAATAATTGCGTTTATTTACAACAAAAATGAAACGGTTCAGAGGTTATTTAACCACTATTTCCGGCCGGCAAGGTTAATTCGGCAACCGCTTCAATTAAATTACGGATTTTACCCGTCCCACGCCAATACAAAGTACCACCGCAAACGGCCTATACTCTGTATCGGTGATTTCCGTGATTAGTTAAATTTCGCGCTACTGCAAAGTACCACCGCAAGCGGCCTATACTATACAGTAACTTATATTCTCGGTCGCGCTTCTGTCTTAATATCGTCCACGTCTCGAGCTAATGTAAAGCACCACCGCAAGCGGCCTATACCTTACAGGAGCTTATATTCTCGGTCGCGCGCCTCGGTCTGAATACGCCCGAGCTAATGCAAAGCACCACCGCAAGCGGCCTATGCTTTACAAGAGCTTATACTCTCGGTTTCGCGCCCTCGCCTTGTACTGATGCAAAATACCACCGCAAGCGGCCTATATTCTGTACCAACACCAATTCTCTAACAGCATTTCCCCACGAGGCCTATGCTACCAGGAATCTGTCTCCTAGTCCTCTCGTCCCGGTTTAAATAGTCGGGAATCGCGCCGATCCCCCACTGCTCACTCGCGCAGAGTGGGAAGGATATTATTCCCACTACTCGCATTTCGTGACGTGCCACGGAATTCCCGCTGTGTAGACAAGGTCGTCTAATTTCACTCGGTGCTTACGCACCGAATTTATGCAGAGTGACCAACCTAATAATCTAACATTATAACATGGCTGGCACTCGTGGCATATTAAATCGTTACAGTTTATATAAAATTATTTCAACTGCGCGCTCGAAATTAGGTCACTATTCATTCATGCGTCAACACTTAAAATCGACACCGCTTATTTTATACAAGCGAACGAAAGTATTAATTAATAGGGAACTATAGCGTCTCTTTAATATTTCTGCGAAGGGGTAAAATCCATTTTATTGTGTAGAAAATCGAAATTTGCAATAAGGGTTTTTTTTTCTTTCTATCTACGAGGAGTACGCAGAAAATTTTTGGTGCATAAGTTTTGAAACACCCTGTATATCCACCATGGAATAATTTAGAAAAATCAAATTTGGAAGATGTATACACAGTGGGTCAAGAAAAAACAGTACAAGCAGTTTTGTTTTCTCCTATAACTTGATGAGCTATTAGAATTTTAAAATAATTAATATAACAGAGAAAATCCCAATTTTTATAGATAAAATAAAGAACTAGTGATTTAAAGAAATGGTACTTAAACTTCTGCTCGGAGCACTTTTTTGACTACAAATTAATGCATGAACTTCTTCTATCTTTTCAGGAGTACCCACTGTACGTGGTCTTCCATGACTAACAGAAGTGACGACTAATGTCAGAGATTCGTTAGAAAATAGAAACAAATCATGACCCTCTAATTTTTATTCCTACAAATGCGACGCGGTCGTTATAAACTCACTCCTTTGCAGAGCCTTCCATAATGTGAAATATCCTCGATAAAAAATCTTTTCAAAAAATGTAATTCATCGTTTTTGCAATCTACAAAGTGTAACCATTTTGTTTTTTAAAGCTATATTTGATGCGGTAATTATTATTGACAATTGCCCTCATTTACTTATTAACCAATGAAATCGAATAAAGTTGATGACATGATCCAATAAAATCCTAATTACGATGCGTAACAGACCACGCTGCATGTTATGCATGGCAATTCACCCTGGGTGGTATCTAATTAGATAATCTCTCATGTTGGTATTGCCTAGCAACGCGTTAGTACATTATCTATACCATATAAAACAGTTATTGCCGGACTTTTAAGAAGTTTGCTCCTGAATTGGATCTGTTTGTATTTTCGGGTGAAGTGTTAGTGCTTTCATCTGCAATAGTATTCATAGGCATTTCTCAAAATCTTGGTAAGCTCATTTTTACAACAATTATTGTGGCGCAGATTAATACACGTCTGACACTAGGTGTCACTAAATTTAACTTTTCAAATTATGAAATGTGAACTTTCTGTTCGGCCAATTGTCTTCTCGAATCTAACTCGTGACTGATTTTTCCTGGGCAATTATTAGCGTCTGGTTCACTCTTGCTTGTTGCTTCTGGAAAATCGGCACTCCTGCTTCGCAGTCGTGACGATTTTCGTCGCAACAAGCAATCGTGATACTGCCGCTAATAATTGCCGGCAAAATCATAGGCACTCGTTATATTACTGTTGATAATTTGAATATTTCCAATTTGTACCGTTTTTTTGTCCACTGTGTATAATATATAAAATAAATTCACGTTACTTTTCGTATTTATTAAATTAATCTACAATGTGAGGGAATTCCTTTAAACACTAATACCTAGTCTTGGAGTAAACGATCCATTTTTATCAGGTTGTGTGTATGAATAAATGAGCGGTACTTCCTGATATAATTTAATTTTTATTTTGTCTGTACTAGTTTCGGTTAAAATATTACCATCATCAGCAGATAACTAAAAGAAAATTTGTTATTACATTTAATTATTCATTCTAACAAGTTTTGATTTTTGAAATATCTAGGCTAAATTAATATTAATTTACAAACTTATTATTCAAGGTGTGTGTAATGTTTAGTGTATATAGGTTTTTAGCTATTTATTACATGGAAATCTTAAAATAATTAGGGCAAATATTGAGTTAAAAGTATTTTAGTGAACATTGTGTGTGTTAGTTAAGTTACTTACATGTCAATAAGAAAATTTTTTTTGGCGTGTAGTCGGATAACGCATGTTAATTTCGAGGTTATTCTGAAATTGTTGAGGAATTTGTTAAATTGTATGCTTCTACAACCAAAATATATATGTGTGTGTATGTTATGAGTAGTTGTGTATATATTACCTTGGGTTTAATATTGATAGTTGTATTCAAGTTAAATATGAAGGCTATTTCTTGACTCATGGGAACTTATATGTATAATATGGATAATTTCTGTGACACGTTTGGCGCAAATGTGTATAATGAGGTTATGTTTGCTATGTGTATGTAGTGCAAGTTAAGTTGTATACAGTTATTAGTTATTATTCAAAATGTATCTGTATTGGTGCGAAAATGGTAATTGTAATTTGCTGTCTGTTATTATTGGTAAGTGGATAAATTGTTATATTTTAGTATGGATGTGTAAGGTATTTATAAAGTGGTTCGTTGAATTGTTGTGTTTGGTCATTGAGTAATTGTAATTGAGTATTGTTGTGAATAAATTTGTCTATTTCATATGTTTCTAGTAATCTGAGTAGTTTTCCTTTATTTAGATTGTGCAGTAGTTTAATGTTGTTGTTGTCATTACATATGTGGTTATGAATGAATAAATGTCGTCCGAAATTGGAATATAATCTTTGTGTTTTGTGTTCTTTAATCCTAGTTCTTAGAGCACGGCCAGTCTCGCCAATATAAGTTGCGTTGCATTGGCCACAGCTTAATGAATAAACTCCACTTTTGTCTAATATGTGTGTTTTATCTTTGGGTTTACTGAGGATATATTTAAGATTTGTATTGTTTTTGAATACTGGGGTAATTTGATATTTGGAAAATGTTTTTTTAATTTTATGTGAAATATTGGCATATTGAGTTATAGTTCTGTATTGGGGTTTTATTTCTACGGTTTCTTTTTGTTCTGTAGGATGTATGTTCTGAAGATTTTGTTTATGTTTTGTTTTATGTATAATTTTGTTTATGATGTCGGGGTTGTAATTATTATTGCAAGCTATTTGTGTAATTATATTAATTTCGTCAGTATAGTGTGTTTCATTGAGTGGGATATTTATTGCTCTATTAATATATGAGTGAAAAGCAGCATATTTATGTGAATAGTGGTGGGTAGAATTATTTGGGATGATGGTGTCTGTTTGTGTAGGTTTACGAAATATGGAATATTCTATTATGTTTTGATTTTTAATGATGTTAAGGTCAAGGAAACTTATTTTATTATCTTTTTCAATTTCAATAGTGAATTTGATTTTGGGGTGTAAACTATTTATGTAATTATGAAATTTATTTATGTCTTCGAGTTTAATAATAAATAAACTCGGTCTTCGAGTTTAATAATAAATAAACTCGAAGACATCAATAAATTTCATAATTACATAAATAGTTTACACCACAAAATCAAATTAATAATAATAATAATAATAATAAACTTTATTCTCACATGGTGGTGATACACACATATATACAGCGAAAAATTACAAAATAAATTAGAGAGAATCGTAAGGTGGGATTCAGCTTTGGGTAACAACCCAGCTGTTCTTCCATCCAAACCTTCAGCATATAGAGAAAACTAAAAATGGAGATTTGAACAGACAAAAAATAATAATACTAATAATAATGACGTTGAACTAACACAATAAACGTTTGTAGAGAAACAGTTTAGTTGGGAACAAAAAATAAAATGCATAGTGCTTTCTTAAAACTACTTAAAGATAAGTTCCATACTTACTAAATCAAATAATCATACACGAAATTTGTTCTGAAATTCACTATTGAAATTGAAAAAGATAATAAAATAAGTTTCCTTGATCTTAACATCATTAAAAATCAAAACATAATAGAATATTCCATATTTCGTAAACCTACACAAACAGACACCATCATCCCAAATAATTCTACCCACCACTATTCACATAAATATGCTGCTTTTCACTCATATATTAATAGAGCAATAAATATCCCACTCAATGAAACACACTATACTGACGAAATTAATATAATTACACAAATAGCTTGCAATAATAATTACAACCCCGACATCATAAACAAAATTATACATAAAACAAAACATAAACAAAATCTTCAGAACATACATCCTACAGAACAAAAAAAAAACCGTAGAAATAAAACCCCAATACAGAACTATAACTCAATATGCCAATATTTCACATAAAATTAAAAAAACATTTTCCAAATATCAAATTACCCCAGTATTCAAAAACAATACAAATCTTAAATATATCCTCAGTAAACCCAAAGATAAAACACACATATTAGACAAAAGTGGAGTTTATTCATTAAGCTGTGGCCAATGCAACGCAACTTATATTGGCGAGACTGGCCGTGCTCTAAGAACTAGGATTAAAGAACACAAAACACAAAGATTATATTCCAATTTCGGACGACATTTATTCATTCATAACCACATATGTAATGACAACAACAACATTAAACTACTGCACAATCTAAATAAAGGAAAACTACTCAGATTACTAGAAACATATGAAATAGACAAATTTATTCACAACAATACTCAATTACAATTACTCAATGACCAAACACAACAATTCAACGAACCACTTTATAAATACCTTACACATCCATACTAAAATATAACAATTTATCCACTTACCAATAATAACAGACAGCAAATTACAATTACCATTTTCGCACCAATACAGATACATTTTGAATAATAACTAATAACTGTATACAACTTAACTTGCACTACATACACATAGCAAACATAACCTCATTATACACATTTGCGCCAAACGTGTCACAGAAATTATCCATATTATACATATAAGTTCCCATGAGTCAAGAAATAGCCTTCATATTTAACTTGAATACAACTATCAATATTAAACCCAAGGTAATATATACACAACTACTCATAACATACACACACATATATATTTTGGTTGTAGAAGCATACAATTTAACAAATTCCTCAACAATTTCAGAATAACCTCGAAATTAACATGCGTTATCCGACTACACGCCAAAAAAAATTTTCTTATTGACATGTAAGTAACTTAACTAACACACACAATGTTCACTAAAATACTTTTAACTCAATATTTGCCCTAATTATTTTAAGATTTCCATGTAATAAATAGCTAAAAACCTATATACACTAAACATTACACACACCTTGAATAATAAGTTTGTAAATTAATATTAATTTAGCCTAGATATTTCAAAAATCAAAACTTGTTAGAATGAATAATTAAATGTAATAACAAATTTTCTTTTAGTTATCTGCTGATGATGGTAATATTTTAACCGAAACTAGTACAGACAAAATAAAAATTAAATTATATCAGGAAGTACCGCTCATTTATTCATACACACAACCTGATAAAAATGGATCGTTTACTCCAAGACTAGGTATTAGTGTTTAAAGGAATTCCCTCACATTGTAGATTAATTTAATAAATACGAAAAGTAACGTGAATTTATTTTATATATTATACACAGTGGACAAAAAAACGGTACAAATTGGAAATATTCAAATTATCAACAGTAATATAACGAGTGCCTATGATTTTGCCGGCAATTATTAGCGGCAGTATCACGATTGCTTGTTGCGACGAAAATCGTCACGACTGCGAAGCAGGAGTGCCAATTTTCCAGAAGCAACAAGCAAGAGTGAACCAGACGCTAATAATTGCCCAGGAAAAATCAGTCACGAGTTAGATTCGAGAAGACAATTGGCCGAACAGAAAGTTCACATTTCATAATTTGAAAAGTTAAATTTAGTGACACCTAGTGTCAGACGTGTATTAATCTGCGCCACAATAATTGTTGTAAAAATGAGCTTACCAAGATTTTGAGAAATGCCTATGAATACTATTGCAGATGAACGCACTAACACTTCACCCGAAAATACAAACAGATCCAATTCAGGAGCAAACTTCTTAAAAGTCCGGCAATAACTGTTTTATATGGTATAATGTACTAACGCGTTGCTAGGCAATACCAATATGAGAGATTAGCTAATTAGATACCACCCAGGGTGAATTGCCATGCATAACATGCAGCGTGGTCTGTTACGCATCGTAATTAGGATTTTATTGGATCATGTCATCAACTTTATTCGATTTCATTGGTTAATAAGTAAATGAGGGCAATTGTCAATAATAATTACCGCATCAAATATAGCTTTAAAAAACAAAATGGTTACACTTTGTAGATTGCAAAAACGATGAATTACATTTTTTGAAAAGATTTTTTATCGAGGATATTTCACATTATGGAAGGCTCTGCAAAGGAGTGAGTTTATAACGACCGCGTCGCATTTGTAGGAATAAAAATTAGAGGGTCATGATTTGTTTCTATTTTCTAACGAATCTCTGACATTAGTCGTCACTTCTGTTAGTCATGGAAGACCACGTACAGTGGGTACTCCTGAAAAGATAGAAGAAGTTCATGCATTAATTTGTAGTCAAAAAAGTGCTCCGAGCAGAAGTTTAAGTACCATTTCTTTAAATCACTAGTTCTTTATTTTATCTATAAAAATTGGGATTTTCTCTGTTATATTAATTATTTTAAAATTCTAATAGCTCATCAAGTTATAGGAGAAAACAAAACTGCTTGTACTGTTTTTTCTTGACCCACTGTGTATACATCTTCCAAATTTGATTTTTCTAAATTATTCCATGGTGGATATACAGGGTGTTTCAAAACTCATGCACCAAAAATTTTCTGCGTACTCCTCGTAGATAGAAAGAAAAAAAAACCCTTATTGCAAATTTCGATTTTCTACACAATAAAATGGATTTTACCCCTTCGCAGAAATATTAAAGAGACGCTATAGTTCCCTATTAATTAATACTTTCGTTCGCTTGTATAAAATAAGCGGTGTCGATTTTAAGTGTTGACGCATGAATGAATAGTGACCTAATTTCGAGCGCGCAGTTGAAATAATTTTATATAAACTGTAACGATTTAATATGCCACGAGTGCCAGCCATGTTATAATGTTAGATTATTAGGTTGGTCACTCTGCATAAATTCGGTGCGTAAGCACCGAGTGAAATTAGACGACCTTGTCTACACGGCGGGAATTCCGTGGCACGTCACGAAATGCGAGTAGTGGGAATAATATCCTTCCCACTCTGCGCGAGTGAGCAGTGGGGGATCGGCGCGATTCCCGACTATTTAAACCGGGACGAGAGGACTAGGAGACAGATTCCTGGTAGCATAGGCCTCGTGAGGAAATGCTGTTAGAGAATTGGTGTTGGTACAGAATATAGGCCGCTTGCGGTGGTATTTTGCATCAGTACAAGGCGAGGGCGCGAAACCGAGAGTATAAGCTCTTGTAAAGCATAGGCCGCTTGCGGTGGTGCTTTGCATTAGCTCGGGCGTAGACAAAGGCGCGAAACCGAGAGTATAAGCTCTTGTAAAGCATAGGCCGCTTGCGGTGGTGCTTTGCATTAGCTCGGGCGTAGACAGAGGCGCGAAACCGAGAGTATAAGCTCTTGTAAAGCATAGGCCGCTTGCGGTGGTGCTTTGCATTAGCTCGGGCGTATTCAGACCGAGGCGCGCGACCGAGAATATAAGCTCCTGTAAGGTATAGGCCGCTTGCGGTGGTGCTTTACATTAGCTCGAGACGTGGACGATATTAAGACAGAAGCGCGACCGAGAATATAAGTTACTGTATAGTATAGGCCGCTTGCGGTGGTACTTTGCAGTAGCGCGAAATTTAACTAATCACGGAAATCACCGGTACAGAGTGTAGGCCGTTTGCGGTGGTACTTTGTATTGGCGTGGGACGGGTAAAATCCGTAATTTAATTGAAGCGGTTGCCGAATTAACCTTGCCGGCCGGAAATAGTGGTTAAATAACCTCTGAACCGTTTCATTTTTGTTGTAAATAAACGCAATTATTAGGTTTCAGTCAAAGGCAACTTTATCGGAGAGGAAGTTAAACTAGCCGGGCAGATCCCTCGGCAGCGGACTGTATTGAAGAGGCCATTCGCCAATAGAGGACGCCAGAAGCACCGATTATTTTTTATTTTAGAGGATTTATTTGAGTTTATTAGTTATTGTAAATAGAGTTTTGGATTAATATATTGAATTAAATTATTGTTTGAGTTATTTATTGGACTAAAGGTGTTTAATCAGTAAATGGAAATTATTTGACGACCTGAAAATAAAAAAAAAAAGAACCCCGGACCAGCCCGAGGTGTACTAGAGATAGTATAAACCCTATTTAAACTGATCAAACAATTGGGATCAGTAGGATAGAACGTTACAGAACATAAATAGTCCGGTGGGGGTTAACCGACGCACAAATTTCAAGTTCACCTTATTTATTATCCTTTTTTTTTATTGTTCCAGGCGGCTTCCTACACTTTTGCATTTTTATTGCTGTACAAATGTATCCCCTGCAGTCCTATTACTTAAAATCACGGGGGATAGGTGCTGTAAAATGATATCCCTTTGTTACCCAAGGCCAAGACCTAATTTTTAATAACACATTTTTAGAAAGTCCATAAAAACAACTGTGTTTCCAGGAAGACACAAATCGGTTTTAAAAATTCCAATTCCATACTCTATCGTACATTGACCTAATTTGTGTGCTGCATCAATGTAATCGGCACCGTTTGTTTATCTGAGCTGACAGTACAAGCTCGAGAGACTAAGACCCCAGACCAGGCGAGTGCGAACATGTACAGTCAGAGAAAATGCAAATGCGAAACCTTTTCGAGAGAGAACCTTTTCTTTCGATATCGTCGTTCGTCGAGGGAATGCTGCCGCATGTCAGTGTTTAGTTCGGTCGAAACCAGTCCCTGCTTAAAATCCATTTATGAGGCAATAAAAGGGTATCCCGATATAAGATGGTCAAAATGCCACCCGACACGGATTTTTAAATAAATATGAAAATATCATTAGTTGTGACCTTAACCAAAGTAGTCGTAAGCCGTTTACCAAAAAACCCCTGACATGACCCAGGAAGCCCCAAAATAAGATTTTTTCAAATTTAATTTTTTTTAACCACTAAAAAATCTGAAAAAATCACATATATTGTTGACCCAAATACGAAATTAGGTGAATTTTTCAAGGTCATTGAACGTTATTTAGAGTATTAAAAAATGTTTGAAAATAAAAAAAAATCAAATTTGCCCACTAGTTTAAATTTTTATTTCGTCATATGATTGCTATCAATAAATACCATCTATGTGACATTTTCATCTTCCAACGTTTGGTGAAATTCGAATAACTAATATTTTTACGATATTTTGACATTTTTATAAATTTATTTATATTTTTATTTTTTTATCTTTTGTTTTCTCATGGCACACTTGGGAACGGAAAACGTTTCCCGACATTTGCGATGAAATTCCTTTTTTCTCCGAAATTTTGTTATGCAATTTGTAATTTTTTTTACACCAATGAAAAATTTAGAGTTTTGGCTGTACAACGCCGTAATTTTTTTAGGGGGGTGCCATTTGAAATTTTCGGAAAAAATGACAACATGCGAAGATCAATCAAAAATTATTTTTTTGCCATAAATTACCCGAAAAAAAATTATGTGAAGGTATACGAGGTCTTAACCTGTACCTCAATTCAAAATTTAGGCGCCGGCGTCAATTAGTTTCTCTACAAAAAAATCTCAAAAATGGGGCGCAATTTTGAAAGAAGGGGTTATAACAGCAAAACCGCTAAAGTGAAGGGTATAACATGTTAGATAAAAAAATAAGTACTCGTCGAGCACTTTCCAAATCTGCAATAAAAAATAGGGCATTCCATTTAAAAAAACATAAGTTTGGTACGCCACTGGAGTACGGCACGCCACTGATGATTAGAAATATTTTTAAAACATAGCGACGGTAACTATGCACCACTTTGTTCTTAGATTTTTTTCGATAGCTTTTATCGTAAAGGAGCTATGGTCCGAGGCGTCTTAAGTGCCACACCCGGTATATATATATATATATATATAACGAAGGGGTATAACAGCCGTTATAGTTAGAAAACCGAATTTAAGTAACGGGTGTGCGGCTTGGGTCTGGTAGGAAAACTCTTGTTATTTACTGCCAATATTTCGCCGTTTATTTTACAGCTTCATCAGGGCTCTAAGTGAAAACGATCAACACGTGGTATTAGTTAACATAACCTACAATATTTATGTTATACTTACTAAATAGTGAGTTTTTAGTAAAACTAGCAACCGTGAATATTGGAAACATCTTTAAAAAGTTACATAGAAACACAAGGGACAATGATGGATGATGAAAACATTACGCGTGAACAGATTAAAAAACTTGATTAATTAACATGGTAATTGAACCAAGATGGACGCCATATCAGAGATGGAATGTCGGTTTCGGAGAGCCGAAGGAGTTGAATATAGCAACGGAAAAATCGACGTGTCAACGTGCAGCCAACGTCGATGCAGCTACTCCAAAACCGGTACTCCACTCAACAGGGCAACCAACTAGGGAATTTAACAGTAAATTAATTGGTAATACGGAAGCGACATTTTGCAACCGGTGGAGCGAGTTAAAACTAATTTAATTGTCTATTGAATCTACATATTGAATTTTAATCTATGGAAAAGTGTTGAGAGAAAGAACTCTGTAATGGCTGAGAATGACAAAGAGTAACCTTATTTCTTTTTTAAAGAGCCGAACATGTTGACTATTAATTATTGGGTAATAATATGATCTTAAATCAACAGAAAATTAATCTGTAACATTATATGTAAAAGAATTATTAAGGAAAATCATTTAAGGAAATTATTTAAGAAAATCATTTAAAAAATTATTTAAGAAAGTAATTAAAAAAAAAAATTAAATTGAGTGCAGAGCAAGGGTTAAAAAATTAATTGTAATATGATAATGTTATATAAAATGAATTTTGAGAGGTTGGGCCGAAATTGAATTTTGGGAGAATTTGTGAAAATGAGAAACGGTAACAATGGAAACTAATCAGAATCATCCAAGCGTAGCGGCAAGTACTTTTTGCAACTAAGGAGGTACGAGTAAATGGTGCTCAGCCCATCAGTGTCTGTTTTGAAATTCATGACACTTTCGGTGTTAACTATCTCAGACATTTCAAGGAAAAGTCTGCTTTTATAATTGGGTTCTGAGCACAACACACTCGCACCACCAAAGTTGACAGAATGGCCTTCTGTGTTGGCGTATACAGAGAGTGCGCAAGATGCCTTTTTTAATTTTATGTCGCTTTTGTGTTGGGTGAGTCTGGATCGCAACCACTGTCCCGTCTGACCAATATAAGACTTACTGCAGTCTCCGCAAGGAACAGAGTAAACCACATTGCAACGTTGACCTACTGGTGTCATGTCCTTCATTTTTGAGAAAAGTAATTTAAGGGGTTTGGGATTGTATCTGGCAATGCGAATTTTGTCATTTTTTAAAGTATGAATTAATTTGGAAGTTAACTGGGGGACGTCGATGATTTTTCTGTATTGACGGGGTGTAGGTTGTTCAATTTGATCATTAGGATCAGGAGTAGTACGGACGACCGGATCTGTGATGCCACTGTAGATCAGTTTTTTGACTAACAACGGGGGGTAGCCGTTGTTGATGAATATGGAAGTTAGTTTTATTAAATTTTTGTTCAGTAAGGAAGGATGACAAATGTTTTTAACACGGTTCTTCATGGCAACCAAGATGTTCTTTTTTTGGTTGAAAGGGTGATTGGAGTAATAATTGATGTATCTGCCCGAGGCAGTGGGTTTTTGGTACCAATCTAAAATGATAACATTGTCATCCCTCCTTACTAACAAGGTATCTAAAAAAGGAACACTGTTGTTGGTTTCCTCTTCCATTGTGAACTGAAGATGGTGGTTGAAATTATTGAATATATTCAAGATGTTATCTTTTTGGTTGGCAGGGACAGCACAGATCAGATCGTCAACGTACTTCCTAATGAATGGTATTTCAAAAGGTAATGTGGGTAACACCTGGTCAAGAAGAAAATTCATCGTTATGTTTGCAATGATCGGACTTAAAGAAGAACCCATGGGGGTGCCAAAAATTTGACGGTAAAATTTGTTATTGAAGGAAAAATAGCTGTTGCCAAAAACAAACCTAACGGTAATAATGAAGTAATCGAGGTCAAAGGTGCAATGTGGGGAAATCTGGTCCCATTTCTGTTCTATAATTGATATAACTAAATCTAAAGGGATGTTAGTAAAGAGAGAAACAACGTCCAGAGACAACAGTTCATAGCCTGGTGGCACCACATAATCATTATGTGGTGCCACCAGGCTATGAACTGTTGTCTCTGGACGTTGTTTCTCTCTTTACTAACATCCCTTTAGATTTAGTTATATCAATTATAGAACAGAAATGGGACCAGATTTCCCCACATTGCACCTTTGACCTCGATTACTTCATTATTACCGTTAGGTTTGTTTTTGGCAACAGCTATTTTTCCTTCAATAACAAATTTTACCGTCAAATTTTTGGCACCCCCATGGGTTCTTCTTTAAGTCCGATCATTGCAAACATAACGATGAATTTTCTTCTTGACCAGGTGTTACCCACATTACCTTTTGAAATACCATTCATTAGGAAGTACGTTGACGATCTGATCTGTGCTGTCCCTGCCAACCAAAAAGATAACATCTTGAATATATTCAATAATTTCAACCACCATCTTCAGTTCACAATGGAAGAGGAAACCAACAACAGTGTTCCTTTTTTAGATACCTTGTTAGTAAGGAGGGATGACAATGTTATCATTTTAGATTGGTACCAAAAACCCACTGCCTCGGGCAGATACATCAATTATTACTCCAATCACCCTTTCAACCAAAAAAAGAACATCTTGGTTGCCATGAAGAACCGTGTTAAAAACATTTGTCATCCTTCCTTACTGAACAAAAATTTAATAAAACTAACTTCCATATTCATCAACAACGGCTACCCCCCGTTGTTAGTCAAAAAACTGATCTACAGTGGCATCACAGATCCGGTCGTCCGTACTACTCCTGATCCTAATGATCAAATTGAACAACCTACACCCCGTCAATACAGAAAAATCATCGACGTCCCCCAGTTAACTTCCAAATTAATTCATACTTTAAAAAATGACAAAATTCGCATTGCCAGATACAATCCCAAACCCCTTAAATTACTTTTCTCAAAAATGAAGGACATGACACCAGTAGGTCAACGTTGCAATGTGGTTTACTCTGTTCCTTGCGGAGACTGCAGTAAGTCTTATATTGGTCAGACGGGACAGTGGTTGCGATCCAGACTCACCCAACACAAAAGCGACATAAAATTAAAAAAGGCATCTTGCGCACTCTCTGTACACGCCAACACAGAAGGCCATTCTGTCAACTTTGGTGGTGCGAGTGTGTTGTGCTCAGAACCCAATTATAAAAGCAGACTTTTCCTTGAAATGTCTGAGATAGTTAACACCGAAAGTGTCATGAATTTCAAAACAGACACTGATGGGCTGAGCACCATTTACTCGTACCTCCTTAGTTGCAAAAAGTACTTGCCGCTACGCTTGGATGATTCTGATTAGTTTCCATTGTTACCGTTTCTCATTTTCACAAATTCTCCCAAAATTCAATTTCGGCCCAACCTCTCAAAATTCATTTTATATAACATTATCATATTACAATTAATTTTTTAACCCTTGCTCTGCACTCAATTTAATTTTTTTTTTAATTACTTTCTTAAATAATTTTTTAAATGATTTTCTTAAATAATTTCCTTAAATGATTTTCCTTAATAATTCTTTTACATATAATGTTACAGATTAATTTTCTGTTGATTTAAGATCATATTATTACCCAATAATTAATAGTCAACATGTTCGGCTCTTTAAAAAAGAAATAAGGTTACTCTTTGTCATTCTCAGCCATTACAGAGTTCTTTCTCTCAACACTTTTCCATAGATTAAAATTCAATATGTAGATTCAATAGACAATTAAATTAGTTTTAACTCGCTCCACCGGTTGCGAAATGTCGCTTCCGTATTACCAATTAATTTACTGTTAAATTCCCTAGTTGGTTGCCCTGTTGAGTGGAGTACCGGTTTTGGAGTAGCTGCATCGACGTTGGCTGCACGTTGACACGTCGATTTTTCCGTTGCTATATTCAACTCCTTCGGCTCTCCGAAACCGACATTCCATCTCTGATATGGCGTCCATCTTGGTTCAATTACCATGTTAATTAATCAAGTTTTTTAATCTGTTCACGCGTAATGTTTTCATCATCCATCATTGTCCCTTGTGTTTCTATGTAACTTTTTAAAGATGTTTCCAATATTCACGGTTGCTAGTTTTACTAAAAACTCACTATTTAGTAAGTATAACATAAATATTGTAGGTTATGTTAACTAATACCACGTGTTGATCGTTTTCACTTAGAGCCCTGATGAAGCTGTAAAATAAACGGCGAAATATTGGCAGTAAATAACAAGAGTTTTCCTACCAGACCCAAGCCGCACACCCGTTACTTAAATTCGGTTTTATATATATATATATATATATATATAGAATTGCGAAAAAGATAATTCTTGAGCTGTATTTTTGAAAAAATGTGCAAACATATATGGGAGAGCAGAAGACTGGGACGCGTTTCATCGTTATTACGAATCATCAGCCAGTCATATCTGCAACCTCACACACATGTTTGCACATTTTGGAAGTGATATTTATGCGGTCTGGGTGGACGGTGCTGCTGAAAATCGTATTCGCAACAATACGAGTAATTGGTTATTGAGAGAGTGTGTCCAATTGTTCTATTCTACAATAATGCTGGAAGAATTCATATCTCCACGGGCAACTGTATCAGAACGTAGGAAAGGTCTTCTCAATAACAATTTAATTAGTGAAATTATTGCTCAAGATAAATGACTATTAATATTGAGGGCGGGATGACTTTGAAAATATGGAATTGCGAAAAGGATAATTCTTGAGCTGTATTTTGTAAGAATTATCCTTTTCGCAATTATATATGTATATATATATATATATATATATATATATATATATATATATATACCTGGTTAGTAAGGAGGGATGACAATGTTATCATTTTGGATTGGTACCAAAAACCCACTGCCTCGGGCAGATACATCAATTATTTCTCCAATCACCCCTTCAACCAAAAAAAGAATATCTTGGTTGCCATGAAGAACCGGGTACAAAACAATTGTCATCCTTTCTTACTAAACAAAAACCTACAAAAACTAACTTCCATATTTATCAACAACGTTATTAGTCAAAAAATTGATCTACAGTGGCATCACAGATCCGGTCGTCCGTACTGCTCCTGATCCTAATGATCAAATCGAACAACCTACACCCCGTCAATATAGAAAACACATCAACGTCCCCCAGCTAACTTCTAAATTAATTCAAACTTTAAAAAATGATAAAATTCGCATTGCCAGATACAATCCCAAACCTCTTAAACGACTATTCTCAAGAATGAAGGACATGACACCAGAAGGTCAACGTTGCAATGTGGTTTACTCTGTTCCTTGCGGAGACAGTAGTAAGTCTTATATAGGTCAGACGGGACAGTGGTTGCCATCCAGACTCACCCAACACAAAAGCGACATAAAATTAAAAAAGGCATCGTGCGCACTCTCTGTACACGCTAACACAGAAGGCCATTCTGTCAACTTTGGGGGTGCGAGTGTGTTGTGCTCAGAACCTAATTACAAGAGCAGACTCTTTCTTGAAATGTCTGAAATAGTTAACACCGAAAGTGTCATGAATTTCAAAACTGACACTGATGGGCTGAGCACCATTTACCCGTACCTCCTCAGTTGCAAAAAGCAATTGCCGCTGCGGTTGGATAATTCTGGCTAGCTTCCATTGTTACCATCCCTTATTTTCACAATTTCTCCCATAATTCAATTTCGGCCCAACCTCTCAAAATTCACTTTATATAATAACATCAAATTACATTCATTTAACCTTTGCTCTGTACTCATTTTACATATAATAATTTATAATTTTCTTACATATAATTTTACAGATTAATTGTTGCTCTCGGGTAACGACAAACCCCCCTTCTTCTTCTCTATCATTCAATATCATATATTATTAATCCAACAATTATTAGTCAGTAAGTTCGGCTCTCTATAAAGGTCACTCTGTTATTTTCAGCCATAACAGAGTTCTAATTTTCAATATGTAGAGTCAATAGATAATTCAATTAGTTTAAACTCGATCCACCGGTTGCGAAATGTCGCTCCCGTATTACCTTGTTAAATTCCTTAGTTGGTTGCCCTGTTGAGAAGAATACCGGTTTTGGAGTAGCTGCATTGACGTTGGCTGCACGTTTGACACGTCGATTTTTCCGTTGCTATATTCAACTTCATCGGCTCTCCGAAACCGACATTCCATCTCTGATATGGCATCCATCTTGTTTCAATTACCATATTAATGAATCAAGTTTTTTAATCTGTTCACGCGTAATGTTATTTATCATCCATCATTGTCCCTTGTGCTTCTATGTAATTGCCTTAAGATGTTTCCAATATTTACGGTTGCTAGTTTTACTAAAAACTCACTATTTAGTAAGTATAACATAAATATTGTAGGTTATGTTAACTAATACCACGTTGTTGATCGTTTCAATTAGAACCCTGATGAAGCTGTAAATAAACGGCCAAATATTGGCAGTAAATAACAAGAGTTTTCCTACCAGACCCAAGCCGCACACCCGTTACCTAAATTCGGTTTCTAACTATAACGGCTGTTATACCCCTTCAACGTACGGGAAACTTTTTTATTATTAATTTCTCAGAAAATTTTATTCTTTATAAAAGTTCGTGCTTGATCCTAAACATACAAAAAAAACAAAACAAATGACATTCGACCCTATACAGGGTGGGGAACCGCATACGACACGGCCGTTTTATGGAAAACCATGCAACTTCGTGTTATTCTTTTGAAATGGATAGATGTGGGATCGTTTTATGCACCATTTAAAATTATCACCAGTTATACAGGGAGTCCCATTAAAAAGATACACATCAAAGTTATTTTTTAAATAAAACACCCTGTATATTTTGTCATTTTTGAATTCTAGGGAACAAATAAAGGTGAGTTACTTCAATATTCCCTTGACCTATCGTTTACCGTTTTCGAAATATTTAAAGATTTGTTGAAATGAAGGGTACAGGTCAAATTTTATTTTTGCCCTAGTGATTGATGTTGAACCATTACAATCATTTCTATTGTTTGGTTGAAGGTTTGAACTACTGCGCCAACCATGATTTAGTATAAAAAATTATACAGGGTGATAAAAAATCGTGGTAGAAAATCTTAACTTATAAAGTTGAATAACTTCGTTTTTTCAAATGACACACCCTGTATTTAGTAACCTATTATCACGTAGAATCCAATTATCTGTCAGATTATAATAATAATTATTGAATGGCCAAAAACAAGAAAACTGTTGAGATTAGAAACAGAGAACCATAATACAATCTGAAAGAGAATTGGATTCTGTGAGAATATGTTACTAAATACAGGGTGCGCCATTTGAAAAAAACCATGTTATTCAACTTTATAAGTTAGGATTTTCTACCACGTTCTTTTTATCACCCTGTATAATTATTTATACTAAAGCATAGTTGGCGCTGCAGTTCGAACCTTCAACCAAACAATAGAAATGATTGTAATGGTTCAACGTCAATCACTGGGGCAAAAATAAAATTTCACTCAGACCAAGCATTTCAACAAATCTTCAAATATTTCGAAAACGGTAAACGATAGGTATAGGAAATATTTAAGTAACTCATCTTTATTTCTTCCCTAGAATTCAAAAATGACAAAAAATACAGGGTGTTCCATTTAAAAAAAAAACATAACTTTGATGTGTGTCTTTTTAATGGGACACCCTGTATAACTGGTAATAATTTTAAATTGTGCATACAACGATCCCGCATCTATCCATTTGAAAAGAATAACACGACGTTGCATAGTTTTCCATGAAACGACCGAGTCGTATGCGGTGCCCCATCCTGTATAGCGTCGAATGTCATTTGTTTGGTGTTTTTTTGTATGTTTAAGATCAAGCACGAACTTTTATAAAGAAGAAAATTTTCTTGGAGAGTAATAATAAAAAAGTTTCCCATATGTTGCATACTTACGTGGACACGTTGTATATATAGACGGTTGGATAACTTTGAGAATACAACTCATGACCTACTAGAATGTATTTTGAGCCAATCAGATGCAAGGAAATGTATAGCAGCATGTGTATCGCCGCGATGATAAAAAACAAAAGTGGCGATGATATTTTATTGTGGTCCTGTCAGAATTTTAAACCTCAAAATGGACATACTAAATTATTGGGATGCAGTTTCTAACAGTGAAATCAGTGAAATGGTGAAAAATACGACGCCCAGAAACACCGCGAGGAATAAAGAGTCGCAGTGCCGACGGTTTACGGAGTCTTTGTGCAGCAAGAAACTACAAGACGAATTAAAACATTGCAATATGTGAGTTGTCATCAAGATTATAAAAGGTTATTCGTTATATTCTCTCACTAAATATAACTCGTGGTACGATTAATAACCGATGATATTTAGTCGTTGAAACCGAAGCAGCACATTCAATCTGCAGCTCGGTTTCAACTCCAAAATATCATCGGTAATAATCATACCACTTGTTGTATTACGGCTGAAAATATGGAATTGCGAAAAGGATAATTTTTGAGCTGTATTTCTGAAAAATGTGCAAACATATGGGAGAGCAGAAGACTAGTACTTTCATCAAGAAGTATGTCGATGACTTAATTCTTGCAGTGCCCCTCGAATCGGTTCAGCTCACTCTGGACACTTTTAACACGTTCAACACACACATTCAATTCACAGTTGAAACGGAAGTCGATGGATGCATACCCTTCTTGGACACGAGGGTTGTTAGGAGAACTGACAACACTCTTGTCCTGGACTGGTATCGCAAGCCAACGAATTCCGGCCGTTATATCAATTTTCATTCACATTCACCTTTTCGAGTGAAAATTAACACCTTATTGGGTTTGAAATCTAGAATTATAAAAATTTGCCATCACTCCTTCAGGGAAAAAAACCTATTACGTAACTTATACGTTTTCAATGACAACCCTGCACCCGCTGCAATGTGTTATAATACTACAATGACCTGTACATTGTTAATATTACAACTTACAATTTGGGGGTTACATTAATCCACATATTTTCACCATAAATGGTGTGCTCACCACTTAACCACCACGGCTAACAATTATGTTTTAACTCATCTATTAATCCTAACCCCTACATTTTATTATAGCGTTAAAATTATTATCATTGTTAATGTTATAATCTACATTTGTAAAGGTTAAATTGATAGCCACAGACACCACCCTTTTTCTTATACTTTTTTACACTTTTTACTCTTTTACACTTAAAAATTTCAAATTCAAATTTTACCGCCATTTTGACGGCATCAATTCCCAGGGTTGGCACTAATTGTGCTCTCCCTGCAGTTTGGCTTGTACCTCGGCCATTACAATCTAACCTAGTTCACAATCACTGTTAGTCATTGCCTCGAACCAACATGTCCGGCGATGTGTGTTTGTAAAGTTTGTAAATTTTAATCTTGTGACATCAGCGTTTTTAACAAGTTTTAATATGTTTAACTATTATTGCATCGAGCCATTTTATTAATCCCGTATGTTCAACGGTTTAGTTTTTCACATCTTCCATGTAAGTAAAATTTTCGCCAACACGTGCGTCGCGAACACGTGCATAACCTCATTTCATTAACTTATAAAAAAATTTCTCTTGTAAATTATTTTGTAGCGTTATCCCTGAAGAAGCTAATAAACATTGGCGAAAGCTCGGTTTCATGATAAATAGATGATTTATTAACCACCCCTTTTGGTCGGATTCTCTGATACGAGGATTTTTCTTAGATTGTTTTACTATACAGTGTGGAAACTTTAACTGGAATAAAATTCATAACTTCGATATAGGCGATTTTTGCAAAAAATACCGAAACAAGCTAAGTATTGTTTTTTCTTGCCCTCATTTCTATGTATATGCTGCTTGTTTATCTGTTCCCGGAAGAGCCCAGCCACCTCCGACTTTTTTTTTCAAATGGAAAGGTATGTCAAGTGACACCTCGTTTGAAAGGTCACTTCGCAAGTAATACAACACACTATTTATTTCTTGAATATTTACAAATCCCACGTGATAAAAAAAAGAAAACCTCTTTTACGTTAAACATGTTTCGGCGTAAAGTTGTATGTTTTTGACATGTGTTTTGATGCTTTGGAACTGCGTTGCTTAGTTACTAGTGATAATAATAGTCACCAAAGCAGTCATATACGCTCGTCAAGTTGTCGAAGTGATTTCTAAAATGCAGTATTTAACCGAAAATCTCCGAATCGAGATTCTGATGATGATCGGTTATGGTAACAGAAGACGAAGTCAGCTTGAGGTTGCTCAGTTATTTCGAGAAGTGCATCCGGATTTATCACCCAGTAGCCAAGGTACCAAAAGCAAAATTGAGACACAATACAACAATTTGGGTCATGTCAGGGTTGTGCCCAGACAGCAAAATCCCACTGTTCAAGCAGATACCAGGCTAAACGTATTATTAACTCTTCAAGAAAATCCAGTGACTCCAGCCAGGCAACTGGCCCCTGACAACGAGATTAGTCATACTACTGTCCTGAAAATTCTTAGATCAGCCAAGCTGCATCCTTACAAGATGCAGGCACTCCAAGAATTAACGGAGGATGACCCGGACCGCGGAATCGAATTTTGCAAGCAAATGATGAACATGATCGACAATAACTAGATTTCATTAGCATCAATTCTTTTTTCCGACGAAAGTACTTTTATCTTACATGGTGACGTTAATCATCAAAATTGTCGTTATTGGGCTGATCATAACCCTCATTGGATGCGAGAAACTCATACTCAGTTCCCGCAAAAAGTCAATGTATGGGCTGGAATAATAGGTGATCAGATTGTAGGACCAGTATTCTTCGATGGTAATCTTAATGGAGCAACATATCTTACATTTCTTCAAGACGACCTCATGCCAGCATTAACCACTTTATTTCCAAATCCATTAGATCCAGATTTACCTGATGAACGAATATGGTATCAACAGGACGGAGCTCCACCCCATTATGCTGTGATCGTTCGTAGATATTTAGACGAAGTTTTTCCCAATAGATGGATTGGAAGAAGAGGTCACATTGAATGGCCGGCGAGATCTCCGGATCTTAGTCCCCTTGACTTTTTTTTATTAAAAATGCCATAGATTGGTGGCAACTTATATAGGGTGTTCCATTTGAAAAAAAATAGTTATCCATTGTTTTGCGTATGTTGACACCCTGTATATCACTATGATTAAAAGAGAACCAAAGCCGATGTGTATTATTCTTTATGATGTGGGAAATTTTCTAGTGTATAGATAATGATGCTATCTTTGATAGGAAAGCTTCTGCAATGTTTTTAATGTGTACATGTTTTTGCCACAAATTTGCCCATAACTAACCAACCGTGCATAATAGAGCCATAGTATCTGATACTATTTTTATCTGCTTCTCAAGAGGGTTGAAAATAAAGTATAAAATATAGGGTGTTCCATTTAAAAAAAACATAACTTTGTTCTGTTATGTATATTGGGACACTCTGTACAAAAACATACATATTTTAAAAATATGTAGAATAAGTGTGGGTACCAGTTCAAGAAAACTACAAGTCGATATCTCAAATAGCAAACAAGTTACGGGGCTTTTACAGATCCCTGGGTCACCCGGTATATACAAGGTGTCTAAAAAAGACACCACCAAAATGATATGGTGTATTCCTGAGACAAAAAAAGAGCAAATTAACTAAATTTATCTATATAAAAAATGACATACTTTCCAAGATACAGCAAGTCAAAGTTTAAGATTTTTAAAATATTTTAATCTATATCTCAAAAATGGCAGATGAGAATGATTTGTTTATTTTTTTCTGACAACTACATTAGGTGTACTACATTGTTTAAAAATTTCAAGAAATTTCTTCAAGTACAAAGGTGCTCCAGAGGACATGCTGTTTACATTATTACATAGAACGTTTTTGTTCTTCACATTTTTTACGATTTAATATTTTTTTCAATGCAACTAATCACTTTTAAAGAATTTATAACTCTTAAAGTTTTTTTGTTTACGCCTTATTTTTAACAAAAAAAAAAAAAAGGAAACTTATTGTTCGTTGTTTAATTGCGCTCGTCCTGCAAAAAAAGTCTTAAAAATAACTATAATCCAAAAACTGCTTTTATTTTAACGTATCAAATTATTTAACAAATTACAAAAATTGTTCAAAATGACCCCCATAAAAAGAAAGAGAATTTCTTGTGGATCGAAATATTGGCAAATGTTTCCTTCGCAGAAACCGTAAACTTCATGCATGTCAGCATACTCTTCATGAGTGTAAACGTTCATTTTAACACGTTGAGTGCTGGCGTAAAATAAGCAGTTGTCCGCCGCGGTTGATGACGCGCTCGAGCTTCGATGGCACACACGGGTCACAGTACACATTGTATGCGCGTGCGCGCGTCGCGTCGATGTGCGTCAGCCACCGGCGATACTTTGGTCACCACCACTCAACGTGTTAACCAGTTTTATTTAAATTGAAAGTTTTAATTGTACTGACACACGTTTTCAACGAATTGACACCCGCCTACTTAGATTATTTCATTTTTTAACACGAAATTTTCCAAAAACAATAAGTTCTTTTTTATTTATTTTTGTTAAAAATAAGGCGTAAACAAAAAAACTTTAAGAGTTATTAATTCCTTAAAAGTGAGGGGTTGCATTGAAAAAAATATTGAATCGTAAGAAATGTGAAGAACAAAAAAGTTCTATGCAATAATGTAAACAGCATGTCCTCTGGAGCACCTTTGTACTTGAAGAAATTTCTTGAAATTTTTAAACAATGTAGCACACCTAATGTAGTTGTCAGAAAAAAATAAACAAATCATTCTCATCTGCCATTTTCGAGATATAGATTAAAACATTTTAAAAATCTTAAACTTTGACTTGCTGTATCTTGGAAAGTATGTAATTTTTCATATAGATAAATTTAGTTAATTTGCTTGTTTTTTGTCTCAGGAATACACCATATCATTTTGGTGGTGTCTTTTTTAGACACGGCAAGAAGTAACGGACGCTGCTATGTAGTGAAGTGTGAGGTGTAACGGGAGAAAGGTCCAGAATTTCGATATAGTCCGCAGGGAGCAATAAACCAGATGTAGTGTATTGTCAGTCACTATATTTCGCTATAAGTAGCCAACGTTTCGCGTAATACATTTACGCATCATCAGGGTTTAAAATTAAATGTTACAAGAAATTTTAGTGAAGAGTAAAATGATCAAAATTGCGAAAAATTTTAGCAAAGGAAAAGCTGAGGGCAGTGAACAAGAAAAAAAAAGAGGTTAAACTTACTATTAAACGATTAAAATAATGATGTCCTGCGGTGCGTGAGGCGACCGCGTGGTGATGAGGTTAAGAAGTTTGTCATGGTGATCGTGTGTAGACGAGGCATTAAAATTTAAAAATACAACAGCACATCGCAAATATATATATATATATATATATATATATATATATATATATATATACCGGGTGACCCAGGGATCGGTAAAAGCCACATAACTTATTTGCTATTTGAGATGTCGACTTCTAGTTTTCTTGAACTGGTACCCACACTTATTCTACATATTTTAAAAATATGTATGTTTTTTTACAGGGTGTCCAAATATACATAACAGACCAAAGTTATGTTTTTTTAAATGGAACACCCTATATTTTATACTTTATTTTCAACCCTTTTGAGAAGATGATAAAAATAGTATAAGATAGTATGGGTCTTTTATGGACGGTTGATTAGTTATGGGCAAATTTGTGGCAAAAACATATGGACATTGAAAACATTGCAGAAGCGTTCCTAGCAAAGATAGCATTATTATTTATACACAAGAAAATTTCCCACATCATAAAGAATAATACACATCGGCTTTGGTTCTCTTTTATTCATAGTGCTATACAGGGTGTCAACATACGCAAAACAATGGATAACTATTTTTTTTCAAATGGAACACCCTATATAAGTTGCCACCAATCTATGGCATTTTTAATAAGCTTTCCAATGATATACAGTTTGCATAACAAAATATTAAGAATTCTTAAGATTTATCAATAAAAACATATTTTTTTGTCACCTTCTGCTGATTTTTGGATTTTCAGCCAAAACTATGCATTTTCAAGAAAAATTATAAGAGACCAAAGTTGTAGAGCGAAAAATTTCCGATCGACGTAGGTAAGATAATGCGTGCATTGCCCTCCAGAGCGCGCAAAAACGTGACCCTATATGCATTTTAGCGTTTTCTTTTCAAATTTTTTATTAATAAATTGCACTATACTTTATTTTCCGCATCCTCTAGCGGAAAAACAGGAAATTATAGGGAAATTAAAAGAAGCAATTTTTGCCAAAAATGCATAGTTTTCCCTAAAAATGCAAATTGAAAATGTATATATCAATTTTTGCGTTTTTCAATGGTTTTTTGCATTTTTAGCGAAAACTATTAATTTTGGGCAAAAATTGTTTCTTTTAAGAGTTGTAGAGCGGAATATTTTCAATCGATGTAGGTCATTTGAATAATTCTATAATTACCCGTTTTTCTGCTAGAGGACGTGGAAAATAAAGTATAGTGCAATTAATTAACAAAAAATTTGAGAAAAACGCTAAAATGCATATACGGTCACGATTTTGCGCACTCTGGCGGGCAATACACACATTATTAGAAAAGTCGAAAGACCTATTTCGATCGAAAATTTTCCGCTCTACAACTTTGGTCTCTTATTATTTTTTCAGAAAATGCATAATTTTGGCTGAAAATCCAAAAATGAGCAGGAGGTGACAAAAGAAAAATGTTTTTTGTGGATAAATCTCAAGAATCCTTAATATTTCATTATACAAATTGTCCATCATTGGAAAGCTTATTAAAAATTCTATGCAAAAGTGGCAAGATATATAGGGTGTTCCATTTGAAAAAAAATAGTTATCCAATATTTTGCATATGTTGAAACCCTGTATAGCAGTATGAACAAAAAAGAACCAAAGCCGATTTGTATTATTCTTCATGATGTGGAAAAATCTTTAGTGTATAAAAAATGACGCTAGCTTTGCTAGGAGCGCTTTTGCAACTTTTTTAATGTGTCCTTGTTTTTGCCACAAATTTGCCCATTACTAACCAATCTTCCATAATAGACCCATACTATCTTATACTATTGTAATCAGCTTCTCAAGGGGGTTGAAAATAAAGTATAAAATATAGGGTGTTCCATTTAAAAAAACATAACTTTGTTCTGTTATGTATATTGGGACACCCTGTACAAAAACATACATATTTTTAAAATATGTAGAATAAGTGTGGGTACCAGTTAAAGAAAACTAGAAGTCGATATTTCAAATAGCAAATAAGTTATGGTCCTTTTACAGATCGCTGGGTCACCCGGTATATATTTAATTTTTTTTTAATATTCAAAAACATAGTGTTTATTATTGTAATGCTGTATGATACACAACATTCTTCGTTTTATGTTCTGCAAACGTATTAAAATCGATACCATAATCATGAATTGAGCAAAGTAACTACTGCGCTGCGCCGTCGTCCGTGAGTAGCCCTTTAAAATCAAGCAAGGTAACTGGTGACGAACGACGGCTCCGCTGCGCCGCGCTGTCATCTGTGCATGGTCCATATATAGTAAGCCAGATAAATGGTGACGGGCGACGGCTCCGCTGCGCTGCGCCGTCGTCCGTGTGTGGCCTATGAAAATTAAGCAAGTTAACTGGTGACAAACGACGGCTCCACTGCGCTGCGACGTCGTCCGCGAATGGTCCATATATATTAAGGCAGATAACTGGTGTGTGGCCCATTGAAATTAAGCAAATAAACTGGTGACGATAATGGCCGAAAACGATTTAGGCTCTAAACGTTAGTGAGTGCTGGTTTTGGGGTGAGAAGTGACACCGGTAGATGCTTGGCCGAAATAACTGATCGACCGGTCGATCGCCGAGAGTAGAAAATTATTAAAGTACTAAAATCGCTTTTAAAAAATAGGGATTGGTGAAAGAAGGGTGAAAATGTCGGGTTTTATGGATTTTTTAATGCCGAATCATAAAAAAATTAAAATAAAAAATTTTGTCCAAAAAATAAAAATAACAAATTTGCGGTGGACCACCCTTTTTACTTAGGGGTATGAAAAATAGTTTACGTCCTATTCTCAGACCTACTTAATATACACACAAAATTTCATAAGAATCGGTCAAGCCATTTTGGAGGAGTTTGGTTACAAACACTGTGACACGAAAATTTTATATATTAGATATATTTATTTATATAGGGCATTCCGCCAGGGATTTTTTTTCGAAATGGAAGTTGGCCTTCTGACCAGGTCAAAATGTTCGTCTACTTTTTCCTAAATACCTCAAATTTTTTCAGATTTTTTTTCGCCCGCGCTCCCTAGATATCCACGATTCAATATAGCAAAATCCAGGTCCAAATTTTTGTCAATTTTTCTCAGACGTTCATGTGAAAATAACTTTGAATAGACGCGTTTTCGTGAAATATTCAAAAGGACCAAAGTTGCTCGGCTTGGATAGGGAAATAGGATCCCGAGGTGGAATTTTTTTTTGAGTCGAAAACATAACCTATAAATTGCGTGTTTCCGGAAAATTCGGGAAAATCCTATTTTCGTCCATTCAAAAATGGCTCATCTTGGTCCGAAAACTTAGATAAATGTGTTGGGAATAACCTGACAAATTTTCAGAATGGTTTTCGACAAGCATCAGACGCAATATCAAAAATAGCCAAGTTTTCGAACCAAGATGAGCCATTTTTGAATGGTCGAAAACAGGTTTTCCCCGAATTTTCCGGAAAACGGCACTTTTAGGTTATGTTTTCGCCCCAAATCCACCTCGGGATCATATTCCCCTATCCAAGCCGAGCAACTTTGGTTTTCATGAAAACGCGTCTATTCAAAGTTATTTTCACATGAACGTCTGAGAAAAATTCACAAAAATTTGGATTTTGCTTTATTGAATCGTGGATATCTCGGGAACGCGTAGACGAACATTTTGACGGAGTCAGGAGGCCAACTTCCGCTTCGAAAAAAAATCTCTGTAGGAATGCCCCATATATACAGGGTGTCTAAAAAGTATGGAACGTCCCGTATAGCTCAGTAGATATCCATTTCAGAAAAAAAATTTGAAAAAAAAAGTTATTTAAGATTTAGTTATCCACCACCTTGGATATATCAATTTTATTTTTTTGTTATAAACAAAAGCGCAACGAATAACGCTTACATTTTTTTAATGACAAGGCACATCTTTATTATACTTATTTGATAGAGTTTTTTTTTCTCTTTTCAGCCACATAAAACTTGATTTCCCTTTTACCTAGAAAAAACAATAAAAACAAGAAAATATCTTGGATATTTATTTTTTGTAATATCAAATTGTTTAACAAATGAATAATGTAATTAAACTAAACTCACAGCAAATATTCAAAGTGTAAACCATTCATGATTTGACAGTGGTAAATTGGGTTTTTAAATACATGACGATTTGATTAAAGAAATGAAAATAAAAATCCAAGACATTTTCTCATTTTTCTTGAAATTTTTCTTATGTAAAGGTAATTAGTTTATGCCGTTGTAAAGAGAAAAAGAAACTCTATTAAATGAGTATAATAAAGGTGTGCCTTATCATTTGAAAAAAATTAAGTGTTATTCGTTGCTCTTTTGTTTATAGCAAAAAAATAAAATTTATATATCCAAGGTGGTAGATAACTAAGTGTTTAATAACTTCTACTTAAAACTTTTTCTCTGAAGTGGATATTTACTGAGCTATACGGGATATTCCATACTTTTCGGACACCCTGTATATAAATTCTCAATTTAAGATTAGTTATGTCTCACTAATCTGATTCTGAGTCTGATTTTAAATGTAAAAACCACTCATCTTCAGATCGAAAAAATACCTAAATCGGGTCGAGCATTTTGTCGACAAATAGCGAAAAGATGATAGTTATGGTAGAAATTAAAAAAAAAAATAAGACACGTTGATTATATTTATATTTAAACAATAACGGTTCTTACTTAAAAAATGACCCTCGTATGTTTGGAACACGATGTGTTAATTTTCAATGGAATTGACAAATAGAAGTAAATGTTATGAAGCTAACAAAAATGTCCACATGCACTACTAATATGATGACCAGATGCAAAAAAATTAATGTATCTTAGTAGAGGAAATGAGCCGGTGTAAATTTCTCCATAAGACGTCATAAAACACCCTCCACCAAAATGGCGGCGCGCGCTGGATACTTAAAATCCAAGTGTTCGATGTGTTGAAATCTCAATCGGTATATTATACAGTTCCAACCGTTTGCAAATCGAATATTCTAGAACATTCCAGAATAATATCAGCGGATATTTGATAATCTATATATTAGCGAGCGAGAAAAAGTTTTCGTCAGTTTCAGTTCAACTCTTGCATTATCAACATATATTTTTTCCCGGTTTGAGTTCTTTGAATTATATTAACAAGGTAAGTGTCTTATACTTACTGGAAACATATAGTTAAATAAAAAAATATTTTCAGAATGTTCAGCTGCACCATTTGTTCATCGAATTTCACCCGGGTGGATAACTTGAGGAAACACCTCAAGAAATACCACCCGGGTGTATTGTGTGATGTGTGCGGCCGGGTGTTGAATGGGTCTGAATTAGACGACCACGAATATTACGGTGCCCATGCGGCTAAGAAGATCAAACTGGCGACTCCATCATCCACGGTGAAGGCGGCCCCATCCTCCAAGAAGTGTGCCGGCTGCGATGAGGAGTTTGCAACGCACCAGCTGCTCGTGGGGCATTTGAGATCGCATCGGCACCTGCGGACCATCGCTGCAGACGAGGGGGAGGGAATTAAGAGGGTCACCACGGCCTTCAAGAGTTGTGTTGCCAGCTACCGGATTCCATGGCAGGCGGACCGGACGGACAACCCCACATTCTTGGACAACTGTCGGGGGAAGTTTGTTCGTTTGCTCGATGGGATTCGGACAGAGCACCGTAACATGAAGACTAACATTGAGTTGTTCGGGCTGTACGTCAAGCCAGGGGATGCTGATGTACAGCCTGAACTAAAATCGTTCAACACCCGGTTCCAAGTCGTGACGCCTGCTACTGACTTGGAAGAAATTTATAGGCAATTGTGCGCTGTGGTCAAAACAAAGAGTGAAGAGTTTCAGGTAAGTCATAAAAATCTATTACAAAATCGAAAAATAAGTGCTACTCTTGCTTGCAGGAACGAGATAGCGGATGGGCCCTGTTGAAGGTGTCTCACCTTGAGGTGAACATTAACCGGTACACCCCCATCCGCGGCTCTTCCTACATCGAGCTGCCCCTGGAGATTAGGACGAAGAAGACCTGCATCAACGTGCGAAATAAGGATGAAGCCTGCTTCGCCTGGGCAGTGACGGCGGCTCTTCACCCCGTAGACCGCGACTGCCATCCCGATCGCACCACGTCGTATCCTTATTATAGTGAGGTGTTGAACTTGACAGGTATGGAGTTTCCATTTAAAATTATTAATTTGAGTTATTGAATAACATGTCGATAAATGTTTACGGGTTACACAAATCTTCTGTGCATCGAGGTTGGGGAAAAAGGTCACTATGTCTGGATAAAGCACTTATCCAGATTAGTTGCAGCACAAGTGTCATCGCATCAACATAAAATGCATTTGTGTGATGGCTGCTTGACCTTTTTCCCTAGCGAGGTGGCACTCCTAGCCCATAGTGAGCATGACTGTAACAAAGTTCACAGTCATACCCACTGTTGATTTAATCAAAAATAAAAACGGTGACATGGTACCCGGAAATTTGTTGAAATTTACCAATTTTAATTCGAAAATGCGAGTACCATTCACCGTTTATGCCGATTTAGAGTCATTATTAACACCTGTTGAAACATGTGAGCCGAATCCAAATTTATCGTACACGAATTCAACGCATGTTCACACCCCTTACAGTTTCGCGTACTATATTAAATGCTCGTTTAATCAAAATTTAAATAAATGTGTCACTTACACGGGTTTGAACTGCCCTAAATTTTTTATGGGGAAATTAACCGCGGACGCGAAATCTATTTATGAAAATTATTTAAAAGCGATTATTCCAATGTCAAAATTAAGTCCAGGTGAGCAGTATTTATTTGATTCCGCGACCGAGTGTCATGTTTGTGAAAAACATTTATATCCGGTAAACAAAGTAGCCGACCATTGTCACCTTTCTGGCCAATTTGTAGGAGCCGCTCACTCCAAATGTAATCTAAACTACAAAATTCCAAAATTCCTACTAACATTTTTTCACAATTTATCTGGCCACGACGCTCATTTATTTATTAAAGAATTTGGTCTCCACAATGAGAAAATTGATGTAACTCCCCAAAATAAGGAGAATTACATCTCTTTCTCAAAATCAATCAAAGTGGATAAATATACTGATAAGCGAGGAACCGATCGCGATAACTGAGATTTTTAGATTCGTTTAGATTCATGGCGTCATCGCTTGAAAAATTAGGAAAAAATTTAAAACCCGATCAATTGATTAATTTTCCTGTCAATAATCAATTTGATCTGGTAACGAAAAAAGGTGTATTATCTTATCAGTATTCGCTGTCGAAATTGGAGGAAGCAAAATTACGGCCGCAAAAATTATTTTTCAATTCACTTACGAACACAGACATTACTGCTAGGGAGTATGGACATGCACAAAACGTTTGGGCTAGCAAAAATTTGCGCGAATACTCCGACTTATACTTGAAAACCGACGTTTTACTTTTGGCCGATATTTTTGAAAATTTCCGCGATGTTTGTTTAAAAGCTTATAATTTGGATGCAGCTCATTACACTGCTCCTGGTTTGTCGTGGGATGCCATGTTGAAATTGACAGACATTAATAGTAGATTGTGTCTAGTGGGAAAAATGAAGCATTCCCGGACGACTGTGAAGTTTGTTGGGCGAGGCGCTAGCCGAGTCCAACAATCACTGTAGTCCGGGAATACATTTTGCCGACGTGACGCACATACTATTTTTTCGTCAATCGCTACATCTATGAAATGTCATTACACTATTGTCAATTGTGTTGGGACTTTAATAGAAAACAGTTATTCGTTATTCAACTAAATGGACAGCAGTGACGGCTCTGTATGCGGCACACCGCCACAAATTCGAGATGCTACGCTGAACCTGCTCCCGGAAAAATCAAAAGGGAAGTATATTAACGCTTACCAACGGTTTATGGATTACAGAAAGGAGCAAAATATAAACTCATTGTTAGAGAATGTGTTACTGGCATATTTTTTGAATATATCAGCCAAAATGAAAGCATCAACTATGTGGTCCATTTACTCAATGTTACGATCGACACTGTCCTTTAAAGAGAATGTAGATATATCAAAATATTTAAAACTCCGGGCTTTCTTGAAGAAACAAAGTGTGGGATATCAAGCTAAAAAATCATTTTTTTAATAAATGTCAAATTGATGACTTTTTGGCAAATGCTCCGGATGAAAAATTTATAGTCCATAAGGTAATAAAGAAGTCATTTTGTTCTAATAACATTAGTTGTTCTAATACCAGCATTATTTATAGGTTGGGCTAATTTTCGGAATTTTTGGAGCCTGTCGCCGGGAGGAGCTAGCAAATATGAAAGTAAGCGATATTGATGACTTGGGAGACAAACTGCTGATTAAAATTCCATTTAACAAAACTAATAAACCCAGATCGTTCGTAGTAAACGCTTATTTAACTATTTATCGAAAATATATTTCAATTCGTCCGAAAGATTTCACAAATCCGAGATTTTTTTTCAATGTACGTAATGGGAAGGGTTATCGTCAAGTTATTGGAGTGCACAAATTTGCGAGTATGTCAGAAAATATTGCTAGCTTCTTGAATTTACCGGATTCAAAACAATATACTGGGCACTGTTTCCGGAGATCTTCTGCCACGATTTTAGTTGATAATGGTGCAGACTTATTATCTTAGAAGAGGCACCGAGGATGGAAATCTTCAAATGTAGCGGAAGGTTATGTAGAAGATTCCGTATCGCAAAAGACGGAAATTGATGAAAAAATGTTTAATACTTCGAATATAACTATCGAAAGTAAAAATATGATTGCTAGCACGAGTTCCGCTCAAGAAGACAATAATAGAAATAATAGTGTTCTTAACACTTCGAATATAACCATCGAAACTAATAATAATTTTGCAAACACTAGTTCCGCTTATGAAGGCCATAATAACAGTGTTCCTTATTTATTTAATACTTGTAACAATTGTACAATTAATATTTTTATGAATGAAAGTAAGTGAAGTAGAATACCTTTATTTTACTTACATTCATTCATATTTGTAAATATATTATTTCATTAAAGAAGTTCCCATTTAAGAAATTCTCATGTTTACATTCCATTTTCATATTCATATCATATGGAAAATTCCCGTACTGTCCGACAAAAATGTTCCCGGACTGTTATTTCATCGTAGCCTAGCAACCTCGCGGTGTACTGGAATTATCAATTTTCGATTAATGGTGTCAAGTCGGAAAGCCGTCACTTTCACGGCGGTTGACGAAAAATTGTATTTGCTGACTGACATTGACATGTATCATTTCGTGCGAAAGGGTATTCGGGGTGGCATAAGCCAACGTTCGCTACGCCACGTCCGAGCTAACAATAAATACATGACTGACTATGATGAGACGATCGACGTACTTGACATACTGGGACGCCAACAATTTGTATGGATGGGCAATGTCTGAATTTTTGCCATATGGCGGTTTTAAGTGGTTAAGCGCGGAGGAAATTAAAAATTTTAACGTTACCAGTATTCCAGATAACTCACCAATAGGTTACTTCCTTGAAGTAGATATTGACTATCCTCAAGACCTTCACGATGTGCACAATCATCTACCTTTTCTAGTAGAAAATATTTTACCTCCCGGCTCAAAATTTAATAACACTAAATTAATTCCAAATTTAAATAATAAATTAAAATATATAATTCATTACCGTAATTTAAAATAGGCTTTGGCAAACGGGTTAAAATTATCTAATATTCACCGCGTTTTGGAGTGCAAGCAATCAGCTTGGTTCAAAAAATATATTGATTTCTGATGCTAACTGGCTCAATATGGATAAGAGGAGGAAGTTGCAGTCTATGTGTCTTTATTACAAAATAATAAATTTAAAAACGCCGGCCTATCTATACAATAATAGTATATTATTAAACAAGTGAGAAAGTTGGCAATGGCCAACTTGTTCACGAGTTTAATACTATACTTTTTCGCATCATATTAAATAATTACCTAAAGATTTTTCTGTTTGTATTAAATTATAACGACAATTGCCCTCATTTACTTATTAACCAATAAAATCGAATGATGTTGATGACATGATCCAATAAAATTCTAATTACGATGCCTAACAGACCACGCTCCATGTTATGCATGGCAATTCACCCTGGGTGGTATCTAATCAGATAATCGCTCATGTTGGTATTGCCTAGCAACGCGTTGGTTCATTTTCTATAACGTATAAAACGTCAGTTATTGCCGGACTTTTAAGCAGTTTGCTCCTGAATTCGATCTGTTTTTATTTTCTGGTGAAGTGTTGGTGCTTTCATCAGTAATAGTATTCATAGGTATTTCTCAAAAACTTGGTAAGCTCATTTTTACAACAATTGTTGTGGCGCAGATTAATACACGTCTGACACTTGGTGTCACTAAATTTAACTTTTCAAATTATAAAGTGTGAACTTTCTGTTCGGCCAATTGTCTTCTCGAATCTAACTCGTGACTGATTTTTCCTAGGCAATTATTATCGTCTGGATCACTCGTGCTTGTTGCTTCTAGAAAATCGTGATCCTGCCGCTAATAATTGCCGGCAAAATCATAGGCACTCGTTATATTACTGTTGAATAATTTATCTATTTGGAAATTGCGGCAGTTCGCTGACAAAAAATCGTAACCATAGGAACAACTAAACTGTTGGGCAATGAAACCGCTATCATTTGATTGGACGTCACCTGTTGGGCAATGAAATTGCTATCATTTGATTGGACGTCACCTGTGGAGAAAATGATTTGGCTGAATAATGGACAACTTTCTCAATCAAAAACGATTTAACAACGTTTATATTATTTAATAAGATGCGAAAAAATAACATTCCGCGATGACATACACAATTTAAACACTAGGTTCAGAGGTAGAATATCACCCCCAAAACATAGAACATATTTGTATAAACGGTCCTTCTCATATCAAATATACTCTCCATTTAACTCGGCGTACGAAACATTTAAATATTGCAATTTTAACAAATTCAAGGCTACAGTTAAAGCTACACTTTGATTATATATGTATACATGTTTGTGCGCGTATTATTTATTACTAGGTTTGAGTGGTAGACGAGCAGTGTCTGTACACAAATGCTGAACTCGATATTTTTTTTACATATATACTGTTTATTATTATTATTGTATTGTTTTATTTGAGGAAATAAAGACTAATATTATATTATTATTATTATTATTATTATTATTTGAATACCTCGATGAGGAAACGATTTCGAGAAAGATTTTTTTTAGTTAATGAACAATTCTGTTTTCGGCAAGACGATGGAAAACGTGGATAAGCGTGTAGACGTGAAATTGGTGAATCATTGGGAGGATTTTGGAAAACGACGCGGTGCGGAAAGCTTAATAGCAAAATTAAATTTTAATTGTTGTTCAATATTTAGTGAAAATGTAGTAGCGATCTAACTTGATCGATTAAAAGTAATCTACAATAAACCAATTTATATCGGGTTTTCGGTTTTAGATTTATCAAAATTACTCATATATGATTTTTATTACGATCATTTAAAACCCAAGTATGGGATGTTATATGGACACGGACAGTTTTATATTAAATTTGAGGACAGATGACTTGAAACAGAACACAGCCTCGTTGGGGCTTTTTAAAGATGAACTCGGGGGAAAATTGTTAACAGAATTTGTTGGGTTGCGGGCAAAAAGGTATGCAGTAGAAACCCCCGAGCTTAACATCAAAAAGGCCAAGGGTGTTAAGAAGTGTGTTGTCGTCCAAAATTTAGATTTAGAAGATTTTAGAAATTGTTTATTTAATTCGGCCAATGTTACTCGAAAACAAAATTTATTTAGATCAATTAAACACACCATTTATTCGGTCACACAAAATAAATTAGCCCCATCACCGCATGACGATAAGCGGTATATCTGCGAAGACGGTGTTAATACTCTAGCCTGGGGACATAGAGATATTGTTTAATAATTCAAATTTTAGGGTGTTATTAATTTTAATAACATCCCCAAAAGCTACTTTAAATCTGTCATGTTTCATACACCTCGTTATATTTGTATATTTTTATGTTAGGATGTTATTTTTAATCAGTTTAGGATATTGTTTAACACTTTATTTTAGAATGATATAACGGCTTAGTATTATAGAATAGTTATGTTAGGATAAATAGATTTGTGAATTATAATTTACCTCAATGCAAGTTTATCATCCGTTGAAGCAACATGGAAAAATTAATTGCATTGCCAGTTGTAATCATAATTGTTTGTATTTCAATATAATGGTAAACATTAGATTATATTTAATTCTTTTTCTGATTGAAAATTTTTACAGATGAATTTCACCTGTGATAGATTTGTAAATTATAATTTAACGCATTACAAGTTTATCATCCATTGAATTCTGATGAATTTCACCTGTTTTATTTTATCGACAGCGTTTATACTGTTTATATTATAGGTAATATGTATTTTCGCCGGAGTTTAATATTCCTAAAAAATCACACAAGTTAAAATTGGGAAAAGTATTTTCTTTATTTCCTTAAGCAATATTTTCCTTTACATATTTTAATAATTTTTGCACTTTAATAATAATGCAAACACTTAGCCTATTCCTATGCGATTGACAACAATAAATAGATTTCTTAAAATTGGGACATTGATCATCATATTCCAAATTATAACAATGATACATCATAAAATTTTGACAGGTAAGTACATTTTTGGCTACCTTACACGTACACGATATCAGCGGACAATTTTTTAAACAGTTTCAGCAATTCACTTAAATCACTTTCACTTCTGCTGTAGGAGATTCCGTGGTAATTGTTTTCCAACCACCTAACTTGTTTCTTGACATCTTCATTTAGACGGTTAAATGGTGTTGGTGGCTTGAATACATACACAAGTAATTTTTCTCCATCGTACGTAGCAGCAAGTTCTTTCGGAATAAAGTCGGGTGTGTTGAATCCTTGTATGTCAATAAATAATATTTTTGGTGGAAGAGGTGACGCGATACGTTTCAAGAGAACAGGGGCCAATACATTTTCCATATCTCGAACCCTCTTCTTAAATCGAAGTCTGTCGTTTACTTCCTGCATCCAGTTTGCTGTATTATCGTCTTCATTCACCAAATATACAAAAGTGACGGGGACCAAATCGAAAAATACTTTTTTAATCATCTTAAATTATGTTTCTAACTATTCCGGGTAACGGTGTGTACTCAACAATGAAATCGCTTAGAATAAGACAATAAGCACGAGTGTTGTCTTTAAATGGTTCAGCAGCTTCCATCTTAATGCGCAAGTCCACTTTTGATGACTTTACGCTTTCGTTTTGTTTGGATATATCAAATACGAATAATGAATAATCTTTAAAATTCGTAAATTAAAAATGCGGTCTATTTGTATGATTGTAATTACTCTGCTGAAATTGGTAATAGATGTTGTATACAGTTAAGTAATCATTACTTCCAAAATCCAAATTTAAGTGATCATTTGGATAAGATTCTGAGTTCAGGTAAATTCTTATTTTTCTTATATTGCTGTTATCAAACATTGAAGCATCAGCATTAGCCACACCCTTTTTATTTTCTTGGAAAGCGATAATTATGTATCGGGGCTTCTCCAAACTGCTTGAGGTTTTTACGGCCCATATATCATCTCTAGATTTTTTCATGGTTGGTATAGTATATTTCAAGCTCTAGTGCTGAGCAATAAAAAATTATCTCGAGTACCCGCAATAAAAATACAATTGTTTTACAACATTGTAAATTTGTAACTAACTACTGCGCACAGTGCGTGATTTATGGGTATCGCCCAAGAAAAATTTTCTACCTGCGGCTGTGCATCGAATATTGGAAACATCGATCTTCTTAGTTTCTACGAATACAGCACGGCGCGCCGCACAGCAAAAACTGTACTTACGTAGGCTTGATGCTTGTACTAATGTGGAAATCCCTGTAATTAGAGATCTAGTTCGCCTTGCCTCGCGAGCAAATTGTCACTTTATCAACAGTTGCCTTAGTGTATACTTCGCTAGTGTTTTTCTTTTTGGTACTTTTTTGTTTACGACGACTTCGATACTCTCACGGACTTTGATTTTTAATACTGAATTTGGGATTTTTTTGTATATAACGACCTTGCTTCTACTACGGATTTTGATTTGTGACCTGTGATTTTTAATATGATGAACTTCTTACGACGTCTTCGCTAACTGTACGGATTTTGATTTGTGAATTGTGTGATAACTACAGCTCTGTTTTTTTACGGTAAATAGTTCTGTGATACTACGGAGTTGGACGTTTGAGATACTAGGATATACTACAGACTTTATAGATTAATCAGAAAAAAATGTGGCAGCCTTGGGACCTGAACCACCACCCAAACCAACATATTGATGAGCAAATTAATGCAGTCAATATTACAAAGAAAATTTCAGTAAAAAACCAAGATAAGATTTTCCTACAAAAATGTATTCACATATTGGTCTACTTGCCCGGGCAGAGGCCCATATTGTTTTCATTAAAGTAATAAACATGTAATATATGTGCCAGAAACAGTTTAACCACTTGTCAAACAACTTGTTTTTGTATAAATATATTGTTATAGCAATTACTATGAATAAAACAATCAAATATTAGCTAGGTGATGTGTCCATCATAGTAGTTTCTCATTTAACTTTTTTTTAATACAACTTGATCACAAAACTAACTTTTTCGCACAGATTGCCGTGCGTGAAACTAATGATTTTCTAACATGATTTGCTTCACCGGGATGCGTGAAGCAAATCATGATAGAAAATCAAATCAGAAACGCCTGTTTTTAGCACTATTTCAGACCGACATATACAATGCATTCTTCTAAATTCTAATTAAATTACAGTTATACAAAAAATAATGTTTATATTAAACGCACTTTATATACAAAATTATTATTTCATATTTTCTGTATTGCAGAATATATCTTTAAAAAACTGAAAATGCAGAGATTATATCTCGAATAGTGAGTATTGGACGGCAAAAAGTCATAGAATATGAAATATGTATTTTTTATTTCAACAACTTATATTTGAAAGATATTTTTATACGACCAATATATCACGCAAAAAACGCTAAGAATAAACTTCGTCTTAACGACTTAAGATTTTGACCAAAACAAAAGCTGTTCAGTGCCCACACATGTTGTAAAACCTTAAATATAACTTTAATTAACCTTAGATTGTTAATAACAAACTGGAAAAATTGAAATTTTTAATATATGCAACTGGAACCTTCAAGAATAGCTCTAAGAAGTCAAACAAATTTGAGGTTTTTAGTTGAACAATTATACGGATTTTTATATAAATTTGAAACTTGTTAAAAGTAGTTAATTAAAAGAAGCATATTTAATACAATAATTAAGGGAAACATTTTTTTTTTTAGTTAACGAAAAAGCCTATTAGATCGTTAGATCGAGACCTTAAGGTCGAAATCCTGATAGGCGCTTCTAAATGAACTAAAAACATATTCACGCACCTAATGTAAACAATTTTTCATCTACAATTGTAATTGTAATTTTGTCTCGGGGGGGGGGGGCTGGCAAGACAGTAATTATGTGGAGGGGGAAATTTCAGCTAATGAAGATAAAATTATTAAATTTAATTAAAAGCTATTCAAATACGTAATTCTTAATTGTAGATTAATTATACGTTTCATCTTATTACTTTTTAGAATTTACTATACGCTGTGCGAAAATGTTTGCTTTTTGATCAAGTTGTAGACAAATAAATTTAGATAGCACAAAAAACATTTAATATAATTACTTTTACTTTAGTTATAGAATTACCTACTTGCCGTCCTCTTCGACGGAACAACGGAGTAAAACGTCAAATATTTACGTCTGATGCTAAACAAATAATAAAAGACGTACATATATCGAGGTGTTAAAGACATACTCGGAGTTGCCAATTTTTTGGAGGTGACATCAACTTTAACTAATACATCCATGAGATCAATTAGCAAGATAGTTAAAGAAACTACCGGCAAGAGAAAAAGTTGCAAGGATAAAGGTGTAAAAAAAATTACACCAAACATTTTTCATAAAATAAGAAAAATAACGTATGAATCTATTACACAACAAAAGGCTCCTATACTAGCAACTAACAATAATATTTTAAAGGAGAGAGAGATCATATCATGCAGTCCAACAACGTTGTGGAGATCACTAAAATGCAATGGTTTCAAGTTCACTCTTATCGATAAAAGAAAACATCTAATGGAGAAAGAAGAAGTAAGGAAATGGCGGTATGAATATTTAAAGAAGATTCAAGAGATTACAGAAACTCTGGAAGAAGTATTTATTATTTGGACGAAACGTGGTTCGATACCCACGATACATCGAAAAAAATGTGGTCTGACCAGACAGAAAACTGCGTGATGAAAGTTCCCCCATCAAGGGGGAAAAGAATAACCATATTACACTGCGGGAATGAAAATGGTTGGGTAAACGATTGTTTACTGCTATCGGGGAAACAAATCTCAAAATGTCATCTTGACTATCATGATGACATGACAGCATCATTATTTGAAAATTGGTTCATAAATAATTTAATACCAAACTTAGCTGCAAAATCAGTAATAGTTTTAGATAACGCTTCTTATCATAGTCGCCAAATTGACAAAGCACCCACAGCGGCAAATAAAAAAGATGAAATAGCTACATATTTATATGAAAATAATTTGTTTTTTGAAGAACATTATACCAAATCCCAATTGATTGAAGTTCTAAATAGTCGTGGTAAAAAAACAAAAACATATTATATCGATCAATTGGCAGAAGAACACGGACATACAGTGGTACGTTTACCTCCGTACCACTGTATTTTTAATCCAATTGAGTTAATATGGGCTCAATTAAAAGGAAATGTGCGGAAGAATAATGTAACTCCGAATTTAAATAAATCAGTAATAGATTTAGTCAAACAAGAAATAAAAAATATATCTGCCGACCAGAGGTCAAGATGTGTTACACATACAATACGTATTGAAAAAGAGTATAATACGTTTGATTCAAATTATCAATTTATTATAAATACACAAGACTCTGACAGTGATGACTCAAATATAGGTATAGACAATTAAAATATTAATAAACACAATTTTTAAAAATGTTATAAGACAACGTTGTAGACAATAATAAAGTAATGTTGTTTTTCGTTATTTAAAATATAGTATTTTTTAAACCTTTGTCTCTGTTATCTAGTTATTTTGTTTAAATTTAAAATGAGATGAACTAAAAAGCATTGCAAAGAAGTTACGCGCAAACATCGTTGAATAGCTAATTGTGAAGATGAATTTACTTATTAAATATTAGGGAAAATGCATTTTTCGCAGGTAGAAACCCTCTGAAACCAACCCCCTATAAATCATGCCTAGTGCAGTAGCGGCTACAATTTTAAAGAGGCATTGTATTTTTTATTGGCGGTACTCGAGATAATTTTTTATTGCTCAGCACTAGAGCTTGAAATATACTATAGTTCATGCAATTTCCATTTTCGAAATGGAATTAATATATTTGGATCGTTTTAAATTTGCTCAAATATTTGCAATTTTAATTCATCAATGAGTTGAATGTGTGGTACACGCCATTCAATTTTATTGAGTTTAAATTTAATTTGGGCAACAACCGCATCATCATCATCACATTTGAAACAATACGTCACTGGAGGATCGCAACAAAACCAATTCCTGTTTTACATTGATTCACTTTTGGTAATCCTCAGCAAATCCCATTCAACACTTTAACGGTATTTGTGCATAAAATTTCTTGTTTGGAAAAAATGTTTTTATGTGACCAGTCTTATCCTTTTAGAGTACTGGTAATTCCCAAGTCCCTGGTTCGATCGACTTCAATACCGTTTAGTTCATATCTAATTTCCTCAAACAGGAAAGCGAATGCGTTTGTAACTAATTCATTTTTTTACCCGCAGATAAATTATATTCAACTTCCCCGCTCAAGTAAATGTGGCTGTCTGCTGGACAGGTATAAATATCTTGATTTTGTATTGTTATCCTCATCTCATCGCTATTTTCAAAGTTTGCAGCTCTAGGTTGATTTGTGTGATATTGATATTTGGCAATACTCTCGTCGTAGTGAACTTTATCGAATACACTAATTTTATCCATTATATTTAATTTTATAACCGAGTGAAGTTAATTTAGCAAGACAATACGTGTCACTTCTTTGGGCGATGAACTCAAAATGATGGTCTTAAGGTGTGCACCCCCCTTTTATCAAAAACAATACCCATCACAACGTCTTTAATTCTAGTCTAACCAAAATATGTTCTCCTCTAAAATTTACAAATTCGCCTTCTGGATCAACAATTCTCAACGTTATATTATCAATTCTATCTCGAGTGTTTACAGGTAAATATAAAATATTTTTCGGCTCTATATTTATGGCAAAACCTGGATTAACAGATGGACTAAACTCGAACAAGGTGTGTGACAAATTACTGTCGTAATAAGAACCGCCGGTAATATTGCACTCGATTCTTATACTATTAACTTTAATTATCATATTTGCACGGGTAAATCAAATGTATGCAATGTCCCCGCTTTTAGAATTCTATTTCCAGAAAATCCTAATAATTTTCCAATAGTACCTTTCTGTGATGAAAAATCAATATCGTATTTACTTTTAATTTCACTTTTAAGTGTATTATTATTCGGTTTAAGTGACTATATCCCGCCAAACGTAGCATGCCGAAATTCGAATGAGTTAGAACCAATCAGATTCTATATAACTTCTGTTTTCAGGAAACATATCATGTAGAGTTAGAACGACACGCCCGCGATGCCAATAAATGTCATTCAATTTTGTTGTAATATTTTTGTTGGGATATAGTCTGATAAATTGCTTTCGTGCATTGTAAATTATCGCAAGTTTGCACTCTTTCGACAAACACAGTCGCATTGTTTTAGGCAACAGCGCCTCGCCCATTCGGGCTCGGGACTGTTGCCAAACAATACGAATTCGTTTGTCGAAATCGCACAAACTTGTTACCGATAATTTCCAATACACTTGTGCAATTACTGTTGATAACACTTTATCAGCTTCCATTTGCGCCGCTTCATTTATCAACAGCAGACGTTGTAAATATGATTCAATGTCATTAATTTCGTACGATCCCATTGGAATTGAGATTATTTGATTTTTCTCACAAATAAATTTATTGTTCCGGTCCTCCTCAATATTCGGAATTGAATTAAATGTATGAAATCCTATCAATCCTAAACAATACTGACGACTCGAATCAAGTTCAATCGTTGGATAATAGTTTACAGAGAGCGCACTACTTACACCTTGTAGGGTGAAGGTCTGAGCCATGACTAAGACATTTTTACTATAACATCTTTATTTATACAAAAATTCTAAGCACAAATGTCCGCAGTTGTAAGAACTAAAGTTCTGATATTGATCATGATTATATTTTATATGAAAATTATTAAAATATTTAATCACTTCCAGAGGTGGTGATAAATTTCCGAAACTATCAAAGTAACGAAAAATAGTAGCGCATCATGCATAAACACTCCTCTAACATGAGTAACGTTTCTAGCCCCATTTAGCAAATCAACATCGGTTAGGCCACGGTTGGGTAGCGATTTTAACAGTTTTTTGACTTGTGTTGTTTGAGAAAGAGGCCCATTCCTTTACGATATGGTCTTAAAAATAATCATTCAAATAAAACGAATAACTTTGTTAGTATCACTGATACTAACAAAGTTATTCGTTTTATTTGAATTATTCAAAATGTATCACGAAGTGAAAGCCTCCACAATTACTTATTTTTTAAAAATAATCCTTTCCATGGTTTACCGAGTCTTTGTTCTGTAAGTAAGCAATATCGTGCTGTTTACAGGCAGCGTCCAGTGGGTTATCACCTGGGTCGCCTCTTTTTAGACGTTTTTGTAACTTGGTTCCTGGACCACAGTACTGATACCCCGGTACGTGTAATTCGAACGGGTGCTTGTTGATTAATGCATTAATGATACCTTCACCACTGTAAGTTATCATTTAAGAGACAATCACTGCCACATTGCTATACAGGGTGTCAATTTGAAAACTTTCAATGCAAATATCTGTGAAAATAAAAGAGTTAGAAAAACGCCATTTGGTACAAATGTTATACAGGTAGGGGGAACTAGAACCACCATATTTTGGTTATGGGGTGAGTAACCACTTGGGCCCCATTCACCCTAACCCCAAAATTTTAAATGGCATCACCTCTTTTGTGATTCCTTAAATTAAACGTTTTTTTTTAGTAGTATTCACCAGCACAAGATTTTTTTTTAAATGTAATACAGGGCCGAACAAAAAAGTATAATTAAAAAAAAATCTGTTTCTATGAATTGCTATTTTATTTCATTGGATTCTTATAATTCAGTCCATTTTGGGCTACAAAAAAGGATAATAAATTTTTTTGCTCCAAATACTCGAAGCTGTGGGTCAGGTTTCAACAAATAACAATCACCTATTTCAGTCAGGTGTCTAAATCGCAATTCTTTCAGCGATACTGTAAACCATGTCTAATACCGGTTAAAAAAGAAAATTAAATAGTGATTTCGTCTGAAATTATTTCACTTCGATCGTTTTTAAATTTGACGTACAATCTAACACACCTGACCCACTGCTTCGAGTATTTGGAGAAAAGAAATTTATTATCCTCTTTTGTAGCCCAAAATGGAATGCATTATAAGAATCTAGTTAAATAAAATAACAATTCATAGAATCAGATTTTATTTATACTTTTTGTTCGGCCCTGTATTAAATTTTAAAAACATTCTTGTACTGGTGAATACTACTCGAAAAAACGTTTAGTTTAAGGGATTTCAAAAGGGATGATGCCATTTAAAATTTTGGGGTTAGGGTGAATGGGGCCCAAAGGGTCACTCACCCCATAACCAAAATATAGTGGTTCCAGTTCCCCCTACCTGTATAATATTTGTACCAAATTGCGTTTTTCTAACTCCTTTATTTTCAGAGATATTCGCATTGAAAGTTTTCAAATTGACACCCTGTATATACCCCCATACAGATGAAAATGCTATTAGTGCGATGAAGGTTATCAAACAGAAACAATCTCTCCCTATTTCAAATTTGGATAAGTGGGTGGGTGAGGGGTTTAAAAATCAAATGCGAAGACATAATGATCTACTACCCAATTCAATTAGAGCGGTGATATGCGGTCCATTTATTTGCGGTAAATCGAATGTAATGTTATCACTCTTGTTCAATGAAAACGGGTTGAGATTTGAAAACGTTTACGTTTACTCCAAGTCACTTTATCAGCCAAAATATACATTTTTGCAAAAGACGATGGATGCTATCCCCGAAATTGAGTATTTTCCATATAAAGAGAATGCTGAAATTATAAGTCCTGCCGAGGCAAAAGAAAATTCCGTTTTCATATTTGACGATGTATCGTGTGACAAACACGATAAAATCAGAGAATTTTTCAGTATGGGGCAACATAAAGACGTTGATTCGTTTTACTTTTGTCAGACTTATACTACAATTCCTAAACATTTAATATGTGATAATGCTAATTTTATTATATTATTGAAACAAGACGACCTCAACTTTAAACATGTGTACACTGATCACGTGAGCAGTGATATGACATTTAAGAAATTTAAGTCTTTATGTGTGAGTGTCGATAAAGACTCGGACGAAGGTAGATATCGGAAAGGTCTTGACCAGTATATAATGCTGAAGTAATTATAGTTTTGATACAGTCTTAAAACAGCTGCACGCAGCTACACACCTATTGCAGCTATCTCTCTCTCTTAATAACAGCTACCTGTTTTCTGAATAACAGCTACCTGTTTTCTGAATAACAGCTACGTGTTTCTGAATAACAGCTACCTGTTTTCTGAATAACAACTACCTGATTTGAAATGACAGCTACCTGTCTTCTGAATAACAGCTACCTGTTTCTGTGAAATGACTGATGTCAAAAGAAAAATAATAGCAGTTCAAAAGGCTATTAGGAATAAGGCATTAACTCTGAAATTAAATCGTAATGAAACTGATGAGCGATTAGAAAAATTGTTCAAACCAATCACGGAACCTTTAAAATCAATCATAAAAACTCAACAAGAGGTGGATTTATCATTGATAAAACGAGAATTAATACCCGCCTCCGCGCCTAATACGTCGCCCGCCGGGGAGAGTTTTAGGGAGGCACAAATTCCGAGACGGTTGGAATTTTTAGGAGATGAAGTTTTTGAGCGAGATCTAAATGAGTCTTCATCACTCAGAGATATTACCCCCGCAGCAGAACCTCCTTCTGAAGAAATAGATAGGTTTTTAGATACATTTGCACCTATACCCAGACAATATATTGAAGAATTAATACACGTTGGTGGTGATGATTTTGACAATGTCTTTGGTATAACTTTCAATCCTACGAATGCAAAGTTTAGAATCGGCAAAACAGACATTGATCTAGATGGAAATGATTTAATTATTGATAATGTACGGTATATCGGTACAGTGGGTTTATACGAATTAATCTTTAGAAAGGATCCTACAGCTTACCGGCCTGAAGATAAGAGAAATTACATCGATATTCTGAAGAGAACGAATACTTTACACCGCGATTGTGACCCCACGAGACAGATAAAGGGAAATCCATCTCACAAATATAAAACCCTTGCTAGATAAATATCCATCATCGATTCCTCGCCCTTCATCGATTCCCTGTCCTGCTATTCGCAAGAAGTGCGCGCAGGGTCAAGGATTTGATTCCAAGATGCACGTTGATGAAAAGTCTCATCGTTACACATATTGGGATGATCCTTATGAATTGGTTGATCGCTTATGGTCGCAACGTGCAGGAAATACTTCTCACGATAATGAAATTGCTTCAATCGCAAACGGTTGGAACTGCATCAGAATTCTGTCAAAACCTCAAACGTTACCGGTTTTTCCTCATGACATCCGGTCTGCTATCACAAGTTACCGATTTCGATTGTAACCTTGAGCACTTTTTGCACAAATTAGCACACACGAAGAAAAATTATTCACTTAAATTGACAATGATTCAAATCGCCTCACCAACTCGTTGTTTATAATTTTTCGCAATTCAGGGTATCTCCGCAGTTTTTCGATTGTCTTTTATAATTTAAGGATTTTCACCGTAACAATACTTTGACTTTTACGCAAAACCTTGCGATTATTAATCACAGTTCTACGGTCATGCATCGCGTTATAAGTTGATTACTTCAATAAAGAGGAATTCATAATAACTACTCGTTATATTCGATGATGATGAAATAACTTCATTCAACCAATCAGATTACAGAATCAGATTTCTAACGTCACTCACAATACATTATTCGGCAACTACGCTTCACGCCCGTTCATTTGATACGAAACACGAGCCATTTTGGAGCACCGGAAATAAAACTTAAGATTTTCGAGATAAGAATATGATGTTCAACATCTACGCTTCACGCCCGTTCATTTGATACCCAACAAGGGCCATTTTAGAGCACCGGAAATGAGTGTTATTTTAATTTTGAGATTTTGAATTTGATTTTGAGTTTGATGTTTTTGATTTTGATAATTTTGTGTTTAATTTTGATGATTTTAAATATTTTATGAGGCACACTCTGTATATCGATTTTAATTTTAGCGCGATTTTATTTATTTGCACACTCTTTATATCCATTATACCGATTGAGATTTCGACACATCGAACGCTTAGATTTTGAATTTACCGCGCCCGCCATATTGGTGGGGGGTGTTTTATGACGTCTTATGGAGAAATTTACATGGGAGGGACTTCCTGGCGTAGAATCGGCTAATATCAACTACTTATCTTTATACAGTGTGGAAACTTTAACTGGAATAAAATTCATAACTTCGATATAGGCGATTTTTGCAAAAAATCCCGAAACACGCTAAGTATTGTTTTTTCTTGCCCTCATTTCTATGTATATGCTGCTTGTTTATCTGTTCCCGGAAGAGCCCAGCCACCTCCGACTTTTTTTTCAAATGGAAAGGTATGTCAAGTGACACCTCATTTGAAAGGTCTCTTCGCAAGTAATACAACACACTATTTATTTCTTGAATATTTACAAATCCCACGTGATAAAAAAAAAGAAAACCACTTTTACGTTGAACATGTTTCGGCGTAAAGTTGTATGTTTTTGACATGTGTTTTGATGCTTTGGAACTGCGTTGCTTAGTTACTAGTTACTAAAATGCAGTATTTAACCGAAAATCTCCGAATCGAGATTCTGATGATGATCGGTTATGGTAACAGAAGACGAAGTCAGCTTGAGGTTGCTCAGTTATTTCGAGAAGAGCATCCGGATTTATCACCCATTAGCCAAGGTACCATAAGCAAAATTGAGACACAATACAACGGATAGCGGACTATCTAGATACAAATGATTTGTACTTCGAGGACACCTATACAAGCACAACTTTTGGAAGTACTTGAAACAAAAAAGGACAAATTATATTACATCGACCAGTTGGCGGAATCACATGGGCACTCGGCTACCTCCATATCATTGTGTTTTTAACCCCATTGAATTAATTTGGGCCAGATTCAAGAGAACCCTGCGAAAAAATAACTCATTGCCAAATTTAAACAAAATTGTTATAGACGCAATTAAAGTTGGCGTTACAAATATAACTCCACTTAAGTGGTCAAGGTGTGCCAAACAACTAATTAAGGTAGAAAATGAATATAATACGTATGATTCTAACTTTAAATTTATTATACAGTATGTTTTTTTATCGTCGGCCATGGGATTTTACATGTTAAAAACTATACCTTTTGTTAATGTATATTCTATCATATCATTTTATAGAAAATTTAAGTCAGTAATATAAATCAATTACTTTTCTACAGGATGCGCTGAATTAGAATAATTTAAACATGTTTTATTCCATTAAAAAATGCTTTTGTTCGGAACCGGACGATCGGGATACGCTGTAGACAAGTTAACAACTATTTCCCTAAAATAAAAATTCCCTGACTTTTTGTACAAAAATACAACTATTTCCCTGCTGGACAAACCTCTTATAATTGCCGTTACTAATTCCACCCGTTATTCAACAGCATAAACAAACATTTTCTAGTATAAATTCGTTTAATTACTTGCCTCACTAATCAATCTAACATTTCGTAAATTCAAGGTACTTTGATTATTTTCGCTCAGTTATTTATATTAAATAATTTCAATTTTTAATGGATTAAAACATGTTTTAGTTATGCTAAGTAAGCGCATCATGTAGAAAAATAATTTATTTATGACTAACTAAAATTTCCTTCAAAATTTTATGATAAAATATACATTAACACAAGGTATAATTTTTAGCATGTAAAATCCTATGGCCCACGATAAAAAAAAAATCTGTATGAATATACCGAGTGTCTGATATAAGGGGCGAACATAGGAATTTAACATGAAAAATTAAATATGTGTAATTATTAGCTCCCCTATTCATTGTAGAGAAAAGTCGTAAAAGAATATTTTTTAGAGAATTAAAAATTGAAAATACATCATCTATTTAATTTACGATTGTATCAGAATACATGTCAGAAATAATAAAAATAAGTTGAACAATGTACCATTTAATAAAAGCCCTTGCCATGAGTTTAACAAATGTCATGTCATAGAAAATAATTTTACTAGTCATATAACAATTCACGCATTGTAATTACTATAAAGAATAAACTGAGTTATTTCAATAAAGAGAGCGTATTCATTATCAAAACATTTTGCAGGGGCGTCAGTTTACTCAGAGTTCGTGACATTTTCGGTTAAATTTAACAAATGACCAATTCCGTCTATCAACAATTACCAAGTTTGTGAATAAGTTTGAAAATACAGCAAATGCAGCGGTAGCTGATTCAAAATGTATTTTTTCTACTAATCGACCTTTTGTTATATCAAAAATAGTTTAATAATGAGATTTTTTATTTTACAGGTTTGCACATTATTAAACTATTTGTGGTAACATTTTAGTTGTTGCGATTGTCAGTACTTAAACGTGACATATGTCGACATCAAAATGTAAAATTGCCGGTAATTCATAGGATACTTGGAACCGTCCAATGCGTCGCAATTCACTTGGCTCTCGGTGACGACGTTTAGGCAACACAACATACACAGAGGAAAGCTTGTAATTTATTATATGTATTATCACTTTGTTTGCAAAACCAATATCACGGAAGAAACAGCGAGAGTATAATACATTCACGGCAAAAAAGAGCCGCTTGAGTCAGTATGTTATGTAAACATAACCTTAAATTTCGATTATCATTTAGGTGTTGCATTATTTTATAAGCTTAAATTGGTTACAACTTACGTGGAAATAGTTTGTTTATCGCACCCTTGGCAACTTCCCCTATTTCTGGAGGTGTGTAAGTAATATTCTTGATTCAATATGTTTTAAAATTAACTATTGAAATCGCCGTAGAAATACGTATGTCAAATATTCAATTCGTTCGAAAGGATAAAATGTTTTTAGTGCTGCCAAATGTTAAAGGATGAAACTCACTAGGTTTAAGTATATATTTTATTTTAGAAATAATTACTTAACTAAAACCAAAGTAGAAAAAATAGTATATTATTCTTGTTTAATAAGAGGCATTGTGGGGCACTCGTTGCATTGGAGCACTCCAATCCCACTCGTGCCACAATATACCCTCTTATTAAACTTGTATAATAATGTACTATTAATAGTCCAATTCCAACAATTATTTCAAAAACAGTAAGAAAGAGTTTTTGGTTTGATAAATGCTGAACCACCAACTAGCATACGATGCATTGTTCGTGAATGCAACGTGTCTAAATTCTCTGTACAGAAAATTCTGAAGAAGAACGGTTATCATTCCTATATAAGTATCAATGCCTTGAGGAGATACTGCTTGTGGATGAAGAAATTAGGCGTGTATTCTGTGAAATAATGCAGGATCGATTAAATAGAGACAAACACTGGGGCAAATATAAAATTTCACCGATACCCTTCATTTCAACAAATCTTTAAATATTTCGAAAACGGTAAACGATAGGTATAAGGAATATTCAAGTAACTCACCTTTATTTGTTCCCTAGAATTCAAAAATGATAAAAAAATACAGGGTGTTCCATTTAAGAAAACATAACTTTGATCTGTATCTTTTTTATGGAACACCCCGTATATCTGATAACAATTTTAAATTGTGCATACAACGATCCTACATCTATCCATTTGACAAGAATAACACGAAGTTGCATGGTTTTCCTTAAAATGACCGCGTCGTATGCGGTACCCCACGCTGTATACTATTTATTTTATAAACGGGATAAGTAACAAATCTGCAAGTACTCTCACAAAATAGCATACATAACTCCTTAAATATTAGATTTAAAACATAAATTATCGATGTTTTAGATATTGTTGAAATTTGATGCTGGTTTTAAAGATATTTTTAAACATAACCAAAAACTTTACAGAAAACTATTATTATCTAATAAGAAGCCATACTTTGTAATAAAATAAATACTTCTAAAAATAGAAGTAGGGAAATGTGGAAAATAATAAATAAGGAACGGGGAAAAGCTGTATTTCATAATACAATTCCAAATGCTGATAAAATTGAAGACATAGTCAATATGTTTGATTAATTCTTTGTTAACATTGCGGATAATTTAGCAGATACAAGTATGATTTGTATCAGCTAAATTATCAGCAGTACGGTTATACAGAAAACCATAAATCATTTTTCATGCTTCAGAATCTGAACTACGGAATTATATCCTAAGCATGAAACATATAAACAGCTCGGGTGTTGATGATATCCCCATGCACTTAATAATGTCAAGTCTGGAATGCATGTTAACTCCACTATTACATATCTTAAATAAATCTATCGAATGTAGAATTTTTCCAGAAGCTCTTAAACAGCAGTTATTACACCATTATATAAGAATGTCGATCCTAATATACTTAAACATTATCGCTCAATTAGTGTTCTAATATGTTTCACAAAAAAAATGGATCAATCAGTGTATACTCGTCTATTATTTTTTTTTAAACTTGCAACTTAATCAACAACTGTCAGCACGGTTTTTACCAGGCAGAAGTATTTAAACTGTTCTTTATGAATGCCAAATAATAAATTATTGCCACTGGAAAGCAAAGATATTAAATGCGTTATGCTTCTCGACCTAACAAAAGCTTTTGACAGCATTGACCATACCTTACTCCTTGATAAGTTAGAACGCTATGGAGTTAGGGGCACCGCTCTCTCCTGGTATAGACCATATTTAATAAATCGCCAACAAATAGTTAAACTTAATGTTAATGGATTGGAGGTGAGGTCGAATAGTGAGATGGCCATACGAGGCATACCTCAGGATGGTATCGTGGAACCACTGCTATTAATTATTTATATGAATGTCATTGGCTCTTAATTACAAGATTGCGAACACACAATTATAACTTACGCCGATGACACCACTATCATCATTAGAGGCTCTGACTACCCTGTAATTAAACAGGAATGTGAAAAATATTTCACTATACTTAATCAAACAAACAATCTCTCATTAAATCCTAATAAAACAAAATGCGTCATTTTTAAAACTAATAAAAGTATTCCCACGCCAAATTTTATTTAAATAAATAATATTAAATTTTCAACTGATTCATTTGCTAAATTGTTGGCGAAGGAGCTGGATGTACCGGGTGACCCAGCGATCTGTAAAAGCCCCATAACTAATTTGCTTATTGAGATATCGATTTCTAATTTTCATGAACTGGTACCCACACCCATTCTACATATTTTAAAAATATGTAAGTTTTTATACAGAGTGTCCCAGTATAAATAACAGATCAAAGTTATGTTTTTTTAAATGGAACACCCCATATTTTATACTTTATTTTTAATCCCCTTAAGAATCTGATAAAAATAGTATAATATACTATGGGTCTATTATGGAAGGTTGGTTAGTTATAGGCAAATTTGTGGCAAAAACATGTACACATTTAAAACATTGCAGAAGCGCTTCTAGCAAAGTTAGCATCATTTTTTATACACTATAAAATTTTCCACGCCATGAAGAATAATACACATCGACTTTGGTCTTTTTTTGTTCATACTGCTATACAGGGTGTCAACATACGCAAAACAATGGATAACTATTTTTTTTTCAAATGGAACACCCTATATACGTTACCACCAATCTATGGCATTTTAAATAAGCTTTCTAATGATATACAGTTTATATAACAAAATATTAAGGATTCTTGAGATTTATCCATAAAAAACATTTTTCTTTTGTCACCTGCTGCTCATTTTTGGATTTTCAGCCAAAACTATCCATTTTCTGGAAAAGTAATAAGAGACCAAAGTTGTAGAGCGGAATATTTTCGATGGATATGGGTCTTTTAACTTTTTAGATAATGCGTACATTACCCGCCAGAGCGCGCAAAATCGTGACCGTATATATATATATATTAGCGTTTTCTTTTCAAATTTTGTATTAATAAATTGCACTATACTTTATTTTCCGCACCCTCTAGCGGAAAAACGGGAAATTATAGGGAAATTCAAATGACCAATATCGATTGAAAATGTTCCGTTCTACAACTCTTAATAGAGGCAATTTTTGACCAAAATGCATAGTTTTCGCTAAAAATGCAAATAGAAAATGTTTGTATCAATTTTCGCGTTTTTGAATGGTTTTTTGAATTTTCAGCGAAAACTATGCATTTAGAGCAAAAATTGCTTCTATTAAGAATTGTAGAGCGGAACATTTTCAATCGATGTAGGTCTTTTGAATTATTCTACAATTACATGTTTTTTTCGCTAGAGGGCGTGGAAAATAAAGTATAGTGCAAATAATTAATAAACAATTTGAAAAAATTCTGAAATGCATATACGGTCACGATTTTGCGCACTCTGGCGGGCAATGCACGAATTATTGGAAAAGTCGAAAAACCAATATCGATCGAAAATTTTCCGCTCTACAACTTTGGTCTCTTATAATTTTTTCAGAAAATGCATAGTTTTGGCTGAAAATCCAAAAATGAGCAGGAGGTGACAAAAGAAAAATGTTTTTATTGATTAATCTCAAGAATCCTTAATATTTTATTATACAAATTGCCATACAAATGCCATAGATTGGTGGTAACGTATATAGGGTGTTCCATTTGAAAAAAGATAGTTATCCATTGTTTTGCGTATGTTGACACCCTGTATAGCAGTATGAACAAAAAAGAACCAAAGCCGATTTGTATTATTATTCATGATGTGGAAAATTCTTTAGTGTATAAATAATGATGCTAGCATTGCTAGGAGCGCTTGTGTCAAACATAAGATTTTGAGTTCTTATTTGGGGTAAAGGTAAAAAAATGAATCGAATATTTATAGCACAAAAACGAATTAATCGCATCATGTACAACTTGAGCACACGCACGTTATGCGGAGGATATTTTCAAAAATATAATTTACTCACAATATACTTAATCTATATCTATGAGTGTATTATGTTTCTAACGAAGAATAAAGAAATGTATGGGGAAAATGAAATTGATCACAATTATTAAACGAGATTTAAAATGAAATATAATATTCTCAAGCATCGTTTAACATGGACGCAAAAAGGATTACATTATAATAGCATTATATTTTTGAATAATATACGAGACTGACTTAAAAGCATTAACTGTACAAAAAAGGCTAAGAAACATTTATACCAATTCTTATGTACTAAAGAAATGTATAGTATTAATGAATATCTGCTTTGATTTTAACATGTGTATATGAGATACCTAGGAATTATTACTTCATCCTTAGATACATTAAAATGCATTATTAATTGACATATTGTTACCTGACGCACTTTCTCACTTATCCATTATGAAATATTTTTGTAATGTTTAAAATGAGAAATAAAGTTTATTATTATTATTTTGTTTACTCAAAATAAGTTATTGTTCGTAACACATACATTGACGCATAGTATTTTTAACCATGTATTTAATACGATGTTTGCTGACTTTAACAGCCCATTCACACGCAGCCACTTCATGGCGCGACAGAGAATCAGTACAAACGCACCATAGACTCGTATTTATTGGCTCATTCGAAATACTCGCATTGAAAATTGTGTTAGTTCAATTTTTTGACTAAGCGGAAGTTCATCAAAATTAGGCACGAATTTTTGTAAATTGGTTTCCCAAGCGTTTTTTAAGACATTTTGTTTGCATACCCTGACGAATTTGATTTCAAATTTATGTTCTTCTATTTTAATTATAAAATCATCAGTATTAAAAATGTTTGCTGGTGATGCCATAAAAAATACTATGCTTTTCACGTCAAGCGCTTATTATTGTACTGAAAACACGCCTTTACTAATTTGTGTCCCTACCTTCCCCTACATCAGTAGAAGTCGCGCGTAGTGGCGCCACAGACACAACCACTACGCGATTCTGTCGTCGCCACTAAAAAACGCGTATTTCGTGGTTGTGTCTTGCGGCGAAACGGATTGCTAGAACCGTCTGTGGTGCGAATTTTTCTATAGCGTGGCTCCGTGTGAATGCCGCCATATACTTGCAGCATTCGTTATTAGCAACGTCTCTCTGTCGCGCCACGAAGTAGTTCTGTGTGAATGGGCTTTAAGCTTTGTAAGGTGAGGAAATAAGGGCAAATGAGTAAGACTCGCGAGGATCTGCTACCTAATTAGTAATGCGCACCTGGATATGAACCAGTTGATTTTTATTAAACTTATAACCAGTACCAGCTGCCCCGCGCAGCATGTTTAGAGTTCGGCCAGTGCCATAGCGTGTACTAGTGATGGGTGAGGTCGATCAAAAAAGATCGGGTACTCGATCTTTTCAAATGATCGATCGGCTCGATCTTTTGGTCGATCAACGCTGCAAAATCTTTTGATCGATCATCGCCGTTCGATCATTTGATCGATCAACGCCGCTCGATCTTTTCAAGCCGCTCGATATTCGTGCGCCGCTCGATCTTCGGACGCCGCACAGTGTCCGGAAACGCGAGAAATGTGGCCAAGCGGGTCGAAAATCGAGCAAAAATAAAGTCAGTTTAAAAAAAATAATAATAACGGATTCATGTTCGCAACACTTATAAACCCCCTAAATTTAAATTTTTGAGTAATAATTCGGGCATTCAAGTAGACTGATTTTAATTGATAAGTTTCAGGCAAAAGTTGCACCGGAAATAAATATTATTTTTATCGAATTTTGAAATGTTTTCCGAATGAATTTTATATCACGTAAAACTGAATAAAAACACGATTTATTGGTATTAATTACAAAAAGAATGTCTGATAAAGTTTTAAGACAAAATAGTTTGAAATTTGTAGAAATTTAAAACTAATTTCGGATTTTAAAAGTGTAAAAATTGCTTATATGAAAAATCGTGTCGCCCAATTTACAGTATTTGATAGCCCCAAGTCTCCTCTATCTTTTTATAACAAATTCACCTTCTGGTTGATCCCACCTCGGGTGTAGTGATTTTTTTTCTCTCTCAAGACGCCTAAAAATCGGACAATTCAACGATAATTTGGAGTATATTTGTTATAGAACATTGAAAAGTTATCCGAATGTATTTTATATTACATAAAATAAAAGAAAAATATAATTTAATGACACCAATTAAAAAAAATGGCTAATAAAGTTTTAAGGCATAAAAATTTGAATTCTGTAAAAAAGAAAAAATCAATTTATGATTTTGAATGGGCCACAATCACTTGTATGAAACATCAAGTGGCTAAATGTATAGAAAATGATAGTCCCAAGTATCTCCTATCTTGCTACACCAAATTCACTTTTAGGTTGATCCCCTTCGGGGTGTGGTGATTTTTTTCCCTTCCCAGTCGCTGAAAAATCAAACAATTCGACGATAGAGTATATTTTTTATTCTCATATTTTTTTTATTGCTATAAAAATGAGTAGTATTAGTAACTATTTATTTATATAATACTTTGAAAAGACCCTTACATTGACTGAAATTTTACGTGGCATACTGTTCTCTAACGTGATCCCTAACCTCCCGCATTTCACTTATCTTCGAAGGAATCCCACCCTCGAAGGAGTTATTTTTTTAATATCAGGTAAAAATATTAATAAAATTAATTAGTGAATTTTTTTTTAGGAAAACTAGAAATAACTGGAATTTTACCTGAAATACCATACTCTAATGTGCGCGGTAATGCTTGTAAACCGCTCAGAATGAATCCCCATAGGACCTGAATAATGCTGTATCTGGCGAAAAATTAAACGTTAATCATTAATAAGTAATTATTAAAAGTATATTCTCATATATATTTTTATTAATTCGGAGACTACCTTAAATACTATTTTGGCGTCATTTTGAATTAATTTATTGAATTGTTGGACGTAGTTGGCACCCATAGGCTAACACAAACTCTGGTGGCCTACCAGAAATTCAAAATTAATAATTTGTGGTTTTATATTATAATTCCTCATTGCGAATCATCATCCAAATTAAGTTCTTCTTCGCTTTCACCAATATCTGATTCGGCAACAATTATTTTTCGCGCTTCGGATGGTAATGTCTTTTTGTTTATTATTTTAGTTGACCTCTTCGCTGAAATAAGGGGGTCTGAATTGACCAGCAGCATATTGAGCAATAATATTTTTATTATTTTCAATTATATAACGTAAAATATTGTACTTTATATTTATATTTTTTAATTTGCACTTAGGACTATAATATACTGTACATTTAGCGACTGGATATTTCATATAAGTGTTTGTGACCAATTCAAAATCATAAATTGATTTGAATTTTTTACAGAATTCAAATTTTAATACCTTAAAGCTATATCATCATTTGTTTTCAATTAGTGCCATTTAATTATATTTTTATTCTGTTTTATATGATATAAAATATATTTGAATAACTTTTAAATATTCCATAAAAACTAAATAACAAATATACACCAAATTATCGTTGAATTGTACGAGTTTTCAGCGACTCACGAGGAAAAAGAATCACCACACCCCGGGGGGTTCCAAAAAAACTGAATTTAGTGTGGCAAGATACTTGGGATACTAGGGACTACCATATACTATATATTTAGCCTCTTAATATTTTATATAAATGATTGTGACCCATTCAAAATCATAAATTGATTAAATTTTTTTACAGAATTCAAATTTTTATGCCTTAAAACTTTATGACATTTTTTTTTTAATTGGTGTCATTAAATTATATTTTTCTTCTATTTTATGTAATATAAAATACATTCGGATAACTTTTCAATGTTCTATAACAAATATGCTCCAAATTATCGTTGAATTGTCCGATTTTTAGGCGTCTTGAGAGAGAAAAAAAATCACTACACCCGAGGTGGCATCAACCTGAAGGTGAATTTGGTATGAAAAGATAGAGGACACTTGGGGCTATCAAATACTGTAGATTGGGAGACATGATTTTTTATATAAGCAACTTTTACTCTTTTAAAATCCGAAATTAGTTTTAAATTTCTACAAATTTCAAACTGTTTTATCTTAAAACTTTATCAGACATTCTTTTTGTAATTAGTACCGATAAATCGTGTCTTCATTCAGTTTTGCGTGATATAAAATTCACTTGGAAAACATTTCAAAATGCGATTAAAACAATATTTATTTCCGCTGCAACTTGAATGCCCGAATACACCATAATGGTTTAGAATTATGACTCAAAAATTTAAATTTAGGGGGTTTAAAGGTGTTGCGAACATGAATCCGTTATTATTATTTTTTTTAAACTGACTTTATTTTTGCCCGATTGTCGACCCGCTTGGCCACATTTCTCGCGTTTCCGGACTCGCTCTGCTCGTTTTGCCGATTGAGCAAAACGCGGCCATCCGCGGGGCGGGAGGGTAGTTTTTCAACTTGAATTATTTAAAAAACTAAGTACAGCATCAAGTTCCTCATACTTTAGAACCCTGAAGTCTGGAATTTCAACGAAGTAGTGTTTATGATTAACGAGTAATTAATTCACAAACATGGGCAATTTCAAGAAGTGAATTTTTAACGAAAATCGATGCGCGTTTAAATAAACATATTTTCGTAATGGTTTAAAATATGTATCTATTGTATTTTTTTCATTAAAAGTTAGATGATCTCTGCTTCAGATAAATAAAGAACCAAATGATTATCATTATTATTTAAGGAGTTATAAATTTATGAATTCACATAATTTTAAAATACAAATTTTAACTTTGCGAAACTCGAAAAAACGTATTTAAAATTTTTCCAATCTATAATTAGCACTAAAATGTAGCCCCAAGTTTTGTCTACAAGAAGAAATCAATAGTTTTCAAATATCGGACCAGCTCCGTGAGAAAATGATTTTTTAATGTCGCGAGGCGGGTCAAATCGTCAATCGCAGCTGGCAATAAGTTGACTGGGCTGGAAGATATTTGCGCGGCAGCGCTTTCTAATAAAAATATTGGTTATTACCACAAAAATGATCAAAATTTTTTTCGAATAGAAATCCATTAATAAATATATAGTTTTCAAAGAAAATGTATAGAATATTTATTTATAAAATTTTTATGGTGTTTTTGGCGAATAAAGTGGGTCGACATTTTAATAAAAAATCCACTTCCTGTTTAACCGGAAATTACCTTACCTCTTCTATTTCAAATGGAATATCCTGTTTATTTTTACATAATTTAATTCGTCTCTAAATTCTGAGTTTTTAGATGTATCATAAGTGACCTGTTGGTTGTTTAAATTAAATTTAAATTAAAAAAAAAAACAAATTTACACCAAATTTGCAGACAAATTAAATAATGTAAAAATATACAGGGTGTTCCATTTAAAATAGAACAATTAAGATAATTTCTGGTTAAACACTTTAACACGAAACATACGTATTTTTTTATCGAGACCAGGATAACCAGCTTCTGGTACAACCTTTAATATTTCAGTTTTTAACAGTTTTTGTGTTGACTGAGATGTTACATGGAATATTTTCTTCTGATTGTACCAAATGTGGAAAAGTTCATAATTTGTAATTTTTTCCATATTTATATTTACACAATTCTCACTGTTTTAACACTAAATTTATTACAAACTAAATTTCCACTATCATTTAAACTATTTATTTTTACACTACACTATACAAACACTAAAACTATGGTAATGTCAAAAATGTTAATTGAGGTCTTAGTTCTAATAAATTTCTTCTTCTAATAAATCCTGGGTAAACGCAAATATTAAAACGTCGAGCCGCAATTTACATGATCTATACATATTGCAAAAGCGATATCCAGAACTGAAAACTTTTACCAGGCTACAAAGAAAATTCACAACAACTTAATTACAAACTCAAAAAAAAAATGACTATCAAAATAAAATATTTAATTCTACAAATATTACACAAAGATCTTGGCAAGTTATTAGTGAGATAAGCAACAAAAACATACCCTCTAAAAATATATCTCTTATTCACAATTAAATAACTGTTGAGGATCCTGTCACTTTGTCAAATATGTTTAATGATTTTTTCAAAAACGAACCCTTGAATTTACTAGAAGATGCACATGTGTACAATAATAATACTGCTCCTACCATAACCAATCAGCCACAATCAATGTTCGTAAGACCTCTTACTGAGAATGAAATAATAATGCTCATTGGTAAGTTAAAAAATAAAAAATCACATGGTTTCGACGAAGTGCCTGACTTTTTGTTGAAACATTCAGCTCTATATATAATTAAGCTATTAACTTATCTCATCAATATGTCTTTGGGATTAGGTATTTTTCCTGAAAGGTTAAAGGAATCGTTGATAGTTCCCATTTATAAAAAGGGTTATCGTCAAAATATCAAGAACTATAGGCCTGTATCCTTAGTCTCAGTGTTTTTCAAAGTCTTTGAACTTTGTATGCAATATAGATTAGCAAATTACCGAACAAAATTTAATATTTTGACATCCGCACAACATGGCTTTCGTAAAAAATGTTCCACTATAACAGCATTACATTCTTTTCATCAAACAATAATTGATTACTTAGAGTGTGGCCAGTACCCAATTGGAATATTTATTGATCTCAGACTAGCGTTTGACTGCATAGACATTAATATATTGTTGGATAAACTATACAATTATGGGATAGGGGTGCAGCCCATGATTGGTTTCGAACATATATTGTAAACAGACGGCAACGTATTAAGCTTAATAATTTAACAAAAAACTCAAGAACTACATATTTTTCAAATATTAATATAGTGAACCTAGGTGTCCCTCAAGGGTCAATCCCAGGTCCTACTCTATTTATACTGTATATAAATGATATTGTTTATAACATTTCCGAAGATTTTTATATGTACGCAGATGATACCCTCAGTTAGAGATTCACTGCAACTTTATCTAAGAACAATCATCATCATGGTTCCAGCGAAATAGGCTTATAATTAACGCAACGAAAACCCGTTTTCATACGAAACAATCTAGACGCGATTTAGACATTCACATTAGTCTTGATCAGAATATATTATCATCAACAAGTTCCACAAAATTGCTTGGTTTACTCATTGACGAGAATCTGGATTGGTCAAGTCATTGTAAACAATTGGTAACAACCCTAAATAAGTATTGTTTTGTCATCAGAAATCTCAAAATGTATTTAACAAGTAAACAGTTGATGAAAGCATTTTACCTTGCAGCGATTGAATCTCGATTGAGATATGGCATATGTTTTTGGGGTGCATCGAAATCATGGGAGACTGTATTCATTGCACAGAAACGAATTATACGTCTTATGGCAGGCATTAGTCCTATGACGTCCTGTAAATCATATTTCAAGAAATTATTGCTTCTGCCACTACCTTGCCTAATTATTTACGAACTCTGTATCTATGTATATAAACACCATACAAAATTCACAGTTGCCAAAAACGTATACCAACACACAACGAAATACCATAATAATATATACATTCCCAAATACAGATTGAATATTACAAAATATTCACCCCCAATACTTGGCGCCTTAATGTCCAATAATCTACCTGTGGAAATAAGATCAGTACCTTCATTGTCAATGTTTAAAAAGCAGCTATTCACTTTCTTGATAAATAAAATGTTTTATAGAATTAAAGAATTTTTAAGTATTTATAAGTATGAACATTAAATATTGTTCCCCCATCAGAACACCTACAGACCGGTTTCGACCTTTCAGGTCTCATCAGTGTAGTTAGTTGCTGATGGGGAAACGGAGATTACTATTGGAATATAAATATTCCAAACACCGTTAAAGGTAGAAACGCCAAAGTGGCGGAATCTATTGCCTGAATGCTGTACTTGAACCAAATCCGGGTGGCTTTAACACCGACAAGATATGGACATTGCCAGCGGCGGCAAATATAACACTTATAAGTACTTATTATGTTAGATAATACTAGATAATACTACTTACCATTTATGTTAAACTTTCTACTGACTTTTCTAATGGACGATTGAATGGACGATAGACTGCTTTGAAAGTAATATGCATTCAGTATCATCTTTCATAGATTTAACGAAAGCTTTTGATTGTGTCTCTCACGAAATTCTATTACGTAAGTTATACTTTTATAACATACACGCTAGTGGGTGTAAAATGTTATCATCTTACCTCGCCGGCAGAACACAAATGGTCCACTATAACCAATCAAGATCTGACTATAAAAAAAGCTTACATGGTGTGCCTCAGGGCTCGGTTCTTGGGCCTGTTCTAAGTACTTATTATGTTAGATAATACTAGATAATACTACTTACCATTTATGTTAAACTTTCTACTGACTTTTCTAATGGACGATTGAATGGACGATAGACTGCTTTGAAAGTAATATGCATTCAGTATCATCTTTCATAGATTTAACGAAAGCTTTTGATTGTGTCTCTCACGAAATTCTATTACGTAAGTTATACTTTTATAACATACACGCTAGTGGGTGTAAAATGTTATCATCTTACCTCGCCGGCAGAACACAAATGGTCCACTATAACCAATCAAGATCTGACTATAAAAAAAGCTTACATGGTGTGCCTCAGGGCTCGGTTCTTGGGCCTGTTCTATTTCTTATCTTTATAAATGACCTTCCGTCGTATTTGAGTGGCAGTAAGGTTATCTTGTTTGCAGATGACACGACAATTTGCTCAAAAAACGCCCACATAACAACCACAGATGATTACCATAAACTCAATATGTCAACACTAAATGATTGGTTTTGAACCAGTCAAGTTTCTGGGGGTAATTATTGATCCGTTTCTCAACTGGGGAGATCATTGTGATTCGTTGTCTAAAAAACTCTGCTCGAGCATATTTTTACTTAGAAAAATATCTCAGTCCGTATCAAAAAATGTTCTTCGAACTGCATATTTTTCATTGTGCGAATCACACATAAAGTATGGGTTGCTTACTTGGGGGCACAGCACTAGTCGCCACAGAATCTTTGCTCTTCAAAGACGAGCGATCAGAGTAGTAACAGGTATGGGATACAGAGATGACTGTTAACAAACTTTTATTAATAAAAAAATATTAACAGTTCCTTGCTTATTCATAATTGCATGCTTAAAATATTTAAAAAATCAGGAACATCGTCACATCACGTTTGAAAGTGCACATGATCATAACACCGGAAATAAACATAACATATCATTACCAGATTATACTCATGAGTGAATAGACGTATTAAAAGTGCTCCGCCTAAAAGTTGCATTAAAGTCATATAATTAGTTTAAAAGTCGTGCATAGTTACAGAGTGAGTACTACTGCATATATTTTTTCTATCGGAATAGCCATGCCTTTTACCAGAGATCAAATAATTGACTTAAAAGCAATTATTAAGGAGGCCATCGTGGAAATATATAAAGAGGATAAATTCGTATCGGTTTTAATTGATAAAGCCGTAGGCAAGGCCAAATTGGAATTGCAATCTCAATATGATAAATACAATACAGAACTATCCTCTTTAACTACGCAAATCACCTCGCTGCAAAAACGCGTGGATCAACTCGATCAATATTCACGGCGAAAATCTTTAAGAATCATGGGTTTGAATGAAGAGCCTAATGAAAATTTGAAAAGTAAACTAGCTGATTTACTCTCGACAACATTACACATTAATGATGCAATCATATCCAACTGTTATAGGACTAAGAACAGAGTAATTAGAAATGGTAATACGCACACGATTATTGCTCAGCTGAAATCAACGGAAAGTGTTGAAAAAGTAATTAAGAAACGTTATTTACTAAAGCAGTCGGGTATTACAATCACTGAAGATCTGTCACCCGCTAGATACAGACTACTAAAATCTTCAAGAGAAAAATTTGGTGTAAAAAATGCTTGGTCTTCACGTGGAAATGTTTTTGTCAAGAGTAAGGAGGAAAACGGCAAAGAATTTATCAAGAAAATCTACAACGACAAAGACTTAGAGGAACTTCCTGAGATTAAAAACAGTAATAAATAACGTCATGCATGTCCCTATACTAAATTTTGCTATATTTGTTAGATTTGCTTTTTTTTTTTTTTTTATTGGTCATGCATGATTTTTGTTCTAATTCAACTTCATTCAATTTTCATTTATTTGTTTAACACCTTTGAACAGTAATTATATTTGAGTATGGATTTAGAAATTATATTTACAATTTTTTTTTTTTTTTACTTTTCTAGGGCGGGTACTTATGTATGTCTATTCTCGCGGTACTGTATAAAAGCACTGATTGTTTATTTCATCTTGTTAGTAATAAATTACAATTTATGAACTATATTTCTGTATGTCATTTGAATGTGCGATCTCTTAGCCATAATTTTGTCAATTTTAGAGCTCATTTACTCTCGTTAAATCATGATGTTGTTGCTGTCTCAGAAACTTGGCTTACATCCAATATGGATAATGCTCAATTTTATATCACCGGATACACTTTTGTTCGCAGAGATAGGGTTGTCGGTCGAGGGGGTGGTGTTGGTCTTTATATAAGAAATAATGTAAAATATGAAATCATTACATTACCAATAAACAACCTTGAACAGATTTGGGTAAAATGTAAGTGTGGTAAAGACGTGTTTTGTGTTGGTGTAATCTATAGACCTCCTGATAGTAATGTGTTTACTTTTATTGAAACATTGGAGGATGATATTAGTTACCTTTTACCTCAATATGAAAATTTAATTTTTTTAGGCGATTTTAACATAAATATGCTTAACCTTCATTTGAGCAGTGTCAGTAGGTTTCTGGACCTTCTAGATGCTTATGATCTTAGTCAAATTATTTCGGAACCTACTCGTGTTACTGCACACTCTGAAACATTAATTGATGTCATTGTAATCTCTAATAAATGTAATTACGTTGAGTCAAAAGTAATTAAAATCCATGACATTGCAGACCATGACATAGTATACTGTAAACTCAAACTTAACTCGAAAAGAAATGAAAAATTAATAACATATCGTCAATTTTATAACATTAATCGAGTTAATTTACAAACTGATTTAGAGTCATCAAATCTCCAGAACCTAATTTATATAAATAATATTGAGGACAAAATAACTTATTTAAATAATATTATACTAAACATCTTTGATCGACATGCTCCCTTAGTTAAACGTAGAATCACAAAAAAACCTGCTCCATGGCTTACTGATACAATTAAAGAAATGATGATACTTCGAGATAACGCGTACAGTAAGTTTAAACAGACTAAACATACGAACGATTTTAATATTTATAAACAATGGCGAAATACGGTCAACTCGACTGTAATAAGGGGAAAAAAAGCTTATTTGGAATTTGCGATTAGTAACAATAATAACTCAAATTGCTGGAAATGCTTAAAAAATAATGGCATTGTTCAAAGTAAACGAACAGTTTTACCAAATAACATTAATGATGTTAACGCAATTAATGACTATTTTACTCGTAATAACAATTCTACGGCGAATGATGAGACTATAATTTTTTATCAAAATAATACTCATACTAATTCAAGTGCTGGCTGTTTCAAATTTAAATTAGTGACGACTGATGATATTAGCAATATCTTGTACAGTATTAAGTCAAATACCATGGGTTCAGATGGAATTAATATAATAATGCTTACATTTTGCTGTCCATATTTAATTCCTTATCTAACGCATATTATCAACTGTTGTATTGAGCAATCCGTTTTTCCGAATAGTTGGAAATTAGCCACCATTATACCGATCCCTAAAGTTGATTGTCCTTCTGGTCTTAAAGACTTAAAGCCTATCAGTATATTACCGGTTGTGTCAAAAGTATTAGAGCGTGTGCTTAAATCTCAAATTGCCGAATTTCTTGAAAGGAATAATTTGCTATCTCCTTTACAATCAGGTTTCAGACCGAACTTTAGTTGTTCCACCGCCCTGCTTAATATTACAGATGCTATTTTAGCCGCTACCGATAAGGGTCTTTTAACATGTATGGTTTTACTCGACTATAGCAAAGCCTTTGATACTATTAGCCATGAGTTGTTGGGGGCAAAGCTCCGTTACATTGGTTTTGATAACGATGCAGTTAGCTTGGTAGCTAGTTTTTTGGACAATCGTCGACAAAGGGTCCAAATAGATGGTTCAATCTCCGAGTCTGCTGAGGTAAACGCTGGTGTCCCTCAAGGATCAATATTGGGTCCAATTTTATTCTCCATTTATACGTCATCCCTCACTGATGTCTTAGAACATTGCACTGTAAATTTATACGCAGATGACACACAAATACTATATTCTTTTAAACCTGAAGACACTGTTCTAGCTGGTAATAATATCTCCTCCGATTTATCAAAATTGGTGAATTTCTCCCGTAACCACTCACTATCTATTAATGCCAAAAAGTCTTCAACGATGTTATTTGGTCCTCGCAGTTTAGTAGAATCATCAAAAAGAGTACTCCAAATTAAAATTGATAGCACTATTCTACCCTTTGTGGATAATATTCGAAACTTAGGCCTTGTTATTGATACTGATTTGCGTTTTAAACTGCACATAAATAAGTGTATTGCCCGATCTTTTCTAAGCTTAAAAATGCTTTACTCCAGTAGACACTATCTATCTATTAAGACCAAACGTATGTTGTGCGACACACTAGTTCTAAGTCATTTTAATTTTGCTGACGTCGTTTATAATGCTTGTCTAGATCAAACCACTATAAATCGCATTCAGAGGGTTCAAAATTCGTGTATGCGTTTAATATTTGGCATTCGCAAATTTGATCAGATTTCTAGCAAACTGAGTGACTTAAACTGGTTAAATATATCTAATCGCCGTATGCTACATTGTTGCACCCTTTATCACAAAATAATACAATCTCGTACGCCTCCTTATCTCTACAACAGGATTGTGTTCCGTTCTGATGTACACAATATCAATGTGAGATTCAGAGGTATTATCTCACCGCCATATCACAAGTCTGCAATCTTTGAGAGATCATTTTCTTACAATATTTATAAAATTTATAATAAAATACCAACGCAATTAAAAAATCTCACATTGATTAATTTTAAACATGAGATACGTTGTAAGTTGATGAGGAATGAGTTTTAAATATGTCAGCATATATCAAAACAAATTTTTAAGCATGTACAATGCATTCGATTTTAAACAGTACCAAATTTAATTTTTTATTTTACTAAATTTAAATGCTTAATTTTAATATTACCTTTCATTTAATTGATATAGTAGGTTAAGTGGAAGAGCAGTTAATAGTTGAATAAACTAACTGAACTTCGCCTACTCTTGTGAAATTAATATTTGTAATTACCTTTTTATTAATAAAGACAATTTATTATTATTATTATTATTATATACACCCCAAAATTAAACCTAACAAGATCTCGTTTCGGCGCTAATTACTACGGTATTATGTTTTACAATCTAGTTCCATTAAACATACGTCAATTACCTATAAAACAATTTATAGCAGTAGTGAAAGACCATCTAACAAAAAAAGCATATTATGATTTCAACGAGTTTAAAAGCTGGTAAGCATATCTGCGACGTACTGAACCAATGTTTTTATTTATTTATTTACGCTTTAATGCTATTTTTATCTATACACTAACTTTGTAATTTATTTTATATATTTATTGATACTTTAGATTTTAATCAAAAATGTTTTTATTAATTTTATTATAAAACTATTTTAAACTGTAATGTAGAACATTTATTATATCGGCGCTTATTGTTTCTTCGGGAAACGGTAAGTTGCTTCTAATATTGATGTACAACTTGTCTTGTAAACTGCTTGGCGCAGTGATTACTAATTAAGTACTAATTAAGTTTGACATGTGTAAACAATTTTAATGTTGTAATCACGAATAAATATTACTTACTGACTTACTTTTCTAATATGTATCACTATTGTATACATCTATAGAAATAAACTGTTTATTATTATTTTATTATTATAGTTTAGAAAAGCCAATAATGAAATAATAATAAGAGGCTCGGTTTTAATAATGCACATGCATCGATAAACGAACGAAAACTGATACAAAAATCCCTTGAACTGTCAAAAACACAGGTCCACTTGACACCCCTTGGAAACAAAAAACTAAACCCTTGAAGTGCAGAACACAGATGTAAATACCACATATACTGGAGTATTCAGCGTACAAGATATGCACATTTTGATTTTTTTATTAAACACTATTAGTACTATTGGAAATTTTAAGTTTGTATTAACTATTAAAATGGACGCGGAATAGGTCAAATCTCGTCTTTCAAAAATGATTTAATTTTTATTACAGTTGGTGCAACTTCAATAAAATTGTTACATGTAATAATAAAAGGTAGTCGAAATATGACTGTATTGGTTACAATACGGACAATTGTTTCTTTTAGCTTGATCTGACCGTTTAAGCGTGTAACATATAATTACGGAAAATACATTTTATTGATTTTAATTTATAAGAAAAGTATTATATACACTTTTTTTGTAAACTATATATTTATTAATGGATTGCTATTCAAAACAATTTTGATCATTTTTGTGGTAATAACAACTATTTTTATAAGGAAGCGCTGCCGCGCAAATATCTTGCAGCCCAGTCAACTTATTGCCAGCCGCGATTGGCCCGCCTCGCGACATTAAAAAATAATTTTCTCACGGAGTTGGTTCGATATTTGAAAAATATTGATTTCTTCTTGTAGACAAAACTTGGGGCTTCATTTTAGTGCTAAAATTAGGTTGGACAAATTTGAAATACGTTTTTGCAAAGTTAAAATTTATATTTTAAAATTATGTGAATTCATAAATTTATAACTCGTTAAATAATAATTATAATCATTTGGTTCTTCATTTATATGAATCAGAGAGCATCTAACTTTTACAGAAAAAAACAATAGATACATATTTTAAAACATCACGAAAATATGTTTATTTAAACGCGCATCGATTTTCGTTGCCCATGGTTGTGAATTAATTACTCGTTAATCATAAACACTACTTCGTTGAAATTCCAGACTTCGAGGTTCTAAAGTATGAGGAACTTGATGCTGTACTTAGTTTTTTGAATAATTCAAGTTGAAAAACGACCCTCCCGCCCCGCGGATGGCCGCGTTTTGCTCAATTGGCCACACTGTGCGGCGTAAAAAGATCGAGCAGCAAGAGTTGATTGATCATATTTTGCAGATCGATCGACTCGAGTAATTGATCAGATTGTGCGGCTCGAGTAATTTGATCTGTTCGAGCACGGCTCGATCGTTGTATGATTACACTATGTATTTCATTTGATTTAATCGATTAAATAATTCTTTAAGTTTAGAGTAACTTGTTTGTTAATTAATTCATTGAATTAATAAAACTAATTTTGCTTGTATTGGCATTGTATTGGTTCTTATTAGTTGTGGGTCAGGTGCGGATAGGTGATTTCTTTGACTAAATAATGAATATTATTTGTTTTCGATAATTTTTTTTTTTTCGGAATGTGTAGTTTAGTGTTGGGGGCCGAAAGTGAAAACTTTCCTGGGTCGATTAAGGAGTTAATTATTAAATATGTTTAGAATTATCCCGACGCCTCAATTCTAATATTTAAATATTTACATTCGAAATTGAATAAATGCTTGTATTCAAATTGAAACCATATACGATGACGAGTAATAATAGTCCGGGAGGTGGTGTCACTTTTAATCAAGTCATTTTATGCACTCTGGATTTTATACCATTGGTAGTTCCTATATTGTTCATGAGGTATTCGACCGTCAGACCCTCCACTAGCGGTCGGTAGAGTTGTGGTAGGCTGCGGAACTTGTCAAGAAAATTTTTCCGAATAGTTATTTTATGCACGCTGAAAATTGTTGAGGTAAATATTGACTAACTATAATTCATAAAAAAAAAAACTCGTCAGACGCTTGTCTGAGGGTGGAATCTGCGTCAGTTACACGTATCAACTTGTTGATAAACTGTGAAAATGAAGTCATAGTATGCAGGCTGGAATTCATTTAGGTGATGGTTTGTGGTTTACATAACATGAAAATAATCGCCAGACGCCACCAGAACAGTGGATAGACCGTCAGTTGGGCCTCCGAAGTGAAGCGCAGCGTTTGAATGCATTGAGCGCGCGGCGTCTTTTACGGTCCAGCTGATGGACTTTCCACCACTCTGATGCTGACTGACGATTATTGTCATGTTATACAAACTACAAACTATCACCTGAATCAATTTCAGGCTGTATGCAATGAGATTTATTGTATTGTAAATAGCAGAACAAATTTAGACACTCGACATAAAACGTAATAAATGAATTGAAAATTGACGATAGCCCATTATTTCCAATTATTTCGGAAAATTATTGCAAATGGTTACCATCGCACTGTCACTTTTGAAAATGAATGTATAAGGCGCGCGAACGCTTCGTAAAACTAATTAGTTTTGATATGAGCTATCCAACTGAGTGTATATGTGACTTTCAATAAATGGCGTTGGTACTGATTTTCAATTCATGTACAAAATAAAATGCTGATTATCTTAAATATCGCTAAGCTGTGCTGATATTAATCACACTAAAAGAAATGTATTGTCAAAATTCCCTTTCGCGCACCACGTACCGCGCCGAGAGTAGCGATTTTAATTTCATGTACAGCCCGCAGCTATAAGATAATTAAGAAGGAACTATGCTGATCATTATATAATGCAATATTCTAAGATTATACTTACCATCAATCAGTTCATATGAAATTTTTTTAATATATGTCCCATTGCATAGCTTTATTTCGACTTCATCCTCATAGTACCAATACGTTCTTCGGTTATTAACTTCTTCAGTACTACAATTGCAATAATTTATTTTCAGTATTCGAAATACCTTGAATACCATACCAAGTAAGAATTTTTATGACAGGTTTACATCCTATTATGCCTGCAATATTTATAAATCATAATTAATATAATTTTAACCCTCTGGCTTACCTCGTAATAGCGCTAGAATTACTAAGAAACTTATCGAACACAATGACATTTCAATACATTTGTTATGACATTTACGCGGCATTTTTGTTTCTTGTCCAAAATTATAAAAATGTTGATGTTATTAATTAACTTATTCGTTATAAGTTATTCATTTTCTGCCGTTTTTATCTATACTGGGTCTCCCACCAAAACCGCACAATAAAATTATATGGAATTCTATTTGATGTATTATAATGAGATTTTCAAAATTTATGTAATCTGGTGTGCTCTTGTTGATTTATTAAAGGACGGGGTAAAATGAATGCACTCATTTAGGGGATTATTAAAGCGGGGGAATTGGCTTTGTCGTAGGTAATAGACGGATGGAAGGATTCTATGGAACCTACTCCTTGATTTATTTATTTATTGATGACGGAATTTGAATATTTTTCCAATTATTCAAATTGAAAAAATCTTTAGTTTTTGTTTCAACGAGAAGATTCACGTATACTGGGTTATGGGACAGGTAATGGCAAAAGAGATGTGATTTATTACGTAAGGAGTTTATGTTTTTATAGGAAATGAACATTAGCTATTGCTTATCGGTAGAGTTCCTTTGTAGTCCCTGTGGGGAAAGATGAGGGAATTTGAGATCAAACATTACTATGGAAATGCGATTACCCAATAATGACGCATGAGTGTCTATTTGATATGAATCAATAAAGCGATTCCTTATTTTTTTAACAACAATCCATGTCCGCGGATTTTTTGTTAGATATGTGTATTTTAACGTTCGGTATTCCATTTATTGGTTTCCTGTGGCGGTTTTAACATTTGGTGGAGCAGCATGATCCTTCTCCTTGTAGGAAGGGCATCTTTCTGGAAGCGTCGTAGTACATGTAACGGTGGGGTGGGGTCCCATACACTTTGTGCATTTAATTACATTTTTGCAGTCGGCTGTCTTGTCGTTAAATTGGCTGCACTTACTGCAGGGTATCGCACATGAATTTTGTTGTAATAGTTTTGTGGATGTGGATTTTCGTTAGATGCAGTTATTATGCGTATTAGATGTGTGGGGTTGTTAGTGGCTCTTGAAATAATCCGTTTGTAGTACAGGTGATTAATCTCTGACGTGTTTAATTCGTCGCTTACTGTTTTCTCATTGATTTCTAATTCAACCGATTTAATTAAATAGCTGTATGATGGCGATATTTCCCGTGTTTCTTTCAGCGCGGACGAAGTCGCCCTTGTATGTTTTGTGACGACTTTTTCTGCCGGTAGTGTGTTGAGGTCGTTTATTAAGCTTCAAGTTTCTCGGCGTTGGATTTTAAAATAAATCCCTTTTTAGTTTGAATTATTGGGGCATTTCGGTCATAATTATGAGTGTGCAATATTCGGCCCATTTTTACCCGACTTAAATGATTAGTGGCGGAGAAAGTAAATGTGTGATTTTAGTGCTCCACTAGGAAAAAAACAAATTCTACAGCCTGTACTTCATATCTCCTAAACCAACGAGCAGACCTCCACGAAACTATACATTTATTTAGAGCATTGCGTGTACTAACCAAATAATATACTCACGATACAAGTGCTCAGCCCCTATTTATTAAAAAAATATATATTTAACATCCTAAATGAACGAGCAGACCTCCACGAAACTATACATTTATTTAGAACATTGTATGTACTAACCGTATAATATACTCACGATATAGGTGCTTAAACAATTATTAATTAACAAAAAACATATTTTGAACACCCTGTATTTCATATCTCCTAAACAAACGAGCAGACCTCCATGAAACTATACATTTATTTAGAGCATTGCATGTACTGACCGTATAATATCCTCACGATTTACGTGCTCAACTCCAAACTAATAGAAAATATATTTTGAACACTCTGCATATCATATCTCCTAAACGAACAAGCAACCTTCACGAAACTATACATTTATTTAGAATATTGCATGTACCAACCATATAATATACTCACGATTTAAGTGCTCAACCCCTAACTAATAAAAAAAATATATTTTGAATACCCTGTATTTCATATCTCATAAACGAATGAGCAGACATCCACAATTTATTTAGAGTATTGCATAAACTAGCCTAATAATTTACTCACAATTTAAGTGCTCAACCCCTAACTAATAAAAAACATATTTTGAACACCCTGTATTTTACATCTCTTAAACGAACGAGCAGACCCCTACGAAACTATACATTTATTTAGAACATTTCATGTACTAATCATATAATATACTCACGATTCAAGTGGTCAACCCCTAACTAATAAAAATAGTATATTACATACCGAGTCGGGAAAAACCTCATTACAGCCGAGGGCATAGATTGCAAACCGAGGCGCCAAGGTTTGCAATCGTGTCCCCGCGAGGTATGTGTACTATTTTATTCACAATCACGAAATGTAACGATTAAAGTAAAATTGTTTGATATGGACACATTGGTACATACAGGGTCTTTTTTTTTTAACTCGGAACATATGATTGTTAATGTCTATGTTCTATGTCATAATAATCACATCAACGCATTTGCAATATAGGCAACCATACTTACACTCAGCTTTATTTAATTGTCAAAATTGTATTATTAATAAAAATGTATTACACCACCGAAGATAATTAATTGGTACGAGAATGGGAACAGCATTCGACGTGTTAGAAATTTGTTGTTGGTTGAGTATCCGAGCAGACAAGTTCCATCCATCTCAACAATTTGTAATATTGTCCATCATTTTGACAATAATGGCTGCATAAGTAATTTTCACATTAAAAAGGCTAAAGGAAATCATACTTTAACGGAAGAGATGAAACTCAACATTTTATGTTACGTAGATCAGAACCCCATATCATCGTTAAGAGTTATCGCAGCACAGTTTCAAATAAGTTCAGCTTCCGTTTACAAGACATTAAAAGAATTTAAATACAATGCTTACAAGTTTTTAAATCATCAGCAACTATCAAATGAGGACAAAGGCAAACGAACAGAATTCTGTGAAACCATATTCAATTTAATTATTAATGATCAAGAAATTTTACACAGAATAATATTTACTGATGAGGCATAATTTTCCTTAAATGGTGAAGTTAATCCACAAAATTATTGGTTAGTATTCTTCATTCCTTATCGATACGCATTCCTTACTCCCATTCCTTCACCTTTTATATTTTGGGCGTGCAATAATCCTCGCTTACAAAATTTGACGCACACACAATATAATGCGAGAGTTAATGTGTGGGCTGGACTGATTAATGATACCCTTATTGGTTTTTTTTTATTAATGGAAATCTAAATAGGAATGTTTACTTAGATCTTCTGCGAACTCCTATAATGCCAGAAATTCATACACTAAACATTGCTGCTCTTTATTATCAGATGGATAGAGAGAGCGCTTCCATATTCTACAGCTGCCATTAATAATTATTTAAGTGAATTACTTCCTGATCGCTGGATAGGTAGATTTAGTCCAATACCTTGACCACCCCGGTCGCCTGATTTGTCTCCAAACGACTTTTTTTGTGGGGGTATCTAAAAAGTATAGTATTGTTAATAATAACATTATTATAAACAATACTTCCGAGTTAAAAGATCGTATAATTACTGTTTGCGATGAATTAAGAAGAAATCTGCAACTCATTAGAAATGCTATTCAAGGATTTTATAATCGACTTGGCTACTGCTTAGAACGCGAAGCTGTTCATTTTGAATATTTATTATAAATACTTACGATTTATCATTGTTTGTTTAATTACCCTCACTTTATTCGTAAAAATTTTAAGCTTTCTTAAACTGTGACAGGTCGACGGGGCCTTTGTGGACTTGGTTGCCTACATTGTCAATACATTCTAATGCGTTGATGTGATTATTGTGACATAGAACATAGACATTAACAATCATATGTTCTAAGTTAAAAAAAGACCATGTATGTGTATCTATTTCAATGTCGGACATCTTTAATTCGTAAAACATCTGTCAAACAGGCCCTCAGTTTCTCCACTGAAACCTAACTAGATAAAATCGATTTAAAAAATAAGACGTTCATAAAGTGGTGCCCCAATAATAATAAATCGGGCTCTAAAATCGTAAGGTTGTATATTGTAACAAGTTAAAAACAGAATCGTAAAAATCTAACCTAAAAGTTGTGATTTGGTTACCGGTGATAATCCCTTAGTCTAGCTAGAATAGTAGTGAAAGTTGCAGAAGCGCAAATAAATGCGATAATACTAAATAATATCCTTGTCTCTCTGCCCCATTAGAATGTTTAGATGAAAAGGGAGAGTTACTTTTAAATGCAACGCAATCAGAATGAATGAAATGTATCGCATTTATAGTCTGAATATATCAGAGGTATCAGCTCTATTAGACATTACGTGAACTACGTGGCAGAGCTATAAAACAACGCACATATCAGTGTCGACATGTTTACACAAATTTCAACTCTACAAGTAATCATGGGAGGATCTTTTGAGGCTAAATACTACTGAAACAAGAAATCTACAACTCAAGACTGAGTAAAACCAGCTGCAAAAATGTAGAATGTATGTCTGAGCCGAGAGTACTGGTTTAGCCTCCCGGTTTAGTGGCCGGAAGGCACAGCCTCTAGTAAACCTTATCATGTGCCCTCATTTATAACGTTCTTAAAAGAATTGCTGTGAAACTTATTTAATATCTCGAATACCATCCGTTCCTTTATTATCAATAGCATGAAATCACTTTCACTCAATGTGCTTCACCGGTTTTAAATTTTTCTTTCTTATTATCGGCAGGTCTCTTCCTGAGAGCGTATTTCATATTAACACATTCACTGCATTAAGGGGCAATTGTGTCCTGTCGTGAACTTCTGTATTTGGCAGAGAATACAACTCAACAGTCACATGGTACATTTTCGACTAATTTGATTGGGTAAAATGGCAAAACAAAATTGTATAAGAGGCTATCAAATCGATGATAGAAAGTATATCACCGAATGTTACTCCTAAATTATTTACAAGTAATCAAGTAATTAAATTTAGTTGAAACATCAGTGTGACGTTTATAATGTTCTCGCCGAAACACATCAAGAATTTAATAACGAGAATTTGTTTATCAAAATGAGTGATTGCAGTCGATGGGGAGAGGCTACAGACGATAAAGTACAAGAATGAATTAACGGTAGAGTACTTATATATTTGATCAAAATAGTTATTTTACTGTTGTAAAAATTATGGACCACAAAGTTGAGATTTATGATATTTTAGCCGAGAGCGAGGTATTTCTTTATAGGTATAGTAACGTTCGTTGTATTCTCTCCCCAAATATAACTCGTGCTATGATTAATCCACGATGATACCACTCGTTAAATCCATCAGAAAATTGTACTCGATCAATTTTCATCGTAATAATAGCACTTGTTAAATTACCCCCGAATAGATTTCTGTCGAACTTCACTACAGGCGGGGGTTATAACTTCGTCGTACTTTGACGGATTTAAAACTTTTTTGAACTTGTTAACCTACATTTTCTTTAACCGCTTAATGTACTCGACTTTGTATAGACAGGCTAAAAAACTGAATATCTCTCGCTAACCCTGATTAGAACTGTTTTCACGGAGGAATTCAGCATTGAATAGTTCGATACAGATTAACGCTTAACCCTATAAAATCACGAGAACATTTTATTATTAAGCTAATCCACTTAGCAAGTCTTATTTAATTTGATGTTTATAGCGACCCAGTAAATACGTTCAGTCGTCAAAATTACTCGTCGCCGTTGCACTATCACTTTTGCATTTTAATTGTAATATATGCACGAGAACAATGACCTTGAAGCCGCTTTACAACAATCCGGGAACAGGAACCAATTCGCATGTTGCCATACATAACTAATAACTAATTTCCGGTGATGGGAACTAGAAGCTTGGTATATTTTCGCCCCCGTTTACGTCCTCGTTCTGTCCCTGGGTTGTTGTGAAGGCGCGTTTATTATGAGGTTAGTGTTCTGACATTAGATGGGTCGTCAACTTTGCGTTGCCAACCTAAAATAAATAACAATGCGATTTTTACGTCCTATAAAATATAAATAAAGATAGGTTCCAGCATGCGCCCTCTAGAATTCCGTGTCTCGAGCGTTCGGCAGCGTACTGAAATGCGTAGGCAGCAAATTCCTGAGCGTTCGGTATGACACATTTGTGTTGATTATTGCGTCATTACAATATGAACCATAAAAGAGTCGTGCATCTGATCAACGATTTAGTTCTGTGTTATGCGTGATGTGAAGTGCATACAAGAAATTTTCCTAGAAAAAAAGAAGTATAATTTTTTGTATTGTAACGCAGATAGCGTACTTTCGTTACATAAGTATATTAGAATAACATTGATATCTCTTTTTAATTTAAATTTATTTAAGCAAAGTTATACTCTTGTTAAAGTTAATTAAAACAATTATTTATCACAGTTATCCCTTAACATTCATTAATATTTCTTTTTTATTAAAAACTTAAGAAGAGATTGTAAGTTTTTCTAACACAGATGTGCTCATAAGAATATATTATTAATGATTCTATAAAAGAAGTTAGATATATTGTGTTTATTTATATTTTAATATAATGCTGAAAGTTATAGGTTGTTACTTTATATTTTTGCTTATATTGTTTACTTCCGCAAGTAATCAAATCCACGAATGTTTGGAATTACTGTATATTACTGTATTATTATATTCCATTGTTAATTCAGTTTTGAATTATTTATTTTTCTTGAAAAATTAATTGGTACACCTACACTATATCGATCTTTCGTAGGTTCCCCCTGGACAGTTGTATGCAGTATCTGGCAGTTTTAGGGTGCATCGAGACAAAGTCTTTCGCCACCCTGCAGCCAGGCTTATCGTTCCATCGGTCTTGGTGATGTTTAGTCGATGTATCTTTCAGTGAGGATATTATGTCTGACAGAGTGGGTAGCAATCCAGGTTTCGGCCGGCAAGTGGGGGGACTGGAAGCCTTTCTTGCCAGCCCGTCTTGTTCCCTTTACTTTTATCGTGTCTTTTTGCCGAGCCTAAGGTGACCTTGTTGTCGTTTGCCACTTTTTCCAGGGCTGTGCAGCATTCCATCGTTAGAGGTGAGGTGATTTTGTAGGTTTTAATTGCTGATATTGATGCTCTGCAGTCTGTGATGATATGTATAGTTTTACCTTTGATATTTCTATCAGCGATTTCTCTTGCTGCATGTCGTATACCTACGAGTTCCACCTTAGTGGGGTACTCATTGATAACTTTTAAATAGCACACCCTGTATTTAGCAACGTATTCTTAAGTAGAATCCAATTATCTTTCAGATTATAATAATTATTCCTGATATGATAATCGCCGAATACAAGGAATAATAGTATAGTGAGATTAGGAACAGGGTACCCTAATACAATCTGAAAGATAATTGGATTCTACTTAAGAATACATTACTAAATACAGGGTGTGCCATTTGAAGAAACGAAGTTATTTAACTTTATAAGTTCGGTTTTTCTACCGCATTTTTTTATCACCCTGTATAATTTTTTTAATCAAATCATGGTTGGCTATATAGTTCGAACCTTCAACCAAATATTAGAAATGATTTTAATCGTTCAACGTCAATCACTGGGGTAAAAATAAAATTTCACCCTGACCATGCATTTCAACAAATCTTCAAATATTTCGAAAACGGCAAACAATAGGTATAGGGAGTATTGAAGTAACTCACCTTTATTTGCTCCATATAATTCAAAAATGACAAAAAATACAGGGTGTTCCATATAAAAAAACATACCTTTGGTCTGTAACTTTGTTATGAGACACCCTGTATAAATTTAAATACTTTTAATGCGTGCAGCTCACTATTATACACAACTTTTGTATAAAACATTTTTCGAAATTTCAAAAAATAAGCACGTGATTGACCGTTCCCAGAGCTCTGAAACACCTTGTTTATACGGGTGACCCAGCGATCTGTAAAAGCCCCGTAACTTGTTTGCTATTTGAGATATGGACTTCTAGTTTTCTTGAACTGGTACCCACACTTATTCTACATATTTTAAAAATATTAACGTTTTTGTACAGGGTGTCCCAATATACATAATAGAACAAAGTTATGTTTTTTTAAATGGAACACCCTATATTTTATAATTTATTTTCAACCCTCTTAAGAAGCTGATAAAAATACTATAAGATACCATGGGTGTATTATGGACGGTTGGTTAGTTATGCGCAAATTTGTGGCAAAAACATGTACACATCAAAAATATTGCAGAGGCGTTCCTAGCAAAGATAGCATCATTATTCATACACAAGAAAAGTTCCCATATCATAAAGAATAATACACATCGGCTTTGGTTCTCTTTTATTCATAGTGATATACAGGGTGTCAACATACGCAAAACTATGGATAACTATTGTTTTTTTAAATGGAACACCCTATATAAGTTGTCACCAATCAATGGCATTTTTAATAAGCTTTCGAATGATATACAGTTTGTATAACAAAATATTAAGGATTCTTGAGATTTATCAATAAAAACATATTTCTTTTGCCACCTTCCGCCGATTTTTGGATTTTCAGCCAAAACTATGCATTTTCAGGAAAAATTATAACAGACCAAAGTTGTAGAGCGAAAAATTTGCGATCGATATGGGCCTTTTAGTTTTTAAGATAATGCGTGCATTGCCCGCCAGAGCGCGCAAAATCGTGACCGTATATGCATTTTAGCGTTTTCTTTTCAATTTTTTTATTAATAAATTGCACTTTACTTTATTTTCCACACCGGAAAGCGGAAACCGGGAAATTATTGGGAAATTAAAATGGCCCATATCGATTGAAAATGTTCCGCTCCGCAACTCTTAATAGAAGCAATTTTTGCCAAAAATGTATAGTTTTCCCTAAAAATGCAAATGGAAAATGTATGTATCAGTTTTTGCGTTTTTCAATGTTTTTTTTTGTATTATTACCGAAAACTATGCATTTTGGGCAAAATTTCTTTGTTTAAGAGTTGTAGAGCGGAATTTTTTTCAATCGATGTAGGTCATTTGAATAATTCTATAATTACCCGTTTTTCTGCTAGAGGACGTGTAAAATAAAGTATAGTGCAATTAATTTACAAAAAATTTAAGAAAAACGGTAAAATGCATATACGGTCACCATTTTGCGCACTCTAGCGGGCAATGCACGCATTATTGGAAAAGTTGAAAGATCTATGTCGATCGAAAATTTTCCGCTCTACAACTTTGGTCTCTTATGATTTTTTCAGAAAATTGATAGTTTTGGCTGAAAATCCAAAAATGAGCAGGAGGTGACAAAAGAAAAATGTTTTTATAAATAAATATCAAGAATCCTTAATATTTAATTATACAAATTGTATATCATTGGAAAGCTTATTAAAAATTACATGCATTGGTGGCAAGATATATAGGGTGTTCCATTTGAAAAAAAAAAGTTATCCATTATTTTGCGTATGTTGACGCCCTGTATAGCAGTATGAACAAAAAAGAACCAAAGCCGATTTGTATTATTCTTCATGATGTGGAAAACTCTTTAGTGTATAAAAATGACGCTGGCTTTGCAAGGAGCGCTTCCGCAATTTTTTCAATGTGTCCTTGTTTTTGCCACAAATTTGCCCATAACTAACCAATCGTCCATAATAGACCCATACTATCTGGTACTAGTTTTATCAGCTTCTCAAGAGGGTTGAAAATAAAGTATAAAATATAGGTTGTTCCATTTAAAAAAAAACATAACTTTGTTCTGTTATGTATATTGGGACACCCTGTACAAAAACATATGTAGAATAAGTGTGGGTACCAGTTCAAGAAAACTAGAAGTCGATATCTCAAATAGCAAATAAGTTATGAGGCTTTTACAGATCCCTGGGTCACCCGGTATACCGGGTGTGGCACTTAAGACGCGTAAAGGAGCTATGGTCCGAGGCGTCTTAAGTGCCACGCCCGGTATATGGATATTATCCAGTTTGCTGCCTTTGCCTGAATCTACGTGCTTCAGGTTTACCTGGAGCTTTCTCTTAAATATGTATTTTCGAGGGATTGTATCTACCGGCATTTTAATCTTTGGGTTCCATTTCATCGAAACCTCCAGAATTTTTCGGTGTACGCCTCCTCCATTATTTACGAGCCACATATTTGTAGCTCGTCGTGGCCGCTGCTGCTGCTCTCTCTTTGATGTGTATGTATAGCGGGGGCAGACGGGGATGGGACGTTTCATCGCCGCCGGTTCGCGCCCGCCGGTTCACGCCCGCCGTTTCACCGCCGGGCCAGTTCGCCGCCGGCCGTTTCGCCGCCGGTCGTTTCGCCGCCGGGACAGTATTATATTACAGTAAACTACGTATGTATTGAGTGATCAAATGAATTCCAGATTTAATTATTTTTTTGTATATATTGTATAATATGTACTTTACTATTTTTATTATTATTTTATCTTGTACTGTTAATTTAATTACTGTTTTACTCTATATTTCAATCGTAATTTAATATCGGTAAATACTTAATCAACAACAACAGGAATACCAATGAAACACAATAATGATGATGATAAATGTTTATTATTTAATTTACATAAGTACTTAAAAATAAATATAAATAAGCGACAATTTAATTATTCATTTGATAATTATGTGATATTCCACGCAAATAATCGATTGGTTCTCTATTTCCAAAATCTGTGATTATTCTTAGAATACGCTCGTCCGTGTCCCGATATTTTCTTAATTTATTTGGCGGTGGATGACCCGCCATAAGTTGCTCCAGATATAGATCTCTTCCTTTTTGAACCCTCCTCAACGCATCTATGAATTTCCATATTGTTGGATGGTGCATATTTAATTCGCACCCAAGGCGTCTGTGGGCGGCTTCCGCGTGATTGTTTGTGCGATCTGTTCCATTTAATGTTCTGTTGTAGACGTTCCACATAGAATACGGAAATAACGGAGGTCGTCTTCCATTTCTGCGCCTATTAATTCGGCCCACATAGTTGTCTTCGAACCAGTTCATCAACGGTTGTAGTTCGTCTGGTAAACTATCGGACACCACATCAACATAATCATCTAAGCTGTTTTCTGGCACGAATGCTAATGAAATAATCATTTTTGATTTTAAAGAAAATTCGGGATTGGTGTTATATTCGTGCAGAAGGCCCATCTCTCCTAAATGCTTCCTCATATTTTGAGCCAAATGAAAGAAACAGCCATGCACATTAATTTGAGGAAAACACTCCTCTATTGCTGCAATTGCAGCTTGTTCGTAATCGCATGTAACACTTTGTGGCTTTAAATTAGGAACTTTGTCTTTAATTAAATTAAACAAACGCACATAGGTTATTCTTTGTTTGTTTGGAAGAAGGGCATAAAATATTGGGTGGACTCCGCCATATAATTTTGCCATCACGGTATATATTTGTGAAAATAAACGCGGCGCTGTAGAAAATGTCCCATCCATAAACCACGCAGAATTGCTTAGATGCTGCAGCCAGCTCTCTCTTCCAAAAATAATGATTCTATTTGGTCCCACTCCATCGTCGCATAGAAGGAAATTCTCGGTTATACCTGCTTCCGGAATATATTCTTGGTAAATTTGCGGAATTCTTAAGTCCTCTAAGGATACGGGGTCTACAGGAGCAGCATTCATTTGGTTCCGTTTGCGCCGAATTACTTTTCTAATTGCGCTGTGATTTGGTACCGACGCCAGCACACTTCTTGGTAAATTATTAAGGCAATTGTTGATAACTTCGGCAGTTCCTTCTAGGGTTCCTTCTGCACGTCTCTTGAGTTTTGTCATGAATGTTGACACTTCAATACGTGCAGCTGATGTGTCGTGGGTATGACTGTTAATTATTTTTAAAAAATCCCCATTTTTCGTATGCACTCTTGCTTTACACCGACCTATCAATTCACAGCGCCCTTTAAAATGAGGTGTCGCACAATAGGGGATACTATTTGAAATTATAAAGATGGGGTGGCTGGGGGTCAGGGGGTGAAAGATATAATTCTAAAAACAGTGTTTTCAAGTTCCACCTCAAAAACAAAATTGACATATTTTTTCCTGTAACCATGACTACTTCAGAACCAGGGTTATTCAGGGTGGTTTATTTTCAAATGAATACCTTCTCTCTCTAAAACAAATGAACCGATTTCAATTATTTTTGCTTTGCTGGATAGCATTTTTTATGCCCTTTAAAATGAGGTATCGCACAATAGGGGGTGCCATTTGAAATTATAAAGATGGGGTGGCTGGGGGTGAAGGGGTGAAAGATAAAATTCTAAAAACAGTGTTTTTTAAGTTCCCCCTCGAAAACAAAATTGACGTATTTTTTCTTAAAACCGTAACTACTTCAGATCCAAAGTTATTCAGGGTAGCTCCTTTTGAAATGAAGACCCTGTATATATATATCCATTATACGAAAACTTTTCTTTTCCTCCTGTTTGCATCCATTTCAATTTACACAATTGCACGAGCTACTAACTGGTCTAACGAAAATATAGGAATGAATTAAAATAAAGCAATTTCCTAATTATAGGCAGTAGACAAAGTAATTATTTTTACCTCCACCCCAAAGGAGAATTCAACAAATTAAATTGCAAGTTGACCACCTAATAGTAATCCCTTAATTAGGAGATTTAGTTTTAGATTTAGGAAATCCGAAAACAATGTAAGGCTTATTCCTTGATATCTACTTATTTTCCTAACAAATCTCTTTGGGATATGGTTTTACCGAATCCCCTAATTAAGAGATTACTATTAAGTGGCAAAATTGCTATTGGATTTGTTGAATGCCCTTTGAGGCGGATTATCATATGAAGAATTAAATTGTCGGTGATTTATATTTTTATTTCTGTGGTTATGTAATATAAATTAAATAATTAATTTTGTTTCAATTTCCACTCGGTTATTGAGTATAGTTTATTTATATATCTTAAACATATATTATATCCAAGGCTTGTTCTAATCTGAAATTCATTTGATCACTCAATACGTAGTTTATTGCAATATTATTGTGGCGGTGAACTGTCCCGGCGGCGAAACGGCCGGCGGCGAACTGGCCCAGCGGCGAAACGGCGGGCGTGAACCGGCGGGCGCGAATCGGCCGCGGCGAAACGTCCTAGATCCGGGGCAGACATAGCAGGGCTTCCATTGTTGCTGTTGGTGTTGTTTTCATAGCTACCGTGACGCTCAAAAAGGCATTCCTTTGAACGTGGTCTAGGAGCTTGACAGCAGTTTTTAATGTAGTTCTGGGCCACCATATTATTGATGCATATGCCAGCATTGGTCGCACAATGGGAGATAGTCCCATGTTTTCCCCACAGCTCGTTTGCACTGCCAGAGGGCTATGCATGCTTTTTTACATCTCTCTTCAAGGTGGGTCATCATCAGCTTGTCATCTAGGAATACCCCCAGATATTTAACTCCTTTCTTTAGAGCGAGTTATTTTCCTTGGAAGCATAGTGGTTTAAGTTTTTCAATGTTCCTTTTTCTTGTGAACAGGACCAGTTCCGTTTTACCTGGATTTACAGATAGCGCTTGGTCTGTGCACCAGTTTTGACTATGTCGAGGGCATTCATCATAAGTTTTACTAACATGCTTTCCGAGCTACCGGATAGAAGTATCGTGAAGTCGTCTGCTTACCCTACTGTGTAGAATCCCTGCTTGTTGAGTGATTCTAGTAGACCGTTGACGACTAGGTTCCATAATAGTGGCGACAGCACGCCTCCCTGTGGACAGCCCTTCGCTACTCTGCAGACGAGTTGTGTGTCGCCTATGATTATCATGCCTATTCTCTATTGCAGCATGTTGGAGATTCATAGGCTCAGAGCCTCTGGAATCCCTCGTTGTTGGAGAGCAGCTGTTATTTTTTCGAAGGTGATTTTATCAAAGCTCCTTCTGTATCCAAAAAAGCCGCTAAAGTGTTGGCTTTGTTTTCTAGAGATCGACCGATACGGCTCACTGCCAAATGTAGAGCCGATTCCGTCTATTTTCCTTCGCAGTAAGCTTGTTGGTTTGGATGTAAAGGGTAGTCTCTTATCGCATTCTCCTTTATGTATCGGTCACATAGTCTTTCCAAAGTCTTTGGGACAAAGGAAGTAAGGCTTATGAGCCGGTGTGCTTTGGCCGTGGTGTAATCCAGTCGGCCTGGTTTTGGTGTGAATATTACTTTTGTTTCTCTCCATGCGTGGGGTGTGTAACTGTATGCAATGCATGCTTTGTACACGCCCACAAGGGTGTTTAGGATTACATCCTTGCCCCATTGAAGAAGGGCAGTTAATATCCCATCCATCAATGGGGATTGGTATGGTAAAAAGCTGTCTATTGCCCATGCTACCCTCTCGTCAGTGACCATGGAGCCCGCAGAGTCCGAATTGGTTTGGGGCTCTGTGGTTATATCCGTGGGGCTCCCATCACTGACAAAAGAGCAGCCCGGAAAATGGGATCTCGGTAATAGTTTACCCGTATTTTCAGGGGAGTCCGTGTATGTACCGACCTCCTGTTTTAGGCTGATTAGTCTTGGTAATGAATTTTTGGAGAGGACCTGTTTCAGCCGCGAGGCGTCGGAAGCATTTTCTATACCTGTGCAGAAAAGCTTCCAGATCTCCTTTGTACTTGTTCCATTCGGAGTTATTTTGCAGGTTCATGGCTCTGTTGTGTACCTTCTTACTTTTTTTCAGCCCCTCAGGTTCGGTGCAGCAACATTGATATGTGGTGCCCTTATTTTCTTTGTCTTTTTGAGAACATGCTTTCTTATGGGCTGTAATTATTCCCTTCTGGAGCGCATTTATTGTTTTTTCCAGGTCGGGTATATCTTTTTTTTACTCCTTGCCGTATATTGATTAATTCCCCAACAATAAACTGTACGGATATAAGCTATTTTTAGGTTAGGTGTACGGATATGAAATTCAGGTTACAGATAAAAAACAACCATTGTTATAGACCGTTGCGGCGGCGGCGGCAGCGACGGCAGCGACGGGAGAACGTCACATCAAACGTCAAATAATTAATTTACTTTGTTATATAATCGGAAATTATCATGGAAAGTGAAAGTGATTCGAATAATTTTATTCCACCTGAAATTAGGAAATCTGCTCAAGATATCCAGCAGGAATTACTGCCCATCAGATCCCGTCTAAAAATTGACTTCGCATACAAACAATATATGGTATAAAGAAAACACTTAACTTTTTTATACCACCTTTTATTTTACTTTACGTAAAGTAAAATAAAAGGTGGTATAAAAAAGTTAAGTGTTTTCTTTATATCGAAATTGAAAATGTACCACAAAGTGAACGCCTCCAAGATTCAAGAACAATATATGTATTGGTGTACAAGTAAGAATGTGAAAACTATCAATGAAAACGGTATGATTACGTGCATAGAAAACTTGCCTTCGTGAGATATGGGCATCATATCCACTCTTGTTGTACAATATACTATTATAGGCTTTGTTTTTAGGTCTCTGGTCTTAATAATCCTTGCGATGGTCGTTTTGTATACTTCCCTCTTTGTCAGCTGTGGATCCCTGTATTGTCCTGCCTGAGCCTTTTACTATAATTTAGAATTTTATCAATCTGTGGTCTGATATTGATGTTTTTTGAGACACAAGCCAGTTATTCACATAGTCTGTAATGTCAGCACTGGCAAGCGTAAGGTCAGTGATACTTTGGTAGCGAGAAGTTACAACCCTTATTTAATATATCTAAGTTAGAACTTAGTATAAAATCATGCAGTAACTTACCTCTGTCATTGTTGTCTTGACTGCCTCATGCCTGGTGATGGCGAGTTTGAGTTACACCCTATTATTAAGGGTATCTTACCCGACTCGCAGTATCGAACCAGTGCTTCCATTTCTGTTGTTGGTGGCTTGTTGGTGGCTGTGTGGAAGCGCTCTGGGGCAGGTATATGGATGCCAACATCACCTCCTTTTCCTCGTCGTCCATACAGATCCTCACTCGGACGGCTGTTAGGTCCTCTGTGGACAGGTGCAGTAGGAACATGGCGTTATATTTCCTTGGGCAGTATATGGCCGCCCTAGGTGTTTTACCTGTGGATATGTGAAATATACCACTGTCTGGTTTATTTAGCCAGTAAACCCTACTCTGTTTGGGTATTTTGAACCAAAGCAATGCAGGTTACACGGAATTACCTCTGTGTGTTTTTTTGCTGGTTTTCTCGTGCCCTGCCATCAAGTCGAGGAGGGAAGGGGATGTTTTTTGTCGATGATTAAACGTTGATCGGGACACACAACAGCTAAGTTGCAGTCCCAACCACCGCCTCCGGGTCCACTGATGATGATCCCGGAGTATCCTCGACCTCCATTTGGACTTCGGTCTCTTGTTGTCCTTTCTGTAGTTTTACGGGGATGTCGCCGAACACATATTTCAGCTTTATCCCATTTTTTTTCTTTTCGCGATTACCAGAAGGAGTCCTTCTGGCTTTTCCTGCAGGCGGGCCAAGAAGGTGCACCACCGTTCCACTTCAAATGTCGGTTCTGAAAACCAAGCCTCCCTATGGCCGTTTCTGGTTCCTCAGGTTTGCCCGGAATCCAGAACGACGCTTTTGTTAGTGTGGGCAGTTGGTCGACACCGACTGTTATTAGGCGTTTTCCACCACATTTTTCCGATGAGGCAGCCACCGTGGTTTCAAGCCAGTTTAGTGTTGCCTCGTCGCGGGCTACCCCAAGGATCTCCCCCGAGAAGTAGATACCGCTGAAGAGCGTTTCCGCTCTGAATGTGTTCGTCTAGGCTGCCGTATAAACCGGCCCTGATCTTCCCCGCCTTCTCCACGGAAAGTTTCCCGAGAGTTTCCGGATCTCCGGATGTCGTTTTCTTTGGCCTTGCTGCGGTGATCTTACTTGCCTTCTTCTTGTTCCCAGGAGAAGGCCCTGTTGATCCCACAGATCTCGGCCGCTTGCCATCTTTTAGTTTACTTTGGGCTTCTGCTTTGCTCATCCCAGCTTTGGCTATTTATTTTTGTATTTTTTCAAGTCTGGAATCCTATTTTGAAAACTATTTGTTCATAAACATTATTTGTGAGAATTACAGAAACTGAGACAAACAATATTTCTTTTGACGTGGATTGCTCTCACATCGACTGGAAATGCCAAAAAAACGATTAAATTTAATTAAATTTTGTTCATGAAAATTATTTGTGAGACTTGGAGGAACCGACACAAGCAAAATTTCTTATGACGTGGATCGTTCGTCCAACTGCTGTAAATGCCGAAAAACGATTAAATTTAATTTTTCTTCAAAAATTTATTTTTGTATTTTTTCAGTCTAGAATCCCATTCTGAACACTCTTTGTTCATAAAAATTATTTGTGAGTCTTACAGAAATTGAGACAAGCAACATTTCTTTTGGAGTAAATCGTTCGTACAACTGCAGAAAATGCAGAAAAGCGATTAAATTAATTTTTTTTCAAAAATTTATTTTTGTATTTTTTCAAGTCTGGAATCCCATTCTGAACACTATTTGCTCATAAAAATTATTTATGAGACTTACAGAAACTGAGACAAGCAAAATTTCTTTTGACGTAAATCGTTCGTACAATGGCTGGAAATGCCGAAAAATGATTCAATTTAATTTTTCTTTAAAAATTTATTTTTGTATTTTTTCAAGTCTAGAATCCCATTCTGAACAATATTTGTTGATGAAAATTATTTATGAGACTTACAGAAACTGAAACAAGCAAAAGGTCTTTTGACATAAATCGTTCGTACAACTGCTGGAAATGCCGAAAAACGATTAAATTTAATTTCTCTTCAAAAATTTATTTTTGTATTTTTTCAAGTCTAGAATCCCATTCTGAAAACTTTTTGTTCATAAAAAATATTTGTCAGACTTACAGAAACTGAGTCAAGCAAAATTTCTTTCGACGTGGATCTCTCTCACATCGACTGGAAATGCCGAAAAATGATTACATTTAATTTAATTTTGTTGATGAAAATTAATTGTAAGACTTACAGGAACCGACACAAGCAAAATTTCTTTTGATGTGGATCGTTTGCACAACTGCTGGTAATGCCGAAGAACGAATTAATTTGAAATTTCTTCAAAAATTTATTTTTGTAATTTTTCAAGTATAGAATCCCATTCTGAACATTTTTTGTTCATAAAAATTATTCGTGAGACTTACAGAAACTGAGACAAGCAAAATTTCTTTTGACGTAAATCGTTCGCACAACTGCTAAAAATGCCGAAAAACGATTAAATTTAATTTTTCTTCAAAAATTTATTTTTGTGTTTTTTCAAGTCTAGAATCCCATTCTGAACACTATTTGTTCATAAAAATTATTTATGAGACTTACAGAAACTGAGACAAGCAAAATTATTTTTGACGCAAATCGTTCGCACAACTGCTGGAAATGCCGAAAAACGATTAAATTTCATTTTTCTTCAAAAATATGTTTTTGTATTATTTCAAGTCTAGAATCCCATTCTGAACACTATTTTTTCATAAGAATAATTTGTGAGACTTACAGAAATCGAGACAAGCAAAATATCTTTTGACGTAAATCGTTTGTACAACTGCTCGAAATGCCGAAAAACGATTAAATTGAATTTTTCTTCAAAAATTTATTTTTGTATGTTTTCAAGTCTAGTATCCCATTCTGAACACTATTTGTTCATAAAAATTAGTTGTGAGACTTACAGAAACTGAAACAAGCAAAATTTCTTTTCACGTAAATCGTTCGTACAACTGCCGGAGATGCCGAAAAACGATTAAATTTAATTTTTCTTCAAAACTTAATTTTTGAATATTTTCAAGTCTAGAATCCCTGTCTGAACACTATTTGTTCATAAAAAATATTTGTGAGACTTACAGAAACTGAGACAAGCAAAATTTCTTTTGACGTAAATCGTTTGCACAACTGCTGGAAATGCCGAAAAACGATTCAATTTAATTTTTCTTCAAAATTTAATTTTTGTATATTTTCAAGTCTAGAATCCCATTCTGAACACTATTTGTTCATAACCAATATTTGTGAGTCTTACAGAAACTGAGACAAGCAAAATTTCTTTTGACGTAAATCGTTCGCACAACTGCTGGAAATGTCGAAAAACGATTAAATTGAATTTTTCTTCAAAACCTAATTTTTGTATGTTTTCAAGTCCAGAATCCAATCTAAACACTATTTGTTCACAAAAAATATTTGTGAGACTTACAGAAACTGAGACAAGCAAAATTACTTTTGACGTAAATCGTTCGCACAACTGCTGGAAATGCCGAAAATCGATTAAATTTAATTTTTCGTCAAAAATGTATTTTTGTATTTTTCAAGTTTAGAATCACATGCTGGACACTATTTGTTTATAAAATTTATTTGTAAAACTTACAGAAACTAAGACAAGCAAAATTTCTTTTGACGTAAATCGGTCGTACAACAGCTGGAAAAACCGAACTACCATTAAATTTAATTTTTCTTTAGAATTCATTTTTGTGTTTTTTTAAAGTCTAGAATCCCATTCTGAACACTATTTGTTCATAAAAATTATTCGTGAGACTTACAGAAACTGACACTAGCAAAATTTCTTTTGACGTAAATCATTCGTTCAACTGCTGGAAAAGCCGAAAAACGATTGAATTGGATTTTTCTTCAAAAATTTATTTTTGTATTTTTTCAAGTCTAGAGTCCCATTCTGAACACTATTTGTTCATAAACAATATTTGTGAGACTTACAGAAACTGAGACAAGCAAAATTTCTTTTGACGTAAATCGTTCGCACAACTGCCGGAAATGATGAAAAACGATTAAGTTTAATTTTTCTTCGAAAATATATTTTTGTATTTCTTCAAGGCCAAAATCCCATTCTGAACACCATTTGTTTATGAAAATTATTTGTGAGACTTACAGAAACTGAACCAAGCAAAATTTCTTTTGACACGGATCGCTCTCACATCGACTGGAAATGCCGAAAAACGATTAAATTTAATTTAATTTTGTTCATGAAAATTAATTGTGACACTTACAGGAACCGACACAAGCAAAATTTCTTTTGACGTGGATCGTTCGTACAACTGCTGGAAATGCTTAAAAACGATTAAATCTAGAATTTCTTAAAAAATTAATTTTTGTATTTTTTCAAGTCTAGAATCCCATTCTGTACACTATTTGTTCAAAAAAATTATTTGTGAGACTCACAGAAACTGAGACTTGCAAAATTTCTTTTGCCATAAATTGTTCGTACAACTGCTGGAAATGCCGAAAAACGATTAAATTTAATTTTTCTTCAAAAATTAATTTTTGTGTTTTTCAAGTCAAGAAGCCCGTTCTGAACACTATTTGTTCGTAAAAATTATTTATGAAACTTACAGAAACTGAGACAAGTAAATTTTCTTTTGACGTAAATCGTCTGTACAACTGCTGGAAATGCCGAAAAACGATTAAATTTAATTTTCCTTCAAAAATTTTATTTTGTATATTTCAAGTTTAGAATCCCGTTCCGGACACTATTTGTTTATAAAATTTATTTGTAAAACTTACAGAAATTAAGACAAGCAAAATTTCTTTTGACGTAAATCGGTCGTACAACTGCTGGATTTGCCGAAAAACGATTAAATTTAATTTTTCTTCAAAACCTAATTTTTGTATTTTTTCGAGTCTAGAATCCCTTTCTGAACACTATTTGTTTATAAAAATAATTTGTGAGACTTACAGAAACTGAGACTAGCAAAATATCTTTTGACGTAAATCATTCGTACAACTGCTGGAAATGCCGAAAAACGATTAAATTTATTTTTTCTTCAAAAATTTATTTTTGTGTTTTTTCAAGTCTAGAATCCCATTCTGAACACTATTTGTTCATAAAAAATATTAGTGAAACTTACAGAAACTGAGACAAGTAAAATATTTTTTGACGTAAATCGTTCGTACAACTGCTGGAAACCCCGAAAAATGATTAAATTTAAATTCCCTTCAAAAATTTAATTTTTGTATTTTTCAAGATTAAAATCCCATTCTGAACACTATTTGTTCATAAAAATAATTTGTGAGACTTACAGAAACTGGGACAAGCAAAATATCTTTTGACGTAAATCGTTTGTACAACTGCTGGAAATGCCGAAAAACGATTAAATTTAATTTTAAATTCAAAAATTTATTTTTGTGTTTTTTCAAGTCTAGAATCCCATTCTGAACACTATTTGTTCATAAAAATTATTTGTGAGGCTTACAGAAACTGACACTAGCAAAATTTCTTTTGACGTAATTCGTTCGTACAACTGCTGGAAATGCCGAATAACGATTAAATTTAATTTTTCTTCAAAAATTTATTTTTGTGTTTTTTCAAGTCTAGAATCCCATTCTGAACACTCTTTGTTCATAAAAATAATTTGTGAGAGTTACAGAAACTGGGACAAGCAAAATATCTTTTGACGTAAATCGTTAGTACAACTGCTGGAAATGCCGAAAAACGATTAGATTTAATTTTTCTTCAAAAATTTATTTTTGTGTTTTTTCAAGTCTAGAATCCCATTCTCAACACTATTTGTTCATAAAAATTATTTGTGAGGCTTACAGAAACTGACACCAGCAAAATTTCTTTTGACGTAATTCGTTCGTACAACTGCTGGAAATGCCGAATAACGATTAAATTTAATTTTTCTTCAAAAATTTATTTTTGTGTTTTTTCAAGTCTAGAATCCCATTCTGAACACTATTTGTTCATAAAAATTATTTGTGAGGCTTACAGAAACTGACACCAGCAAAATTTCTTTGGACGTAATTCGTTCGTACAACTGCTGGAAATGACGAAAAACGATTAAATTTAATTTTTCTTCAAAAATTTATTTTTGTATTTTTCAAGTTTAGAATCCCATTCTGAACACTATTTGTTCATAAAGAATATTTGTGAGACTTACCGAAAATAAGACAATCAAAATTTCTTGTGATGTAAATCGTTCGTACAACTCCAGGGAATGCCGAAAAACGATTAAATTTAATTTTTCTTCAAAAATTTATTTTTGTGTTTTTTCAAGTCTAGAATCCCATTCTGAACACTATTTGTTCATAAAAATTATTCGTGAGGCTTACAGAAACTGACACTAGCAAAATTTCTTTTGACGCAATTCGTTCGTACAACTGCTGGAAATGCCGAAAAACGAATAAATTTAATTTAATTTTGTTCATGAAAATTAATTGTGAGACTTACAGGAACCGACATAAGCAAAATTTCTTTTGATGTGGATCGTTCGTACAACTGCTGGAAATGCTGAAAAATGATTCAATCTAGAATTTCTTCAAAAATTATTCTTTGAATTTTTTCAAGTCCAGAATCCCATTCTGGACACTTTTTGTTCATAAAAATTAATTGTGAGACTCACAGAAACTGAGACTTGCAAAATTTCTTTCGCCATAAATTATTCGTACAACTGCTGGAAATGCCGAAAAACGATTGAATTAAATTTTTCTTCAAAACTTAATTTTTGTATATTTTCAAGTCTAGAATCCCATTCTGAACACTATTTGTTCATAAAAAATATTTGTGAGACTTACAGAAACTGAGAAAAGCAACATTTCTTTTGACGTAAATCGTGTGTACAACTGCTGGAAATGCCGAATTACGATTAAATTTAATTTTTCTTCAAAACCTAATTTTTGTATTTTTTCAAGTCCAGAATCCCATCTAAACACCATTTGTTCATAAAAAATATTTGTGAGACTTACAGAAACTGAGACAAGCAAAATTACTTTTGACGTAAATCGTTCGCACAACTGCTGGAAATGCCGAAAAACGATTAAATTTAATTTTTCTTCAAACATTTATTTTTGTATTTTTCAAGTTTAGAATCACATGCTAGACACTATTTGTTTATAAAATTTAGTTATAAAACTTACAGAAACTAAGACAAGCAAAATTTCTTTTGACGTAAATCGGTCGTACAACAGCTGGAAATGCCGAAATACCATTAAATTTAATTTTTCTTTAAAATTCATTTTTGTATTTTTTCAAGTCTAGAATCCCATTCTGAACACTATTTGTTCATAAAAATTATTCATGAGACTTATAGTAACTGACACTAGCAAAATTTATTTTGACGCAAATAATTCGTTCAACTGCTGGAAATGCCGAAAAACGATTGAATTGAATTTTTCTTCAAAAATTTATTTTTGTATTTTTTCAAGTCTAGAGTCCCATTCTGAACACTATTTGTTCGTAACCAATATTTGTGAGACTTACAGAAACTGAGACAAGCAAAATTTCTTTTGACGCAAATCGTTCGCACAACTGATGGAAATGACGAAAAACGATTAAGTTTAATTTTTCTTCAAAAATATATTTTTGTATTTCTTCAAGGCTAGAATCCCATTTTAAACACTATTTGTTTATGAAAATTATTTGTGAGACTTACAGAAACTGAGACAAGCAAAATTTCTTTTGACGAGGATCGCTCTCACATCGACTGGAAATGCCGAAAAACGATTAAATTTAATTTAATTTTGTTCATGAAAATTAATTGTGAGATTTACAGGAACCGACACAAGCAAAATTTCGTTTGATGTGGATCGTTCGTACAACTGCTGGAAATTCTGAGAAACGATTCAATCTAGAATTTCTTCAAAAATTAATTTTTGTATTTGTTCAAGTCTAGAATACCATTCTGAACACTATTTGTTTATAAAAATTATTTGTGGGACTCACAGAAACTGAGACTTGCAAAATTTCTTTTGCCATAAATTATTTGTACAACTGCTGGAAATGCCGAAAAACGATTAAATTTAATTTTTCTTAAAAAATTAATTTTGGTATTTTTTCAAGTCTAGAATCCCATTCTGAACACTATTTGTTCATAAAAATTAGTTGTTTGTGAGACTTATAGAAACTGAAACAAGCAACATTTCTTTTCACGTAAATCGTTCGTACAACTGCTGGAGATGCCGAAAAACTAATAAATTTAATTTTTCTTCAAAAATTTATTTTTGTATTTTTTTCAAGTTTAGAATCCTATTCTAAACATTATTTGACGTAAATCGTTTGTAAAACTGCTGGAAATGCCGAAAAACGATTAAATTTAATTTTTCTTCAAAACTTAATTTTTGTATATTTTAAAGTCTAGAATCCCATTCTGAACACTATTTGTTCATAAAAAAAATTTGTGAGACTTACAGAAACTGAGACAAGCAAAATTTCTTTTGACGTAAATCGTTTGCACAACTGCTGGAAATGCCGAAAAACGATTAAATTTAATTTTTCTTCAAAAATTTATTTTTCTATTTTTCAAGTTTAGAATCCCATTCTGAACACTATTTGTGCATAAAATTTATTTGTGAGACTTACCGAAAATGAGACAAGCAAAATTTATATTGACGTAAATCGTTCTTACAACTGCTGGAATTGCCGAAAACGATTAAATTTAATTTTTCTTCAAAAATTTATTTTTGTATTATTTTCAAGTTTAAAATCCTATTCTAAACACCTTTTGACGTAAATCGTTTTTACAACTGCTGGAAATGCCGAATAACGATTAAATTAAATTTTTCTTCAAAACTTAATTTTTGTATATTTTTAAGTCTAGAATCCCATTCTGAACACTATTTGTTCATAAAAATTATTTGTGAGACTTACAGAAACTGAGACAAGCAAAACATCTTTTGACGTAAATCGTTCGTACAACTGCTAGAAATGCCGAAAAACGATTAAATTTATATTTCCTTCAAAAATTTATTTTTATATTTTTCAAGTTTAAAATCCCATTCTGAACCCTATTTGTTCATAAAATTTATTTGTGAGACTTACCGAAAATGAGACAAGCAAAATTTCTTTTGACGTAAATCGTTCGTACAACTGCTGGAAATGCCGAAAAACGATTAAATTTAATTTTTCTTCAAAAATTTATTTTTGTGTTTTTTCAAGTCTAGAATCCCATTCTGAACACTATTTGTTCATAAAAATTATTTGTGAGGCTTACAGAAACTGACACTAGCAAAATTTCTTTTGACGTAAATCGTTCGTACAACTGCTGGAAATGCCGAAGAACGATTAAATTTAATTTTTCTTCATAACTTAATTTTTGTATTTTTTCAAGTCTAGAATCCCATTCTGAAGCTCCATAAAGTTGGCACCCCCACTTCTTTGGATTTGCATAAAAAGTAGTCTAGAATTTAAGACTAATTTAGGACTAATTTGGACCCAAAAAATTAAAATTTGTACCCACGCCGTTTAGCCGGTATACCGCTATGAAAAGTGGGGTTGCTAACTTTAGTAAGGACAGCACCCCCACTGTCTCTGATCAAGTTGAAATATGGACGACTGGCAAAAACTAATTTAAGACTAATTTGTAACGACCGTCATTTTTTTATAAACATTTTTGTTTATTGCAAAATTTGAAAAATTCGTATTACGCCAAGCAGATTCCACCGTTCGTTCACACTACATCTCAAGAACCACTTGAATGACCAATATTGTTTTATAAACAAAATTTGTTTATAAACAAATCGATGTTTTTTTTTATTTTTAAGAGGTGATTTTCGCTGAAATGAAAAACATATCCTGACGGCCAAAGAAATATAAGACAATTTTCAAAATCTCCTTTTCTAAATTTACGACGAATTTGCACCGAACTTACTTTTATACCAAAACAAACTTGTTACAAACAAATTACCATTTTTGAAAACTGCGCCACGTGTATATCATTTCATCTCATGTAAATCACTTAAGATATTCGACACCAATGAACAGGCTTCAGAATCTTAATATCTGAATTTAAGATTAATTTGTACCCAATTCAGATTTGCGAAAAAATCAATTTCATGTCAGCAAATCGATACTTTTGATAACTGCGCCACGTGGTTATGAAAACACCGTATGCAAATTAAACTCCATTAAGACGTACAGATTCATCAAACAAAATGCAGAACCGTCATAACTGAATTTAAGACTAATTTGTACCCAACTCAGTTTTGCAAAAAAAATCAATGTGTTATTAACAAATTCATATTTTGGAAAAGGCGTCGCGTGCCAATCAACAAACTTCAGAATCTCAATCTCTGAATTCAAGACTAATTTGTACCCAATTCAGTTTTGCCAAAAAAATCAATTTGTTCTCACCAAATTTATACTTTTGATACCTGCCCCACGAGGTTATTAAAACACCGTATGCAAATTGAACACCATGAAGCCATTACAGAATCAATAAATAAATTGTGGAATCTTCATTAACGAATTTATGACTAATTTGTACCCAACTCAGTTTTGCGAAAAAAATCAATTAGTTGTCAACAAATTGATACCTTTGATAACTGCGCCACGTGGTTATGAAAACACCGTATGCAAATTAAACTCCATTAAGAGGTACAGATTCATCAAACAAAATGCAGAACCGTCATAACTGAATTTAAGACTAATTTGTACCCAACTCAGTTTTGCAAAAAAAATCATTGTGTTATTAACAAATTCATATTTTGGAAAAGGCGTCGCGTGCCAATCAACAAACTTCAGAATCTCAATCTCTGAATTCAAGACTAATTTGTACCCAATTCAGTTTTGCCAAAAAAATCAATTTGTTCTCACCAAATTTATACTTTTGATAACTACCCCACGAGGTTATTAAAACACCGTATGCAAATTAAACACCATGAAGCCATTACAGAATCAATAAACAAATTGTGGAATCTTCATTAACGAATTTATGACTAATTTGTACCTAACTCAGTTTTGCGAAAAAAATCAATTAGTTGTCAACAAATTGATACTTTTGATAACTGCGCCACGTGGTTATGAAAACACCGTATGCAAATCAAACACCATAAAGCCATTACAGAATCAGTAAACAAAATGTGGAATCTTCATCAACAAATTTATGACTAATTTGTACCCAATTCAGTTTTGTGGAAAAATCAATTTGATGTTAACAAATTCAAATTTTTTTTAAAAGCGTCACGTGCCAATGAACAAACTTCAGAATCTCAATCTCTGAATTTAAGACTAATTTGTACCGAAGTCAGTTTTGCCAAAAAAATCAATTTGTTCTCACCAAATTTATACTTTTGATAACTACCCCACGAGGTTATTAAAACACCGTATGCAAATTAAACACCATGAAGCCATTACAGAATCAATAAACAAATTGTGGAATCTTCATTAACGAATTTATGACTAATTTGTAATTCAGAGATTGAGATTCTGAAGTTTGTTCATTTGCACGCGACGTTTTTTCCAAAAGTATCAATTTGTTGACAACAAACTGTTTTTTTTTGCAAAACTGAGTTGGGTACAAATTAGTCTTAAATTCAGTTATGACGGTTCTGCATTTTGTTTGATGAATCTGTAGGTCTTAATGGTGTTTTTATGCATGCGGTGTTTTCATAATCACATGGCGCAGTTATCAAAAAAATTAATTAGTTGACAACAAAGTGATTTTTTTCGCACAACTGAGTTGGGTACAAATTAGTCTTAAATTCAGAGATTGAGATTCTAAAGTTTGTTCATTGGCACCAGACGCTTTTTCCAAAAATATGAATTTGTGAATAACAAATTAATTTTTTTTGCAAAACTGAGTTGGGTACAAATTAGTATTAAATTCAGTTATGATGGTTCTGCGTTTAATTCGATGAATCTGTAACTATTAATGGTGTTTTATTTGCATACGGTGTTTCAATAATCACGTGGCGCAGTCATCAAAAGTATCAATTTGTTGACAACAAATTGATTTTTTTGCAAATCTGAGTTGGGTACAAATTAGTCATAAATTCAGTCATAAAGTTTCCGTATTTTGTTTATTGGTTCTGTAATGGCTTCATGGTTTTTGATTTGCAATACGGTCCTTTTATTACCACGTGGCGAGGTTATCAAAAGTATCAATTTGTTGACAACAATTTGATTTTTTTGCAAAACTGAGTTGGGTACAAATTAGTCATAAATTCAGAGATTGAGATTCTGAAGTTTGTTCATTTGCACGCGAATTTTTTCCAAAAGTATTAATTTGTTGACAAGAAATTGATTTTTTGCAAAACTGAGTTGGGTATAAATTAGCCATAAATTCAGTCATGAAGATTCTGAATTTGGTTTATTAGTTCTGTATGTCTAAATGGTGTCTGATTTGCAAACGGTGTTTTCATAATCACATGGCGCAGTTTTCAAAAAAATTAATTTGCTGAGAACAAAATGATTTTTTTCGCAAAACTGAGTTATGTACAAATTAGTCTTAAATTCAGAGATTAAGATTCTGAAGTTTGTTCATTGGCACGCGACGCTTTATCCAAAAATATGAATTTGTTAATAACAAATTGATTTTTTTTTTGCAAAACTGAGTTGGGTACAAATTAGTCTTAAATTCAGTTATGACGGTTCTGCGTTTTATCCGATGAATCTGTATGTCTTAATGGTGTTTTATTTGCATACGGTGTTTTCATAATCACGTGTCGCAGTCATCAAAAGTATCAATTTGTTGACAACAATTTTATTTTTTTGCAAAACTGAGTTGGGTACAAATTAGTCATAAATTCAGAGATTGAGATTCTGAAGTTTGTTCATTTGCACGCGACGTTTTTTTCCAAAAGTATCAATTTGTTGACAATAAAATGATTTTTTTCGCAAAACTGAGTTGGGTACAAATTAGTCTTAAATTCAGAGATTGAGATTCTGAAGTTTGTTCATTTGCCCGCGACGTTTTTTCCTAAAGTATCAATTTGTTAATAACAAATTAATTTTTTTTGCAACACTGAGTTGGGTACAAATTAGTCATAAATTCAGTCATAAAGATTCCGTATTTTGTTTATTGGTTCTGTAATGGCTTCATGGTGTTTGATTTGCATACGGTCCTTTTATTACCCCGTGGCGCGGTTATAAAAAATATCAACTTGTTGACAACAAACTGATTTTTTTGCAAAACTGAATTGGTTACAAATTAATCTTAAATTCATATATTAAGATTCTGAAGCCTGTTCATTGGTGTCGAATATCTTAAGCGATTTCCATGTGATGAAGTGATATACACGTGGCGCAGTTTTCAAAAATAGCAATTTGTTTATAACAAATTTGTTTTGGTATAAAAGTAAGTTCGGTGCAAATTCATCATAAATTTAGAAAGAGAGATTTTGCAAATTGTCTTATATTTCTTTGGCTGTAAGGATATATTTTTCATTTCAGCGAAAATCACCTCTTAAAAATGTAAAAAAACCTCGATTTGTTTATAAACAAATGTTGTTTATAAAACAATATTGGTCATTCAAGTGGTTTTTGAGATGTAGTGTGAACGAACGGTGGAATCTGCTTAGCGTAATACGAATTTTTCAAATTTTGCAATAAACAAAAATGTTTATAAAAAAATGACGGTCGTTACAAATTAGTCTTAAATTAGTTCTTGCCAGTCGTCCATATTTCAACTCGATCACTGACAGTGGGGGTGCTGTCCTTACTAAAGTTAGCACCCCCACTTTTCATAGCGGTTTACCGGCTAAACGGCGTGGGTACAAATTCTAATTTTTTGGGCACAAGTTAGTCCTAAATTATAGACTACTTTTTATGCAAATCCCAAGAAGTGGGGGTGCCAACTTTATGGAGGTCCATTCTGAAGACTATTTGTTCATAAAAAATATTTGTGAGAGTTACAGAAACTGAGAGAAGCAAAATTTCTTTTGACGTAAATCGTTCGCACAACTGCTGGAAATGCCGAAAAACGATTAAATTTAATTTTTCTTCAAAAATTTGTTTTTGTATTTTTCAAGTTTAGAATCCCATTCTGGACACTATTTGTTTATAAAATTTATTTGTGAGACTTACAGAAACTGAGACAAGCAAAATTTCTTTTGACGTAAATCGTTCGCACAACTGCTGGAAATGCCGAAAAACGATTAAATTTAATTTTTCTTTAAAAATTAATTTTTGTATTTTTCAAGTTTAGAATCCCATTCTGGACACTATTTGTTTATAAAATTAATTTGTAAAACTTACAGAAACTTAGACAAGCAAAATTTCTTTTGACGTAAATCGGTCGTACAACAGCTGGAAATGCCGAAATACCATTGAATTGAATTTTTCTTTAAAATTCATTTTTGTATTTTTTCAAGTCTAGAATCCCATTCTGAACACTATTTGTTCATAAAAAGTATTCGTGAGACTAACAGAAACTGACACTAGCAAAATTTCTTCTGACGTAAATCATTCGTTCAACTGCTGGATATGCCGAAAAACGATTGATTTGAATTTTTCTTCAAAAATTTATTTTTGTATTTTTTCAAGTTTAATTTTTCTTCAAAAATATATTTTTGTATTTCTTTAAGGCTAGAATCCCATTCTGAACACTATTTGTTTATGAAAATTGTTTGTGAGACTTACAGAAACTGAGACAAGCAAAATTTCTTTTGACGAGGATCGCTCTCACATCGACTGGAATTCCGAAAAACGATTAAATTAAATTTTGTTCATGAAAATTAATTGTGAGACTAACAGGAACCGACACAAGCAAAATTTCTTTTGATGTGGATCGTTCGTACAACTGCCGGAAATGCTGAAAAACGATTAAATCTAGAATTTCTTCAAAAATTATTTTTTGTATTTTTTCAAGTCTAGAATCCCATTCTGAACACTATTTGTTCAAAAAAACTATTTGTGAGACTCACAGAATGTGAGACTTGAAAAATTTCTTCTGCCATAAATTGTTCGTACAACTGCTGGAAATGCCGAAAAACGATTAAATTTAATTTTTCCTCAAAAATCCCATTCTGAACACTATTTGTTCAAAAAAATTATTTGTGAGACTCACAGAAACTGAGACTTGTAAAATTTCTTTTGCCATAAATTGTTCGTACAACTGCTGGAAATGCCGAAAAACGATTAAATTTAATTTTTCTTTAAAACTTAATTTTTGTATATTTTTCAAGTTTAGAATCCCATTCTTTACACTATTTGTTCATAAACAATATTTGTGAGACTTACCGAAAATAAGACAATCAAAATTTCTTGTGATGTAAATCGTTCGTACAACTGCGGGAAATGCCGAAAAACGATTAAATTTAATTTTACTTCAAAAATTAATTTTTGTGTTTTTTCAATTCTAGAATCCCGTTCTGAACACTATTTGTTCGTAAAAATTATTTGTGAGACTTACAGAAACTGAGACAAGCAAAATTTCTTTTGACGTAAATCGTTTGTACAACAGCTGGAAATGCCGAAAAATGATTAAATTTAATTTTTCTTCAAAACCTAATTTTTGTATTTTTTCAAGTCCAGAATCCCATTCTAAACACTAATAATAATAATAATAATAAACGTTTATTGTACTTACTAAATACATAATAAATAATAAATACAATGGCCATCGACCGGAGTCCTTCAGCCAAGAATTACACAGTATAATGGAATAATCAGTAATTATGTAAACGAACAATGAATTTGGAAAAAAAAAAATACATATTTGGCATGTATGATGGCATTAGTGATCTATACTTTCTCTCGAAGCTATGAGATGTTCAAATAATGTTGCTCCGGGAAATTTGTAGCGAGACGAAGGATTTTCGCGAATCAGCATCATTGCTTCTATACATTCTAGTGTGCAGTATTTGTTGGCAAATTTATTAGCAATTAGTTTGAAGCGTTCACTAAATTTAGGGATATTGGTGGTTGAGTAGAGGAGGATGTTTGGTGGATTGTAAAGCGGATTATCTGGATGACGGATACGGGTAAGAATTCTTAGGCAAGATCGTTCAACAATATCTAATTTGTCTAATATAGAAGTTCGTGCATTTGATAAAAGGAAACTGCCGTAATCTAATATCGGACGGCATATCATTTTGTATATGTTAGTTGATGTCTTTATATTAATACCTTGGTTTCTATAGGTTAGCGAACGGAAATGTTTCGCCCGTGCTGTGGCTCTGGTTTTAATCAAAATGCAATGCTGTCGAAACGAAAACTTGTTGTCAAGGATCATGCCGAGATCTAAACACTATTTGTTCATAAAACATATTTGTGCGACTTACAGAAACTGAGACAAGCAAAATTTCTTTTGACGTAAATCGTTCGCACAACAGCTGGAAATGACGAAAAACGATTAAGTTTAATTTTTCTTCAAAAATATATTTTTGTATTTCTTCAAGGCTAGAATCCCATTCTGAACACTATTTGTTTATGAAAATTATTTGTGAGACTTACAGAAACTGAGACAAGCAAAATTTCTTTTGACGTAAATCGTTCGCACAACTGCTGGAAATGCCGAAAAACGATTCAATTTAATTTAATTTTGTTCATGGAAATTAATTGTGAGACTTACAGGAACCGACACAAGCAAAATTTCTTTTGATGTGGATCGTTCGTACAACTGCTGGAAATGCTGAAAAACGATTAAATCTAGAATTTCTTCAAAAATTATTTCTTGTATTTTTTCAAGTCTAGAATCCCATTCTGAACACTATTTGTTCATAAAAATGATTTGTGAGACTCACAGAAACTGAGACTTGCAAAATTTCTTTTGCCATAAATTGTTCGTACAACTGCTGGAAATGCCGAAAAACGATCAAATTCAATTTTTCTTCAAAAATTTATTTTTGTATTTTTTCAAGTCAAGAATCCCATTCTAAACACTAATTGTTCATAAAAATTATTTGTGAGACTTACAGGTACTGAGACAAGCAAAATTTATTTTGACGTGCCTCAGCTAGACGAGCTGCCCTTCGCGTTCTGATTTCCGTTCCATAGCGGTGTTACTTTTTTTGCTGCTTCCATGTGTCACCAGCTTCTCAGGTAGCTCCTGTGATAGCAGCAGTGGGGTTTGTTTGTTTAGGGAGATCCGAGAAAGTTCCTGATGGATGACTCTGACCCGTCAGTGAGGAGCCTGCCTGTTGGGTCTCAGTCGAAGCCGGGAGCGCCATAGCGGTGAGCTCCTCTGCTGGACTTTTGTCAGAGGAATTGGCTTTGGGTATGTTCATTTTTGTGTCCATGATGTTAGTTATATTATTCGTCCTCTTGGCTCCTCACCCACCATGGAGCCCTTAAAAGAGGGCGTCGCTGAAGCAATCGCCAAGGCTACCAGCGGATAGAGTGCCCTGGAGTGAGTTGCGGAACATTTTTAATCGATATAGGTCATTTGAATTATTCTACAATTACCCGTTTTTCCGCTAGAGGGCGTGGAAAATAAAGTATAGTAAAAGTAATTAACAAACAATTTGAAAAAAACGCTAAAATGCATATACGGTCACTATTTTGCGCACTCTGGCAGGCAATGCATGCGTTATTGGAAAAGCCGAAAGACCTATATCGATCTAAAATTTTCCGCTCTACAACTTTGGTCTCTTATTATTTTTTGCATAAAATGGATGGTTTTGGCTGAAAATCCAAAAATGAGCAGGAGGTGACAAAATAAAAATGGTTTTATGGTTAAATCTCAAGAATCCTTAATAATTCACTATACAAATTGTACATCATTGGAAAGCTTATCAAAAATTTCATGCATTGGTGGCAAGACATATAGGGTGTTCCATTTGAAAAAAAATAGTTATCCATTGTTTTGCCTATGTTGACACCCTGTATAACAGTATAAACAAAAAAGAACCAAAGCCGATTTGTATTATTCTTCATGATGTGGAAAATTTTTTAGTGTATAAAAAATGACGCTAGCTTTCCTACGAGCGCTTCTGCAATTTTTTCAATGTGTCCTTGTTTTTTGCCACAAATTTGCCCATAACTGACCAACCCATAGTATATTATACTATTTTTATCAGCTTCTTAAGAGGGTTGCAAATAAAGTGTAAAACATGCAGTGTTCCATTTAAAAAAAAACGTAACTTTGATCTGTTACTTGTACTGGGGCACACTGTACAAAAACAAACATATTTTTAAAATGTGTAGAATAAGTGTGGGTACCAGTTCAAGAAAACTAGAAGTCGATATCTCAAATAGCAAATAAGTTACGGGGCTTTCACAGGGTCACCCGGTATTTATAGGTCCCTTTTTTCAGACAACAGTATCAGTGAGCCGAAGAAAAAATGCAGACAATACAGTGTTGAATATATGAAATATAGCTTTATTCTGTCACCAGGAAATAATACTTTACCTATGTGTCTTATATGTAGTAAAACGATGTCAAACGTTTCAATGAAACCTAAGCTTAAGGAACATTTAATAAAAATCCATAGTGACAAAAAAGAAAAATTTTTGAAAACACCGACATTGCAAGAACTAATAGGGACGACATCTAAGAGAGATGACGATGGACTGCGTGCTTCTTATATTTCTCTAATGAATGCGAAGTCTGGAAAGGAGCACACTATTGGCGAAGAATTTAGTCTACCAGTTGTAAGTGAAATAATACGCACCGTGTTGCACAAACCAGCTTTCCATATTATAAAAAGAATTCCACTGAGTAATAATACTGTACGAAGAAGGATCGACGAAATGGCTTAGTGTGTAGAAAACTCTTTATGTGACTTCTTAAAAAATCTGAATTCTCTATACAGCTTGAAGAATCAACATTACCAGGAAATGAAGCTTTACTTTTAGCTTATGTGAGATATGTAAAAGAAGAAACAATTTCCCGAGAATTGTTATTTGCTAAATGTTTGGAAACTGATACGAAAGCTGAAACGTTATTTACTGAATTAAAAAGATTTTTGGACGTAAAAGCTATACCCTTGACTAATATCATCTTCGTTGCTACTGACGGAGCTCCGGTAATAGTAGGACGACACCAAGGCTTTCTGGCATATTTAAAAGAAGCTATGCCGAATATATTACACTGGGAAACAAAACAAATATATATATATATATATATATATATATATATATATATATTTTCTGTGGCATGAGATTTTCGAACTGATTCTGAATATTTTGGCAATGCTGATTTCAAATCTGAAATCAGTTTTCTTCTGCATGCTATGGTTATAATGTAATTTGACATTTTGATTTTTCATAATTTATGTAGTTGGGTGTTGAATTTATTTAATTTCTCGTCATTGAATAACGTCAGAGAAATGGGGTTGGTCTACTTTTTGAGCCAAATATGTCACAAATAACCTCCCGTTTTTTGTTTTTTTTTTATATTTTGCATAGGTGCCGAGGAGCTGCTTCCCAATCACGCGAGTTTTCGATTTTTCAGTTCTCTTTAAAGTTCACTTTAGTTTTGTAGCAAGAAACCTCTCGAATGACCTGCTGTCTTCCTTTTGTTGATATTTTGAATAGGTTTCGAGCCAGCGTGTTCTAGCGCATCATTAGTTGCCGGATAAATATCCCGAAATTAGTCACCTTCCCCGAAAACACATTTTTCTTCTCGAACGCGCCAAGAAAAACAATCATTAGACAAGTGACTTGTGTGTAAACTACGAGCTTCTGGTTACTGGAACGTTGTTGTCTTTCTTCGAACTAGAGTGCAACATGAGTATCAAGATCCATTTCTTAAACAGTCACCTTGATACATTCCCAGAAAACTTTGGAGCTTTAAGTGACGAACAAGGTTCCAATAAGACTCGATGATCATGAAAGAGCTCTATTAATGGCGATGGGACAGGAATATAATGGCGGACTACTGCTGGAGTATAAAACGAGATTGCTCAGAGCAAGTGCACAAACGCAAGAGCTCCAAGAGCATTTTTTTTAGCGGAATAGAATAAAGCTAAACTATAAGGTATTAACCTTCATTTTGGGCTCATAATATGACTATACTTCTACGCTAATATGTGATTTATAACTTGTTACGCATATAATATTTATAATAAATAAGTAAATTTCGCAAAACGTTCATTATTTAATTCCATAAAAACGGTAGCTTATTAAGAAAAAATAACGTCAAATTTGGATTTAGCACACCCAAATTAGGTTAGAACAAGTTCTTTTATTAATGCAACAAAATTTTTGTTGCCCCGTGTTATTGGTACATTGTGTGATTCATCGACATCATTTGGTCTCAAAAAACCTTAGTGAACATTTGCATGAATCACTAACTTAATTAGAGCAGTTAATAAAATTAGAAAGAATGCCTTAAATGAGAGATTATTTTCTCAACTTTGTTTGGAAAATGATGAGGACTATAATCGTTTACTACTTAACACAGAAGTATATTTATTATCCAAATATGCATTTTTGGATCGCTTCTATTCGCTCTTTGATTCAGTGTTGGAATTCCTGAGTAAAGATAATGATCTGCGGCACAATTTAATTATAGCAAAAAATGACATCGCTTATATGACTGATTTATTGGCCAGATTTAACAAGACTTATTTGAAACTACAAGGTGACACATTAAATTTAATCAAAACTAAAAGTGTTATATCTGCGTTTGTTCCAAAACTTTTTCTCTACAAACAAAACTTGGGAAGAGCAGAATATTCTCAGTTTCCAAATCTTTCAAAATTTCCAAATAGAGATGAAGATTTGTTTGCTTATTGTCAACACTTAAACATTGAGGCGGGCATAAATACACTTATAACATCCCATGAGGTTCATACAAATTTTTAATTTTTAATTTTTGTAATTTAGAACAAGTTATAATTTCAATAAATACCCTTCAATAAAATGTTTTATTTATATTTTATTTTTACGTCATCGTTTACCATCTAAGACATCAAAGATAAATTTGTAATTTTTCTATTCTGCATTTATGTAGCTTTTTCACTCAGGGGTCCGTGGGCAAGTTTTGAGTATGAAAAGGGGCCCATGAGCCAAAAGAGTTAGATACACCGCTCTAAATAAATGTACAATTTCATGGAGATCTGCTCGTTAATTTAGAATATATGAAGTTCAAGGTAGTGAGAATATTTTTTTTTGTCAGTTAGGGATTGAACACTTAAATCGTGAGTATATTATATAGCTAGTACATGCAATGTTCTAAATAAATGTATAGTTGCATGGATGTCTGCTCGTTGGTTTAGGAGATATGAAGTGCAGGGTAGTGAAAATATTTTTTTTATTACTTAGGGGTTGAGAACTTAAATAATGAGTAAATGTATAGTTTTATGAAGGTCTGCTCATTCGTTTAGGAGATATGAAATACAGGGTGTAGATTTTTTTTCCTAGCTTGGGGGTTAAGCACTAAAATCAGGAATGGGGCACTTAATTAGCCCTTAATTATGTGGTACAGAAATACGTTTCAATTCTCGAATTGCGGATGTTGCCTTGCCAGCTTTACGTTAAGGTAGACTTCCCTGTGGTACACCTAATGCTACGTTATAACCATTTGAGAGAAAAATGTCTAATTTAACAATTTATTTATTTATTCTCCTGGAATTACTTAATCCATTAATTGGGCCTCGAATTCCTAATGCGTACATTGCGTCGTAAATTTGTTGAACAAATTCTATCATGGCTGTTTCTGTTGATGGGTTACAACAAAAACCATGTTGGTTATTACTTACTTTCTTAAATTTTGTTAAAAAGTTTAAAATTTTTTTGCAGACAACCTTCTCAATTATTTTTGAGATAGAGCTAAGCAGTGCAACGGGTCTGTAATTTTCAGGATCTTAAAAGTTCCCTTTTTTTAAATGGGTATAATCATCGATAATTTTAAGGCATTTGGAAACTGCCCTCGTGTTACTGATTCATTTATAGCATTGGCTAATGAAGGTGCTGGCTCTACACTGCATCCTTTTGTAATTTTGATTGATACATCATCGTAGCCAGTAGAATGCTTCATTTTTAGTTCATGTATTTATTATTATTATTATTTCGTTTATTTACGGGTAACCCCTTTTTAACATTATATGCAATAATTACAAAATAACACTTACACGTGTTACGATTAATTTCCTAGACCTATCTATTTCCCATAAAAACAATAAACTGGAATTTAATATTTTTCACAAACCCACTCATACAGATACCACCATCCACTTTAAATCCTTCCATCCCATGCCTCATAAACTAGCAGCATATAACTCATTTATTAACAGACTATTAACCATTCCTTTGTCAAAATCTAATTTTCAGATCGAATTAAACCGAATTTTAAAAATTGCAGATAACAATGGCTTCCCCAAAAACTTAATAATGAATATTTTAAATAAAAAACAAAAACAAAAAATAACCAACTTAATTTTCCCTTCAAATAATAGTAAACCAGAAATTAATTATCATTCATTAACTTATATTGGCCCCCCTTCTGACGCAATAAAAAATGAATTAAAAAGACACAATATTTCAGTAGCCTTTAGAACTAACAACACACTACATAAATTCATAAATAATGCCAAAGACAAAAATGTCAAAAATAAAAAATCGGGAGTCTACTTGTTAGAGTGTGGTGATTGCCCCATGGTGTATGTCGGACAAACAGGCCGCAGCTTTGAAGATCGAATTGCTGAACACCAAAAGAGCTTCATCAACCAAAAAACTACGTCAACATACGCCAACCATTTAATAGACAATAGCCATAGTTTCAACAACAATTTCAAAATTTTACACACGTGCGATAAAAGTCAAAAATTAAACCTATTAGAACAATTAGAAATTAATAAATATAATAAACGCGGTGTGCTACTTAATGATCAAACCGATGTAAATAATTCACCTTTGTTAAACCTATAAACTCTTATAAAATCTTTTATAACCGCTTAACTTGTAAATGTTTCCTAACCCGTTAAACACCCTCTAACTTCCCCACCCCCTAACAATATAGTATTTAAGTCGCAATTGTAACGTTGTATTACCATTTATCATCTGCCTGATGAAGCCACTGTGTGGCGAAACATATGTCGCAGTGTTTCGACATTAAAATTTGTGAAAATTCTCAACACACGTGTTTTACTTACCACATTTTTAAAAATTATTTTTAAAATTCTTTTTTGTGCCACAAATATTCTTTGAATATCGGATCCACCCCAAGCCACTATTTTATAGGAAATATAAGGGTAAGCCAGAGAGTAATAGAGACTCATAAGTGATTTTGGTGGCAGAATTGACCTTAATTTGAGTATTGCGTAACAGGCGCTGTTTAGTTTGCTACATACATGACTGTTATGTTGATTCCACGACAGTTGCTCATCCACAATTGTTCTGTTGTGATGCCCCAACTTATTATTATTATTATCTTTATTTTATTTCACCTTGGATTAAATTCATTATTGTAAGCTTAGCATTTCATTTTTGCTGACTTGTGCAGCGTGCTGCCCCACGTTCTATGCCTCTGGTTGGCCGGACGCGATGGCGTGATGCGAACCTGGGACGGTACTAGTTGATAAATAGGACTCCCGAGACGTTGAGGGGGCAGTGAGCAAGTAAGAGAGTAGAGCAGTGGTAACAGTTGTAATTGTAATCAAAATTGTAAACCCAAGAAATATCTGACAACGTGACCAAAATAAAGTAATTAAGTGTTAACAAGTGTCTAATTTCGTGATGGGCGCCACCGACCAATACCCCAGCGACAGCCGCGAGCGCCACAAATCCGCGGCACAACAGTTCCAAGGAATTTTGTGGTTTTAATGTTATTGACTATAGAGGCTTTCCGGTTGTAAAAGTGCAGCGTTACAGTTTTGTCTTTGTTAAGGAGTAAATTGTTCCTGTTGCACCACTGCGACATTTCCTCCGTCGTTTTGTTTATTTTGTCATTTAATTCAACTTGTGTTTTACCGTATATAACAATTGTCGTGTCGTCATCGAATATAATTACATGACCCTCGGTTATATGCTCTATCAGATCATTAATAAATAATATAAAGAGTGTGGGTCCTAGGGTAGAACCTTGAGCCACTTCTTTATACACTGGGCGAATTGTTGACGATTGGTTGTTGATATTCACATAAATATATCTATCCGTTAAAAACGAAGTGATAAGACTTAGCGTAGGACCGCGTATTTCGTATGCATATAACTTGTCACTCATGAACTTGGCGTCCACTGTGTCAAACGCGCACGAAAAGTCAAAAAATAAATTCTTGAATCTTGGAGGCGTTCACTTCGTGGTACATTTTCAATTTCGATATAAAGAAAACACTTAACTTTTTATACCACTTTTATTTTACTTTACGTGACTAGTTTCAATTACACGGTAATCATTATCAAACTGAGTACTTAAAATACGAAATACAAAGGTATATATACTAAAATTAGAACGCTTCAAAAAGAGGGGTGCAGATTAGGTCAACCTGGTCGTTCAGGATGGAAATTCCCGGATTAATTTTTGCCTTGTGAATTTCAAGGGCTTCCAGTAAATCCATTGTTCTACCTTTTTCGGTGAGATGGATTACTGAAAGTACATCCTTGCCGAAATTATGGTTTGATTCTAACAGATGATTTGAAAAGGTTGAATTATTATGTTTTAAATTGTATGATCTAAGATGTTCTTTTAATCTAATTTGAAAATTACGACCTGATTGTCCTATGTACAATCCTCCACAATCTGGACATGTTAAACTGTAAATTCCTGACTTGTACATACTATTTATTGGTGTTTTTGCATTAAAAATTAAATTAGAGAGTTTGGTGTTGGATCTAAACACAATGTCAACGTCTCGTTTTTTAAAAATATTTTTAATTTTTGAACTTATTGTTCCAAAGAAAGTTAATATTTTATATGATTTGTTTTCTGTGGCTGGATTGGTAGCATATATGTAATTTTGAATTTGTTTTCATTGAAATTTATTAATTAATTTGGATGTAAGTGATTCTGGATAGCCATTATTAGTAGAAATTTGTTTTATTGTATTGATTTCTTTTATTGTATTGATTTCTAAATAAACTTGCCACCACATTCCTTGGTCCATATTTGTGTTGATCATCTTCATTAGGTCTATGGTTGCAGTCTCTGTCGATTGCCCTTCAAGGAATCCATGTTGATTTGGCTTTAGTATTTTCTCCTTGTCTATAAATTTCCAGAGCCGCTTTAATGTAATTTTCTCGATTACTTTTGAGAAACAGCTTAAAATTGCTACCTGTCTATGGTTTTCTACTTCATCGCAGCTTCCTTTTTTGTGGATTGGGATGAGTCTTGCAGTTTTCAGTGTTTCGGGGAAAGTTCCAGAAGTAAAACATGAATTTACTAAATAGGTTATGGGTGAAACCATCTCGTTTACTACCGATTTTAGAATGTTGGTAGTTATTCCATCGTTCCCAGCACTTACGTTCTTTAGTTTCATAATTACTTCTCCTACTTCTTCAATCTCCACGGGTGCCAGAAACATTGTGTTAGAAATTGGAGCTGGTGTTGTGCATTCTGTTGATATGCGGTTTCCGAGTAGGGTATTTAATTTCTTGGTGGCCACTGTAGAAAAGTATTCTACAAATACTTCGGGTGTGTTTACTGGTAGGTTTAGTTTTTTTCCTTCGAGGGTTTTTACGTTAACGTTAATAGATTTTTTTTGTTTTACCGATATTTTCATTGATTATTGACCAAATCCTTTGCTGCTTGTTTGAAGCTTCCTCTAATTGCGAAGCGACGTAATTCTCCTTAGAAATTTTTATTAGTTGTTTAAGACGTTTTTTTGCTACTCTATAGTCATTGTTTAATTCTGGCAAATTTAGTGTAGTTTTTAGGTGAAATAGTTCTTTTAAGTTCTCGCTAGATTCTGTTATATTAACATTTATCCATGGGTTCCTTCTTTTTAGTGGCTTTTCGTTTGTTTTTATGTTTATTTTCGTTAGTGGGTAGGCTTTCTCAAAGTGGAGTAGAAAGTGTTTACGTTGTCCGATTCGATAATACTCCAGTTTACATTTCCTAGTTCACTTTTCAGTGTATTTATATTATGTTGATTTATTTTCCGTTTAATTATTACTGTTTCTTTAGGTTTGGTACGTGCTGGATTATCTAGATTTAGAGTTATTAGCTGGCCAAGATGGTCGGATAGGTGAAGGTTAATATTGCCTACTTCTAGTTTGTCGTGTGGCCATATAGCCACCGCAAAGTCTATTTGGGATGCAGAACGACCTCTAGTTGTTGTTTCTATTCTCGATGGTTCGTTTAGCTTATTTGTTAATCTAAACGTATCAAAGAGATCATCTGACTAAGGACAAATATAAAGTAACCACGCATGACTTACTCAGCTTACGTCCAATATGCCATACAAACCCCCATAAGCAGCAGGCTTTTAAAACAATTTTTTACAGATATGTGATCTAAAGGAGAGTTGTACATCGAAAATTACGCCCAAATCTTTAATTTCAATAACTCGTTGCAATATGGTAGAATCAAGTTGGTATATACAGGGTGCCCGGATTTCGTAGGGACAATATGGGCCACTTCTGCATTTGAAGAGGTAGAGAGATCGTCAAATTAGCAAAAAGGTGCAGGTTCGAGAGCTTATTAAAAATCCACCTCCAAATCCCACTTGTCATGACCCAATTCTTCAAAATAAAAATAAAAACAAAATCTCCTAATTTCTTTCATTTGCCGTAACTTTTCTTCTACCCAAGATATCGAGATGCGGTTTAAACTGATTTGTATGGCAATTTAAACACTTTCATTAGCACTTCGTAAAACCAATTTTATTTGTGCAAATGTCTAGTAATCTAACCTAACCTCCAAATTTTAAATTGGTACCGCGCAATATTTTTTGCTTTTTTAAAAGGGTATTTTTTTCTGAATACAATGATGTATTACATGATATGGAAACTTTTTTAAAATTAAGTATGCCGGAAGAACAGTAGATGGTAATAAAACAAAATTTATTTATAACAAGTAACTATCATACGTACACAACTACAAAAACGATAAACGATAAATTACTCAAATAATCCACTTTCATTGGCACTTCGTAAAACAAATTTTATTTGTGCAAATTTTTAGTACTCTAACCTAACCTCCAAATTTTAAATTGGTACCGCGCAATCTAAGATCAAAGATGTACAATAAGAATAATACAGAAAAGGAAGAATTAGTTTTAAATAGTGTCAATGTGGATACGTGTGTTTCTTCTAGAGAAATTTCGCAGTCTAGGTGTGCCAAAGAGATTTTGAACAAACACAACTACAAGTGTTATAAATTTAAACCATCTCAAAGATTAAGACCTGGAGATGCAAAAAGAAGACTGCACTTTTGCAACTGATATTTGGGCCAAGTGAACACAAATCCCAATTTCAAGAATATTGTTTTGTGGACAGATGAAACTATGTATGCCAATTGTAGTATGTTTAATAGACATATTAAGCATTACTACTATCAAACTAACTTACAGCGGACTCTTCCAGTTCGAAAACAAGTTAGATTCGGTTTCAATGTTTGGTGTGGTATAATAAATAATAGATTACTAGGCCCCATTATTTAGAAGAGTTGTCATTGGAGACTTCTAGACGAATATGGTTTTAACAGGATGGCTGCCCTTCGCATAATGCTCGTATCGTTATGGACTATTTAAAAGAGCGACTTAATGATAGGGAATTACAACTAATGGAACTGTACGTTGGCCTACAAGTTCACCTGATTTGGCTCCATGTGATACTTTTTTATGGGGAACTGTTAAAAATAAAGTCTATGGTCGTACATACAACAACGTTGAAGAATTGCAGGAAGCAGTACTGGAGACATTGCGCAATATTAATGGCAATACTATCCGTAAAGTAATTAATATAATAACAATTGTGGATTATTTAAGTAATTTATCGTTTATCGTTTTTGTAGTTGTGTATGTCTGACAGTTCGTTGTTATAAATAAATTTTGTTTTATTACTATCTACTGTTATTCCGGCATACTTGATTTTAAACCAGTTTACATATCATGTGATATATCATTGTATTCAGAAAAAAATACCCTCCTAAAAGGGCCAAAAATATTGCGCGGTACCAATTTAAAATTTGGAGGTTAGGTTAGATTACTAAACATTTGCACAAATAAAATTAGTTTTACGAGGTGCCAATGAAAGTGTTTAAATTACCATACAAATTAGTTTAAACCGCATCTCGATATCTTGGGTAGAAGGAAAGTTACATCAAATGAAAGAAATTAGCAGATTTTGTTTTTATTTTTATTTTGAAGAATTGGGTCATGACAAGTGGGATTTGGGGATGGATTTTTAATGAGCTCTCGAACCTGCACCTTTTTGCTAATTTGACCATCTCTCTATCTCTTCAAATGCAGAAGTTGCCCATGCTGTCCCTACGAAATCCGGGCACCCTGTATATATTCTTTATACAACTTAGATCTATGAAACAATATAGTATAACATTTATCAACATTTAAGAATAAATCATTTTCATAACACGAATTTGCTAATGCTATCAATGTCCTCTTGAAGATCACAACAATCATCTAAAGTATCAATAATCTTAAACAGCTTCAAATCGTCCGCATACAATAGTCATTCAGATCTTTTAATCACGTTCACGATATCATTAATAAATAACAAAAAGAGAGCTGGCCCACAGTGAGAGCCTTAGGGTACACCGGAAGTTACTTTGAAGTAAGCAGATTTAAAAATTTTGACCTTTATACACTGAGTGCGATTTACTAAAAAAGAACTCAGCCACGACACAATACTTGAAAAACCCAGCTCACTTAACTTAATCAAAAGCACAGAATGATTCACTGTCGAATGCCTTAGCAAAGTCGGTATATATAAAGTCAACTTGAAGATTTTTTTCTAAAGCATTCGACTGAAAGTCCCGATACAAAAATAAATTAGTCACTGTCGATCTCCCTGACAAAAATCCATGCTACTTATCCGTAATTATGTCCCGGCTCATCCAAAGAAGTTGTTGAGTGATGGTTTCATCTAATAGTTTCGGAATTATCGACTGTAAGCACACTCCACGGTAATTTTCTATTAGCTTCCTGTCTCCAGCCTTAAATATTGGATGAACAAAACTTCTTTTCCAAATATCAGGGAAAACACCTTTGTTAATTGATCTTGAACATAAAATATAAATAGGGTTCACTAATGTAAAAGCACACTTTTTTTAGTACGTAAGCCGGAACTTCATCGGGACCCGTTGCATTATTTTGTTGTAAAAATGAGGTAAGCAACCATTCTCGATCAATGTGTAACTTGGAGTTATACACTTGCTCCTTGACAACAACGGTATAATTCTCCATAATGCGAGGAGGAACATAAACCGATGAAAAATAGTTAGCAAAATGTTCTACAATGCTATTGCCATCACAAGCAGCTGCATCCTTGTAATACATCACACTGGGGAGTTCACCTTCTTTTTTGAAATCATGAACATAAGTCCAAAACGTTTTGGGATTAGAACTTATTGCGGATTCGACCGTAGTAAGATAACAATGAAAAAGTTCAGTATTAAGCTGTTTACATCTAGATCTAAGTTGATGAAAAATCTGATAGTCATCAAGACACCCACTCGTTTTGTACTTAATGTGCGCCTCCTTTTTCTTTTTAATTCATTCTTTTAGGTCTTTATTAATCCATCTAGGGAATTCATCATATTTATCAGTGTATTCAGTATGTATTTAATTGGAACATATCGATTTATGCCTGTATAAACTATATCATGAAAGAGTGCTGTAGCAGCGTCCAAGTCCAATACATTTAGAAAAGTCCAATCAATAGTACTAAAAAACAGATTTAGATTTACGAAATCCGCCAAGTGGTATACACATTTTTTGCTGTAGGTCTTCAGTTGATGAAAATTAGCGCAGTTTACAATAATATTATACGCAAAATGATGATCAGTCGGTATAGAGAAAGGGGCATCATCGATAGATACATTAGGGCCAGCAATATTACTAAAAACTAAGTATAAGAATACATTACGAGAATTGGGTATGTAATTTACTTGTTTTAAATTGAGAAAATAATACGAATTCAGTAATATATGAGCTGCAATATCTGAGTCTTTAAGAGAGCTGTAAACAATACCATTACCGTCCCATTTTATGTTTGGAATATTGTAATAGCCCCAAATAAAATATTTGTGGTCATCGTAATCATATACTAAATTTTCTAATGCAGCACGGTGATTATTATAAATCTCAGATACAGATCCAGGAGGAATATAGACGGCACCAAACACATATTTATTTGTACCAATCTTAACCGAAATAAATAAATGATCAATTGAATTATCACCCAATATTTTACAAAAAGAGAAATGTTTCTTGACGGCGATCAGGACGCCACCCCCATGATAATCGCCAGTTTCATACCTGTCAGACCTGTATACAATGTAGTTATCGAAGCGTAACATTGAACTGGAAATATTTGAGTGTAACCACGTTTCTGCTAAAATGATTACGTCGAAATCATGACTGTTAACTAACAGCATAATATCCGAAATTTTTGTAAGAATTCCAACAACATTTTGAAAATAAACTAATAGTTTTTTGACGAGTTATTTGAAGTTTTTTCATGGTTTCCTTTTGAAATATAGGGAGTATCATTACGGTACCGAATTGTAAAATCTGATTCACCGTTCTCTAATCTCGAATTTAATTCCTCTTTAATTTGTTTGAAATATTGACGTTGGTTGAATGTTTTATCTCTCCAAAAGCGAATTGGTGAATTCTTATTACTCACAGTAGAGGCCTTAACTGCGGTCACATCATCAAAAATCATTTTAACGGTCTTACATAACCATACTTTTTCGCGCCAATTCTTACAATTTTTTTGGGTCGTGTCGATATGTTCAGGGGAATAAATCTTTTATTAACTTCTTCTGAGTCATGTGCTATTCTATCGTTAATGACAGCCGCTGACGATTCAGGTACGTTGTATACAATAAGGTTATTTTTTCTTAATTTACGTTCTTCAAGTTCACCGATAACGGACTCCATAGAGCTTGGACAATTGTTCAAACTTGATTTTAAAGAATCTATTTCAGGTTTATTAGAATTTTCCAGAGCTTCTAATTTTTGTAATCTAATTTCGACATCTTCCAATTTAGAGTTAATTTCCGCCTTGGCCTTATTAATTTCATTTACTATTATTTGCGTTATTGTGGTTACCGAAAAACTTGAAGTATCTGAGGAACAACGCTTACACACCCACCGATCTCCAGGAGAAGGCAAATCATTCAGTTTTAAATCAGTGCATTTATTATGAATGTCTGTTACATACTCCTGTACATCTTAAATAAGGGGTAGCTGGTGTAACTGCTTTATTACAGTTCCCGCAATAATTAACCATATTGAAATATTTAAATTAAATTTAGGTTGAAAATATAATTTTAAAAGAATAGAACAGGGTTAGACATTGGACACTTTATCACACCGAGGGGTCCGTCACGGTGACTAACACATATAAACAAACTTGGTAAACTAGACTACGGAAGGGATGTCAAGATAGGATGGTTTATAAGAATTATAAGTAAATATTCAGTGCAGATCGAGTTGCGGGCCATCTAAAAGATTTGTCCTTTAAATGTACCCGTGTATTATTTTTCTTCCCTCTCCCCAAAACAACGAACAAGAGTTCGTTCTCGACCCGCAAAGAGGACGCTACCCCAATTCTTTAGGGATCTACCCACACGACGCCCAAGAAGACTGACGAACAGGTGAGTCCTTTTACCCTCTAAGTCCTCCCATCTTTTGGGTGCCGTAATTCGCTTTTCGCATTTTTCGCCCTATCGGTTATCTTTAATCGGATACCAAACAAAGTGGTCCTTCGGTACCGGATCTTTCTTAAAGTTAACTTGGGGTTTCTAAATTGTCGTTCTCAAATTCACATTTTCACAAATGGCGGATTTATGCATTCGCACATTTTTTTAAACGGGAGTTTATAGTTCTCTCATTTAATTTAAGAACCTGTGCACAAATCGCATACGTTCTTCCTCATTGTATGTTTCCTCTCTCCGTCCTCACCCCACTACGCTACGGCCCAGGTCGCGTACTCTTTCCGCACTCCGCATAGTAGCGCACTCGATCGGTCAGCTGCTTTGGTGTTTTGCGACAATGCCGAACGAAGATGCACAAAAACCTCCTTCCCGTGAGGACGCGAAAACATTTAAAATGCTCACTGGTCGCAGAGACCGTCTGTGGACTCAGTTACAATTATGTTATAATTTAATTAGGAAATTGCCGCAAAATTATATTTTTTTTTCAAACTCGTGTTAAGCACTTAGAAACAACTCGCGTGGAATTTTGCAATATTCTTGATCAGCTGGATGCCTTGTCAATTGATCACCAGGATTTTCAGTTGGATACCGGTCAATTAGCAGCTTCCTTTGACGATTTGTATTTCATAATTGTATCAGAATACAATGAACGCGTATCTTCACAAACGGTCGTGCAAGATGTCTCTGCCGATCCACCAAAAAGGAATCGTGTTCGTTTTCCGGAAATTCATATAAATAAATTTGATGGTTGTCGGGAAAAATTCCCTGCATTCATTGCACTCTTTAATAATTTAATTCATAACGCTGACTTTTCAGATGTTGAGAAATATTCATATTTGCTCGGTTATGTTGAAGGTAGCGCTCTACGATTAATTCAAACGGTCACATTTGCACCAGAGAATTACATCATTGCTTATGATTTGTTAGTCAAGCGGTTCACAAATAAGCGGCTTCTAGCGAATCACTATCTTTCAATTCTTTTGAACTTATCGTCTTTAAAGATGGATTTATTACCGATACAGCAAGGGTTTGTGGATACTCTTCAAACCAATGTAACTTCACTTCTATCCCTCGACATTTCTAAACTCGATGATTATATTCTACTAGAATATTCACTGCGTCTCCTAGATCTTAAAACTCGCAAGGAGTTTGAGACTAAATTCTTCGAAGAAGAATTTCCAACTCTTAACGATTTATTTGGGTTTTTGCGAGATAAATGTGCTGTGTCGGAGCTTATTTCTACTCTATCTACGTTACCTAACAAAGTTATTTCACAATCTAATGTCAAAGTCACAACAAGCAAGCGTGTTCATATGGCTGTACACAACTCAGATCCTAATAATGTTAAGATCTCGTGCTCTATATGCACAGGTAACCACAAGATGATTAAGTGTCCAACATTTATTGATTCATCTCCACAACGGCGCTGTGATTTGGTTAAAAAACATAGGCGTTGTTACGGGTGTATAGGTAATCATACCAAAGCAGACTGTACTTCAAAGGGCTCGTGTAGATTATGTGGAAGTACGTCACATAATACACTATTACACATCGATCATGAACAGTTACAAAACTCAGCGAATTACTCAACAGACAACAAAGAAAGTCCTGTTGTCACCGAAACTGCCACTACTTCGGCATCGGTGTCATTTGCTAATGCCAGTTCACATTCACTTACCCTCTTAGGCACCGCACAAGCACGAATACTGAGCGCCTCGGGGCAATGGTACTATTGCCGGATTGTGCTTGACCCTGGCAGTCAAGTTAATTTTATCACCACAAGTTTGTCCGATCGATTAGGTTTAGCTCGTTCGAGATGTCCGTACTCCCTTAATGGCATCGGACAAACTACACTTGGTCGTGCTCAAGGATTTGTAAATTGTAACATCGCACCATTTAATTCGGTGGAACCTAATACTAAATTTGACGCGGTAGTTCTTCCACGCATCACTGCTGATTTACCTAACATTCCAGTCTCGTCTGAACTGAAGTCTCGTTTCTCTGATTTGAATTTAGCAGATCCTCATTTTGACAAACCGTCAAAAATCGATATCTTACTGGGCGTTGGCGCAGTACTGGATATTACTCCTTCTTCATCATTAAGGGTACGCCTAGTGCGTATCTTACTACACTAGGTTGGGTAATCATGGGTTACCTTCCCTACCACGATTATTCCACAGAAATAGCTATGAACTCATTGCTTGGTCATATTCAAGACCAATCGTCATTGGATGCAACGCTTCGCTCGTTTTGGGAGAGCGAAGAGATTTGTTCAAATTCACACTCTTCTCCGGAAGAGGATGCATGCGAGAAGCATTTTCGTGACACTATTACTCGCGATATAGATGGTAGATACATAAGTCGATTGCCATTTAAGAACGGATCTCACCCGCAGTTCGGTTCAAATAGAGATCAAGCCCATACTCGTTTTAATAAGCTCGAATTACGCTTTAAGCGGGATCCTCGTTTTCACAAGTTATACTCAGATAATATTCGTGATTATGTCTCTCAAGGACATTTAATACCAGCTACTACTAAGGTCCCGTATATATTAACACATCATGGTGTCATCAAAGATAGTCCATCGGATACATCAGTCCGGGTTGTATTTAATCCAACGGAGAAAAACAATCAAGGCATTAGTTTAAACGAAACTCTGCTCAGTGGTCCAAAACTACAATCTGACATTGGGCAAATTATTACACGTTTTCGTATTCCTCAGATTGCACTCACGTGTGATATACGACAAATGTTCCGGGAAATTAAATTGCATCCAGAGGACCATTGCAACCAACATATATTTTGGAGATTTTCTTCCGATGAACCCGTTAAAGAGTGGGAGCATACTCGAGTTATTTTTGGTGCAACGTGTAGTCCTTTTCTGGCGCAACGAACAATTCAAAAATTAGTTGAAGATGAAGGGGCTCGTTTTCCACTCGCTGTAGCGGCGCTACAATTCGGTATTTACATTGATGAAATTTTGTGGGGTGCCGATGATGAATCGACTGCATTCCTTTTACGCAATCAGTTAATTGAACTTTTAAAGCTTGGAGGATTTGAATTGGGAAAGTAGGCAAGTTCCAACGATTTTGTTGTTAGGCAAGATAGCTGCATTTCTCAGAAACTACCCACATCCAGGTCTACGATCAAGATACTAGGGCTATGTTGGGACCCTAAACTTGATAATTTTCACTACATTGTTCATCCGTCCAGTGATACACCCTTTAAATGAGGCACACTTTCACGTATAGCTCGCACATATGATGTAAATGGGTACCTCAGCCCATTTATAATTACTCTCAAGATTTTGATGCAGCAATTATGGTTGTTAAAACTTGATTGGGACGATACTTTGCCTGTTAATATTTTAGATCAATGGAATCGTATTTTAAGGGAATTATCGCTCATAGAGAAAATCTTAATCCCAAGACGTATACTTTCGGTAAATTTCGGGCACGCTCGCCTGATAGGATTTTCAGATGCAAGCACTAGAGGCATGGCTGCTGTGATTTATCTACGCATTGAACTTGAACAATCAGTTAGCGTGAGTTTGATAGTAGCAAAATCGCGTGTTGCTCCACTTAAAACATGGACTATTCCAAAACTTGAATTAGGTGCTGCATGGCTGTTGTCTAAACTTTTGGGTTCGACAACTTCTTCCTTCTCATCGATAAAAATGCTTCCACCAATTTGCCTGACGGATTCGTCCACGGCTCTTGCTTGGATACGCAGATCACCTCATCTGTTAAAAACGTTTGTCGCCAACCGGGTAGCACAAATCCACGAATATTCTCCCGAAGCTCAATGGAGACATGTTCCAGGGATTCAAAATCCCGCGGATCATGCGAGTCGTGGGTTATTGCCCTCTGAACTGGTTGATTGCAAAATGTGGTGGCAAGGACCAGATTTCCTTCATAAACCCTTAACAGAATGGCCAACAGATATAGTTGAACCACGATCGGAGTTACTGGAAACCAAAGGTATAACGCTTTTCTCACAGCTATTGTCCATTGACAAATCAGTCTTTGATGAACTTTTCAATCGTATTTCAAACCTCAGTAAAATACAAAGAATTTTGGCTTATGTTAGGCGCTATGTCCATAATTTGAATGCCAAAATAATCCCACGCTATAATACAAAACCTCTTCTTGGGCCACTCACTGGACAAGAATATCAGGATGCTCTGCATTTAGCTGCGAGGATCACTCAATTTCAAAACTTAAGTGCAGACATGCAATTGCTAAATAATGGCAATTTATGCTCAAAACGATATCGTAGTTTGTCACCCTTTCTCGACTCCCATGGTCTTGTCATGGTGGGGGGGTCGTTTGAAACATTCCAAACTACCACAAGGTAGTCGTCATCCAATTCTTATACCATCTCACAGTCGATTGTCAACATTGCTAGTTGACCATTTCCATTTATATTCGGGTCACGGGGGTCCACAACTTGTTCAATCTCTACTCCATCGTAAGTTTTGGAAACCGTCGGCCAGGAATTTGATTAGACAGCGTATCTTTCGTTGCCTCATTTGCTACCGATTTAAAGCGCATCCCATTTAACCGAGTATGGCTGATCTTCCCTCCTTTTGTATGCAACCTTCTCAGATTTTTAGTCACACCGGTATTGACTTCGCTGGGCCATTTCTGGTCAAAGCTTCTGCGACTAGAACAACCCGAACAGTAAAATGCTATTTAGCGTTATTCATTTGTATGGTGACTAAAGCCCTTCACCTGGAGGCCGTCACTAGTCTTACCACTGATGGGTGTCTTGCCGCCTTAGATCGTTTCACCGCTCGTCGAGGTCTTCCTACTCACATATATTCAGATCAGGGACGTAATTTTAAAGGTGCAGCAAGAGAGATCTCTCAAATAACACAATTTCTTAATTTGTCGGATGAAAAGTTATCACATTATTTGGCATCTAGAAATATTAAATGGTGTTCTAATCCTCCATACGCACCCAATTTTGGTGGTTTATGGGAGGCAGGAGTGAAATCCTTCAAGCATCATTTTAAACGCATTATCGGAGATCAAATATTATCATTTGAAGAATTCATAACGGTAATAACCCGTGTTGAAGGAATCTTAAACTCACGCCCTCTCTGTAGCATTTCTAATTTACCAGAAGATGGGTTTGATTATCTTACCCCAGCGCACTTCTTAATCGGTGGTCCGATTCTTTCACGACCAGAGCTGGACCTATTAGATGAACCTCAAAATAGACTGAACAGGTGGCAATTGACCAGGCAGCTTGTACAGTCGTTTTGGAAACGTTGGAGCAAAGAGTACCTTCACACTCAATTAATTCGACCCAAATGGGTTTCAGATCCACACACGGTCTCAATCGGAGATGTTGTATTCTGGTACAGTCCTGGAATGCCACTTACACAATGGCCGAAGGGGCGTGTTATCAGTTTGCTACCTGATGCGGATGGAGTGGCGCGGGTTGCGCGTGTTCGGACGGGCGCAGGTGAGGTACTGCGACCTCTCAACAAGATAGTCCCTTTACCTCATCATTAACTTTTCCCTTTTCATTTTTTTTTTCATTTCAATCTCCATTTTCTCATATTTTTTTTTTATTATCCAGCTCATTTGAATTTATTATTATTCCCTCTCTCTCCTTAGCTCACAGTAGAGAGAATTCTATTTTGTAAAGATTTTGGTTTTTTTCTTTGCAAATGCTTCATTTGGGTGGGGGGGGGGTATGTTCAGTGCAGATCGGGTTGAGGGCCATCTAAAAGATTTGTCCTTTAAATGTACCCGTGTATTATTTTTTTTCCCTCTCCCAAAAACACAAGAGTTCGTTCTCGACCCGCAAAGAGAACGGACGTAAACAATGTTCGGACGTATCGTCACCGCCACCGGCTATCTCAAATAGTTTAGTACACGTACACAATCGCCTCCGGCTACTCTCAGGACGCTACCCCAATTCTTTAGGGATCTTCCCACACGACGCCCAAGAAGACAGACGAACAGGTGAGTCCTTTTACCCTCTAAGTCCTCCCATCTTTTGGGTGCCGTAATTCGCTTTTCGCATTTTTCGCCCTATCGGTTATCTTTAATCGGATACCAAACAGTAAATTAAACGTTTTAAATTGTTAAAAATATAAATATAAATATATATCCAAAAATTGAAGTCCAATGACAACTTTTTTCTTTTAATATTCAGATAAAAACCAATATCAGTCGATATTGAGCCTCGGGAATCGGGCGAATTAAATTAAATTTTCAATGACATTGCTTGGGTCAAAGTTAACACACTATACAGTAGCTAATAATATACAAATGCTGATATAGGAAAACTTCTACAGAAAATCCCCAACACTATCAATATAAACACATCTACACATCTACACTGCTCAGCGATCGATCGAGTTTTTGATATTGCTTCAGTTACATCTTCTACAGTGACAGCATTAAAAAAACGAGGTGTTAGTTGAATTACCATGATCTGGAGTGCATGAATTTGAAAAGGTTCCGTTAAAATTATTGTTTTTTTGAGTCATAACATTTGTTGAAAATAATTTTCCAAAATGGTTTGATATTTCATTTTTGTCTGTGACATTAGTACCGTTTATTACAAATGTGTTGGGATTGTTTGGTGATCCATTTTTAGTTTGACTGTATTTTTTTACCTTCCAAGTTGTTTTTAAACTATTTGTAGAGTTTGATATCAAATCTGAGTAGTATTATTACGGGATGGAATCGCATCCGTCAATTCTTCCCGTTTTTCTTCTTTTTATTTTAATTACTTACCCGGTTTCATTGCAGGCAACATAAGTAGCACCTGCGCGCGGATCGAATCCGATCGCCGCCGTAATTTCTTCATTAGTATTTCATTTCCGGATTAACTTTCGTTAGTGGCGTGGAATCGGGTGCATCGTGTATGTATATTTTCGAAAGAAAGTTGGCTGTGTAGTAGCCGTCTCTGAGTGCAGTTGCATCCAACCTCGTCAGCTGTGTTGTGTTAACCGCGTTGAGTATTGGAACCATGATGTAATTATACATGGTGTGTACAGATCGACGCGGTTTCTTTCTAGAATCATCCCTTTTTGTCAGATTTTCGTCCCGACGCTCCCAAGGTTACCAACCCTGAAAAGAATTTCAGTTTTGTCTATAAAGTCGGTATAAATAATGACGGCATCTTTGTTGCACTCGCTCCTTATATTATGCCGAACTTTTCAATGACAAATATCTTAATAATTATTTAAGTACATTTTTACAGTTGTAAAAGGTTCATACGAAAGCTACTTTATTTATGATTAAATGAATTCATGAGAAATAAATTATATAATTAACATATTTATTCCCACATATTTTTGAAAAACAGTTTCGTATAATTAGAAATATCGTTTGGTAATAAATGAAGATACTTGTTAGAATTAAATAATACTAATAACAATAATGTATACAAAGTAATCTGAAAGTTTTATGAACAAAGGAAATACTTCAGAATACTTGAAAACACAAAATGTTTTATTTGAAATGTTACATAATTTTATGATCGATCATAAATAATTAAATTTCAATGAAAATTCACAACAGTTACGCAGATATATTCATTTAATGTCATACTTACAGCAAAATCTACCAATACCAAAATATTTACAATACATAGTTGAGATGTGGATCACAAGATGTGGAGCCATTATTCATCTCTTTCAGTAGTCAATAATGTTACCATTTATAAATAAATACAGGGAAACCTTTTAATGTACGATATTCTGCAGTTTTTGTCTTATGGATCAAATAAGTTAATTAATAATAAATACAACTCAAATATATGGGTTTAATTTTCAACTGTACAATATATACCATATGTATGAAAATTATTCAGATAAAGGGTGGTTTTGTATTTCGGAACGTACGTTGCAGGTTTGATACGTCGCATTACGTCTTCGCCACCAGTTGTTAAAAGTAAGGTTAAGCTAATCTAAATGAGGAGTCTGCTGCAAAAAGGAGGTAACTCCAGTTTTTGGCGAAAATGAGGTTAATATACTACATTACGAAATAGACCATTGCGCATCGTTTGATGCAACAACGACGTAGCTTCACGTGATATTAGGCAATTTATAATATTTTTTAGCTGTTTGGTGCAAAAACGAGATAACTCCGGAGTTACCTCGTTTTTGCACCAAACGTTATTAATAGTTGCGCATGACAGTTGAAATAAATTCTTATCATCGCAGTGTGCCGGTGTGCATCATACACTGGTATCGTGAACACCTTTACATCTGCACGTTGTGTGTGTAATAAGTTTTAAAACAGTACGAACAATGAGCGATTTACGTGACGAAGAACCTTTTAGTGCAGATTATTCAGATAATTCTGAACCCAGTGATGGTAGTGAAAACTGCAATGAAACTGAAAGTAAGGTTATACCTGAAATACAAAATCGATCTAAGATTAAGAAAAGAAGGACCAAATCTGAACTGAACTGGAAAAGAAATGTAAAGAAGAAGCAGTTGGCATCGGGCGAAGCTTAAACAAGTAATTCAGGTAAATTTTTCAGACCTGTAAGAACAGTCGGTGTAGATTGCCGATGTAGAAAGAAGTGTTACGAAAAAATTAATGAAAGCAGTCGAAAAACGATTTTACGACAATTCAACGAGATGGCTGACAAAATTAGACAAGACCACTCGTTCTCGTCCAATGAATAATAATGGATAACCGCGACAGGCAACATATAAGTATAGAATAAGACTGGGAACATTACTAATAGATGTTTGTAAAACGGCATTTTGTCATATACATGGTATATCCAAGAAACGTGTAGAGCTGCTAGCAACACATATGCATTCCCAAAATATTATAACAGCAAAACGCGAACGGAGGGGAACGCACCACAATAGACCCAATGCTATTCCAGAGCGGCTCATCAATCAAGTAGATCTCCACATCAAAAGTTTTCCTAGAAGAGTTTCCCATTACAGCAGGAATAAAAATTATAGAACTCGCTATCTATCCCCTGATTTAAATATCAAGCGAATGTATGAGTTATAATTAGAAAAACACGAACCCGACATGAAAAAGTTGTTAGATGAAAGAAAAGAAAAAACGGTTGATTACAAACCAAAAATAACGTATGATTTTTATTTTCGTTACTTTTCGTTGGGGGGGGGGGGGTGCGTAGCCCATAAAAATTACACTCAAATCCTACAAAATCAACGCGCTAAAAAACCTGCAACAACAACCACAACAACTAAGGTTAATGCACCCGCTTCTTCTCCTTCTTTAACAAATTCTGATTTTCCGGCCTTAAAATCAAAAACAACTCCAAATTCCAGTCAAAATTACAGGACCTCGTATGCTGCTGCAGCGAGAAGCCAGTCATATGTAAATGAGGTGCCTTAAGGTGCAGGGTGCATAGTGAAAATGTACCCAATCCGGCCCCACCCAAAGTATTATGCTTTGATTATCAGCAGAATGTTCCTCTACCAAAAGTTGCATCAGGAGATGCATTTTACCTACTCCAGCTTTGGCTCTTCAATTTTTGTGTTTATTCTGGCAAAAAAGGTGTAGCTCATTTTCATGTTTATGATGAAACTGTAGGAAAGAAAACCCCTAATGAACCTATTAGCTTTCTAAACCATTATATGGAAAATATTTTGGATAAAAATGTGGACACCCTTTTTCTATTTTCAGATAACTGTAGTGCCCAAAATAAAAACCGCTCAATGGTGCAGTTTCTGATTACTTTAGTAAAATGTAATCGATTAAAAAAAAATAATTCACAGATTTCCAGAGCCAGGGCACAGTTTCCTTCCTTGCGACCGTTGCTTTGGTCAGGTCGAGAAATCGCTAAGGAAACTAGAGTAAGTACACCTTACACAAGAATACATACAAATAATAATAATAATAATAATAATAATCTTTATTGTCAATAGCTTTGCAGCTTTACACTTGTCAGTTTACATTTACTACATACTACTATACTTATACTACCACATATATTAATTAAAATTCAATTATATTAAAAGATAGGATGATGTAATGGTATAGCATTTTGTTTTTGATTTCCTCACTAGTGCTGATAATGGATAAAATTTGTAATAAATAAAGCATTAAAATTAAAACTGAATAAAATAAAATCGAAGTTGACTAAAATTACGACCAGATGGTTTAAAATAGCAATAAATAATTAAAAAAAATAAATAAATATGAACAGTACGCATAACAAATAAATTAAAACTTTAAAATCCAACACATTAAAATATCAGAACCTAAAATGTAAAATCTATTTCTGGGTTTAAAAATTCATCCCAGCTGTAGTATGCTTTCTTAAGAAGATATTGTTTTATTTGCTAATGAAAAAGAGTTCTCGGTTATTTGAAATTGTTGCTATTGAACAAAGCCAGATAAGAAATTTTGTTCACGAAAATGTTATAATGTGCCCATTATTTAATTCTATGGGCAGCATTAATGGGGTACATTTAACACTCAATTTCTTAAACACGCATTTCCGTGTTTATTATGCTTATTAAACACGCACACGCACTTGCGTATTCAATAAGGTTATTAAACACGCTAATTCGCGCTTTAATTCACAGAATGCGATTTATGATAATATTTTGTTGACCCTGTTTAATACTGATTTTTTTTTCAATTGTAATTGTAATTACAACTTTAATTTCGATTTTAATTTTGATTTTGATTTTGTTTTTATTATTTTTAAATTTTGATTTTGATTTTAATTTTCGTGAACAAAGTATAGTGTACAACTCGCATATAATGGCTATTAATCACTCGAACGATTTGTTCCACTCGCCTACGGCTCGTTCCTCAAACATCATTCTCGTGATTAATAGCTATCATTATATGCTCATTGTACAATATACTATTGTTGAACTCATGCAACCGTATTTTAAACGCGTTGACATAAATAAAAATAGGCAACGGTTTAATATAAGCCAATACAAATTATTTTTTTTTATGATTCTGGCTGTAATGAAGGAATCCAATGCAGCAAATCTACCAAGATCCTTATATTAAACAGTTTTATTATTCATAAGTCGAGTGTAATACCTAACCTGGACCAAACTGTTCCTCTTCATGATGGAAAATTGCCATTAAAGAGCCTGAAATACGAAAACGTAATGCGTTTAGCTAAGAAATATGTTCCCGAGAATGACATTTGGTATTACTAACAACTTACATCCGAAGGATTGCCAAAAATTGAAGAAACTGAAGTTACAGACGACAATATTAACCAGTGACTTAAAATATGTTTATATTGTTCCTTTTATGTTTATCATTATTTTTTTGTATTAGGTTAAGATTATAATATGTTTGAAGTACTAAACTAAATAATTATATGTATTATTTTTATGTTTGTATTTTGTGTAAGGCATCTAAATTTCTTGTTATTAGGTATTTCTCATTTTCTTTTTAATATTCATTTACTGTACTTACTATGTTTTTTTATTAAAAATAACAAATAGGTACATAACGGACCAGATTAATCGGGTTTTAATTAAGAACGGTGCTCAAATTGACACCTTTGGTGGAACAACGTGGTAACTCCAATGAATTTTAATTTTGTTTCAGCTCACGGATACGTTTTCTGGTTAATTTTTAATTGAGAGGTATCTAAGTAGTCCTATTACGTCGGATACCAAATGGAAATTAAAAACTCTAAGTGCGTCTAGTGACAAACTGTTTTCTTCGATTTTCTCAAAAACACAATTAATGGAATTATCCCCTTTTTGCAGCAAGCTCCTCAATTGTCAAATAAAACTTGTGTGTACGGGATGTGAAGAACCGCCCTCGATGACCTCCAGCCAGCTCTTGGAGTCTGGTCACTATGAAACAGCACAAGAAACACACAAGATATCCATTACGGAAATAAGATTCAATGATGAAACGCTCGTGAAGTTTTGAGAATACCATGGTTAAATCAAAACTGACTTTTAATTGACAAAAAGTCAACAACGTGCTGAACTAATCTAAGACCGTGATTTTGTTTATCATGGTCATGCCTTATCTAAATATTTTTTATACATATGGTACATAGTAAATATAAAACTTCCGGGAATGTTCTAGTGTTCTTGCTAGTGTTCACATGCTCAATTAAAAAGTTCTGAATTAAACATTTCAAATATCACAAAAGTTCGCACATTGGTGTGATGTCAATAAGGATGTTTTATGTTTAGTTTTTATTATACAATTTTTTTGTAATCGGTTCCAATTGTTTATCAGATTCTTGTTAATAACTCATGAAGAATGCGTTATTGGAATGTACTACACAAAATTTCTTTAAATAAATATTGCCCTTTACGTTTTAAATGAAAATATTCTATGTATTACAAATATTTCTTTACATATCGTTGGCTTACAACCAAAACCAGATAAGTAAAACTTTTTCATTTTTAAGATATTTGCAGTTATGGGCCTAAAAGTCACTATACCAAGTACTGGCAAAACCATATATGTGTATCATAAATGGAAAACTCAAATACGCATATATACAGAATAGACTAGAATATTTTTGATGTAATGTTAAACTTCAATATCTAAAAACTGTAGAATTGTAACTTATCTGGTTTAGGGTTTAGGTTGTAAGCCAACGATATATGTGTATCTAAAATATAAACAATTACATACTTACTTTTCATCATTTCAAATAGCAGCAGTAAGACTTTGCAAGTGTGTAGACTTTGGATACATACATACATCATCATCAAATTGGGTAAAGTAAAACGCTTGTTTTGTTCCATAATTTTATTTTCAGTTGCCTGACACGTGTTTCGATCGGTTAGGATCATTTTCAAAGTTAAACTAATTTAATGTAATGAAATGTTACAATATATATATATATATATATATACAGGTAAGGCATGTTAATGGGGGGGTGAAATTACGGCGCTAATGATGTTGTCCGTGGTGATGATCTCGTGCTGGTTCATGGATCACCACGGACAACATCATTAGCGCCGTAATTTCACCCCCCCATTAACATGCCTTACCTGTATATATATATATATATATATTGTAACATTTCATTACATTAAATTAGTTTAACTTTGAAAATGATCCTAACCGATCGAAACACGTGTCAGGCAACTGAAAATAAAATTATGGAACAAAACAAGCGTTTTACTTTACCCAATTTGAAAATATGGTTCCATCAAGAAAGTAGCACAACAAGTATTCAGTACATCATCATCTTTATTCAGACTATACAATAGGTTGGATTAATATACAAAATATACAAAAAACAAAAAGGGTGTTAGTCCGTCTGGGCTATCGACCTGCGGTCTTTCTGCCCTTTTGGATACATATTTACAAATATTGTTTTTAATGCACACAGACATTACTTATCGATATAGGGAAAACATCAAAACACTAAGTTTACGAATGTAATACACTAAATTCATGAACATAAATATTGCCCACTTTAAATAACACATGTTGGTATACTATAATTTGTATTTATTTATATACACTGTACATTTGTACGTAATAATAACGTATTGGTTCAAGTAAAATGAAAAACGGACACAAAGGTTAGGCAAAATACAGAATAATAATATATTTTTCATATCTTATTAAATAATATAAACGTTGTTGAATCGTTTTTGATTAAGAAAGTTGTCCATTACTCGGCCGAATCATTTTGTCTACAGGTGACGTCCAATAAAATGATAGCAGTTTCATAGCTCCAATAAAATGATAGCAGTTTCATAGCTCTACAGGTTTTATCCAATGAAATGACGACGATTTTACTTTCTCAACAGTTTAGTTGTTACTACGGTTACCATTTGTTTATGTAAACACGTATACATAAACGTCACACTGTCTCCAGCTGAGTGCCGCAGCCGCAATTTAACAAAATGAAAACAGGACAATACGATAATATAAACAGAAAAATCTTTAGGTATTTATTTAATATGATACGAAAAAGTATAGTATTAAGCTCGTGAGCAAGTTGGCCATTGCCACGAGGGTGAAGTTTGCAACACGAGCCGTAGGCAAGTGTTGCAAACTTCACCCTCGTGGCAATGGCCATCTTGCTCACGAGCTTAATACTATACTATTATTGGTGTATCTTATAATATGATTACTGTTACATTCACAAACAATTAAGGACTTACTTGTAACACTTTCTTTTTTGGAAACAGCTTTCAATACCTGTCTGGAAACTCTTGGTCGTTCAACTTGCTCTAAAGATACAATTTGTATTTCTTGACAGAAACAGTAATGTCCCAATCATTAGCTTTACAAATAATTCTGATCTCACAATCAAATGCACATAGCATAGAGCAGATCCATTGCATCAATGAGTGATTTAAAATGTAAGGCCCACTATGTACAACAGTTTTTGTGATTACAATTTGATGGGATCAGGTGTTCAGATTTTTTCAGCAGGTGCGGTTCGTTTTTTAAAATTATGGGCATAAAAAATAAGATAATTGCTGAAAAACGGAAACAAAGAAACATCAAATACACTGTGGCTGCGCAATACATTTGAGGGCGAGCGAAAATAACACAATTATTTTACAATTAATAATTACAACTACACAATTAAACCAATTTTGTCACACGGATCAGTTCCTAACAAGAGGCACTTGGGGATCTTCGACAGGGTCCTTTGGAGTAAGTACCGGATGTACGGAGGGTGGTCCGGATGCTTCCGATGACCTCGCAGATAAGTAGCAATAGGTCAACACTTCCTGGCTCTCCGTCCTCATGTCGCCATAGATGTAAGGCGAGGAGGTTGCTATTTGAATCGTCCAGTACGGTAGAGACTGCCCTCCGGTACCTCTCCATCAGTCCTTCTTAGTAACCTCTTCCCGGTCCAGCATGATTTACATGAAAAATATAGAGATGTTAAGTAATAAATGGTAATTTATTACTTCAAAATCATTACAAAGTGTAGCTTTTGGAGGTAACTGAATTTCTCTAATTCTGCGGAACCTTCCGTCATGCGTTACCTCGCTAATGCAATTGTGACCATTGTTCTTGCACGATTCCACAATGCAGTGCACCATTTTGATATAAAATCGTATATCCACTGATTATAAAACAACTCTCACTTGTTTCACACAAAACAAAACAACACTTGAAACTAACCTACGACACGATGTGACCTTGCAGTCATGTGCGTAGAAAAAGAACGTTCTATGGATGCAATGAATCTGACAGTGAAGCTGTCATTCCAGTCGCACCACCTCTTTAACATTAGTCTTTAATTTATTTTCCGTTGACGATGGAGGGATCGTAGGGCAGATTTTCTGAAAAAGTGGGCGGGACCCTCACAATTCGTACACACCTTGTATAATTACATCATGATTGAAACCGCGGGGAAAGCTGCGAGGCATCGCCGAAGGCGGATTCAGAATTCCACGCGAAGTCACTCTCCGCCATCTTACATTTTTATCGGAGAAGTCAGGAGAGGTACGGAATTATTCCTTAAAGCCCCTCTCGCATTACGTAACAATTACGAAGATTCTAACGATGGTCTATTCGTGTTTGTAAAACAGGTTAGTCCACCAGGCTTCTTCGATGCAGGCATGTTCTTCGAGGCTACCATTTTCTTCATCTTTTTCTGTGATCTTCACGTGCCTTTCGAGTCATCTGGTTGTCATTGAGAGCTGTCAAGGCCCAGGACTCCTTATTGAGGGAGAGCGACAGCAGGACGGAATTAATAATCACGCCTTTTGAGATTATCCACCGGAGGGAAAAACCAGCGGAGGAATCCAGCTTTTTGCCCCCCCATTTATTTAAGCGATGACTGAGGAATTAACCTCATATAACTAGTGCGTGGGCGTACCATTTTTTTTTTAATTTAACAGTCTAGTTTCATATTAATTCAAATATTAGTTCATTCAACTGGTTAATTTAATAGTAATTCAAATATTAGGTTGTTTATTGGGATATTAATTCAAATATTAGTTTGCTTGTTGTAATATTAATTCAAATATTAATTTATTCAACCGGGTTCATGTAATATTAATTCTAATATTAGGTTGTTGGTTAGAATATTTATTCAAATATTAGTTCGTTTATTGGAACATTACTTCAAGATTAGTTCATTTATTTTATTCCAAATATTACTGTGTTTCGCTAGTGAATATTAATTTAACGCTTTAGTTTTCTTAAATATTAATTATTTACACTCTGTCAAAGCACTGCTTTAAGAGTACCTATGCTAGGTCCCGTGTATTTGTGTAGCTCTGTTACAGGTATTATTGCTTGCATCGAATCGTCGTTGGTGGGCCCACCCTGCGATTCGACATAAACACGAGTAAGTTCATACCATCCTGTATGACTTATAGACCTAGCAGGTGCCCTTACTAACGTTGCTTGTTTCTTTACGAGGGACTGCCCTTCAGACGGCCCTTGTTGCAGTTAATAATCATAATTTAAAGTTATTGCTATTATTTGTTATTTTATTTTAAATATCAATTTAATTCTAATAATTATAGTTCCGAGTGTTGTCAACTAGGTTCATGTTCATACAATCATTAATCACTGTGTGGAACGACACTTAACTGATTAAAGTTCGTGATTGTTCTCAACTTGATGCATTAACTGTTCTATTACCCACCAACCAGGTTTCGAGCTTTTACCTAAGAGCTTTTCTAAATATAAAGCTTCAAATTATAAGCTCGTGGCGCTCCTTTACATCTTTTAACCCAGCCACTCTATCGGCTGGCAGCAGGGTAGGTTTTATATTTGGAAAGGACGTTGTACCCCATACAGTTATTGCCATTTTATTGGAAGAATTTTTTTTTTTATAAAGTAAAGGCTGCGTCAGCACCAACCATTACTCGGCCATCGATCAGCTGATGAATCCGGAGTTAACGGTGTAACAGTATTTTTATTTCGAGCACGTTATATTTTTTCGATAATCTTTTTTTATATTCGTTTGAATTCGTAATCGATATTAGCTGAGCCTGTAACTTTACGTAGCTAATGTATATCTTTAAGTTTATCTGCCTGAGATTTCAATTCTTCAGTATACCGTGGTAGCTTACGAATTGACTTATGCTTAATTTTAGTACTGATTCTCGGAAAGCACTTATTATAACACTCCGAGAAACAATTCCAGAATGTTTCGTACATGTGATCAATATTTGAGTATGCTTCGCAGAAAAAAATTAGGTATATTTTCGCAATATAATTTTTTGAATTTAATTATATTTATATCTTGATAGGATCTGCTTGTAACATATTTATCATGACACGTAGCCTGTTTAACAGTATTTTTATATTTAAGCATTATTATTTGCGCTGTATGGTCTGATATATCAGGTTCAATAATTTGTAAAATTACATTTTCTGATACACTTGTCACTAAATAATTTATTTCGCTTCCAGTTTGTTAGGGCCATATTTGCAGATTCGTGTTGGCTCATGATTTAAGTTGTACGAAAAAAGATTAAAATTATCAAAGATATTTTTTAGCAGAAGTGACTCATGAGTAGTTTCTCGACTATTAATAATTAAGTCTCCACATAGCCAGATAGTTTGATATGTATGTGATACTGAATTTAACGATTTAGTGAGCTCGCTTGCAAAGATTTCAATTTCTCCGCTCGGAGATCTATATGTGCTAATTATACATGTGTCGTAACTGACATCACTAATAATGGTTACGAAACATTCTAAATGAATTTCAATTGACATATTTTGTATTGATGTACATTTATTAAATATATTCTCCTTAACGAATATTGCCGTGCCATCATGAATATGCCTGCTACGACAAAAAGATGATATTTTTTTTATAATCCTGCATATTGCAACTGTTTATTTGCTCCTCAGACATATGTTCACTAACGCAGAAAATGTGCGGTGAGTGTATGTCTAAAAATACTTCCACTTCCTCAAGTTTATTAGTTAGACATTGGACGTTTAAATGGGCAATTTTGAAATTATAAGTATTTGATGTTTCTTCTAAATTTAAACTTATTTGTTTTTGACCGATGAATGCTTCCTCTCGGGTGGTATATGGTATTGACTCGATGAGGCCGCTAGAGGAAAATGTCCTCGTTTCAGAAATCGGTACCGTCTAACGGCTGCTCCTTGAGGCCATATCATTGGATCGTACACTTTGTCTATGTTACAGAATGGTACTTTGAATTATGCCTTCGAATCATCTTTGCGTAACATTTCTCAACAAAACTTGACATTTGGAGCAGTGTGTTGCAAGTGTTCCTTCATATATTCTGGCATAGTTTCATGCTTGAGTCTGTATACGTGTAAGTGTCCCATTTTTGCTACCATTTTTACGTAAGTTACCGTTTTATTTGAACCAATAATTGGGTTAAAGTAAAGCAGTAAGTAAATCTCCCAATGTATTTTCGGATTTGTCACTATTTCTGTTGCTTTAATTTTTCTTTCTATTTGCAGATGGCTCCACATTGTCACCATTAGCATTGGATTTTAATAATTTAATTATATCACTTAAGTCATTTATGCGTGACTCGAGGTGATAATTGAGTTTTTCTGGTGTAGTCACACGCGATGTGAAGTACTTAAGATCCCTTTGAGTATTCATTTCGTCATCAGCAGTTTCTTTAGGTTAAAAAATCTGAGCAACAATGGATATCCAACGATTCATCCACAAATGTTCTACAAATTTTTATTACACAGTTTGCATGGTAATTTTTCCCTCAGTCAATACAAATAACATTTTTTTTCAATTTTACTGCACATAATTTGCACACAATATCTGTAGCTTGTTGCTGCCTTGGCGCCATCTTACTTACTATTACTACCTACTACAACCGCAGCCACTGGGGCATTCATTGTCCAGAAACGAATTTTGAGATTAATTTTTAATATAAAATTCATGTAGACTTTTCTCTAGGGCCCGTAAAATCTGTGATTTTCCACCCAGCAACCCCGGGGTGAATTTTTGAAAATCGATTTTTGGTTCGCGCCAAAACTATCTCCTCCCTGTATTTTTGAGCTGGATGATTCGGATACGGCTCAAAAAAATCCGCTTGCCTTTATGATAATGACACCGTATTGTAGAACGAGATCCGCTCTACATTTTATGCATCCTACGCTTTTTTTATATAACACTCGAGGAGTTATTAAAAAAAAACCACCCCCAATTTCAATCAAAGAAAATTCTTGAGCGGTTATTTTTAATCCCACGCAAGAAATTTAAATAGCATGGTATTCAAAATTGCATTTTGCGTCAAAAAGGTACCGGCTATTTTTTTGCAGGGCGCACCGATCTACGGCCGATTTTCGATTGATTGAGGCACAACATTTCTTTGGTCCGATGCAAAATCTGATTACATCACTAGAGCCCTTCTCAAGCCGAACAGAAAATCCAAACCACTTTTTAGATCCTTTTAATTTCAAAAATTAATTAAACTTATTAATTAAATAATTGATTAATTAAATTTATTTTGCCGGTAAATATTTTCGATCGTTTTTCAATAAATTTTTTAATTTTTTTAAAACTTTGAATTTCCAAAATCATGTCGTAATTAACCGAGATTTGAATTATTGTTGTTTTTGAACTTGGAAAACATTTTCCCTAAAAATGAATTAAAAAAAAAATACTTCCGCGAAGGTTAGAACAATAAAACTTTTAAAAATCATTAAGCTTCCTATTTGAAGCATATCCCCAAAGTTTCGTAACATTTTCATCACACCATCAGCTGCAATGCGGTGTCAAAAGACAAAACAATGTACTTTTTGTATGTTTATATACCTTTTACGTTAACGAGAAAATGCCGAGCATTGGCGCATTGGTAAGACCACAGGTTCGTAGTCGGTCAGCGGATCGAATGCCATTTGTTAAAGCTGGGTTCATTTTCTTTTTTGTTTTTTTTCTAATCACGAATCTAACGACGGATTATCATTGCGCTATTGTGTGTACGTAAAAAAATAATTTTTAAAATTAGCCGGTTATTAACCGAGATATGAATTATTGTTGTTTTGGAACGTTGAAAATCTTTCTCCTGAAAGTACATTTTGAAAAGAAATGCTTCTGGAAGGGGTTAGAACAATGAAATTTTGGGAAATCATTAGGCATTCCATTTGAAGCAGAACACCAAAATTTGGTAACATTTTCGTCACCCTGTCGTCCACAATGGGGTGACAAAACAACGTTCGATTTGCATCTGTCAAGTACGTATTATTTCTATGTAAATCACAGAGTCAAAACTTTTAGGGTAGATAGGGGGTAGAACGAGCCTTAATCCATAACAATAATAAGGACGGCAATTTCATGGAACTCGGTCAAAATGTTAAATGTAAAATGTTTTAAAATCACGAAAACCATGCCGATTTTAGAATTTTGAAGCAATTCAGAATTCACTACCAACGACTTTTCATGCATTGCTAACCCCGAATCTGACATATGCCAAATCTGACGTAGGTACATTCAATGCATTTCGAAACCAACTTTCCTAATTTGTCATCTCGAAAATACGAATTTTAACGGATTGATTTTGATCGTTTATCAACGTTCGGAATGACTTGTAGAATCTTTTGCAGATAACCCAAAGATAGCAGACACGATCAAGACCAAAGTAAAACGCGACTTTTGTCTTTAAAAAATTATCTCCGAGGTAGGGAATGCGTTTAAAAGGTAGTACAAATTGAAGCGGTAACTTGGGGGGCTCGCCTTGACTTGACTTTTAAGGGCACGTTTTTATTTACACTTAAACTTGAATAAAGCACAAAATAAGTATGCGATATCGAAAATTTTTACATGTTTTCTCAATGCGGAGAACAGAAGAGTATTAATCCACCATCACAGTTGAATTAAATGAGAATTTAAACACAGTCAATGAAAATTGATCCGAAATCGACCCACCAAATTATCAATAATAATAATAATAATAATAATAGGTTTATTCGTGTACATAACAACAGTTTTACACATGTCAAGAAAAGGAATAACTATAATCATACAATGTTATCAGAAGATACATAAATTGTCCTATTATTTTCGAACTTAAAAATTAAAACATGTAGAAATATATTAAGAAAGAAAAAGAAATTATTGACAATGCAAAGCATGTAAATATAATATAATACAATGCGATTATAAATTAATAAATAAGTCCCTATATTCCTAAATACATATCTAGGATCCTATTAAATTACATCATCATATATTAGAAAATCATGTATACTATACGGAGCCTTTTTGATTAAATATTGTTTAACCTTAGATTTAAATGAATCCATCTTTAAATTTCTTGTGCTGTCTGTTAGTTTGTTATAATACTTTATTCCATAATAGTTTGGTCCTGTTTTTGATTTTTCTGGTCTGATTTGTTTGGGATGTAAGTCAAATTTCGCTCTGGTATGATATTTGTGATGGTCATGTGTATCATATTCCACTAAATATGATTTTATATACACCAAACATCCTAATATATGAATGGCCGGAAGTGTAAGTATGTTTTCCATCACAAATGCTTCTTTGCAGTCACTCCTATATGATAATCCTGCAATGATTCGCAATGCTCGACGTTGTAGTCCAAATATGCGATGCCTGGAGAAAGAATGCCCCCACACAATTATTCCATAACGAATTTGGGATTCAAATAACGCATGATATGCGGTTAGCAGCTGCGTATGTCCAACTCTTTGTGCCATTTCTCGAAGACAAAAGGTGTTTTTTGCCGGAGCGTTAGCTGAGTACTCTCCGTGTTCATCCCACTTAAGTGGTGGGTCCAGCAGTACCCCAAGAAAACGGCTAGTTTTATCGCACATTAATATGTGCGGTTTTAGTGTGAATATTATTTTGTTTGTTTTGGATTCATTTAAAACAAGATTATTATTGGAACACCATGTAGAGACACGAGCCAATGACTCTTTATTCTGCCTATCAGCGTTATCTAATATAATATCACTATTTAAAATTGTGATATCATGTGCAAAAAGAATGGTTCTGCTTGTTTGGACTTCCTGTGGTAAATCGTTGATATATATGATGAATAATATGGGCCCCAATACAGATCCTTGAGGAACACCCGTTTTTAGTTTGAGCACTCGTGATTGGTTGTGTTTTAGTGCAACAATTTGTTCTCTGTCGTTTAAGTAAGAGGTCATTAACTTTAAACTATGTGCATCAAAGCCATACGCTTTGAGTTTTGACACTAATATATGGTGAGACACGCAGTCAAAAGCTTTTGACAAATCGATAAATGAACCTACGCAGTATTGTTTATTTTCATAGCTATCTATGATAAAGTTTGTAATTGTTACCAATGCCTCCGTCGTTGAGTGACCCGAACGAAATCCAAATTGATTATTATTAAACAAGTTATTTTTTTCAAAATAATCAATCAGTTGGTCCTTTAATATATTTTCCGCAAGTTTTGATACTATTGGCAGCAAAGATATTGGTTGATAGCTATTTTTATCATTTTTGTCGCCTTTTTTGTATATAGGAATTACCTTGGCTCTTTTTAATGCATGTGGAAATATACCGGATTTTATATTTATATTTATTAATTGTGTCGAGGGATAAGCAATTATATGTTTTATACTTTTTATTATATCTATGGTAATTCCATATATATCGTTACTCCGCGTATTTTTCAAATTTGAAATTCCATCCAAAACCTTGATGTACGTTGTTTCTTCAAATTTAAATATAGTGTTTGGTGTATTATTCATTGGTTCAAAATTTACGGGCGGTGTACATTTGTTTCGCAACTCTTCTGTGATATTTACAAAAAAAATCATTGAGTTCATCACAATTTATATTGCAATCGTTTGATGAATTATTTCCTGGTCGATGGGAGTTTATGACTTTCCAAGCTGCACGTTGCTTATTTTTTGAGGAGTTTATATAACTGTTGTTTGCTTTAATGACATTTTGCGATATTGACATTCGGTATCGCCGACGGTAGTCATCCCTTATGTTTTTTGTATCAGGGGTTGGGTATTTTTTATAACATTCGTCTATAAACCTCATTCTCTCACGCATATCTCTTAGTTCCGTATTAAACCAATACACATTTTGTTTATTGTGACCGATTTTATGTTTCGTTCTTACAGGAAAGGAACTTTTTATGTTTTCGCTAATTATAAGATCGAATATATTCCATTTCTCATGTATATCAATATTGTTATCGTTAAAAAAAATCCCATTTTGTATCAGATATTAAATTATAGAATTTAAATTTTCCGCATTTAGTAATTGGCCTAATTTGGGCGCAGTAATTTTCTTTGTTTACATCTTCTAAGTTTAAACTCAAAATAATTCCTAGATGGTCTGAAAACGCGGTGTCTAAAATCTGTATATTTAACGAATCATGATCAATATTTGTGAAAATATTATCAAGACAGTTTTGTTTACGAGTGTTGGTAAAAACGCATTTTGTGAGGCTGTAGGTAAGAAGACAGTCGGATAGATATTGTTCACGACTGTCATTGGAATTAAAATGAATATTGAAGTCGCCCCCTAGTACTGTATTGAAATTGAAATTTAATTTGTCCAGAAGCGATGATAAATTATTTATAAATATAGAAAAGTCACCAGATGGTGAACGGTAAATACTAATTATATACATATTAAACCTAGCACAGAAAATTGAACATATTTTACATGATTTTTCAGTGGATAATTGATATGTTTCTGCATTAAAGTCTCTGGTTACTATATCGTCCTGAGCATATATTATAGTTCCCCCGTAATTGCCAGAAGAGCGGGCATAAAATGCTCTAGCAGATAAATTACCCACTTTAGAAACGTGTCTCATCGTGAGACAACCAATGTTCGCTAATCGAAATAAATGAAAAATGTTTGTCAACAATAAATGCTTCGAATTCAAGAAATTTGCTTCGTAGTGATTGCGCATTTAGGAATAACATTTGTACTTTCTTCTCGAGACGATGTAAAAAATTGTTAATCCTTACATTTTCGGGACAGATTTCTGGGTTTTTGAGATCTTCGAACTTATTTACTGGAACAATTTTGAAAGAAGAGTATTCTTCTGGAAACTTCGATTTCAGTTGTTCGTACTTAATTTGGTTGAAGCCGAGATTGGATAGGTAGTCGCTTAGATCGGTGGTGGTTAGAGTTGGATCCAGGTAGTATGCATGTATATATCCAAATCTAGGTGCTGCTTTTACAGGGCCAGAGGTTTCCTTCGCCCTTAATAAAGTATTACTCTGAAAGTACTTACCCGATTTCGAAACTTGCCATAAAGGTCAATGCGGAAGATTTCGTAAAGGTGCCAGCGAAAGCTGACGGGAAAAGTCAAGATTGATCCACGTTACATGCACTCCTAACCGAGAATCCTTAATTCTGACGTTTTATTTGTCATTTTCTTAAGTTTTACACATGACCACCAACAAAAATGATCTGACAGTAAAAAAAAATATCAAACGTTGCCCAGTTCATATATTAAATTAATTAAATAATTGCTTCAATCATTCAAGTATGCTTATGGCAACGGTCGTTAAAGTGTACTTATGGAAACGGTGCCCACTGTCAGAATAAATAACCTCTTTTCTTTTAAATATAACAGATTTAATTTTTATGAAAATGGGTTATGAAAATGAAAGTGTAAACTGTTGTTTCTCTTCGTCGAATTAATTGTCGAATTGTATTTTGAATACCGCACGACGATCCGCACTTTTAACGTTTCTCGGGAAATAAAGGGAAAACTATTGACGGAAATATAAGGAAATGGACACGCTCAATATTTTGTTTTCATTTCCAATCACGAAAACCACGCCGATTTTACAATTTTGAAGCACATACAATTCATCATTGCCAACTCCACTTTCTAATTCTGACATAATATGTCAAACATGATGTCCAATCAATGCATTCCTTGATTTGCTGTTTAGAAAGCACTCGGCCGTTAACAGGAAGAAGCTTATTTTCTTTCATTCATGAGTCCTTTAAGAATTATTTGGTAAACGTCTGAGAAACATATACACTTTACATTCCCGTTTTTGAGGTTTGAAAATTTAACGATGCAAAAATTGAATTTGTATCGTTTTAAACATTTTTTGCCTGTGTTGGGGGGTGGGATTGAGATGTTACCCGAATTTAAAGTTACATGCTTCTCTGGAGAATGTATTAAATTGGAAAGTTTCATGATTTTATTAAAATTTTGGGCGCAAGAGATAGGGGTTGTTTTTGTCTTTGGCACCCCGTTGCAGCTGTGGAGATGACCAAAATGTTACCGAACTTTATGTAAACATTTTGTATTTGTTTTCGACTTGATTCTTACAGTTATTTAAAAATTAGCTATAAGAGTTACATTTTTTTCCATTTTGGCCCCCCAGATGGGAGATACTCATGAACCGCTCACTTTTAAGTAACATAATCGACAACGCACTATCAATGATTTTCTTAATTTGTTGTTTGGAAAGCATTTGGACGTTAACAGGAAGAAGCTTATCATCTTTGATTAATTCTGGTCCTTTAAGAATAATTTGAAAAAAACATGAATTTTAGCGGAAATAGGCTTTCATTGATTTTGGTTGTTTATGGACGTTCGGCATGATTTGCATACTCTTTTGGAATTAAACCAAAGCAGGCTCGCTCGAGGACCAAAGTAAAACGGAATTTTTGTCTTTAAAAAACTCCAAGGTAGGGAAAGCGTTAAAGAGGTAGTACAAATTCAAGTGGTAGTTTGCGGGCTCTAGTACTCGCCAAACAATGACTTTTAGGGGCACGTTTTCATTTACACCTAAACTTTAATAAAGTACATCTCGATAAATAATTGTGCTTTAAGAAAATGTTTACATGTTTTCTCAATGCGAAGAACAGAAGAGTAATAATACACCATTATAGTTGAATTAAATGACGATTTAAATACAATCAATGAAAATTGCTTGGAAATCGACACACCAAACATTATTAATAAAGCATTACTCTGAAAGTACTCACCCGATTTCAAAACTTGCCAGAGAGAAGCCAATGCGGAAGACTTCGTAAAGATTGTGACGATTTAGATGCCACGAATTACCAGTTAGCGATCAGAACGAATTTGATCGTGTTGGTAACTCGCGCGCTAATTTAAATATTTAATATCGGCGAGATTGAATAAAATTCGTGCCAGAGAGGGGATTCCGAACGTTACCAGCCGAGTATAGAGGGGAGAATCGTGCGCAATGCAGGCATCAACGTGCACGTTTCTGCAGATGGCGGGGCGAAATTGTGCCTATAAAAATCCTGAACGGAGCGCTCTCGTCCTCAGACTCCTCTTGACAACCAAGCTTTCATAAGGTAGGTTGTCAAGAGGGAGCCGCTTCTTAGCAATCAATTCTATATAGAACGTTGTTAAGAGGTTGACTCAAGAAATATTATTAAGTCCGATTCTACAAAGAGGAACTTAGAAATATTTCAATACTGATTGTTTCCTTATACCGCAGGAAATATTATCAAGTCCGATTCTATAAAGAGAGACTTGGAAATATTTCGCATATTCCTGATACCGCAGGAAATGTTACTAAGTCCGATTCTATAGAGAGGGACTTAGAAATATTTCGAAACGAACCGTTTCCTGATCGCAGGAAATATTATCAAGTCCGATTCCACAAGGAGGGACTTGGAAGTATTTCGCATATTCCTGATACCATAGGAAATGTTATTACGTCCGATTCTACAGAGAGAGACAGAAATATTTCGCAAACTGAATTAGTATCGTAATCAACGTGTAAATTAATTAAATATGTAAATAAGCCGGCTCGCTTTCGTATGGTTAGGTTAGGGTGAGGTTAAGGTCTCCCCTTTAGGACCGGCCAGTAGTTTTACCTGCAACGGATTAGGTGAAGGCGAAGCCGTCTTGAATGCATAGGAAGCAGTTACGCGGGCTCGCTGTGGTCGATGGCGGAGCGAAGCGGGATTCTTTGTCATGTTAGCACATACGTTTACTTTAAACACACTAAAGCAATATAGCGCACAAATGGAAATAACAGTAGCAATTACTAGAACGTAAATAAAAGAGGTTTCAAACAAATTATCAAAAATTATAGCAAAAATATTGTGCATGTGCATGTGCGTGTGCATGTGCTCCAGTTTAAAGTGCAATTTAGTAGGTAAATGCACCGTTTAAATTTATCATTTTTGGTATGTATATAAATCCTAGTGCAGTAATTACGCCCTGTTAATCGTAAAAAAATTGTCCACCATCCAACACCTAAAATTTGATTTTAATCAAATATTAAGAATCTCACGAGGACCATTTGGACTTTTTTTTTGTGGAAATTCACAGCGACGGTCGAGACTGATTCTCGCTTTTTTTTTATTCAGCACAATTTTTGCTTGCCTTTGCAGAGTTCACTGACTCGATTAATTTAGTATTTTTATACATGATATTTAAGGCCCATTATTTGCGTAATAATTTACCGTTCGCGGCACTTATTTTGTATTGTCGTCCTTTGTACTCTTCTGTTGTTACCCTTCCGTTGCTCACCTTTGTGTGTACAATAATTAGTCACTACCATAAGCGGGGTCTGTGCGAAGAATTGTGTCCCAGTTAGTTTTCCCGTAATTTCCTTATACTCATATACGCTAATTATTAGGATGAGTGTGATTTGCAATTGCTGTAAGACGAGCAGCATAAATCAATAAATTGCTCAATATGTAAAAATGTATTTCAAGGCGCATGTGTGGTTCTTTCAAATACCGATCTCCGCCTTCTTAAGACCAAAAATTGCTTAAAATGGTCATGTAATACCTGTCAAAATTTAAGTGACAATATTACAGAATTAAAATCTATGATTATTAAGCTACAAATAGAGTTAAGCATATTACAAAGTAAAGACAATGTAACAAATGTACCAAATGATTCAAACATTGAATTGATCATTCATGAAGTGATGGAGCGCCAGGAGAGGAAAAATAATATAATTATTTATGGTATGGTTGAAGCAAACTTCAACTCTAAGACTGAACAAACAATTGCAGATAAAGAAGCTGTCCAGTCATTATTGAATGAGCTTTCTGTGCCAGCCATCGTAACCCCTTTAAGACTGGGTAAATTTATACCGAATGTAGAAAATAGGAAACGACCAATAAAAATCACATTAAATAACACGAAACAGGTATATACAGTCATAAAGAAAATTAATGAATTGAAAAAAAAAATGAGAACTGCAAGCACATCTCTGTATCAGCGGATCGTACGCCTCACCACAGAAACTTTTACAAATTTCTTAAAGTTGAACTAGAACGACGTAAAAGTGCAGGTGAAAATAACTTAAAATTTATTTACAAGAATGGTATACCGGAAATCGCAACTTTAAACCAGAGAAGCCCAACAGTAACAAATCAACTACATATATCTCATTATTCTATCAGAACGTGCGTGGATTAAATAGCAAAACCAATGAACTTTACATATCAACTAGCGACAGGGAATTTGAAATAATTACTCTTACGGAGACCTGGTTATCAGACAACATCCAATCGGAGGAAATATTTACTTCTGAGTACATAGTTTCAAGAAAGGACCGCAACCCCATAGCTACTGGAAGAAAAAAAGGTGGAGGATCCCTAATCACTTGTAAACGCCAGTTATTTAATAAACATCTAGATTTCTCTCAGATTGATAAAGATTTTCCATTAATAGACTGCTGTGGCATTGCGTGTTTTAGTAATAGTGTACCATTTAAAAAATATGTGCATACAAAATTTCCTGTTTGGTACTCTAAGGATACAGTTCAGTTAATAAAAGACAAAAACTATTTACACAAGCCATACAAACGAATAAATTCTCAATGAAATTAATTTAAAAGAATTAGAAGTCTTACAAAGCGAAGCGTACATAATGATTATAAATTATTTATCCAAAGATCTGAAAATGACTTGATAAACAACCCAAAGAATTGTTGGAATTTTGTCAATTTGAAAAGAGGATCTACTATAATACCAAATACTCTGAGGGATGACGATACTATATTCAACACTCCGCAGGGTATCGTTGAAGGATTTGCTAACTATTTTAGATCAGTATTTGCTAATGATAGTACTGTAAACACAGCGTCTTCTATTAATACACAAGGCAGTGTATTGCATCCCACCTGCCAGTTCCATCAGATATCATACGAGAGTGTTAAGCAGGCAAATAAAAGCATGTAAAATAGTTTGGTCTCGGGATTGGATCAAGTTCCAAGCTTTTTTTATGAAAGACTGCTCTGAAATCTTTACCAAACCGCTTGCAATCATTTTCAATAAATCCCTCAATACCGGATTATTTCCGAAATTATGGAAATTATGCCGTGTTGTACCAGTATTTAAGAGCGGTGATAGAGCAGATATAAAAAATTACCGACCTATTAGTATTCTGTCCAATTTTGCAAAGTGTTTTGTTTACTATCAGGTACAACCAATATTATCGCCTAATCAACATGGATTCATGAAGAAGAGATCCACTGTTACTAATTTGTTAGAAATAACACAGTTTATTTCAAGTAGTATTGACAGAAACTTGCAGGTGGATGTTATATATACCGATCTGCCTAAGGCCTTCGATAAGGTTGATCATGGTATTCTATTGCAGAAGCTATCAGACCATGGACTTAGTAATGGGCTTATAAACTTCTTCAAGAGTTACTTAAGTTGTAGAAAGGCATATGTTGATTACAACTATTTTCTTTCCACTAAATACGTAATGAAGACCGGTGTTCTACAGGGGTCTAACTTGGGGCCATTATTATTTCTCATTTACATCAACGACATAATTGTAAAACTGAAATGTAATACCTTGGCATATGCTGACGATTTAAAGATATATTGCGTTACTGAATCCTTGGACGATTGTAAATTTTTGCAGGAACAGTTGAATATACTCTCGTCATGGTGTAAAGACAACATTCTATCCCTAAATACATCCAAATGTAAAGTAATGTCATACACTAGAAGGGAGTCACCTCTGATATATGAATACAATATTAGTGAAATGGAAATAGAAAGAGTATCAACATTTAAAGATCTTGGGGTAACTTTTGATAGGGAAGTAAGTTTTAAGAACCATATTAAAAATATAACAATATCCGCAAATAAATGCTTGGGTTTTGTAATACGACAGAGTAAGGATATTAAAAACGTAAAATGCATACACCTTCTATTTTATTCCTTAGTTCGGTCGAAATTGGAGTATGCTTCTGGGCACCTCACTATAATTACTACGTCACCCTAGTGGAAAAAGTTCAAAGGCGTTTTTTAAAATACGTATACTTTAGAAATAATGGTAATTATCCAGAGAGAAATGTTCCCAATACTAATTTGTTAGATACTATAGGTGAAGATTCATTATATTTGCGGAGTAAAATAGCTTGTCTAAAGTTTTTATATGGATTGCTCAATAATAAAATTGATTGTCTGAATTTATTATCAGTTGTATCTTTTAATATACCACGTTGTCTTACACGTTCAGGCAACAAAATCTAAATCGAACCGTGTCGCACAAATATTGGTGTGCATTCTCCTGTTAATACAATGTGCACCTTATTTAATTAAATCAGTGATGTAAGCGACATCCACAATGATAATATATGTAGAATTGTTCAATTTGTTAAAAGTAAGTTTCGTTCAATTACTACTACAATGTAATATAATTGTTAAGGATTTAGATATGTATATGATTACGTTTCAGCGTTTTTGTGGTTATATGCGTATGTGCATTATATGCATGTGTGTATGTGTGAGTGTGTGTGTATGTTTGTGTTTGTATGTGTGCGTATATTTATATCATTATATTATTACTATATAATTTAACTTTAATTTTAGTTTATTGTCCTTTATTGGAATTGTTCTGTTGGGCAAATGATTAAATAAATAAATAAAAAATAAATAAAAATAAATAAAATCATATTGGGACTGTGTGAAAATCAACCAGAAATTAAGGACATGGTAATTTAAATGTAATTGTTAACTGTTTAACCTCTCAACATACACATTTGTTTTATTGTTAAAATAGTTAATTTCAGAAATATAATAATTTTTATTTATATCGTACTTTATGTATTCATTAAAATGAAATATTTATGAAAAGAAAAAGATATAAAATTCGCATTTGCACTACTCAAATCGTAAGTTTACATTGTTATAAATTGATTGTGGTTGTTGGTTTACCAAAATCTTCCCAGAAAAGCAGGTTTTGAGCGAGTTGTCCATCCGATATGAGAGAAACTTTAAGGAGGCACAACTTCTTCCCCTTATGTTTCTCAAAGTTAAGATATACATTTTTGAACTCAGCTAAAAAAAACTACGTCTACAAAGAATTACAAAGAAATAAAAAACAGCCCCCTTCCCGATTTTTTTTAAATAGTGTTAAATCGAAATAATAAAGTAGTAAAAGCGAAAAGTAAAATTAAAAAAAAAGAAACAATAAAAATAAATTCAACGAACCCAGGACTTGCCTGTGGCATAACTGGCAACAGTTATATAATTATAATAATCAGCGTTTTAGAACGTTACAAGATGCCAACGAAAGATGACGGGAAAAGTCAAGATTGATCCACGTTCCAAGCACTCCTAACCGACAATCCTTAATTCTGACGTTAATTAATTGTCTGGAATGAGTGATGGTGGCAAGCATTCATAAACTTAAATCTCGAATTTGACAGTACATGTCACGTTTGACGCTTGACTTTTACATCTTTCAATTATTTCAGGGTTGTGAAATGAAAAAAATCTGCAAGATCAAGGGAAAACGGTCAATGGCAACAGCTTTGAAAACAGTGGTAATAGATAATCTTAGCGAAAAGAATTTCCTACAATAAACATTAATATGATTTTATGATATCTTCAAAACTGAGAGCGCTTTGACCCAACTTTGTGGAGGGATTCTTTGCAAGTATTTTAAGATACAAACCAAACCTTTAACTCGAAAACCGTAAAAGAAGATAGAATTTGAGTGAAAAAAAGTGTTAAATAGGTTCCCCTGGGAGGTGGGGGTGAGTTGAGAAGTTTGGATAAATATGGATAGTTGCATAAATAGTAGAGCCCGGTTTGGCATAAAAAAAAATCCGAAATTTGATAAACTCTAGCCGCAACGGTCGAAAAGGCTGTTTTTTTCATTTTCGCGGGGGGTTGATTTGAGGGGTTGAATTTTCAATGACCGGCCACTTTGGTGATTTCGATCGTCTGTTGAAAATTTCACCTTTCTACGTTTTTCCGTTCTCCCGTTATTAACTGTTCTTGTCTTGCGTTTAGTAGTATATAGTAATTAATTATTTTTTTGTTTATTTATATCGATCATTTCCGGATTAGTTCCACTTCTGCAGTTGTTAAAAGTATTTTTCAAAGAAACTCATTTATGATGTAACAAACATCATGACAATGTTTCAAAGGTTTCCCAGTCCTTCTCACCTACCTTCCGCATTATTCAGCACATTTGTTTACGGATGCAAAATAATCTTCTCCACCCGATGCCATCTCTACCATTCTTTATCATATATGATATATCAAAATTTATCCATAATCGTCTTAACGGAATTTAAGTTATTATTAATACTTTTAATATCATTAAGTCTAAGGTGTCGACCGAACCATCTTAACAATGCCAATGTTTACCAGTGTCTCAAATTGAAAAAGTTCTGAGCGAATGGGAATAGGTATATTCAGGGACTGAAATCTGCACTGTTTACTGCATATATTTATTACTAGAATTAAAACAGGTAAACATGTATTATTTAATTAAATGGACAATCACGAGTATTATGTCTCTCAACACAATAAGTTCCTCTTGCCCTAAAAGTTTCAAGTATGTTTATTACAAAAAAAACATGTTATATTTTTATTACGTACGAAAATGGAGTATCGTGGCCCATAGGAACGGACTTTCCAGGAACATATCCCCAATTTTTAGTTCGCTTGGGACACTCTGCTGTACATGGCCGTCCTATTATTTGGTTTCCTTCTCGAACTGTGCGTGCAAAATAACATACACTTTGGAAATGACTGCATCTTGCAATTCCTAAAATTGACGTTTATAAATATATCAATTAAATTATGTATTCAGGAATTTAGTATTAGGCAACTAATAGTAGTATCGAGTATTTTTAAATATTATTTCTGAATCCTTATACTTCTGTTCATTATTGCGGTTCTTCCTGCTCCCTAGATGCAAATTTAAAGAAAACGTTTGTTCTACGACATTAATTTCGATACTCAGCCACCGTAGGCACAGCGTAACATACGCCGATCATTTGAAGAAGATTCAGTGTTGCTATTCAAAAATCATTAAAAGAGTTCGTATCTGGAAATTAAAATGTCAAAGATTTACCTCGCATTTGCTTTTATTTAACCAACTCTTTATCTTACAGTCACCGTTAACTGTAAGAGATAGAGTTGGTTACCGTTAACTATAAGATTTAGAGAGCTGGTTTAATGAAGGCAAATTTGTGTATTTTAAAGTTTGATAATAAATCATCAGTCTGCCATATTTAACCCAACACACAACTGCAAATTTTTCTGAAGTAATATTTATAGTGCAGATGCATCGCGGTAACGGTAGACGAGAACCGAAATGCATCTTGATATTATTCACCACTGGGTGGAGCACATAACTATAACCATAAACGAAGCGGAATGTAGTAAAAGTGACATGGAAATGCATTGCAAACAGTGACAATTGAAGAAGACAAACCATTTACATTAATGCAGAGAGAGAATGGAAGATCGGGATCAATCAATGGCATTGAAAGTTGCTCAGTGCAAGTGGAACGTGACGTTTGAAGCGCTTAGAAGTAGAGAAGGAAGAGAAAATCTGATTAAGAAAAGGCAGTATAGTCCACTTCTGTCTTAATGAAAACAAGAAGCCAGCAATTGAAGCGAAAATGGTAATAACAGTCCAGCTGATTTAAATATTAATCGTACCTCAGATCTGGATCAGGACATAGAACCGCAACCATGAGGAAAAATTGCATTTATCAATAAAAGGATCTCATCTGATTAAGACAAGTATAAAATAAGTGACATAAACGCCGTTCATCTTCTGATTACCGTCGCTGAAGGATTAGGTCACAATGTAAACAATTTAGTTATTATTACATATTATTTACCAGTGCGGGCTATGAAATTTGAACCCAGCATTTGGCCCCAATATCAGGATTATATTGCCGGCACTGAGATTCTTAGCAAAATTCTTGTTGTGACATTTAAGAATGAAAAGTCAAATTAATTGAAGTAAGTAATACTCCATTAACCAATGACAAAGAATAAAAGAAGTTTTTATTATTAACCTGTGAAGAGTATAACAAGAGATTTTAATAAAAATGTATGAATTTTTAATATCTAAAAAAACACGACATATCGAAATATACAAGTATGATGTAACTAAAAAATCACAACTCCATCAATTTTGGTCCGATTTCAACAAATGAATGCATTTAGGATTCGTATTAACATCCTCTCTCGACACAATACACAATTTCACAATTAGGGTGGAGGAATAAATCGACTTTTTCAAATTTTAGAGGGCTAGGGCTCAGTTAGGCGATGTTTGATTTGTCTCAAAATTTACAGGAATTAATTTTTTATCTATACAAACAAGTTTCCAGGTTGTTACGTTGATTTTCACATACTTCGAAACTCCCCTATTTATGCTAAAACCACTCTAATATACAGGGTGTCCCATATAGATTTCATTTCCGTTTCTCAATTTCCGAAAAAAATACATCAACTGCAGAATTTCAAATGGGACACCCTGTATATTTATGGATTTTTGGAAAGGTGATTAAATACAGCGATACCATATTATTTTCATATTAATGTTACAAAGAAAGAAAAAACAATGTATATAAAAACAACGAACAAAGATACCAAACCCGTTAATAAAAGTTGTGGGAGGGACAGCAGATGTAAAATTTACCTATACATTTATATTCTTTTATTTTACCGCGCTGGATAATTTATCGTACTATTTCATCCGATCCAGCTTCCTTAGAAATCAATATACTCAGTAACTCGTCGAGATTCCTGATTTAGTTCGTTTAGAATCGGCTTTTTCGCTTTCTAACCGAAAAAAACATCTGCATAATCTTTCTTGCTTCTAACTTGACGAAGGTAAGACGATTTGGATATTAACTCGAAAAAGGCTTCTATTTTTGCGAGATTCTCTATAGATAAGGAGCATATCGACATACTTGTTATAAGTAAAAATGGGACGCATTACTTACACTTCAGAAGAATCAGAATATATTCTCAACTTGACATCGAACATTTGATACGAATTGTTTTCAATTTTTTGTTTGACATTTTGTTTTGTTAATCCATGTCACCGCGATTATTTATTTTGATTATTACTTCAACAATACTCCCTTAATTTACAATAAAACTCTGAAATAATATGGTATCGTTGAATTTGTCTTTCAATCATCTTATAAAAAAAATACATAAATATACACGGTTTCCCATTTGAAATTTGAAAAGTTGATGTCATTTTCTCGGAAATGGATATTATATAGATTCAAATAAAATTGTAGTTTATATTGTAAATATTTTAAGGTGGAAGGAAAAATCGGCGGACACGTTATCCATTATTTTTGGGGGCACTCTTTTTGAATGAACAGTTTTTGGTATGTGATCACTAGGGGCTTAGGGGCGGAAGTCAACTCAAAAATTTTAAATAGAAAAGAATGTCAAGTGATATGTCATTCGAAAAATCTGAATAAAAACCGATTATTAACTTGGGTGCAAGGTCGATACACCCAACTAATCATAAATGGAGAGAGGTTAAAGTTTGAGCTCAAAATCCGATATTTCCGACACACAGGTACTTAAAATCCCCGTCTGCGCCTTTTCTGAAGAGAGTGTACTTTTGCGCGTGTGCTGCCATAGAAAAAAGCACATAACGGGGGGAATTTTGGTGAAGATAGGGATTTCATATGCAACTTTATGGTTGGCTGTATCGTTTTTTTATTCAGATCTTTAGAACGACATACAACTTAACATACCTAAATTTTTTAGTTGACCACCGCACCCGGCCGGCCTCCTAGCCGCATGCGTTAGCGCGTCAAAACTAATACGGGGGTCCTGGATTCGAATCCCAGCGAGGGCATGGATGTTTAGTGGTTGTCCATTTCATTTGAAAGCTGAATTATATATACATATCGGTTGTGACTGAGTGGCCTACGTTGCCTGAGCTTATATCCATAATCATCCATAATGCCATAACCCGAATTCCCATCAACAATCTTTTCTTAAAAAAAAACACCGCCTCCAACCCTCCAGGTATGTAACACCTAAAATGTTTTACTCAGAAAGTGTGTCCCAAAAACAATGGGATACGTGTTGACCGATTTTTCGGTCTGCCCAATCGTTTCCAATCGTTTCGAAAGAAATGACCCAGGGTGAGAGTTTGTACACGCCCAGAATATCGACTATATAGCTTGTTTTTTTTTTCTATTACACGTAAATAACAAACATATGAAATACAACCAAATTCCTAAATTTTCTCAAATCGTTTCTTATTAGGTAGGTGTGTTTTAAAGAATATAATCTCGAAAAACGATACAATTCAGAAAAAGATACATTTACAAAATTGTAGCAGAACTTGCATATGTAAATAAAAACTTTAAAAACTTACGCAATCGGTGACCTTTACATCCTGGTTGTTGGCTGCCACCATTAACACAGAAATCTACGTGTCCAATTTGATTTTTTTCTCCCAGAAAACCTGAATTTGTATGAATAACTTGTACCTGATATGCATCTTCTGGAGATAACTTAAACTCCGACGAACCATACTGAGAAACAAGTGGTCTTGCCGGATCCAGACCTAAAATACATAACAAAAAAAAGGAGTTAAATAAGAACCTTAATAATGATATTCCGTGTGTTCGATAAAAAAAAAACGCCCAACGCCATAACTCTGTTTTTTATTGACCGATTTGAATGAACTAAAAATCAAAGTTAATAGTGGTTTAAATACTAACAAATGCCATAAATATTGATTTTTGTCAATAATAACTTCATTATCAAATGATGGCCAACTTAAAATTTTTAAATTTCAGCATATAATGTTTTAATTTTTTTACATTCAACATTATTTTTCTGAATCTAATAATGCCCGATCTGTTGTTTTTCGTTCAATATTTTGGTCGAAAAATATTAAAATAAATCTTCCATTTAAAATTATATTTTTCAAAAATTATAATTAGCGTGCCTTGGAAAAAAGTGACAAATGTCATTTGTTGTAAGGTTATGTTAAACACGAATAAATAAGTACCTATGTTACAATTCAATGTAGAATAGAATAAATAAGTAGTGCAAGTATTAATTCACTTGCGACTTATATGTTCTGTGATTATTGTAAAGTAGAAGTCCACGAAATTGTCGATCCACTTTTTCGGCTTTTTAAAGGCTCCATATCGCCTCAAATTTCCTTCTAACCTTTTAAATTTAGGTTTCGGTATTCGCCGGTCTGGAAACAGTAGATGATAAATTCGTGCCGCAGCTCTTCAAATTCTATTACATAGAAAATAAATTGGTAACATGTCCGTTAATTCGCTATTGTTCATGATTATGTCTAAAAAACACACTAATAACAAATGGTTGACATTACTTATACAATAAATGACATTTGTCGATTCGAATCTTTTTCAAGGCACACTACATTTATTACCAAAAAACTCATGTGAACAAGATTTATTATTATTTTTTTCTGGCATAAATATTAACTGTAAACCAACATAATGGGCATAATTGTATTCAGAAAAATAATGTCTAACATTATAAAATTAGAAACGTATATGCAGCCATTCAAAAATTTAAAGTTGACTATCATTTGGCAATGAAGTTAATTTTGAAAAAAATATATAATTACCGTCATTTTATAGTATTTAAACAACCATTGACTTTATTTTTTAGTTCATTCAAATCGGACAATAAATAACAGAATTATGACTTTGGGCGTTTTTTATCGAACACACGGTATACTAGTGCTCAGCGTTTACTTTGTTTTTCGTTTAAACGTTTAAACATTTAAACGTTTACCGTTTGTTTGTTACGATTAAAACACGTTTAGTTTAATAAACGTTTACAACACGTTTAATCCGAATAAACGTTTACACGTTTAGCTTAATAAACGTTTACAACCCGTAAACTAGAAACGATTTCTCATATTTTTATACCCCATTTCGGGGTCCAAAAGTCATATCTCGGCGTTTCGTAAGATTCCCAATATTTTTACACATTCGATTCAAACAGGAAACACCTGATCTATAGGGAGTTGGATCTTTCAAACTTCCGATGTCGACGTTTCGGACGGTTTTCGAGAAACTATTTATTTATTAAGGTGTCCCAAATAATAGATATTTATGCATTGAGGGAGATGTTTTCCTCCTGAGGTTGACAGGTTTATAAGGTAACCGACGGCAAAGAACATTAATATCTTCCGTGGTGCATACAATATTTTATTTTTTAGTTAAATATGAATTGATTTTAAATCAAACCGCCCGCATTTCACGAACTGACGTTTATTTAATTTGATTTTATTTGACGTTAATGCGTTAACAACAAATGTACGGTTGTGAATAAAATAGTGAACATACCTGGAAAACAAGTTTAATTCCTGTCTCGCTATAAAGTTGGTCGAGAGCAGATCATCTTGAGCGGAGAATTTGAAAATTGTACATACTATTTGTCAGGTAAACATAAACATAAAAATAACTGAGTTATATCTCCCAAGGGAGTTATGAGTACGTTTTCATGTCTTCTATCCATGACGATAATAATAAATATTATACTAGTAAAAAATAATAATAAATTATTCATTTTTTTCCGCTACCGGAAATATTGTAAAACACGGCGAACGAACTTTGAAAGAGATATTTGCAGGGCGGGTTATACGTTTCTATATTAAATGATTTTCGTCCACACGTTTAAATGAAGAAAGTGTAAAAGTGAATATCCGTTTAAACGCGAATATCCGTTTAAACGTTTAAAAACCGTTTGCTGAGAACACGTTTATCCGTCTACAGATTGTTGAGTTTCTTGACAAATATGATATACTTAATAAAGATCAATTTGAATTTCGCAAAGGCATAGCTAGAGTTGACGCAAACTGGTACAAGTCAATAGTAGTCTATCAGCGGAGTTATCTACAGTGTACGGTGTACCGCAAAGATCAATATTGGGTCCCTTGCTCTTCCTGATCTATATAAACGATCTACCTCATCACGTAAAATATACCAAATTGATCCTTTATGCCGACGACACTACTTGCGTAAATCAATCCTCTAACATCCAGGATTTACTAGATAGGAGCAGCAAAGCTAGCCTTGAGGTTCTCGAATGGTTTAACACCAATTCTTAAAAAAACTGTAAATCAGATATATTCACTACGTACAGATGCCATTTCCACAACCACAAATTTTCTGGGAATTCATTTGGATTCCAAATTAAGCTGGCATTCACGTGGAGATTATATCTCAAAGAAACTTTGCACAGCCATTTTTATGTTACGAAATCTTAGCAACTCCCTACCCCAATCTGTTTTAAAAACTGCATACTATGGTATATTTAATAGACATATAACCTATAGGGTATTATTATGGGGGCATTCAACAATAATGACTCGTTTGTTTTCTCTGCAACGTCGTGCCATTAGAGTACTGGCAAAAGCCAACTATAAGGAAGACTGTAAACAAAGGTTTACTGATCTAGACATACTAACCCTACCGTTCATTTACAAATTGGAATCTTTAAAATATATTCACAATCATAAATTCCACAAGGACCAACAGTTTAATCAATCCGGCATACCATCGTATATCAAAAGCGCGATCTGCCACTAACTATTATGACCGAAAACTATATAACCTATTGGCATCAAATATAAAACATCTCCCAGTGATAACCTTTAAAACAAAAATTAAAAGTCACCTCGTGAAAAAGGCATTTTATAGTATTGATGAATGCTTGTCTACTAGGTTCCACGATTTCAATCCCGTAATTTTATAAATTAACAGTTGCTAGTTTACGCCTATTTATTTATGACATTTTTATTCAATAATCTTTAATTGTTATTGTGCTTGTGATTCAATGTTTTGTTTATGTGTGTGAAAACTTTTCTACAATTTTATGAAGATTTTTAATTTATCTTACTCTATAATTTCGCTATTTATATTTATATTGTAATCTTGACGTGTGTAAACAGTTCTGTAATAGCACTAATAAAAAAAATATTATTATTATTATTATTATTATTATTTAATTTTGTTTCTCAAACGTTCATGTGAAAATAACTTTGAAAAGACGCGTTTTCATGAAAAATTCATAAGGACTAAGGAGATTTTTTTTTGGGGCGAAAACGTTACCTAAAAATTTTTCCGGGAAATTCGGGGAAAACCTATTTTCGCCCATTCTAAAATACCTCATCTTGGCCCGAAAACTTAGATAAATGTGTCGGAAATAATCTGACAAATTTTCAGAGAGGTTCTCGAAAAACATCAGACACAATATCAGAAAAAGCCATAAAAAAGAGGCAAAAAATTGGAATAATCGGGGGAAAATCAAACATGACAATGCAACATATATCCCGGATGTTTCCGAGGTTATTTCCCATGAAAAATATGCCTTAAAAGTAACGCAGAGAACCCCAAAATATAAGTCGTTCTGTTTACCTGTTTTTGACACGTCGTACGTTGAAAGTGGGCTGCTGGAGAGAGTTTGTATGTCCGAGGGTTGAACTGGGTTTTTGGGGTTCTCTGCGTTACTTTTGAGGCATATTTTTCATGGGAACTAACCTCGGAAACATTCGGGATACATGTTGCATTGTTATGTTTTATTTTCCCCGAATTATTCAATTTTTTGCCTCTTTTTTTATGGCTATTTTTGATATTGCGTCTGATGCTTGTCGAGAACTTCTCTAATAACTTGTCAGGTTATTTCCAACCCATTTATCAAAGTTTTCGGATCTAGATTCGCCATTTTCTGATGGGCAAGAATGGGTTTTCCCCGAATTTTCCGGAAAACGCATTTTTTAGGTTATTCGCCCCGAAAAGAAATGTCCACCTCGGAATCTTATTCCTTCATCCAAGCCGAACAACTTTGGTCCTAATAAATTTTATATGAAAACACGTCTATTCAAAGTTATTTTCCCATGAACGTCTGAGAAAAATGAACAAAAACCTGGATTTTGCTCTATTGAATCATGAATATCTCGGGAACGTGGGCGAAAAAAAATCTAGAAAAATTCACGGTATTTAGTGGCAAGTAGACGACCATTTTGACATAGTCAGGAGGCCAGCTGCTTTTTCGAGAAAGAAAATTACGGTAAAAAATTGAGAAAATAATTAAATCTATGCACTGGTTGGCCGTCCACCACCGCAATTTCTGTGGAAGCTTACAACCATATAAGCGAAACGGAATGAATGTAGTAGCAAAAGTGACATGTGCTCCAACCAGTGGTGAATAATATCAAGACGCATTTCGGTTCTCGTTTACCGTTACCGGCATGCATCTGCACTATAAATAAACATGGGTTTTGCTATAAATATATTATATATATATATTTATATATATATATATATATATATATATATATATACATATATATATATATATATATATATATATATATATATATATATATATATATATATATATAAAACGGCAAGAAGTAACGGACGCTGCTATGTAGTGAAGTGTGAGGTGTAACGGGAGAAAGGTCCAGAATTTCGATATAGTCCGCAGGGAGCAATAAGCCAGATGTAGTGTGTGCTCAGTCACTATATTTCGCTATAAGTAGCCAAATTAAATGTTACAAGAAATTTTAGTGAGGAGTAAAATGATCAAAATTGCGAAAAATTTTAACAAAGCAAAAGCTGAAGGCAGTGAACAAGAAAAAAAAAGAGGTTAAACTTACTAGTAAACGATTAAAATAATGATGTCCTGCGGTGCGTGAGGCGACCGCGTCGTGAAGAGGTTAAGAAGTTCGTCATGGTAATCGTGTGTAGACGAGGCGTTAAAATTTAAAAATTCAACAGCACATCGCAAATAACATGTGCGTTCATGTGCCTTCAGCTTTTACTTTGTTAAAATTTTTCGCAATTTTGATCATTTTACTCCTCACTAAAATTTCTTGTAACATTTAATTTTAGGCCCTGATGATGCGTAAATGTTTTACGCGAAACGTTGGCTACTTATAGCGAAATATAGTGACTGAGCACACACTACATCTGGTTTATTGGTCCCTGCGGACTATATCGAAATTCTGGACCTTTCTCCCGTTACACCTCACACTTCACTATATATATATATACGGGTGTGGCACTTAAGACGCCTCGGACCATAGCTCCTTTAAGATAAAAGCTATCGAAAAAATCTAAGAACAAAGTGGTGCATAGTTACCGTCGCTATGTTTCAAAAATATTTCTAATCATCAGTGGCGTGCCGTACTCCAGTGGCGTACCAAACATATGTTTTTTTTTAAATTGAATGCCCTATTTTTTATTGCAGATTTTGAAAGTGCTCGACGAGTACTTATTTTTTTATCTAACATGTTATACCCTTCACTTTAGCGGTTTCGCTGTTATAACCCCTTCTTTCAAAATTGCGCCCCATTTTTGAGATTTTTTTGTAGAGAAATTATACCTTCACATAATTTTTTTTCGGGTAATTTATGAAAAAAAAAATTTTTGATTGATCTTCGCATGACATGTTGGTTCGAGGCAATGACTAACAGTGATTATGAACTAGGTTAGATTGTAATGGCCGAGGTACAAGCCAAACTGGAGGGAGAGCACTACACAATTAGTACCAACCCTGGGACTAACTAATTGTGTAGTGCTCTCCCTCCAGTTTGGCTTGTACCTCGGCCATTACAATCTAACCTAGTTCACAATCACTGTTAGGCTGCCTTGAACCAACATGTCCGGCGATGTGTGTTTGTAAAGTTTGTAAATTTTAATCTTGTGACATCAGCGTTTTTAACAAGTTTTAATATGTTTAACTATTATTGCATCGAACCATTTTATTAATCCCGTATGTTCAACGGTTTAGTTTTTCACATCTTCCATGTAAGTAAAATTTTCACCAACACGTCGCGAACACGTGCATAACCTCATTTCATTAACTTATAAAAAAAAATTCTCTTGTAAATTATTTTGTAGCGTTATCCCTGAAGAAGCTAATAAACATTGGCGAAAGCTCGGTTTTATGATAAATAGATGATTTATTAACCACCCTTTTTGGTCGGATTCCCTGATACGAGGATTTTTCTTCGATTTTTTTACCATTCTCCAACAAGTACGGCCGTTACTTCCCTCCAGCATCTATATATATACAGGGTGTCCCATTTTAATCCGCCAGTAGCGATAATTGTGAAACATTGCATCGAATCAAAAAGTGTTCCAAATGAAAAGTTAATGGTTCTGAGGGGGACATCTGATGCCGTAGACTTTGCCCCCCCAGCCCCCCAAGGGGGGCGGGAACAGGGGGCAACTTTAAAATCTTAAATAGAAACCCCTATTTTTTATTGCAGATTCTGATAGAGGGTTAAAAAGTATGTAAGTTTTATCCGAAACATTTTTTTATTGGTCGAGAGATGGCGCTGCAAATGTAAAAATTAGGTTTTTTGTCAATTAAATGGCGAAAATCGTCACGTAATTAACTGTTATTGTTACTTAAGACTTACTCACAACCTTACAAGGTTGTTTTTTTCTCAGCCTGCCCAAATACTACCCCCCCCCCCTACAAAGACGTAAAGTACTCTATTTTTAGTACTTTAAATAGCGATTGAGTACTTCTTTTTCAAATTAAATAATGGTAAAATAATTCAAAAAAGAATGTCATTTTTTTTTAAACAGTGTTTCACCGGGCCCACCACATAGCCCCACCCCCCACCCCCACGAATTGGCTTTGCGTACTGAACTCATTTTTAAAAACTAAATTTAAAAAAGGAACGAAAATAAAAAAAATCCAAGAAATCTTATTTGAATGTAAACAAAACAATCAAGTGCGACGTTAAAAATGTACAATTTATGCACGTCCGAACGTTGTGTTTACTTCACGCAGCCCAGTATTCTGCGAAACGAAATTCTCCTAATTTGTTAAAACTTCACTCGGTAAAATAAAGGACGCGTAAAAATATCTTCGCCTCAATCTACAAATGAAATTTGAAATTTTAGATTCTGCGATAACTTGGCGCGAAGTAATGATTTTTTAAATGTAAATTGTTTTTAATGAGGAGGCAGAAACAATTTGTTTTTTGTGAATTTCGTATCGCGTTAACGTGCACTCGTTACCGGAAAATTGTGTAAATTGTCAAGAGTCAAAGATTCATCTGAGTTACCAACCAATTAAAAATAGTGTATTTTTGTGGATTTTCCAAGGGCGCCTATGGGGGGGCCGGTGAAACACTGTTTGAAAAAAAATAAAAAAATGACATTCTTTTTTGAATTATTTTACCATTATTTAATTTGAAAAAGAAGTACTCAATCGCTATTTTTGAGTACTTTACGTCTTTGTAGGGGGGGGGGGTAGTATTTGGGCAGGCTGAGAAAAAAATAACCTTGTAAGGTTGTGAGTAAGTCTTAAGTAATAATAACAGTTAATTACGTGACGATTTTCGCAATTTAATTGACAAAAAACCTAATTTTTACATTTGCAGCACCATCTCTCGACCAATAAAAAAATGTTTCGGATAAAACTTACATACTTTTTAACCCTCAATCAGAATCTGCAATGAAAAATAGGGGTTTCCATTTAAGATTTTAAAGTTGCTCCCTGTTCCCGCCACCCTTGAGGGGCTGGGGGGGCAAAGTCTACGGCATCAGATGTCCCCCTCAGAACCATTAACTTTTCATTTGGAACACTTTTTGATTCAATGCAATGTTTCAGAATTATCGCTACTGGCGGATTAAAATGGGACACCCGGTATATACCGGGTGACCCAGGGATCTGTAAAAGCCCCATAACTTATTTGCTATTTGAGGTATCGACTTCTAGTTTTCTTGAACTGGTGCCCACACTTATTCTACCTATTTTAAAAATATGTATGTTTTTGTACAGGGTGTCCCAATATACATAACAGAACAAAGTTATGTTTTTTTAAATGGAACACCCTATATTTTATACTTTATTTCCAACCCTCTTGAGAAGCTGATAAAAATAGTATAATATACTATGGGTCTTTTATGGACGGTTGGTTAGTTATGGGCAAATTTGTGGCAAAAACATGTACACATTGAAAACATTGCAGAAGCGTTCCTAGCAAAGATAGCATCATTATTTAGACACTAAAAAATTTCCCACATCATAAAGAATAATACACATTAGCTTTGGTTCTCTTTTATTCATAGTGCTATACAGGGTGTCAACATACGCAAAACAATGGATAACTTTTGTTTTTCAAACGGAACACCCTATATAAGTTGCCACCAATCTATGGCATTTTTAATAAGCTTTCCAATGATATACAGTTTGTATAACAAAATGTTAAGGATTCTTGAGATTTATCAATAAAAACATATTTGTTTTGTCACCTTCTGCTGATTTTTGGATTTTTAGCCAAAACTATGCATTTTAAGGAAAAATTATGAGAGACCAAAGTTGTAGAGCAAAAAATTTTCGATCGACATAGGTCTTTCTACTTTTAGGATAATGCGTGCATTGCCCGCCAGAGCACGCAAAATCGTGACCGTATATGCATTTTAGCGGTTTTTTTTCAAATTTTTTATTAATAAATTGCATTATACTTTATTTTCCGCACCCTCTAGCGGAAAAACGAAAAATTAAAATGGCCCATATCTATTGAAAATGTTCCGCTCTACAACTCTTAATAGCAGTTTTTGCCAAAAATGCATAGTTTTCCCTAAAAATGCAAATTGAAAATGAATATATCAATTTTTGCGTTTTTAAATGGTTTTTTGCATTTTTAGCGAAAACCATGCATTTTGGGAAAAAATTGATTCTTTTAAGAGTTGTAGAGCGGAATATTTTCAATCGATGTAGGTCATTTAAATAATTCTATAATTACCCGTTTTTCTGCTAGAGGACGTGGAACATAAAGTATAGTGCAATTAATTAACAAGAAATTTGAGAAAAACTCTAAAATGCATATATGGTCACGGTTTTGCGCACTCTGGCGGGCAATGCACACATTATTGGAAAAGTCGAAAGACCCATGTCGATCGAAAATTTTCCGCTATACAACTTTGGTCTCTTATTATTTTTTCAGAAAATGCATAGTTTTGGCTGAAAATCCAAAAATGATCAGGAGGTGACAAAAGAAAAATGTTTTTATGGATAAATCTCAAGAATCCTTAATATTTCATTATACAAATTGTACATCATTGGAAAGCTTATTAAAAATTCCATGCGTTGGTGGCAAGATATGTAGGGTGTTCCATTTGAAAAAAAATAGTTATCCATTATTTTGCGTATGTTGACACCCTGTATAGCAGTATGAACAAAAAAGAACCAATGCCGATTTGTATTATTCTTCATGATGTGGAAAATTCTTTAGTGTATAAAAAACGACGCTAGCATTGCTAGGAACGCTTTTGCAACTTTTTCAATGTGTCCTTGTTTTTGCCACAAATTTGCCCATAACTAACCAATCGTCCATAATAGACCCATACTATCTTATACTATTCTTATCAGCTTCTCAAGAGGGTTAAAAATAAAGTATAAAATATAGGGTGTTCCATTTAAAAAAACAAAACTTTGGTCTGTTATGTGTATTGGGACACCCTGTACAAAAACATACATATTTTTAAAATATGTAGAATAAATGTCGGTACCAGTTCATGAAAACTAGAAGTTGATATCTCAAATAGCAAATAAGTTATGGGGCTTTTACAGATCCCTGGTTCACCCGGTATATATATATATATATATATATATATATATATATATATATATATATATATATGGCGAGGGGAAGTAACGGTCGTCACTTGTTGGAGTTAAATGTGCAAATTCGGAATCTTATTCCGTAACGGGGATTCGACCAAGGGGCAAGAAAAGTCCTATTTACTTTATCATAAAACCAAGCTTTCGGAATTCGTTTATTCCTTCTTCAGGGAAATTACACTACAAAATGAAAATTTTGTTGAACATGTGCGTCAGCGATAAATTTGGAAAAAATTGAATTTAAGTGTACTTACATGCGAAATAGTTAAAAATAAAGGTTGCTACATCTAATTGTTACTTGAAGAGTCATGTTTGTTATTGTTGTTAATTAAATTTGTGGTAAAATAATGTGATGTAAAACGATTTACATGGGGACGAACACGAACACGTTAAAAATGGCGTCAGCTGTCAATTGTTATCGATGTATCGGAAATCGATTACCAACTGTCTGGAATAATACAGGCTCGCTAGTGTTGCCAACCCGCCTAGTGCGGGTGGGTGGGAGCCGTGCATGGTTCCAGCCAGGATTGTCTCGATGACGGTCTTAATTATAAATGTTACAATTGTATGACTAGTTAATATTATAAAAAGGTTAGGTGTAAAGTAAACAGGAAATTAATTAAAAACTGCCGTATATGTGGTGCGAATTTCTTGACCCTTGGTCGAATCCCCGTTACGGAATAAGATTCCGAATTTTCATATATATATATATATATATATATATATATATATATATATATATATATATATACCGGGTGACCCAGGGATCTGTAGAAGCCCCATAATGTATTTGCTATTTGAGATATCGACTTCTAGTTTTCTTGAACTGGTACCGACACTTATTCTACATATTTTAAAAATATGTATGTTTTTGTACAGGGTGTCCCAATATACATAACAGATCAAAGTTATGTTTTTTTAAATGGAACACTCTACATTGTATACTTTATTTTTAACCCTCTTGAGAAGCTGATTAAAATAGTTTAAGATAGTATGGGTCTATTATGGACGATTGGTTAGTTATGGGCAAATTTGTGGCAAAAAGAAGGTCACATTGAAAAAGTTGCAGAAGCGCTCCTAGCAATGCTAGCGTAATTTTTTAGACACTAAAGAATTTTCCACATCATGAAGAAATACAAATCGGCTTTGGTTCTTTTTTGTTCATACTACTATACAGGGTGTCAACATACACAAAATAATGGATAACTGTTTTTTTTTTCAAATGGAACACTATATATTTTGCCACCAATGCATGGAATTTTTAATAAGCTTTCCAATGATGTACAATTTGTATAATGAAATATTAAGGATTCTTGAGATTTATCCATAAAAACATTTTTCCTTTGTAAGCTCCTGCTCATTTTTGGATTTTCAGCCAAAACTATGCATTTTCTGAAAAAATAATAAGAGACCAAAGTTGTAGAGCGGAAAATTCGATGGATATAGGTCTTTAGACTTTTCCAATAATGCGTGCATTGCCCGCTTGAGTGAGCAAAATCGTGAACGTATATGCATTTTACCGTTTTTTCTCAAATTTTTTGTTAATTAATTGCACTATACTTTATTTTCTACGTCCGCTAGCAGAAAAACGGGTAATTATAGAATTATCCAAATGACCTACATCGATTGAAAATATTTCGCTCTACAACTCTTAAAAGAAGCAATTTTTGCCCAAAATGCATAGTTTTCGCTGAAAATGCAAAAAAAACCATTGAAAAACGCAAAAATTGATATATACATTTTCAATTTGCATTTTTAGGGAAAACTATGAATTTTTGGCAAAAATTGCATCTATTAAGAGTTGTAGAGCGGAACATTTTTAATCGATATGGGCCATTTTAATTTCTCTTTAATTTCCAGTTTTTCCGCTAGAGGGTGCGGAAAATAAAGTATAGTACAATTTATTAATAAAAAATTTGCATATACGGCATATACGGTCACGATTTTGCGTGTTCTGGCGGGCAATTCACGCATTATCTTAAAAGTTGAAAGATCTATGTCAATTGTAAACTTTTCGCTCTACAACTTTGGTCTCTCATAATTTTTCCTGAAAATGTATAGTTTTGACTGAAAATCCAAAAATCAGCAGAAGGTGGCAAAAGAAATATGTTTTTATGGATAAATCTCAAGAATCCTTAATATTTTGATATGCAAACTGTATATCATTGGAAAGCTTATTAAAAATGCCATAGATTGGTGGCAACTTATATAGGGTGTTCCATTTGAAAAAAAATAGTTATCCATTGTTTTGCGTATGTTGACACCCTGTATAGCACTATAAATAAAAGAGAACCAAAGCTGATGCGCATTATTCTTTATGATGTAAACATTTATATATATATATATATATATATATATATATATATATATATACCGAGTGTTTGGGATAAGGGGCGAACATAGGGATTTAACATGTAAAATTAAATATGTGTAATTATTTGCTCCCCTATTCATTTTAGAGAAAAATCGCAAAGGAATATTTTTTAGAGAATTAAAAACTGTAAATGTATCATCCATTTAATTTACGTTTGTACCAGCATACACCTCAGAAATAATAAAAATAAGTTTAACAATTTACCATTTAATAGAAACCCTTGCCATGACTTTGACAAATGTCATGTTATGGTGAGAATAATTTTACCAGTCAAACATTAATTCGGGCGGCCCGTTGGTGTAGTGGGTACAAGCAAGCGCTTATGCCGGTTGCACCGCGTGCCGCGAGGGTTCGAATCCCAGCCCGGGCGAACGATTTCGGGGTCGCCGAATATTCGCTCGGGACCATGGACATTGCATTTGTCTTTCATTATTCAGTTATTCATTTAATTTCTGATATATTACAATACAATGATTATGGCAGATGGCCTCGTAGCCGACGCCAATTTCCTGAATCATTCAATCTCCTTAACCCGCAGTTCAATCCACGTCCAAATATCAATTCACGCATTGTTATTACTATGAACAATAATATGAGTTATTCCAATGGAGAGAGGGTATTATTTATTATCAAAATATTTACAGTGGCGTCAGTTTACACAGAGTTCGTGACTTATTTTCGGTTACATTTAACAATCGACCAATTCCGTCTTAATCAACAATTTCCAAATTTGTGAAAAAGTTCGAAAATACAGCAAGTGTAGCGGCAGATGATTCAAAAGGTATTTCAATAGTCCAATTTCAACAAATATTATTTCAAACATATTAAAATTAAAGGCAAACGAAACAGAAGAAGCAACGATGAATTGAATTAAAGTGGTGTCAGATTACACACAGTTCGTGATATATTTTTGGTTTTACCGTAACCAGCGGTCAACGGGAAATTTTAGAGCAAGTACTCAAAAAGTTCTCCGTTCTGGTGTAAACAATAACCCAATCGGTTATAAAATGCATGTCTAACATTAGCCAACTGCCTATCTGTAATCAATGTGCATTCCGCAAAAATTGCTTCCCGCAAAGATTCAATATTTGGATGGTGTTTTTTGTAAATTTTGTTTTTCAAGTGACCCCACAAAAAGAAATCACATGGTGCTAAATCAGGAGATCTTGGTGGCCAGTTGATAGTGCCACCGCGACCAATCCAGTAATTGGGAAAATTAGCATTTAAATATTCCCTTACATTTAAACCATAATGGGCTGGACATCCATCATGCTGATACCATATCTCCTGATTGTCACGTGCAACTTCTTCTAACGCAGGGCCAACCTGGTTGATTAAAAGATCTAAATAAGAATTCGAATTTAAATTTCCACATATTTCAAACGGCCCAATAATATTATTTTTAAAAATACCAGCCCAAATATTGATTTTTTGCGGGAACTGGGTTCTAGTTCTAAGGCATATCCGCGGATTTTCTTGGGTCCAGTATCGCGTGTTCTGAGTGTTGGGCTCGTTGTTAAGTGTGAACGTGCATTCATCCGTAAAACAGATAGACTGCAAAAAGTTTCTGTCTATGTTTGATCGATCCTGCATTATCTCGCAGAATACACGCCTGCTTTCTTCATCCACTAGCAATATCTCCTGATGGCATTGATGTTTGTAGGGATAATACCCATGCTTATTCAGAATCTTATACACTGAGAATGTAGACACGCTGCACTCACGAGCAATGCATCGTATGCTAGTTGTTGGATCAGCATTTATCAACCCCAAAACTCTTTCTTCCAATTCATCGTTGCTTCTTCTCTTCCGTTTGCCTGCAATGTTAATGTTTTTGAAATAATATTTTTGAAATACCTTTTGAATCATCTGCCGCTACACTTGCTGTATTTTCGAACTTTTTCACAAATTTGGAAATTGTTGATACAGACGGAATTGGTCGATTGTTAAATGTAACCGAAAATAAGTCACGAACTCTGCGTAAACTGACGCCACTGTAAAATGTTTTAATAATGAATACCCTCTCTTCATTGGAATAACTCAGATTATTGTTCATCGTAATAACTAGAATTGATATCTGACTTGCAATATTATTATTTTCACTATAACATGAAACATGACATTTGTCAAAGTCATGGCAAGGGTTTTTATTAAATGGTAAATTGTTAAACTTTTTTTTATTATTTCTGAGGTGTATGCTGGTACAAACGTAAATTAAATGGATGATACATTTACAGTTTTTAATTCTCTAAAATATATTCCTTTACGATTTTTCTCTAAAATGAATAGGGGAGCAAATAATTACACATATTTAATTTTACATGTTAAATCCCTATGTTCGCCCCTTATCCCAAACACTCGGTATATATATATATATATATATATATATATATATATATATATATATATATATATATATATATATATATATATATATATATATATACCGAGTGTTTGGGATAAGGGGATAAGGGGCGAACATAGGGATTTCACATGTAAAATTAAATATGTGTAATTATTTGCTCCCCTATTCATTTTAGAGAAAAATCGTAAAGGAATATTTTTTAGAGAATTAAAAACTGTAAATGTATCATCCATTTAATTTACGTTTGTACCAGCATACACCTCAGAAATAATAAAAATAAGTTTAACAATTTACCATTTAATAAAAACCCTTGCCATGACTTTGACAAATGTCATGTTTCATGTTATAGTGACTATATCCCGCCAAACGTAGCATGCCGAAATTAGAATGAATTACAACGAATCAGATTCTATATAACTTCTGTTTTCAGGAAACATATCATGTAGAGTTCGAATGAGGCTTTGTGATTGGTTCTCTACTCGGATTATGTTTCAGCACATGATTGGTTTAAAGAAAAATAATGTCAAACGTAAAACGTCAATTTGCGGATAGAACGCTATTAAAATTAGTGAAAACTCCGCATTGGAAGTGTTACTCTTAAAGTAATTGAAGAAAAAGGGAAAGAGGCCCAACCAAAAAGTTTGAGCGGAGTCACTAACATGACCAGCACTCGTGTAGTCATTTCTACAATATTGGAAAACAGGGCTCATAACGTGCGAAACGCGAACGGTACGTACTGTAAAGAAAATGTAAACTCCATATGGAATACCAGTGCTAAGTTAGTGCAAGAGAAGTACGTTTCTGATTTTCAAATTTTGTTTGATCCGTTTAAAAATGTAAAATTCAAACCGGCACAACACGTCCGCGATGACAGTAAATGTCATTCTATTTTGTTGTAATATTTTTGTTGGGATATAGTCTGATAAATTGCTCTCGTGCATTGTAAATTATCGCAAGTTTGCACTCTTTCGATAAACTCAGTTGCATTGTTTTAGGCAACAGCCCCTCGCCCTTCCGGGCTCGGGACTGTTGTCAAACAATACGAGTTCGTTTGTCGAAATCGCACAAACTTGTTACCGATAATTTCCAATGCACTTGTGCAATTACTGTTGAAAATAATAATATTGCAAGTCAGATATCAATTCTAGTTATTACGATGAACAATAATCTGAGTTATTCCAATGAAGAGAGGGTATTCATTATTAAAACATTTTACAGTGGCGTCAGTTTACGCAGAGTTCGTGACTTATTTTCGGTTACATTTAACAATCGACCAATTCCGTCTGTATCAACAATTTCCAAATTTGTGAAAAAGTTCGAAAATACAGCAAGTGTAGCGGCAGATGATTCAAAAGGTATTTCAATAGTCCAATTTTAACAAATATTATTTCAAAAACATTAACATTGCAGGCAAACGGAAAAGAAGAAGCAACGATGAATTGGAAGAAAGAGTTTTGGGGTTGATAAATGCTGATCCAACAACTAGCATACGATGCATTGCTCGTGAGTGCAGCGTGTCTACATTCTCAGTGTATAAGATTCTGAATAAGCATGGGTATTATCCCTACAAACATCAATGCCATCAGGAGATATTGCTAGTGGATGAAGAAAGCAGGCGTGTATTCTGCGAGATAATGCAGGATCGATCAAACATAGACAGAAACTTTTTGCAGTCTATCTATTTTACGGATGAATGCACGTTCACACTTAACAACGAGCCCAACACTCAGAACACGCGATACTGGACCCAAGAAAATCCGCGGATATGCCTTAGAACTAGAACCCAGTTCCCGCAAAAAATCAATATTTGGGCTGGTATTTTTAAAAATAATATTATTGGGCCGTTTGAAATATGTGGAAATTTAAATTCGAATTCTTATTTAGACCTTTTAATCAACCAGGTTGGCCCTGCGTTAGAAGAAGTTGCACGTGACAATCAGGAGATATGGTATCAGCATGATGGATGTCCAGCCCATTATGGTTTAAATGTAAGGGAATATTTAAATGCTAATTTTCCCAATTACTGGATTGGTCGCGGTGGCATTATCAACTGGCCACCAAGATCTCCTGATTTAGCACCATGTGATTTCTTTTTGTGGGGTCACTTGAAAAACAAAATTTACAAAAAACACCATCCAAATATTGAATCTTTGCGGGAAGCAATTTTTGCGGAATGTACATTGATTACTGATAGGCAGTTGGCTAATGTTAGACATGCATTTTATAACCGATTGGGTTATTGTTTACACCAGAACGGAGAACTTTTTGAGTACTTGCTCTAAAATTTCCCGTTGACCGCTGGTTACGGTAAAACCAAAAATAAATCACGAGCTGTGTGTAATCTGACACCACTTTAATTCAATTCATCGTTGCTTCTTCTGTTCCGTTTGCCTTTAATTTTAATATGTTTGAAATAATATTTGTTGAAATTGGACTATTGAAATACCTTTTGAATCATCTGCCGCTACACTTGCTGTATTTTCGAACTTTTTCACAAATTTGGAAATTGTTGATACAGACGGAATTGGTCGATTGTTAAATGTAACCGAAAATAAGTCACGAACTCTGTGTAAACTGACGCCACTGTAAATATTTTGATAACAAATAATACCCTCTCTCCATTGGAATAACTCATATTATTGTTCATAGTAATAACAATGCGTAATTTGATATTTGGACGTGGATGGAACTGCGGGTTAAGGAGATTGAATGATTCGGGAAATTGGCGTCGGCTACGAGGCCATCTGCCATAATCATTGTATTGTAATATATCAGAAATTAAATTAATAACTGAATAATGAAAGACAAATGCAATGTCCATGGTCCCGAGCGAATATTCCGCGACCCCGAAATCGTTCGCCCGGGCTGAGATTCGACCCCTCGCGGCACGCGGTGCAACCGGCATAAGCGCTCGCTTGTACCCACTACACCAACGGGCCGCTCGAATTAATGTTTGACTAGTAAAATTATTCTCACCATAACATGACATTTGTCAAAGTCATGGCAAGGGTTTTTATTAAATGGTAAATTGTTAAACTTATTTTTATTATTTCTGAGGTGTATGCTGGTACAAACGTAAATTAAATGGATGATACATTTACAGTTTTTAATTCTCTAAAAAATATTCCTTTACGATTTTTCTCTAAAATGAATAGGGGAGCAAATAATTACACATATTTAATTTTACATGTTAAATCCCTATGTTCGCCCCTTATCCCAAACACTCGGTATATATATATATATACCGGGTGACCCAGGGTTCTGTAAAAGCCCCATAACTTATTTGCTATTTGAGATATCGACTTCTAGTTTTCTTGATCTGGTACCCACACTTATTCTACGTATTTTAAAAATATGTATGTTTTTGTACAGGGTGTCCCTATATACAAAGCAGAACAAAGTTATGTTTTTTTAAATCGAACACCCTATATTTTATACTTTATTTTCAACCCTCTTGAGAAGCTGATAAAACTAATATAAGATAGTATGGGTCTATTATGGACGATTGGTTAGTTATGGGCAAATTTGTGGCAAAAACAAGGGCACATTGAAAAAATTGCAGAAGCGCTCCTAGCAAAGCTAGCGTCATTTTTTATACACTAAAGAATTTTCCACATCATGAAGAATAATACAAATCTGCTTTGGTTCTTTTTTGTTCATACTGCTATACAGGGTGTCAACATACGCAAAATATTGGATAACTATTTTTTTTCAAATGGAACACCCTATATATCTTGCCACCAGTGCATGGAATTTTTAATAAGCTTTCCAATGATGTACAATTTGTATAATGAAATATTAAGGATTTTTGAGATTTATCCATAAAAACATTTTTCTTTTGTCACCTCCTCCTCATTTTTGGATTTTCAGCCAAAACTATGCATTTTCTGAAAAAATAATAAGAGACCAAAGTTATAGAGCGGAAAATTTTCGATCGACATAGGTCTTTCGACTTTTCCAATAATGCGTGCATTGCTCGCCAGAGTGCGCAAAATCTTGACCGTATATGCATTTTAGCGTTTTTCTCAAATTTTTTGTTAATTAATTGCAGTATACTTTATTTTACACGTCCTCTAGCAGAAAACCGGGTAATTATAGAATTATTCAAATGACCTACATCGATTGAAAAAATTCCGCCCTACAACTCTTAAAAGAAGCAATTTTTGCCCAAAATGCATAGTTTTCGCTAAAAATACAAAAAACCATTGAAAAACGCAAAAATTGATACATACATTTTCAATTTGCATTTTAAGAAAAAACTATGCATTTTTGGCAAAAATTTCTTCTATTAAGAGTTGTAGAGCGGAACATTTTCAATCGATAGGGGCCATTTTAATTTCCCTATAATTTCCCGTTTTTCCGCTAGAGGGTGCGGAAAAAAAGTATAATGCAATTTATTAATAAAAAACGCTAAAATGTATATACGGTCACGATTTTGCGCGCTCTGGCGTGAAATGCACGCATTATCTTAAAAGTTGAAATACCCAAATCGATCGGAAATTTTTCGCTCTACAACTTTGGTCTCTTATAATTTTTCATGAAAATGTATAATTTTGGCTGAAAATCCAAAAATCTGCAGAAGGTGGCAAAAGAAATATGTTTTTATTGATAAATCTCAAGAATCCTTAATATTTTGTTATACAAACTGTATATCATTGGAAAGCTTATTAAAAATGCCATAGATTGGTGGCAACTTATATAGGGTGTTCCATTTGAAAAAAAATAGTTATCCATTGTTTTGCGTATGTTGACACCCTGTATATCACTATGATTAAAAGAGAACCAAAGCCGATGTGTATTATTCTTTATGATGTGGGAAATTTTTTAGTGTATAAATAACGATGCTATATTTGCTAGGAACGCTTCTGCAATGTTTTTAATGTGTACATGTTTTTGCCACAAATTTGCCCATAACTAGCCAACCGTCCATAAAAGACCCATACTATCTTATACTATTTTTATCAGCTTCTCAAGAGGGTTGAAAATAAAGTATAAAATATAGGGTGTTCCATTTAAAAAAACATAACTTTGTTCTGTTATGTATATTGGGACACCCTGTACAAAAACATACATATTTTTAAAATATGTAGAAAAAGTGTGGCTACCAGTTCAAGAAAACTAGAAGTCGAAATTTCAAATAGCAAATAAGTTATGGGGCTTTTACAGATCCCTGGGTCACCCGGTATATATATATATATATATATATATATATATATATATATATATATATATATATATATATATATATATATATAAATGTTTAGGGAAGTAACGCCGTGAAGAATGTAATTGAAGTGGATTTAATATGCGGGTTGGAACGGCAAGAGGGCGATTTAGTGTTGCGGTCGGAAAGCAATTATTAACACTGAATACTCTTTATTCCATACTTCCAATATTTCGGGAGACTATTCTCCCTTCTTCAGGGCGCTACAACATTATGACGTAAGTACAGGTTAAAACGATAAAAATTAAAATAAACAGAATACATTTTTAAAATTTACTTACAGGAATTCGAGGTTAGTGTATTCTAATTTTGTCGGTGATGTTTAAATTATACATCTGACAACTGGACATCGATGTAAGTACCCCAAACAGGAACATAAACACATTAAAATTTGTTACTATTTCTAAAATTCACTAATGTAAGTGGATGGTTGTAATGCTGTTAAAATATTGTCTATTAATAAAATTAGATTAAAAAATTATAAAAAATTATAAGAAAATTTATTTATACCAAAACCCTAGTTACAAAAGTTTTAGTATCGAGCAAAATGAGGAAGGAAAACAATCTTTGACGCGCTTTTTCGTACACTGTTTCCCACCAACACCTCCGGCCTCGATAGACTGTTGCCCCTTCCATCTCCTTTCCCCGCCGCGAGATTCCAACGGATCGAACCGCAACAGTGTTGTACTTGTTGAACGCCATTTTGCACTGTCAAATTGACACCTACCGACTGTGTTTTTAATCTGTGCATCCACTGTGTATTTTCTGTTTTAAGTGGTTTATTGCGCCCCTATCACGTTACGCGCACACGTTATTTGCGATGTGCTTAAATTTTAACGCCTTTTCAATATTACCATGTCGAACTTCTTAACCTCATCACCACGCGGTCGTCTCTGGCGCCGCAGGACAACATTATTTTAATCGTTTAATAGTAAGTTTTACCTCTTTTGTTTTCATATTAAAAAAATTGAAAAACTTAAGCGCAAAAGGGGGAGGGGGGCTATGTTTAATGACAACAGTAAATGGTGGGTTAATTTAAGTTATGTTGCAGTTCCTAAAAATATTTCCGACACATTATCACTTGGTCTGAAATTTAGTTTTCCGGTCAATATTAGTGATCTACATATTGGGAGATTACTTTCTAACGTAGAGTCAATTCTAGAGTCGCTTCCATTGGGTTCTTAAAATTTATCTAGGTCACGTGCCACTAATGTTATCATTAATTATTTAGATTCTACTTTACAGGGAGCTGGGAGTAAAGATGACTGGGTTATTTGCAAAAAAATTTGGAAGGATCATCCGGATTTGCTTATCGTTAGGGTTGATAAGGGCGCTGTCACAGTAGCTTTAGATAGAGAACTGTATGTAGAAAAAATACAACAATTGGTTGAGGACGCGAATACCTATAAACTGCTCAATAGCCCCTAACCATATATAATTCTACATCGCCGATTACAGAAAATTCATAAACAAGACAGGTCCTTCAGATCTATCGTAGCATCATTAAAAACTCGGGCTTATAAGATTTCCAAGTTTGCTGCAGACATCCCTACCACATCCCTCAATGTACATAGACCTTACAACATAAAAAAACTCATTTGATTTTGTTAATGAATACAACAAATACTTATTACCCACAGCCTACGTGCTGTTGTCATTGGATGTAGTCTCTCTCTTCACGAATATCCCGAAAAAAACTGATATTGCAGGTAATTAAATTAAAATGGGATTTCATTGAAAAACACTGCAACTTCGACGTTCAGTCGTTTACAGATATGATCAATTTCATTTCTGATAATAGTTATTTCAGTTTCAACTGTAAGTTTTATTTACAAATATTTGGCACCCCGATGGGCCCGCCTATTAGTCCCATACTTAATAATAATAATAATAATAAATCTGGTTTATTCAAAAATAATGTACAATATCCCGAAATATGGATACATTATGAAAAATATCGTCACGATAAAATACATAAATAAATAAATACATAAAATACATAGTGTGAGTTTAATAATAGGTAGTTTATAATTGGGTTAGCGTTCTTTATACATATAGAATTCCTTTAGCGAATATGGCTCCAAGTCACATATAAAATTAAATAGGTTACGTTTCATAGCACCATAATTGCTTGATTTTTTTATTGCGTCAGGGATGAGGTTAAATAATTTTAGACAAGAATAGTATGCACCTTTTTCGTATACTTTTAGCCTATGTTTTGGAATGCTGTATTCACTACCATGCCTGGTTGAGTAGTAATTTGATAATAAATTGGCTGAACTTATCGCGATGTTTCCATAGAAATTTTACACATTCAAATATATACAGACCATGCATTGTTAATACGTGATGTGCTTTAAATAATCCTCTACAGCTCTCACTGATTTTTTTGCCGAAAAGTATTCTAATCGCTTTCTTTTGAATTTTAAATACTCTCTCCATGTCGACACAGCTACTCCAGCATATTACGTCGTATTTCAGATGAGAATATATGTTTGCATAGTAGAACATTAGTGCAATGGTGGGATCAGTTGAACGGATGAGTAGTCTTAACCCATAACAGGCCTTACTCACTTTGGCACATAGGGCGTCAATATGTTGGGTAAAACTGAGAGTTTCGTCCAGAGTAATACCCAAAATTGTAACATTAGTTTTAAAGGGGAGTACATAATTATTCAAAAGTACACTGTGAGGGGTGTTGAGCGACTGATTTACTTTAAAAAACAGGCAGTTGGTCTTGTCTGGATTCAGGAATAGTTTGTATTGCTTATGGAACCATGTGGTTACGGACCATCTCTTGGACATGGTTATTCCTTTGCTACCGTTTGAATTCCCCTTTATCAGGAAGTACGATGACAACCTGATTTGCGCTGTTCCCGATAATTTAATTCAAACAACCTTACATATTTTCAATAATTTCAACCACAACATCCAATCCACAATAGAACAAGAAACTAACAATGGTGTACCCTTCTTGGATACGAAACTGTTAAGGAGGTATGATAACTCTTTGATATTGGATTGGTACCAAAAACCCACGGCATCAGGCCGGTACATTAATTTTCATTCCAACCATCCAATGGCACAAAAAATGAACGTCTTCAAAGCCACGAAAAACTGAATATCAAAGATTTATCATACTTCCTTGTTAGATAAGAATTGAAGAATCTTATACCAATTGTTCTGTTATCCTCCAAATTTAATTCATAAACTTTTATGTAACAGCGCAACTCAGGTGCCCACCGTGCCTTCTGATGGAGAACCGGTGAACACTGAACTTGATGATTGATGAATATAAAATAAACCAAACACAAAACTTTAAAAAATTTAAAAGATCGATTCATGCAAATATATAAATATAAAATGTTGGTTATCCGAACTTCACAAATATTGCTTGTTAAAATCCTAGAAGGCCTTCTAAATATTAAATTATCGATACATGGAACTTGATAAATGTTTTCGGTGCTCAAAATATTATGACTATCACGGGCTCGTCAATCCTAGTAGGTGGGGTTAAGAGAGAGATATTAATTTTTCTCATTGAAACACTATGTTGGACCATTTATATTTTCTGTTAATATAAACAATTTTTAATGAACCGAATTTTATAGCAATAAACCTATCAAGGTATTCAAATTTATGGAAAATTTGGTCAAAGCTTCATAGATATAAAGTTGTAATATTGTAAAAATAAAACATCATTGCACCGAACTTATACTTACACAATATTCAATGTTTCGAACTTCAGTAATATGAAATGTTTTAATTAATAAAATATCGATGCATCTAGCTGTAATAGTTATTTAACCAACAATTGTGTTAATGATAGCGATTAATGATTGAGACATTTTCACGCACGAGCGCTTGCGCGAGCGCGTTAATTGTTGAGATCATTAATCGCCAATTAACACACGAGTTGGTTACAAGATTTTTCCGTTGATCGTAACTGTTAGAAATCCAATTTTATTTTACGAAAAGATTTTTTTAAATGTTTATTTGAAATAAGACATCTGAAATAAAACAAATATCTAATGTAGGTACAAGTTTAATGAATAAGGTATTCATTTACAATTATTATACAATTTAATTGACATATAAAACAACATTTAAAGTAAGTACAATTTTAATTTATAAGTAATTTTTAATGTGTGTTATGTTTGTGAATATGTATGTTTACGTTGGCAATAGTACAAGAACTAAAATTGAAATTAGGTGTAGGTACATGATGAGTTGTATGATATTCCGAATTTAAATTTAAGTTTATATCGTTAATTTCGTTAGCATGTTGTTCAATGTTGGAAGTACTTGTGCAAGGAATGTTCGCGATATTTTGAGAGAGAATTTTTTTTAAGTTTATATCGTTAGTTTCGTTAGCATGTTGTTCAACGTTGGAAGCACTTGTGCAAGGAATGTTTACGATATTTTGAGAGAGAATTTTCTCAGCTGTGTCAACTTTATTTTGTATTGATGTTTCAATGTATCCTTCTGCTACACTTGTCGACTTCCAACCACCATGTCGTTTAATTGCTGCAAAGTCTGCACCAGCATCGAAAAGTATTGACGCAGAAGAACGGCGAAAGCAATGTCCAGTGTAGAGATGAGGATTATCTAATTTTAAAAAGGTTGCTATTTGCGATGGTAATTTAGAAAAAGTATTTATTCCAATTGGTTGTATGAGCACTTATATTTACAGTAAATAAAAAACCGGTTGTGTGGAGTATGTGCTGGTCTCAATGAGATATAGTGGTTAATTATTTTTAGGAGTGTCTTATGTTCATTATCTACTACCGTAAATATTCAGTTTGTTTTTGTTTTGGTTCCCTTAATTGTAATTAAAAATTTTGTTCCCATATTTTGCACATTATTTGTTACCAATTTCAATAGCTCATCCTTCCTCAATGCACCGGCCATTCCAAAAATAAGTGCAACCTATGAAATGCATATAATATGTAATTATATTTTTAACTTAGCTTTCGGCTATTTGCTTACCTTGGTCATTAGAAAGAGGTTATCAGGAGCATCAGATATAAATTTTTGAACTTGTCCTTTGTCGAGCACTTTTGACTTTTTCAGCGAATAATTTTCGTGTTTCCTCTTGATAAACATGGTCAATTTATTAAACTGGCTTATGTCTATATTTTCTTTTAAGCTTAAAGTTGCTTTAAGCATCGAATATTTAGGCCACAAACTTGCTATTAAGCCCTTTGCAGCAATATCGGCAAAAAAGGCTAACAGCGTCGATTCGGAATGACGCGTTACCTTTTTCTCCACGCACCAGGAAATAAATTCGACGTATATTTTTTCAAAGAGATGTTTACTTTTTTCCGGAAGTAGACTTATTGTTGCGTTACCTAGCATTAAGTTTAATTTTATATCGTGTTTTTAATATGTTGTCAGCCCTAGAATTAAGTTTTATATTTACTTCGTGTTTTTAATATGTTATTAACCCTAGCATTAAGTTTTATATTTACTTTATTTTTTGGATTATGTGAGTATTTTAATCATCATTTTTCCTGTATTGACCCACCCATTGCATGAATGTACATTTGCACTGGAAATAAACTAAACTAAACTATATGCATAGGCTCGTACTTCTGGCGGTGTTAGTCACTATCCATAGTATACATTCACTTAATACACGTTTTAGAAATTTGACGTTTAATGGTATATAAAAATCGAAGGCGGTTCGCCACTAATTTGTTTCTAGCGTAGAGAATTGACATGTCCATTAAAATTTAAAAAAAGAGTGCCATGATATTTGATTTTTAAAAATTTAAGTTGGTACACTTGTTACGAACTGACATACAAAACGTAAGATCTTTCTAAAATTTGCAATTATTCCGTGGTTACAATGGTTTACAACAACCAGCAAAAACGTTTTTCGTTTAAAGTTATTTCCGAAATGGGACGGAAATTGGGTGTATTCATTCGACGCACCTATGGCAGAGTTTCAGGAAGAATTCTCATTGTTTTTGATGAATTTAAAAATACCTTATCACGATCTGTCGTATTATTTGTGGAAACGGGTAATATTCTTCGTAAACCAGGAATGGTAAACCAGTCAAACGTAGTTAGGATGCTATTAACACAGCCCAGGGAATTTCGGAAGATGAACCTACGTCTTCTTTGCGTCGTTTATCACAGCAAATTAATTTATCGGTAGGAACATACCGCAAGTAATATAACCATGTGAAACAAATTATAAATCGTTTTCTCACTATTATAAGTTACATTTCCAGTAGTTATAAGTAATTAGGCTTTCATGAATTAGCTATTTAATGCTTAACTGGAAATCGTTCTTTTTCTTAAGGAAATATAATTAATTGGAATTCGGGTTAGGGAATCGGGGATGATAGGGAATTGGCTTGGTCAGCTACGGCATTCAGCCACTACCGATGTATAGTATTTAATAATTTATTTAAATTAAATGAGGACAAAGACTAGATATATCCACGCACCCGCACGGCCATTTTTCGTGTTAAAAAAGTGACCGCCCGGACGGGACTCGATCCCGCACCAGCGGGGTCAATGGCCGGACCTCTACCCACTAGACCACCGCGGCCTTAGAAATCGTTCATTAATGAAAATTTTTTTATTAATGAAAATCGGTTATTAATGAAATATCGTTCATTAATATGGGTCGTTCATGAACGATTTATGATACATTTGGGTACATTAAAGTTAGCCATTATCCAACGAGCAACGGAAATAGTTATTTAGCCAACAAGTGTGTAAATGATAGCGATTAATGATGGAGTCATTTTCACAAGCGCTCGTGCGTTAATTGTTGAGACCATTAATCGCCAATTAGCACACGAATTGGTTACAAGATTTTTCCGTTGATCGTAACTTAGATAAACATTAGAAATTAGATTAGAGAAAATCCAAACAAAACGAACAAATAAACTTGCTATTAAGCCCTTTGCAGCAATATCGGCAAAACATGCGAATGGCGCAGATTCCGAATGATATCTTACCTGTTACTCCTCGCACCAGGAAATAAATTCTACGTAAGTTTTTTCGTAAAAATGTGTGCTCTTTTCCGGAAGCAAATTTAATGTTGCATTATTTGCAATGGCTAGTACTTTTGGCGGTGTTAATTTAAACTCGACACTATCCATAGTAGCAGACATTCACTTGATAAACGCGTTTTATAATTTGACGTTTCACACTTTCACCTTATTGTATAACAAAATCGAAGGTGGTTCACCGCTAATTTGTTTCTAGCGCAAAGAATTGATATACTTTTGCATTTACATGTGAAACAAATTATAGATCGTTTTCTCGCTATTATCAAGTAATTAGTAATTAGCTATTTGCGAGATAGATGCGAGACCCCACCCATTGGCCCCAAGGAGCAAGAGTAACGAGGTTTTTTCAAAAATATATGAAACCAAACAACATCACTTAATAAATAATAATAAGTTAAAATCAAATGAACACCTCGGTATAGTAAACTATTATCAGTCAATAATACATATAAATATAAGATCTATTTACAACAGCACATTGAAGATTGAAGAAATGTTAAAAAATCACGATGAATGTCTCGCGTTAGGGTTAACGGAACACTGGCAGACAATAACTTAAAATTGTATAACATAAAAAATTTTAAACTCGCCTCGTATTTCTGCAGGCCGCCTCATCGTTCCCGCGAAACTGCATACGGAGGTGCCGTAATTTATGCGCACTGCACTTTATCATTTGTTGTGTGACATGACATAAATAAACTCGCCGAATCTGAAAACTTTGAATGCGCAGCAATTGAGTGGACAACTAAAGAAGGTAAATTCGTGTGTGTGGTAATTTATATGGCACCTAATTACAATCATGATATATTTTCTCTAAACTAGATGTACTTTTAAATATTCTTACGGTTGAAAAAGCGCATTACTTTATAATGGGTGATTTTAATATCAACTTAGGCGAAAAAACGCAAGAATCAAATGAATTTCTAAATATCTTATCTACATTTAATGCTCATATTACAATAAAAAGCCCAACTCGTGTATCCAGAATAAAATCTTCTATTATTGATAATATTGTAACAAACCTACAAAATGATTACAACACATTTATTTTTGAAACTCATTTATCGGACCATCTTGCTCAAAAGCTAATGTGGCCTAAAATATGTAAACAATCAAAGACAGATAAAATACAACAAAGATTATTTAATTCCGCCAATATAGGAAAGTTTATTAAACTTCTAAGTGAAAACCATTTCTGGGATAATATTTATAACTTACAGAATGTTATAGTTGGGATGCGTTTATGCTTAAAATAAGGACAACCATTAACAAGACCTGCCCAGTGGGACTAAAGACAACGCGACATTTGGTGAGTTTCAAATACAATCCTGAAATAAATGAATGCAAATATCTTCTTGATTACTTGTAAGTGCTAAAAAAATTTGATGAGGACGCGAGGAAACAATACGTGGAATTAAATAAATACTATAATAACCTCCTGCAAAAAGCTAAACGATCCGAATTAAAATTGAAGCTATCAAACAGCGACAACAAAAATAAAACTATGTGGGCGATAGTGAAGAATTCAACAGGAAATAAACAAAAATCAACAAATAATAAAATGGAAAATAAAGTGGATATATTTAATGACTACTTCATTAACGTAGCATCTTCATTAGTAAATCGACTTCCGAATATTCCTAACAGTAGTAAAATACCAATGAATACCAAGACCTTATTTCTAACTCCGGTAACACAGACGGAAGTCTATAATATTATCCAAGCAATGAAAAATAAAAACAGTTCTGGGTATGACGAAATAAACATAAAATTGGTTAAATTAGCAATACATGAATTACTAGCACCTTTAACATATTTAATTAATTTATCTTTACAATCTGGTATTTTCCCACAATGCTTAAAATATGGAATAGTAATTCCTATCTACAAGAAAGATGATCCAAATGAACCTTCAAACTATCGACCCATCACTTTGCTTAGCATTTTCTCTAAAATTTAGAAAAAGTGATTGCAAATAGAATTATACAATTTTTTGAAATGAACCAATTGTTTGATGAAGCTCAACACGGGGTTTTAAAGAACAAATCAACGCATACTGCGATATTTGATTTCCTTCAATGTGTGACAGATGCCTTGGATGCGGGCAAAATCCCCTTAGGCATTTTTCTGAACCTCTCCGAGGCATTTGATACAATGGATCACAAAATTCTTCTCGACAAACTAGAACGATACGGCATTCGTGGGACTGTACTAAAATTAATAGAATAATTCCTGAAGGATCGAATTCAAAGGACACGAATAAATAATAAACTATCTGGGGAAGGAAAGACAAATATCGGTGTACCACAGGGAAGCAAATTAGGACCCTTATTATTTCTAATATTTGTAAATGACCTTCCTAAGGTTGTCTATGAAAATAATGGTACTATTAAATCTTATGCAGATGATTCAAACTTATTAGTAATCGGAAACGACGAAGGTGATTTGCAAAATGTAGCTAGTTCTTTGTATAAAGCAACCCAAACACGGATGCTGCAAAATAAAATGTTACTAAATGATAACAAAACAAAATCTATTATATTCCATTGAAAAACCCCAAAAATAGAAACTCCCACCCTAAAATTGGAAACAATTAATCTAGAACTAACCTCCGCGGCAACAATACTAGGAGTTGTAATAGACAGCAAATTAGATTGGAAAAACCAGTGCATTGATTTACAATCAAAACTAAATTCTATATGCTACGCTCTAAGAATATTGAAACCTCTAGTAGATAAGAAAACACTAATCGCCATCTATAAAGCAAATTTTATATCACTGCTCCGCTATGGAATCATATTTTACGGTAATAGTACATTAGCTGGCAAAATTTTTACTGCTCAAAAAAAAGCAATTAGAATAATATTTAATCTTAAATATAATGAGACCTGTAGAAGCCGTTTTCGACAAGCTGATATTCAAACCTTTTTCGGAATATACGTCTATGAAATTCTGATATTTAACTCTAAATATAAAAATAAATTTAGTAAACATAAACAAAACCACAATTATGATACACGACACAAAGCACTATATGCGTACCCTATACATCGCTTAAAGAGTGTAGAGAGATCACCATTGTATACTGGATTAAAATATTATAATCAATTGCCAATAGAATTAAGAGAAATTAACGACTTTAAACTGTTTAAGTCAAACTTACGAAAATGGCTAATGGAAAAAGAATTTTACAGCCTGCAAGAATTCGGCATATAAAAATAGGACATGATATCTGTTATGTAATAGTTAATAGTAAATAGTAAACGTATATTTAAGTTATTAGAATAGTAAATTAGCCAAGTAGATGCGTATTTTCTTTATGTACATATTCCCGTCTGTGACTATATTCTCTGTAATGTTATGTTTCTGTCAATGCAATGTACCATTATTTTCTGAATAAATGTATATATTATATATTATATTTTATGCTTAACTAGAAATCGTTCTTTTTTTTAGGAAATATGATTGATAGGAATTCGAGTTACGGAATCGAGGATGATAAGGAATTGGCTTAGCCCGCTAGGGCATTCCGCCACAACCGATGTATAGTATTTAATAATTCATTTGAGTTAAATGAGGACAAAGACTAAATATATCCAGGGACCCGCACGTGTTAAAAAAGTAAAAAAAGTGACCGCCCGGACGGGACTCTAACCCGCACCAGCGGGGTCTAGAGGCCGGACCTCTACCCACTAGACCACCGCGGCCCTAGAAATTGTTCGTTAATGAAAAATCGTTTATTTATGAAAAATCGTTCATTAATAGGGGTCATTAATTAACGATTTTTGATACATTTGGGTACATTAAAGTCAGACGTTAACCAACGAGCAACGAAAAATAAATGTAAATGTATAATTTTTGGTACATTGAATGTTATAATTATAAAGTTATTGGCGAATAATATACTATGATTATAAAATGGTCAATATGCTGAACCCTGTTCTGTGTACACACCGCATCCAAAATTGAACTGGAATATATATGGAGAAGAAACAACTATAATTGAAGAGGCCACATCCTAGCGATCCCTTACCCTCATGTTACCATTTAATGTTTGCAAGGGATTTAGCAAAAGGCAAAAATCTTAATTTTTGTTCATTATTTTAATTGTCCTAAAGCAGAGCAGCTAAAACTAAATGATTTTATTTATCTTACACCTTAAGCGCCCACGTGTCATCTATGAGATGATATTCCGAAAATAAGGCGTTACCAATGCCAGAAACTCTATCTAATTAACACTCTAATGGATTCTTTTCTCTCACCCAATTTGCAACTTTTTCGCATTATCAACGATTGGAATATTAATATTAACGCACACCCAAATATGACCTTCGTCTAAATAACTTCGAAATTTAGTGTACTTTTTTTTAATTTTCATTAGGAATAACTTAACTGATTTATATTTTAGCGAAGTAAATGTAATTATTTGTTTTTAGTTCCCTATTAATATTCTTTGCTTTTAAATAGTCACCCATTGAAGGCATTTTCTTATACTGAATTCAGTTCATTTCTTGGTTTGTGCTTTTCTTTATTTTGTTTGAAACTCTAGTTTCGCATTGCATCTCTGTTGAATTTATCTTTAAAAGTATTATTGCAACTAAACGCTTAACAGACGAGAAAACAATTAATTTGTCTTTATTCTCAATATTTTTACCATTTTTCTTTTATTCACCGCAAAAATGGAATATTATTGTTATTTTTATAACAAAGTTCCAACTTAATGATGCCGATGATAAGTCCGACACATCCTGTGAAATCTAGATAATGGTTCCAAAAATCCTATCAAATTCTAATACTGTGTTTAGAACCATTCTGCTTTAATTCCAAAAGCCCTAATTCTCAAGAATCAGAAATAATTTTAATAAAACACTAAAAATACTTCTTGAATAACTTTATCAGTTATCATTTGGTGAAACATTTTGAAAATAATTAAAGATAAATCAAAAATGAACACTTCACTTCACTCTTCACAAATTTGTTGTTTATTTACTCGACTAGTTTCGATTGTTACAGCATTTTCAAGAGTGAAGTATAAAAGAAACCGACAAATGTATTTATAATCAGGTAATAAGGGATTTTAATATTGGGAAAGACCAAATCTCCTCATTGTCATTGACGAGATGTTTTCCCATTTTATGGCTTTTATGGCTCAAATATACTGTCCAAATGATATATTTGGAGTGGTTTATTTTATAAAATATTTGATTTTCACGTGATAGAATTTGTTAATTATATATCTAAGTAAAATCATTATCATTGAAAAATACCATTTCGCCGTAAAATGTATAGTGTATGGATAACAGTTAATGGTTTTACTCACCTACTATTCTGTGCTGTTTTTCACTCAAGTGATTACTAACCATACCGCAGATATGTGCTCCAAGAGAATGGCCTACACAGGTGGTTTTTTCTGCATTACCTCCCAGTTCCATGATATAAGCATAAAAATGAGCTACACACTTTGCCACTAAACGTGTGTTCGAAAGAGACGATAAATAACATGGAAATATAGCCAACGGCATCCAATCCACAGTAAATATGTTGTAATCATCTCTTGATAAATACGCTAAAATAAACGATTTTAATAAATGTAGAAAACTAGATTTGTTAAATACGATTAAAAATAATTATTTCTATTTTGGTTTAATAAAGGGCTTAATTGATGCATCAAAAACGTTTTAACAATGAGCGTTTTTATTAAACAATTCAATCTCATTCTTAAACCATTTTAGGTAAAACTACTTATAACATGACGAGGTGTCGACATCAAAATGTAAGAATAAGTCGTAGGATGATTAGAACGCTTTAATACGTTACAACTAAATGTGTCCGGTAATGGGGGGGCTAATTGGGGCGTTCGCCACCAATACCAAAAAAGTTACAGACGATCTAAGAATTCACAGTTCCATCTTAGGGCGACCACCGCGAGAAACATAGCGACGTATAACTCGCGGAAAATGTTGTATTTAACACTTTGTTTGCAAAACGAAGACCACGGAAGTAATAGCTAGAGCATATTTTCATGCAAGAAGTCATACACACGGCAACTTGGAACAATAAATTGCCGGTTATCGAATGGACGGCCAAATAAGTGTATATATAACCTCTAAGTTTTTATAAAAATTTAAGCAAACACATAACATACTATAAGCATAAAATTACTAGAAAGTAGTTTGTTTGCCGCATCATTAGCAACTACCCATATTTCTGGGGTGTGCAAGAAATATTTGAGATTTGTTGTTTTAATACATTTTTAAAATCGCCGTAGATATATTTTATGTAAAATAAAATTTGTTCTTTCAGTGCTGCCACACATGTTTCAGTTAAAACTCACGAAAAATTAAAGTTTTTATTTTATTCTAAAAATAATTTTATAACTATGTCCAAAGTAGAAAAACAGTATACTATACTTGTTTAATTAGAGGCATTATGGTACTTGTTTCAATGGAGCACTCATGCCACAATGAACCCTCTTATTAAACTTGTATTATAATATAATGTAATTCAATTTAATGAAGAAATTTAGGCATTTTCTAAATTAGATCACTACATTTAGTTACATATCGAACTTGTTTCATTATTTTAACAGTTAGTTAAATGTCGTTCTTGATGGATTTCGAAATAAAATATATTTTGTTCACGAAAATGTTATAATGTGCGCATTATTTAATTCGATGGGCAGCACTAATGGGGTATATTTAACACTCAATTTCTTAAACTCGCATTTGCGTGTTTAATACACTTATTAAACACGCACGCGCATTTGCGTGTTCAATATGGTTATTAAACACGCTAATTCGCGCTTTAATTCACAGAACGCGATTTATGATAATATTTTGTTTGCCCTGTTTTATTTTTTTTTCAGTTGTAATTGTTATTACAACTTTAATTTCGATTTTAATTTTGATTTTGTTTTTTCTTTATTTTGATTTCGATTTTAATTTTGATTTTAATTTTCATGAACAAAGTATAGTGTACAACTCGCATATAATGGCTATTAATCACTCAAACGATTTGCTCCACTCGCCTACGGCTCGTTCCGCAAACATCGTTCTCGTGATTAATAGCCATCATTATATGCTCGTTGTACAATATACTATTAAAAATGAAATGAAGATTTACCGTCTAAAACATGCGAATGTAGAGGAAGCGTAAAGATGGTACCACTACTCTGCTTATTACATGAATTATTTAATCAAAACTTACCACTTCGTAGAATAGTCATGGGAGTTTTACTTTCCGTGCCATTGAAACCATGTATAATTATGACGTTTTTTTTGTCAGGATCCCAGCCACTGTACTTTAAAGCTAACTGATTTCTGACATCGATTCGCTTGCGTTTCTCGCCGGTTTCACTGCAAAATAAAAACAAATGTGTCCACATAATTGATAATAATTCATGAAATGAAATGGGATGACATTCTCCGAATGAAAAACCAGATATAATGTTTGGATTTTTAGTGCAGTTTAAGTGCGAATATTTAACTTGTACTGCCTAATTACAGTTTATTCGGAATATTCTCAAGTTTTTATTATATTTGAGTTATAACGTTAATAACGACTCCTTTAAAACATGATTATCTTGCTAAATCTATGGACTTTACAGGGTGTTTCAAATTCGAGGCTCCCCATGGGGATCTCGCTTATTAGAAGAGATAGAGGGTATGTTTAAATTTGACACGTTTGAAGAATTGTATGCTTATTAATAATCCACTGAAAAAAATACTTAAATTGTTTCGTTTTCGAGTCCAAAAAACTGAAAAACTGATCTTCGTTTTTTCTTTATATCTTCGTTATTTGAGATGTTTAAAAATGGTAAAGATGTTCTAACACTTTTTTATTATCTAATAGATGGCATAGGATTTTTAGTTGTAACATGTTTAGTTTCTTTTGAACCATCATCAATTTTCTTATTTCTTATAGACGCCATATTTATTTTTTATAGCATTTCAATGTTCAATTTTTTGTGAGGACAAAAATATAACACAACATTCATTTAATTTCATAAATGAACATATAAGCGTTTAAAACCATTAAGTTCATTCATCTTATTCATTTATACCAAGGATGATTGATTTAAACTGTCGTCTTCGGATGGAGTTCGATGTTCCGTTTAGATGATAGGGAAGGTTTAAATTAAACCGAACCATTCTAAAGAAACAACTGTATGAATGGACTTCATCCGCGGCAATTAATTAGCGATGATCTTGTACATTTACGAGCGTTACGATTTCAGCGCACACTATAAATATAAAATTCGAACCTGTGCAAGATGTGTGTGAGGTTGTGGTTGGTCTGCCTGACGACTTCCGATAAGAACAAAACGGCCGTCGCAGACTTACTTTGATATGCATTTTGCATATTAGCATTGACCAATACCCCGTTTAACCATTTCCTAACTTACTACCAGACGGTCGCTTTCCATCAAAAACCTAATATAAGCCCCTTAACCTATTTGAGATATCAATATCTTCTTTTCATAGACGGACATCCACACCTATTCTACATATTTTAAAAATATGTGAGTTTGTATACAGGGTGTCCCAGTATAAATAACAGAACAAAGTTATGTTTTTTTTAAGGGAACACCCCATATTTTATACTTTATTTTTAACCCTCGTGAGAAGCTTATAAAAATAGTATAAGATACTATGGGTCTATTATGGACGGTTTGTCAGTTATGGGCAATTTTGTAGCAAAACGTGTACACATTGAAAAAATTGCAGAAGTGTTCTGTTCGTAGTTTTTTTTTTTATTATAATTGAATTAATTATTCAGGGTATTCATCTTTCATAAGCAATAAAAATCATTCTTATGTTGAAAATAGAAACTCTTAAGTTGTTGCAAATGAATTAAATAAATTCAATAAAAACGAAATGTAGCTAAAACATTTGAATATGTATTTATTTACAATCCACAAAAACAAGTCTTACCAGGACTATAATTAAATAAATAACCTATTGAAATTTGAACTATTTTTCTCGCTAATTCCACGCCGAATGTTAAATTGTACACAAAAAATTGAATGCAGTAAATAATACTGAGACAATGAGACATCTGTTTCTATATACTTTAAACTTTAAATTTAGGAGACATTTACTTGGTGATACATCTAAATTGCAATTTGAAATAAAGCACTTTGTTATGCCACTATTTTTATAATATGTGACTATTTTTAGTTTTGACTATTCGCCGCATTTTTATTACATCTATCACTAGAACTATTACTAATTTTACCCTCATTCTATTAAAAAATATCACTGTACAACTGAAAACAATATGGGGATCTCGTTTATTAAGAAAGATGGAGAGTTGGTTATATGGGGCCAAATATTCCTTGTGTTAAGTTCTATCAAATATTCCAAATTCATTTTGCAAATTGACTGCCGCTAAGGCGCTGTTGCAAATATATTGAATTATTACCATTCTTGGTATTAATCTGTAGATCTTTTCGAATGGCAAGCAAATGTTAAAACACTTGCTGCGAAACTGCAAATCCATAATAAACAAAGCAAGTATTTAATTTAAACCCCCAATCATGTAAATATTTTGAGGTGGTTTGTCACCAGCATTCGTTGCGAGGCTATGCGGTTACGAGCGGGCGGTAAAATTTTATTAACGAAGATTTGCGATTCGGGTCATTGGATTTTCAGTGTTTGTCATCCTATTCATTATAATATTAATGTATAATCAAAAATAATAGGTTGTGACAGAATAGTCAAGTAGCTTACGTTACTTTCATTCACTCTTTCAAACCCATATTTTCTTTAAACAACCTTTCTTTTAACTTAAAAGTGAATATTTTGAAAGAAACCTTCAGCTATTATCAAATTTGCTTAAAAAAGTTTTAAATTTCTTTCAAATTAGTCGTAATTAGTTAGTAGTAAGACATATGTTATTTTTATTACTTTTATTATAAGTGATTTTCATACAACAAAAAGGCTAAAGAAATATCTGCGTTACGCTGCTGAGCGCCGCATGGAATATTTTAAATGTGTCGATCGGCGGTAAATAGCGCACTCCGGACTATTCGAGCGGCGGGGATTCTCGCCATGCTATAAGGCGCGGACTGTGCGTGTATCGCCATCCACTATCCGGCACGACGGTAGGATGGACGAAAATTCAAGCGGCGACAGAACTTTGTTCCGTCCTGCAAATTTACCCATCCACTATATCGTACATCCACGGCAGACGTGTACGACAGTGGATGGGCCCCTTTAAGGACTCGGGGGTGTTTTTGCAAGCGTTGCAAAATTTATATCGAGCCGCAAATGCCGATAACTGAGGCTTAAAGTGATCATTTAATAGTTTAATTAAATCTTCATAAGCCCTTTCCTCCGGTATTCTCGGTAGACACAAATCGTACACTAACTTGTAGGAGTCCTCAGACAATGCATATAAGAGAATTGCACGTTTATTCTTCGCCGTCTTAATGTCGTTGGCCGCAAAATAATTATCCATCCATATATTAGATATTATCCATATCGTCCAATCGGATATTTTTGAGTCGAACTGTCGTAAATATCCTACGAAATGTTCTTTCTCCGTCGCCATTTTACACACACATTTTTCACGTTTTTGTCCGTAACTTTATACGAACGCACCGACTACGATGATTACCATGTTATCGCCACTATCCTCGTCGCCAGTCTGTTTTATCTTCCGGTAATTTGGTCAGATTCATACAACACACAATTATCGTTGTATAAACACTCTTTATTCAACGAGCTCACAAATCAGACTGTACAATTCTCGGAGCAGTCGCAGGTACGGCACTAAAAAAACGAGGTACAAAAAACCAATATTTTGTTTCCATCTACAATACACCATAGTCGACAATAAAATTTGCATTATACTAACAAAGTTAAACTGTTTTTATCATATTTATAATATGTATAACGAAGTGGAAGCCTCCACCATAAACAATAGTAAAAAGATAAGTTTATCGATTAATAACCGAGTTGCAAACTACAGTTAAGAAACAAAAACACTAAGAAACAGTATCTGTTACGAGCTACTTGCGCAAACAACTACACATATTTTTTCTACAATTGAATTTAATATTATCAATTAATTTTTTATCCTTGCCATAGTGATTTTTAGATAGAATACCTGCATTACTTTTCTCAGATGTCGCCTTTTTAAAAAATTGCTGAGACAATAATTTTTGAAACAATTGGAAAATCTATTTTTTTATTGAGAAATGATCTTTTAACCAAGCGCAGTTACTCCAATATTCAGCTTTTCGTTATGTCTGCTGGTATGATCATGAGATTTATCTGTAAAATCCGCCATCTTGAATTTTCCGAAATCTGACCATAAACTGTTAGTAAGTAACCCCAGAACGCCTCAAATATTAATTTTCAGAAAGTAAAACGTTTGAACCCCGGACATATTGATTAAAGCGCTCGACAATCTTTCATCCAAAATCGCCTCCATATTGGATCTGTCGATTTTTGTATTGAAAATCTGACCGCGAATTCTTAAAAAGCGAACAGAGAGACCCCCAAATACCGATTTTCGTGAAAATTGAATAACGTTTAAATAATTTAAACGATGAACTTAATGCTATCAGTGCGTGTCTTCGGCACTTTCAGCCTCAATATTGAAGCGGCCACTGAGAAATTTACCCTACGACGTTGAAAAGTACATACTCCAACGAAAATATCATTTTTACTTTTACATATCTTTTTGAAATTTAGTATGGTGTTTTTAGAGAATAAAGTGTGCCAGCGAGTGTAATTGTAATAAAAATTCCATTTTAAATGACGTTACCTTTTCCATTTCAAATATAACCCCTGTATATTTTTACATAATTTAGTTCGTCTCTTAATTCTGAGTTTACAGATGTATCATAAGTGACCCTTTGGTTGTTAGTTTTTGCACACATTTAATTTATATTTATTATGTATTTGTGAGTTATGTGAAGTTGCGTAATTAAATAATTAAATACAGTTATATTATTCCTTACTTCACTCGTTTATTTATAACACTAAATGCACATTTCGAACACGATGTGTTCATTTTCAATAGTTAACTGATGACTGATCAGTTAACTATTAAAAATGAACACAACACATTTTGTCCGAAATGTACACACATTTACACAAACGTAGTCAAACGACCGAAGGCTAGTAATACCGACCTAGAGAGGTGCCATAAAACCGACCAGGAGGGGTGTCGTACTACTGGAGAGGTGCCGTAAATCCGTCCTATTTGATGGAGAGGGTGCAGGCTAAAATGTATAGGGGTAACGCATACAAATCGAAACAGGCAATCTCTACTTTCATCACTTAATGTCTAATACCGTGGCTGCCCTTGTTTTCATTGTGGTGAAGTTCCTTTCCGTTTTAATCATTTTTTTTTCTAATCGTAGTCATGTGTTTATTTATTTATTCTGTAATTACCGAGAGTTGATATCAATTGTTATTCATTTAATATATTCCATTGTTAAGTCGACTTGATTAATTTTAATTAGTAACCCCGCTGGCAAAAATAACAGTTAAAGCCCATTTCTGTCAATGAGAGTGACTGGCGCCCAGGGTGTTGTGCTGAATTAACCCCCTAGCCGGTTGCCGTTGAATGTCGCGGATGTAGGTGACAAATGAAAATTAAGGACTCTTAAGATATCATTAAAAACATTTTTCTTTGGAAACATATCCAGAAGTAGGAGCATCTGTGCATCGTATTTTTCACCATTTTACTAATTTCATTGTTAGACACTGCATCCCAACAATTTGTTAAGTCTATTTTGACGTTTAAAATTCTGACAGGACCACAAAAAAATACCGCTACTTTTGTTTTCTATCATCATCGCGGTGATAGACATGCTGCTATGCATTTCCTTGCATCTGATTGGCTGAAAATATATATATATTATGGTAGGCCATGAGTAATATTCTCAGTTATAATATAACAAATAACAAGTGGGGAGATTAAACTATTGCAATTTTCTTTTAATCTCTCTCTCTCTCTCTCTCTCTCTCTCTCTCTCTCTCTCTCTCTCTCTCTCTCTCTCTCTCTCTCTCTCTCTCTCTCTCTCTCTCTCTCTCTCTCTCTCTCTCTCTCTCTCTCTCTCTCTCTCTCTCTCTCTCTCTGATGTTGACATCTGTCAGGTTTAAGTACTCTCTCTCTCTCTCTCTCTCTCTCTCTCTCTCTCTCTCTCTCTCTCTCTCTCTCTGATGTTGACATCTGTCAGGTTTAAGTACTGCCAATCGCAACAACTAAACTTTCACCAAAAATAGTACTGTAAAATTAAAAATCTTATTGTTTTACTGTTTTCGATGTAACAAATATTTCATTATTAATCCAAAGTAAAAACTATATTAAACGTCCAAAGGTCCAAATTTCGGTCAAATAAACTTACTGCGAATATAAATAAAATCGAATATCATTGTCCGGACACTCGTAATTCTTCTTTAGGAAGCATCTCCAATACCTCAAATCGAACATATTGGTAACTCCATCAGAGGAATCTATGGAACAAACATTAAGTTAGGATCTTACAAAACATTAACATTAACGTAATTTAGTATAATCATTTGAAGTTACTAAATGTGGAGGCGTTTACATTGTGATTATTATTAAATTAATAATATAAGCAATTTAGTTAATATCAGGCACTATTTATAATTAGTGACTATAGTTTTAAATAAATTTGGGACAACCTCACTTGTTGCAGAAGCATTAAATAATTTGAATAAAGACGAAAATAGCCTGAATATATGAATATTCAACCTGTTCGTGACTGCAATATTAAGTCTTATTAAGACTACAAACAAATAACTTATCGAAACAACTACTTTCCTGGCTAATGCTACGCCGAATATTGAATGATACAAAAAATTGCATGTTGTTACTAGTACTACTGGATAAATAATATTGATTTAAGATCTTTTGTTTATACATACAGGACTAACTCACGTAAGTCAATAACTTTTCATCACACTTAAACTGTTATAGTATTCAATTTGCAGATGATACTACCTTATCGAATACCTCTGATACTTTGGAGGAGGTACTAATACTTCATGACAAATCAAAATTGATTGCATCAGATTGGTTTGCTAGCAACAAATTATTTCTTAATAGCTCTAAATCAGTGGAAATGTTGTTTACGCTAAGAGATCACGATGCCACATTTGACACATCTACAAAATTTGTAAGTCTTTTTTTAGATACAACTCTTAGATGGAACACCCACGCAAATGAAGTTGCAAAAAAAATAACAAAGGGAATATACTGCCTACGTAATATTTCGAGATCTGTATCCACCCCAGTATTAATTAATGCATACTATGGATTATGTCACTGCCATATATCGTATGGTATCGTAATCTGGGGCCACTCGGCATCACAGTATCGGTTGTTTTCTTTACAAAGAAAAGCAATACGAATAATTGCTAATTTAGGTTTTAGGGATGACTGTAAAAATGCATACTCCAAATGTAGAATATTGGCTCTACCTGCATTATATATATATATACAAATGTCTTTGTTATGTCAAATCTAACTTAAATAGATATACAACCCGTAGTAATCCTGAGTACTCATTGCGCAACAACAATGATTTAAGCATACCACCACTAAGACTTACAAAATCTCGAGTAGGTGAAAATTACTATGGACCCAAGTTCTACAACAAACTACCCACAAATTTTAAAAATTTGCCATTAAGCACATTTAAATTAGCTATTAAGGATCAACTTATACAAATGGCCCCGTACAATTTGCAAGAATTCCTTGATTATTATACTTAAGTTAAACCCCTTAAATAAAACTATTATTTATAAGTGTTTAGGTAAGTTTATAATAAATATGATATGTATATACTATGGAGTATTTTCGATTTAAATTGACTTGTGTAAAACTGTTTTGTTAATGCACCAATAAATAAAAAGTGTATTTTATTCTTTCACATTCAATTCAAAGGCAAAGCTGCACTGATGAGAGATAAATCTCTAAACACTTGTGCAGATTGCTATTTACTTATTTTTTACATATTTTACATACTCCCACTTTGTAATTGATGAATTAACGAACTGTTCTCACCAATTTCAAGCGACTCATTACGAATATATAGAGCATATACAAATGTAAAATGTTTTACATAAATTTGTAACATGTATTATAATATCTTATGTACATCGCTATGTTATATTTATTGATTGATTTATTTATTTATTGTTCATAAACCCAACAGACTCAAAGTCCGTTAACAGGGCTACAAGTATATATACAAATGTAGTACATGGCACAAACATAAATACATGTAAAGAAACTTAAGCCTGGTGGCGCGTACTAGGACCATAGGGCTGTTATCGGCGCTTAGTTTATCTACGCGTCTTAACAAATGCGTAATTATATAGAAAAAGGGGATTTCTTCAGCAGATGATACTCGATGCAACCGTACCCGGTAATTGTTTTTGGCTGGAAGCTGCTTTATTCTAGCCATACGTCAATAATTTTGAAAAATTAGAAAGTATTTTTCTTAATTTTATTCATGAAGAACCGGCAGCACCTAAAAAATGTAAAGATGTTGAAATATTTTGCAACAATTAGCTTTTATTGCTCATTTTTGCTTCTTAATAACTACAATCAAGAATTTAGAAACACCTCAAATGCCTTTAATTGAGGCTTTTAAAATTATGGAAGAATTGTACGAAAATTTAAAATTAGTTCCCTAACTTTTGCGAAAATTAGTTGTGTATTATATGGAAATCCGGGATACGAAAAAATTTAAATGATTTGTAGCATTTTGAAAGGGCGAGACTGAGGAGGACAATAAATTTTAACATGAACCCCATTTCATTTAACTAACCTAAAATGAAAATCAAAATTAAATTGTGGTTCTACATTGTAATTTCAATAATTAAATTCTCATCAGTTGCTATTCGTATTTTTTTTTATTTTGCAACATTATTTTTAATTAAACCGCATATAAAATCCATATTTGAATCATTTTGTCGCATATATTGGCGAATTTTAAGGGCATATAAAAAAATATAATGCCTTTTTAGCGCCTATAAATCCGGACTCTAATCATATTATAATATACTCTAAAATAATTAGTACACAGATGAAATTAAAAACAAAAACTTTAATAAAATGACAAATCAAAAATTGATTGTTCTTTTATTTAGAAATTTTAGGCAATGTGGCCGGCGATCAAGACGGTCGTGTCGTATGTAACGCGAACAATTCTGTGAAAAAAAGTGGTTCAACTAGTGATTGTACCCCCAAACTGTGCCGCTGTGGTTATGTGGCTAAATCAGGATCACGGTGCACCAACTGTAAATCCTTGTTTCACGCAAGCTGTTACAGGAAAGTGGAAACATGCTGTGGTTTAGCTTTACCAGAACCCGATACCATGCCGGATATATCCACAGAAACTGATTTTCGAGCCGACGCGTATTTAGGATTAAAAGAACGCGTAAGAGATCTCCCTAATGGATGAAAAAATAAAACGCTTGGAAGAGGAAAATAAGTCCCTTCGCGTTGAGGTTGGAGCAGTTTTACCCCCAAAAATATCCCTTGCGAGCACGGCGAAGTCAGTGATTAATAATAATCAAAACAAACCCGAAGTCCGCTCAACCGGAATTAAATCTCCGGCAGTTACAACGGCTACAACGGCTCAATCACAAGTAAATGAGCTTAGAAATAGCAACCGCACGTCCGAAGACAAGCGCACAGGCACTGCTTACGTAAATCAAGAGAAAGCAGATCGCAATATCAACAATAGTGTTAATGGTAATAGTGTAGTCTCAATTCATTCTAGTTATTCAGCAGCGGCAACAGCGCAACCAATTGAAACAACTTCACGTCGAAAACCTGTCAACCAACCCGAGAATGCGGACGCAGCGAATGTAAACATTGTGAACAGAAACAACAATTCAACAGATAATGAAACATATACAAAGGTACAAAGGAAAGTGAAACGAAAGAGTTCAAGAGCAATCAATGGAAGGAAGGCTGACTCTAATCTGGCCATTGCGGATAGAAAATTCTGGATTTTCACATCAGGTTACAGTGAGAGTGTATCAAGTGCCGACATACAGTCATATTTAAACAATATTAAACCGTATACGTATGAATGTACAAAACTACCAGTGAAAACGCAAGGTGTTCATTTAAAGTTGGTGTTCCATTTCATGAATACAAAGAGTTTCTAAAAGGAGACTTATGGCCTCAGGGCACTATTACAAAAAAATACTTTTTTCCTAAACCGGATTTTCAGACCGACTATCGGAACAATCCTCCAATTTAGAAACTGTTTGTATGAATGTATTTTACATTAATATACAGTCATTATTCAATAAAATCGGTAAAATAAAGGCATTTTTAGCATCAAGTGATATGTATCACATATTATGTTTCATAGAGCACTGGCTAAACAATGATCAAGTGAAAATTACCAACATAGAAAATTATAATTTAATATCGTACTTTTGCAGATCCTCAAAGAAACATGGGGGCTCAGCAATTTATGTGCATATGACCGTAGATTCAAAAAGAAGGGAGGACATTGAATTACTTTCTGTCGAACTCAATTGTGAATTATCTGCAGTAGAAATCACTAGTAATAAGATAATAATTATAACTGTGTACAGAGCACCTCTTTCAAATTTTGCAATATTTCTGTCAGTTATGGAATCACTATTAACAAATTACATAAATAAAATTATACTAGTAGGAGATTTTAATATACATTTTCAAACAATAAATTCTGCAAACTCAAGCTTTGCTGACATTTACACCTGTTACGGTTTCGATGCCCTAGTACACGAACCGACAAGAGGAAGTAACTGTATTGACAACATTATAACAAATATGAAAACAAATGTACGTAGTGTGAAAGTTCACGAGCCTTGTCTTTCGGACCATAAAGCTTTGAGTATGAAGGTTAGTGTTTCCAATGTTAAGGTTCAAATTAATAGTTTCGTGTACAGACCAATCAGTCAAGAAGGTCTTTATATTTTTTATAATGATTTATCCTTGGCATCCTGGGATTTTGTTGATTCAACTATGGATCCAAGTGAAAAATTTCAGCACTTTATCAATCGTATCACTATTGCGATGGCAAATGCATTTCCCCAGAAAGTAGGTAAAACTAAATCTTGCACGGGTTATAAACCATCCTGATTCGAGAACTCAGGGTTATGCGCGAAAAATTGCAATTTCTAAAAGATTGGAGCGTAGCTCATCCTATCGCAGAAAATATTTCAATATTCAGGAACTTTAAAAAAAATTACTATTATCCGAAAATTGCCAGCAAGCAACATCAGTCGAATGATAATTACATTAATACATCAAGTAATCCCCAAAAAGCAATGTGGGATATTTTAAATCATAAACGCAAAAATGATAACACCAGGTCAAAAAGGTCTAACTTAACAGCTGATGAATTTAATGATTATTTCGTCAATGTACCGAAAGATCTTATTAAACGTGTGCCTAAAACAAATATTGATCCACTAAATTACGTAAAGCCTCAAAATAAGTGCAAATTTTCTTTTAAACCAGTAAGTTTTAACCAGGTCAGAGACATAATTAACAATTTAAAAAATAAAAAGTGCACCGACGTCTATGGAATGAACGCAAACATAATAGAAACAGCGAAGGATATTTTAATAATTCCCTTAACTAAAATAATTAACGAATGCATAAAAAAGTCCCAATTTCCAACGCCTTTAAAACTCTCTAAAATTATACCTGTTCATAAAAAAGGTAATATAAACGATCCCGGAAATTTTAGACCCATAGCAATAATAACAATCCTAAATAAAATATTTGAATATGTTCTGAAATTTCAATTATATACTTTCTTTGAAGAAAACAATTTGTTTAATGCAAATCAATTTGGTTTTAGACAAAATAAATCTACTTGTGATGCAATCTTGGATCTAACAAACTATATCCTTAGTGGATTTGAACGAAATGAATATGTGGGGTGCGTATTCTATGACTTATCCAAAGCCTTCGATTGCGTGTCCCACGAATTGTTTCTAAGCAAGCTTCCGTATTACGGAATTAATATAGAATCGATTCATTTATTAAGATCTTATTTATCAGGTAGAGAACAAAAGACATTATATGAGGGGTCAGAATCGGGATCTGATTACACAACAAGTGGAATTCCACAGGGGTCTGTTTTAGGCCCGTTGTTGTTTTTAATTTTTATAAACGACCTAACAAACTGCGATTCTAATTCCAAATATACCCTGTATGCAGATGATACGGCATGCTGTCAAACCAAAAATCATCTCTCCACGCTGATGGATAGTTTAGGGGATACACAATCAAAGACCAAAGAATGGCTAAACAGTAACAAGCTGTTGCTTAATGAAGAGAAAACCTCAAGAGTTGTCTTTACGCTCAAAGATCGTACAAATGAGACGAGTGATCTGGAAACCGGGTTCCTAGGTGTTGTCTTGGACTCACGCTTATCATGGGTAAATCAATTAGAACGAGTAAGTAAAAATATTTCGAAATATGTGTACTTAATTCGAAGCTTAGTTAAAGTAAACACTTTATCAACTATGGTAAATTGTTATTATTCACTAGTAGAATCTCAAGTCAGCTACTCAATTTTACACTGGGGTCACACCCCACACATTAAACGTGTATTTGGTCTGCAGAGGAAATGCATTAGGGCGTTATTACAACTAGGGTTTCGACAGGATGTTCAAAATCATTTTAGGAATATTAAAATTTTAACTGTGCCGTCACTATATATTTTAAAAAGTATTTTATATGTAAAAAGTCACTTACATTTATACACGATAAGAAACCAGGAGCATAACCATAATACTAGAGTATCTGAAACGATAAAGGTTCAATACACTCGTATTTATAGGACAAGAAATAGTGTAAACTACTATGGTCCACTATTTTTTAATAAGTTGCCCACTAAAATAAAATCACTAAATTATAAAAAGTTCAAAACCCAGGTGAAACAATTACTGGGTATAAAAGCTTATTATTCCACCGAAGATTTCTGATGACTTATTAATATAAAGGTTATACTGCATTTTATTATCATTGTTTATATTGTGATTTTCTTAAGAGCGTTGGGAGTATCAGAACAGTATATGTAAATGCATGTAATTTGTTAACATGAATTGAAGCTAAATGGTTAAATTTATTCTATTTCGGTTTTCACCGAGTAGAAGATGTTATTGTTTAGTAATGGATCTTCTAACTGTTTTTGTCCAATTTCACCTCAGAGTATTTTTTATAATAAGATTAATATTGAGAAAAGTGCCCGATAATAGGCTTATTTTTTTCAACAAAGTTAACGCAGTAAATAAAGTTATAATATTAAAATAAATGAGTCGATGCAAGAGCCCAATATGTACTCTTGAATCTCACATAAAAATGATTTATTTTGATTGGAAAACCAATTTTATTTTTATGTTAACGTGCGACAGTGTTTCAGTGATTAATGTGGGTCTAGGATTATTTTCTCTTTTCGTCGCACACTATGCCCCGCTATCTCGTTGCTCCGCCCATACCAGTGGTGTTCGTCTCTGACACAAGATATTGAATTACGATCCGACGACAGAAATACTATTTTGAAACACGTTTCTTACGAGCATTTATGAGCGTACGTATTCAAGTTTGGTATGAATGAGTGTGCTAATGTATGCTTTATGAAAAGTGTGATTTACACATATACACGTTAATAAAATGCTATGGATTAATTTTAAATGGATATGTTTGCAAAATAGAAAAATTATATAATCGAATTCGAATTTATAGAGTGTAACTGTTTCGAATCGTTCTGCCAGTTTGGGCGACGGACTCGTCATAAAGAAATAAATCGTACGAGTGAACAATGCGGAAGGAAAGAATGAGGCCTGTTGGTCTCAATTTCTTTTTGGTATCTGGAGGCCCTTAATTTATGCAGGATCCGCCACGCAGAGGGTCCCCCAGTCGCCAGCTGCAGCGCTTGATTACCCTGGCGCACTCACTTTTGACCATTACAATTAAAACTAAATTGAATTATAGTACTCTTATAAGACTAGAGATCAAGGTAAAGTTACCATAGGCTAATTGCGATTGAAATCACATTACTTAAAAAAAAGTTTTTGATTCAAGCAGATTAACAGATAAAAAAAAACATTATTTTAAATTGATTTAAATTGATTTCATGAGCATTGATATGAAAACTAGCCTAAATTGTAATACCGGCTAGGCGTTTTTTTAACTGCTACAATTTCCGAGAAAATTGAGGCGGTCATTCAACTTGTATACCATATATGTCGCTATACAATTGTTCTCGGCCAAGAGTGGGATTAAATGTTAAATGCTCTTAACCAGGCATGTCAAACTCGTTTACCACCAAGGGCCGCATCAAGTATTACACACAAGCCGCGGGCCGCATTACCAAAAAAAAACTACAATTGAAACCAAACAAAAAATAATTATTTTTACCTTGTATATAATATATTTTTTTAAATATTTGATACCAACCTTGCCGGGCCGCAGACAACTTGTAAGGGGGCCGCATGCGGCCCGCGGGCCACGTGTTTGACATGCCTGCTCTTAACCATAAGATAATATTCTTTTGAAAGTAATCGAACATATTATCTTAAAAATATAATTTTCAATTTTTATATTTAACAATATTAAAATTTGAATTTTTAAAGAACGAGTTTTAAAAATCATTAGGTTTCATTTTAGATTTAGAGGCTGAAAGCGTTTGAATTTTTAATCAAATTAATAACAGTTAATTCCACACTCAAAAATGTATTTTTGCAGTTATTAAATGTCGTGTGTCCAATAAGGACAATAAGGAATATAATTTCGAAGATAACATTTCATTCATTTTCATTTTTGGGTTATTGGGACTTTGTTCTGAAAATCAAGTATGGACAAAAAATTAAGAATTTCGGGTTTTACAAGTGAACTAATTTTAAGTGGGATTTTGAAAGCAAACGTATTCTCTATAATATGCTAAATTATTATAAATTTTATATAACTCTAATATATTCATATGACACAGAAAACGTTACAAAATTATAATGATTTTCTTTGTTTCTTTGTTTTTTTCCCAAAATTAAGGCATTGGTGAAAAACATTTGCTAATACAAAATATTCAGTATTTTCGTTATTTGTAACATTTATTTGAACTTTTGTAAAAAAAAATTATTTAAAAAATAACGAAGCGAAAATAAATTTTGTATTCATTAATCTGTGGTTAAGCCGAGTTAATGGAATTTATCTGACAATAAATTTATAAATAATTTACTCAAGTTGTAATAAGTACAATATATTCACTAAAAATGTAATAATATCGCCATTCATAATGTATTTCATATTTCCAATTTGATTGCTTGCCGATCGACTTTCTACCCGAAACAGATGGTCGTGCGGTGTTTATTTATTTTTCTCGCTGTTTGTTTACATAACAGTCCTGTGAGCGAAGAGCGATTGCTCGAAATCGGGGCACGCGGTTGTATTGCCCGACCAAGTCTACACCACTGAATCACGAGCGAGACAGACAATAATACTTCCCGTAAGTAAGAGCAGTAGCATGGGTTCCGACTCTAAGACACTCGTTTGCGGTTAATATATACCACGCCGTGAAATGAATTTTATGCGGGATGGATATTAGACCTCTCACAATTATATTCTTTCGACTACTCCCAACGCTCTTAAGGGCGAACCACTTCATTTCATTCGAGCGGATTTTTTGATTTCAAGTGTATTTTAGTACACGTCTTCATACGTATGGCAAAAATTATTTGAGGCACATAATGTCTTTATCTACTCCATTCGAAAATAAATATGTCTATCCTTCAAATGCACCCAAATGAAACTGTATAGGCCCCAACCTGTGCATCACATCCACTCTTCATCTGAGTCAATCGAGGAACCGACCGAATGCTTATCGCCAGCTTGTTTACATTATTAAAATTTATTACCCTCAATACAGAGCCGCTTTTCACGCTGAATATTATAATTACAAAATCCCGAATACCAACTAGATTTCAATTCTTCCGATATTTATAAAAATCGGAAATTGAGATACCGCCGGCCATCCCTTATTAAATAGTCAACTTTAAAAAAAAATGTAGCCAATCTCTTTTAAAATCCACTTCATATTATGTATAATTATATTGTTGAAGGCAAATTTATTATTTATTGTAGTTATTGACGGCCGGTTCCCAGCAGGAATTAAAAAAATGCATCGTGATAAAGATGTTAATAAAACCACTAGAAAACGGCAATATTATTCAAGTGGATTTTGCAAAAAATATTTTGGAAAACTATACCGGTTACTACACAGATTACCATTACATCACTAAACCTTTCTCATAATTCAAGTACTATAAAATTAATATAGTTTCTTACTGATTTCTCTAACAAACAAATTTAAAATTTTATTCATGAATAAATAAATCAATTTCATACTTCAAGTCCGAAATGTTCAATGACCCTAAAAATCTAAAATATAAATTATATTATTTGTGAAATGATAGATACGTTACACGTTACTTTCAGTACAATACAATTATTTCGCTCAAAATTGTTTCAAATGATATCAATTTGATACATTTTATTATAAAAAATATTCATTGTGATTAAAATAGCTTGCAACCCTCCGTGGGAATTTATTTGCATCTCAAGATATAGCCAGTGGCGTAGCGTAGGGGCCGCAGCCAAAAATGGCTTTGAACACGCACGTTTTGGGAGCGTTATCCATAGGAAGTACTAAATAAGATAACAGAGCAACACGCTACAAGGATATTCCATCAATATCGTACAATTTGTATAAAACCATACTTCCTTGTTAGATGTCATCTATAAATCTGCATGGAGAGTAATGAAAGAAGCCGGAATAGAGGAAGCAAATAGGAGGACGGGGAAATTGTTATTTTTAAGACTTCGAAATAAATACTGCACCATTTATGCAAGGGCGGAAAATACATTAGAAAAACCCGCTGATCACAAATGTATCGAGTATTGGTCTGGAACATCAACGTCGATAGAATGCAGTACAATTGTTGAAGGTTTTAGAAGAAGTATGGAGTTCACGGGTTAAAATATAATCGGCTTATCGGTGACGGAGACAGCAATGTCTATAGAAAACTGCTGAAAATTAGACCTCATGGACCTTCATTTTCAATTAAAAAAATGGAATGTAAGAATCGGAAAGAATCATTGGGACAATACAATTTGCCCAATCCATGTCATCTCATATCCACCACATTGCCTAAACGCGTCACCTCTCTCAGCATTGCAGAAAGGCGTGTTCCGCAGAGGAACATTGGGAATGTAATCTAGTGACCACAGTTTCTAAATCTGACATAATCTGTAAAACATGACAATGTACTATCAATGTATTTCTTAATTTGTTCTTTGGAAAGCATTCGAATGTTAACAGAAGAAGCTTTTTTTTTATTAATTTTGGTCCTCTAACAATTATTTAGTGAGCATCTGTGAAGCGTATACACTTTGCATTGCTGTTTTCGAGGTTTGAAAAATTGACGATTCAAAAATTTGATTTTCACCGTTTTAAAAAGGTATTGCCGGAATTGGTGGGCGAGATTGAGGGATGCCACCCGAGTTTAAAATTGCAGGATTCTCCGAAGATCATATTAAAGCCGAAAGTTTGTTGATGGTATGAAAATTATGGGAGCCGCAGATAGGGGTTGTTTTGGTCTTTGGCACCTCGTTGTGGCTGACGGGGTCACCAAAATGTTAACAAACTTTGATAATCTGCTTCAAATAGGATGCTTATGCTTAATGATTTCTCAAAGTTTCATTGTTCTAACCCTCACGAAAGGATCTTTGTTCGATATTGATTTTTAGGGGAAAGATTTTCAACATTCCCAAACAATAATTCATATCTCGGTTAATAACTGCGCGATTTCAAAACTTCAAAATGTTTTCTCTCAACATACAATAGCGTAATGATAATCCGTCGTTAGATCCGTGATTTAAAAAGAAAAAAAAATGATTTAAAGCTTCTTTTCGACTTTGCATTTTAGGATTTTGAACAGTTTTGAAATGTAGCTGGATGTGCAGTGGTGCAATCTCAGATCGGACCAAAAAAATGTTGTTCCCCGCTGCTTAATTTCGCTTCCCCCTTTCGTTTACATCGTCATATCTCGAAAACTAAATATTGGATCGAAAAACTTTGTAGGGATACGAATTAATTCGGCGACTGATATGACGCCATCAGATTTTTAATTTTCGGAAAAAAAAATTGAAAAAATCTTCAAAGCATCCTCAGAAAACAATTGAAAATCTACAGTACATCCTAAACGGTGCCCCTTACGAAAAAATAGCTCTTACCTTTTCGACGCAGGATGTAGTTCTAAATCACCTGCTCTATATTTTTTTTTCGTGGAGTTAAACATTGCCGCTCTAGAATATTTTTATTGAAATCGGGGGTGGTTTTCTTTGAATAACTCCTCGAGCTCGAAAATTGATTGCTTCTGGAAGCGTCCAAAATGTCACTTTTTAGAAAAACGCCTGAGGGGTTGCAACCGAAATGTTAAAGTTTTGTGCCCCCCAAAACGCATTGGGAATTTTTTGAGCCGTATCCGAAAATCCAGGGAGGAGATAGATTTGGCACAATCCTCTGCATCATCAAAAATCGATTTTCAAAAATTCGCCCTGGGGTCCAGGGGTGACTTGGAGCTGTGGTTCCTGGACGGGCTCCGGCGCCCATCCGAACAAAAAAAATAAAAAAATGATAGGGCGGCAACCCCTAATGTGAAGAGTTGAATGTAGGGGTTGAAATTTTGGGCATCGTATTTTTTATTTTTTTTCGATTTTTCGTTAAAATTTCAACATCCTATATACACCCGTTCTCGAGAGATAGTATTTCGAGGCTTACGCTTACTTGGTAGTCAAATTATCAAACAATAAGACCATGTTTTGGCTCCATTCAATAATTTACGAATTACATTTTGTAAATAATCATTTTTATCCGTTTGCTGTAGAATACACTAATATTCCAATGAAAATCAATGAAAATAATACTGTTACACATTAATCTCAAAAACCCATAAAAGATATTTCTTATGTTATTATACTCCCATAAATCAACTAACACTTGCGTAAATGGTGAGCGTAATCGGAGATGCGGCCGAGAAGAGAGATGTACCCGTAGCGGAAGAGTGATAGAAAAATAAGTGTTCGGCTCGTTACAGCAAGAAAATGTAAAATAGTACGGAACTATTTACCAAATTGTGGGTAAACTACCGGATATGTTTTTATGATTTAAACACTATATTATTAACGAAAGTCCATGCCACTTGTTTCATTTTTTTAAATTAAATAAAATCATGTGTAAAATGGCTAAATCGAAGGTCGAATTAGCACAAATATTGTACATATTTAACGTGTAATATATCAACAATTTACAGTTTTTTCAGAAAAATAAATAAAAATTCACCAAGTGTCATCTTTTAACTTTCTATTCGTGAAATTTCAATATTTCAGTATGATTATTGTAATGCCCACGGATAAAATGCGAAGGTACGATTTGGTCTTCTTTTTCAAGCGAGTGGTATCCCCTTAAATGTCAAATCTATAATTTTATTATGTTATTTCATGTGTGACTTGTGTACAGCTTTGCTTTTAACACGAATAAATATCTATCTATCTATCTATCTATCTATCTATCTATCTATCTATCTATCTATCTATCTATCTATCTATCTATCTATCTATCTATCTATCTATCTATCTATCTAAAAATATCTGAATCCCATGTAACCGACCCAAGAAAAACAAAAATTTTCGAAGATTTAAAAGAAGAATTTGACCATGAAATAAGCAAAGAAAAACACAAGGAACAAAATTATAGAGAAAATATTAACGAATTTCAGAATTTAAAAAAACGGTTTAAAGGTTTATAATTTATAATCAAAAAAAAAATTTTCTTTCAACACATGTTTCAAACAGTCTTGCAAATAAATAACTTCTGCTTATTAGTAAATGTGTTGTCGAAAGGACCCCGCACTAATCTTATGGGATTTGTTTCCCGGTAAAATCGACTCATTTTCACATATGTTCTAGTTCATGACCTACCGAACAAAACATGTCATAGGCGCAAGCTTTAATAATGGACAGTTTTTTAGTTACAGACAGTCAAATCGAAAAACTCTGTGCGAGTATCGTTTAGGGACTCTTGCGGCTCAAAAAATCTCGTAGAAAAATCATTATAACTCAAAATAAAATATAGTATGAGGCAAATCCTAGTAAAACTTAAGTGTAAGAGCTCACTATTATAATTCACTATGATACACATAAAACCTACTTTTTATTCTATATTTAATTCAACACATTCAATTTAAATTAAAAAAATAAATTATTATTTTCTTACGAAACATTTTTAGGCGTTAGCAAAAAATTAAACGATTTATGTGAAAAAGTGTGATTTCCACGTTGGTTTATTCTGCTGAATTACTTACTACCTTGTACATTTGAGTACCCAAACCGAAAATTTTTGTGGTTTTGGTTCCAAAAACCATGTTTGACAATTTTGATAAAACGGATCATTGTCAGGATAATATTTTGACTCGCATTCGTAGTTTTGTAACAATATACATTTTATTTTTATTTTTAACAACCCATCTCTAAATAGTGACGCGCCATCATCAACATAAACACCAGTACATCAATTAGTTTGAACTTAAAAATAGAAATTAATGTTGGTTTTCTGCTATTAATGTAGAGGAAAGTTTATAATTATAATCTTTTCTAAATTGATGACAAAAATACAATACGTTTTTTGCCGTATTCTGACAAAATCTAATCAAAATTTAGTACGAAAATGTTCCTAACAATTGTGCCCATAAAACTACAGTATAGGAGACACACGTAAACACAAATATAGATATTTTAAAACAGTCCGTAGACTGGAGCTAAATTTAAGTAATATTTATTTCTTGGTAAAATACACATTTTATATTAATTGCGAAATCTGATGCATTAAGTTAACATTCTGCTGAAGTTTATATTTTCAATTCATTAAATTCAAAATAAATATTTATTTAGGAGAATAATATGAAATCACAGACCACTACAAATCAATCGAAATGTTCTTACAGTCTTGAAGTTAAAGTAAATTCTGATGCACCGTTGCCGCTATTTTGGAAGCAGCTTGAACCGATGGATATGCGGATGTTGGCTCAACCGCTCGGCGTAGCGGACGTATAAATGTATATAATAGTGGCGTTCCAGGCGGCAGATCACCGAACTAATTTGTATATAAATATTCGATTAGGGCCCCAAATTGCCTCCAGCCAATATTTTACTATGTTTCTTGTAGTAGTATCTAAACACTAGAAAATGTGGCTAGCGCGTTCGCCTCCGAAACCGGAGGCGAAAGCGCAATTTCGGAGGCAAAGTGGTTAGCTTCATATATCAATCGGAGGTGTATTAGTACTATATGCATACTCGGGTGAAACTTCACCCTCGCGGTAATGGCCAACTTGTTTACGAGTTTAATACTATACTTTTTCGCAATATATTAAATAATTACCTAAAGATTTTTCTGTTTGTATTAAATTATAACGAATAATTTTTTTATTTGGAAATTGCGGCAGTTTGCTGACAAAAAACGAATCGTAACCATAGTAACAACTAAACTGTTGGGCAATGAAACCACTATCAATTGATTGGACGTCACCTGTTGGGTAATGAAACGGCTATCATTTGATTGGACGTCACCTGTGGAGAAAATGATTCGGCCGAATTATGGACAACTTTCTCAATCAAAAACGATTTAACAACGTTTATATTATTTAATAAGGTGCGAAAAATAATAGAACCTCGAAGGACGAGAAATGATTATTTCTCTCCCTAGGGATTTACATACAATACAATTTTGTCAACGTGACATTTAAATTTTTAAAGCTCTACTTGATTACCGGTCAATTTGTGAATAATAGGCTACATTTAATGGAGTTGGCAATGTTTTCTTTATACGGTAATAAAATTATTGTACAATTTTAACATTATATTGCGTTATTACATTAGATATGTCAGGAGCCGCTTGCGGTCGAAAGAAACTTTGTGTCATTTATCCATTATAAATGTTTTCCAGAATACTCAAATCAGCATTGTCTAAAGCCATCATTCAAAAGATAAAGACTTAATAGTATGTAATAACTAACCTAAATCATGATTGTCTCTTCCGACAATCTATTGCCAGAATACATGCATTCCAAATTATACAGTTATTCCTCAGTAACCGTTTGTCGGAAGAGACGGTCGCTTTCAAATGTATGTTGCACATAAGTGGGTATTACTGCGGGGTTGACTTCTGGTGAAGATGGAACATTTCGATCATCGATGGGAAATAAATGAATTAATCGAGTTTTTTTCTTATTCAAATTATTGTCTTTTGGATTTTCTTGTATGGGCTGAATATTTGGTCATAAGTTAGACCAGGCTCCTATCGTTGGTCCACAAGACTTACATTTAATTAGGATATTGCAGATGACTGTTGAGTAGGCCCCTGCACATTTTGCACAGGATAACCTTATTTCATTTGTTGCAAGGAATTGGTCTGCTTACAATTACCCCATAGCTTTTGAACATGAAAATAAATATTTCGTGCAGTAATTCGGAGATGGCTTTGTGTGATAATGTTATGACACGAATCATGTGTGTTTTAATATTCTCTTGTTTTATAGTCCGGGAGGTGGTGTCACTTTTAATCAAGTCATTTTATGCACGCTGAATTTTATACCATTGGTAGTTCCTATATTCTTCATGAGGTATCCGACCGTCAGACCCTCCACTAGCGGTGGGTGTAGTTGTGGTAGGCTGCGGAACTTGTCTAAAAAATTGTTCCGAATAGTTATTTTATGCACGCTGAAAATTGTTGAGGTAAAAATTTACTTACTATAATTCACAAAAAAACTCGTCAGACGCTTGTTTGGGGGTGGAATCTGCGTCAGTTACACGTATCAACTTGTTGGTAAACTGTGAAAATGAAGTCATAGTATGCAGGCTGGAATTCATTTAGGTGATGGTTTGTGGTTCACATAACATGAAAATAATCGTCAGACGCCACCAGAACAGTGGAAAGACCGTCAGTTGAACCTCCGAAGTGAAGCGCACCGTTTGAATGCATTGAGCGCGCGGCGTCTTTTACAGTCCAGCTGACGGACTTTCCACCACTCTGATGCCGACTGACGATTATTGTCATGTTATATAAACTACAAACTATCACCTGAATAAATTTCAGGCTGTATGCAATGACTTCGATGAGATTTATTGTATTGTAAATAGCAGAACAAATCTAGACAAAAAAATGTAATAAATGAAAAAAATTGACGATTGCGCATTATTTCCAATTATTTCGGAAAATTATTGCAAATGGTTACCATCGCACTGTCACTTTTGAAAATAAATGTACCAGGCGCGCGAACTCTTCACGAAATCTGTCGAGAGCGCGGATCAAAGTTACCGCCCACAATTTTTTTTTGCTACTACGCAACGCCAAATTATGTTTATATTATGTTTTGGCCCGAAAAGAAAAAATTCCACCTGAGGATCTTATTCGTCTACCCAATCCGAGCAACTTTGGTCCTTATGAATTTTTCATGAAAACGCGTCCATTCAAAGTTATTTTCACATGACCGTCTGAGAAAAATGGACAAAAACCTGCATTTTTCTATATTGAATCGTGAATATCTCGGGACCGCGAGCAAAAAAAATCTAAAAAAATTCACTGTGTTTAGGGACATGCAGACGAACATTTTAACGTAGTCATTACATTTCGAAAAAAAATCTCTGGCGGAATGCCCCATGTACCGTATGTTTTTTTTATCGTGGGCCATAGGATTTTACATGCTAAAAATTATACCTTGTGTTAATGTATATTTTATCATAAAATTTGGAAGTAAATTTTAGTTAGTAATAAATCAATTATTTTTCTACATGATGCGCTTAGTCAGAATAATTTAAACATGTTTTATTCCATTAAAAAATGAAATTATTTAAAATAAATAACTGAGCAAAAATAATCAAAGTACCTTGAATTTTTGAAATATCAGATTGATTAGTGAATTAATTTCTTTTTTTAATGGAATAAAACATGTTTAAGTGAATCTAATTAAGCGCATCATGTGGGAAAGTAATTGATTTATTACTAACTAACATTTGCTTTAAAATTATATGTAAAAATATACACTAACACAAGGTATAATTTTTAGCATGTAAAATACTATGGCCCACGATAATAAAAAAACATACTGTATATATATATATATATATATATATATATATATATATATATATATATATATATATATATATATATATATATATATCCAGAAGGGGAGTAACGCCGTTGGATTTAAAATATGTAGAAATTGAATAACGGGTATTACGGCGGAGGGCTTTGTGGAGAAAGTAGAAACTCTTTTTTCACGTGTAATATTTCGCAATTGGTTTTATTGCTTCATCAGACACAACTAAAAATTAAGAGTAGAATAAACAATTTGACAGTGATTGTGAAGTTAACATTCTATGAGTTAAGTGAATTTACCAATTTTGGTTTGAAATTTACATTCTATACAAATAATATAAAATAGTATATAAAAAAATTTAAAAATTAAAAAAAAAAAAAACTTACGAATTGAGTGATAAGGGTGTAACTAGCTAGGTATGCCTTACAGATTAACATGGTAACATCAACGGTGGTGGACAATTACCAACATGGTACATGGTGCAGCAACACACGGCGAAAACATGTTAAAATCGGGGAACATGAGGACTATCGTCCATCTCCCGAGCGGTTAAAAATATATTACTTGTAATGATCAATTTATAAAACTGTTTGTAATAAGCATTTTTGAAAACTTGTGTATGTAATAAAATTAAAAAATTAACGTTAAGTTGTTCGTTAATTGCGTGTTGAAAACAAAATGGAAACGATGAGAAAGGTAAAATTGCAAAAAACATTGATTAGGAAGACGAAAAACGGGAACGACGACTCGGTGTTATCACGTGAGTTTTGGTCGGGAAGGAAAACGGCGGTAAGTCACGAGTGTGGCTGTCAACATTTAAAAACTGGCGCGATGTTAGGTTACCGAGTGAGCCGGGGAGAAATGTATGTGAGGTTGCCTAGATGTACGAGCGTGAGGTGTATGTTATAGACGTTCGTAATTTCCAAAATGGTTAAGATTGAGTAACCATTTTATTTACTCTTCATCATCCCTGTTGCCTGTCCGGAAGAGTAAATAAAATGGTTACTCAATCTTAACCATTTTGGAAATTACGAACGTCTATAACATACACCTCACGCTCGTACATCTAGGCAACCTCACATACATTTCTCCCCGGCTCACTCGGTAACCTAACATCGCGCCAGTTTTTAAATGTTGACAGCCACACTCGTGACTTACCGCCGTTTTCCTTCCCGACCAAAACTCACGTGATAACACCGAGTCGTCGTTCCCGTTTTTCGTCTTCCTAATCAATGTTTTTTGCAATTTTACCTTTCTCATCGTTTCCATTTTGTTTTCAACACGCAATTAACGAACAACTTAACGTTAATTTTTTAATTTTATTACATACACAAGTTTTCAAAAATGCTTATTACAAACAGTTTTATAAATTGATCATTACAAGTAATATATTTTTAACCGCTCGGGAGATGGACGATAGTCCTCATGTTCCCCGATTTTAACATGTTTTCGCCGTGTGTTGCTGCACCATGTACCATGTTGGTAATTGTCCACCACCGTTGATGTTACCATGTTAATCTGTAAGGCATACCTAGCTAGTTACACCCTTATCACTCAATTCGTAAGTTTTTTTTTTTTTTAATTTTTAAATTTTTTTATATACTATTTTATATTATTTGTATAGAATGTAAATTTCAAACCAAAATTGGTAAATTCACTTAACTCATAGAATGTTAACTTCACAATCACTGTCAAATTGTTTATTCTACTCTTAATTTTTAGTTGTGTCTGATGAAGCAATAAAACCAATTGCGAAATATTACACGTGAAAAAAGAGTTTCTACTTTCTCCACAAAGCCCTCCGCCGTAATACCCGTTATTCAATTTCTACATATATATATATATATATATATATATATATATATATATATATATATATATATATAACTGTAGATAAAGTGCTAACGAGATTCTCGGTCAGATGATGATAAAAATTTGCAAATGTGTGAGGTGAAAGACAGAGACAGCTGTTTCATCTTTGTTAAGAATCATCAGTCTGCCATATTCAACCCAACACACATCTGCAAATTTTTCGGAAGTAATATTTATAGTGTAGATACATGCCGGTAACGGTAGACGAGAACCAAAATGTATCTTGATATTATTCACCACTGGGTGGAGCACAAGTCACTTTTGCTACTACATTCCGCTTCGCTTATATGGTTGTAAGCTTGGCTGTCCACCGCCGCAATATTTCGGCCAAAATAAAGAAAACTTAGGACAGCAGATCAAAAATTTAGGCCGCAAAGTCGAAAATGCAAGTAAAAAATCTAAAATATAGGCCAAAAAATTAAAACATTTGACCCAAAATCGTAAACTAGGGCATAAAAATAACAAAATTCAGACCAAAAAAATAGAAAATTTCAACAGACAAATCGAAAATTTCTGTCAAAATAAAGGAAATGTAAGACGGAAGATCAAGAATTTAATCTACAAAATCGAAAATACAGGTCAAAAATCTAAAATATATACTCAAAAAAATCCACAATCGGAACCAAGAAATCTAAAATCGAAAACCCGGGTTTATAAATAAAAAATGCACACACAATAATCAATCATTCAGGTTAAAATTCAAAATATCGGACCAAAAATAAGAAATTCGAGCTTAAAAATAAAAAATACCGACAAAAAAATCGTAAATTCTAACAAACAAATTGAAAATTTAGGCCAAAATAAAGAATATTTGGGCGAATGATCACAAAAGACCAAAAAATTAGTCAAAAACCGAAAAAAAAACAGGCCAAAGATCTTAAATATGAGCCAAAAATTTGTAGCCCCAAAAATAACTCTTTGTTCCTAAATAAGTTATTGACCGGACACTCGAAACCCGCCACAAAATAAAAAAAAATACGAAGAAAGAACAATATGCAGGTTACAAAATCCAAAATAAAGGGCAAAAAATCAAAAATTTAGACCAAAAAAACTCGGAAATATCAGCAAAAAATAAAAAAAATACGTGCATCAATAATTCAGGTCCAAAATATAGGGCCTGAAATCAAAAATTCGAGCCCAAACGGAGCAAAAAATCGAAAATTTTAACAAACAAATAGAAAAATTAGGCCAAAATAAGCAATATTTAGGTAAAAAAAAATAAGTAAAAAATGAGGAAAGCTGGCCCGAAAATCAAAAATTGAAAATTCAAGTAAAAGAAAAATTTGTAGCCCCAAAATTAAATTTTTAGCCTACAATAAGTTTCCGACCCGTATATTTTTAAATTGTGTTATGTAACATATTATTTAGCATTATATTGCATCTCATTGTACGATTTTTGTGACTTGTGTGAACCGTTTGGTAATGGTATAAATAAAGTATTATTAGTAATATTATTATAAACTCGGAAATAATTGCCAAAAAAATAAAAAATGCACGCATAAAGAACAATATTCAGGTGACAAAATCTAAAATAAAGGACAAAAAATCAAAAATTAATACCAAAAAAACTCGAAAATACCGGCAAAAAATAAAAAATACACGCAATATAATCAATAGTTCAGTTAAAAAATCCAAAATATAAAGCCTAAAAATCAAAAAAGTGGCAAATGGCAAAATTTTAGTAAGCACTCTTCTTGAAAAACTGCAGCACATGTAAATAAAGAAAAATAATTTGTAAAAAAAAAGATTTGTTCGATGTTGCTCCTGAAAATGCATTGCAAACAATGATAATTGAAGAAGGCAAACAATTTTTATTAATGCAGAGAGAGAATGGAAGGTGACAGATAAATCTCAAATAATGCACCTTTATGATTACCCAAAGAAAATTATTCTAACTTGAGAATAACAAAAATAACTTCGTTTGAAAACAAATTAAGTGGACCAAAAATGCACTTTTTCCAGAAATTGCTCTATAAATTCCACAATTCTTTCCGCAAATGCTTGAAATATTGACAGATAAATCTCAAATAATGCGCATTTATAAATACTCAAAGAAAATTATTCTAACTTTAGAATAACACAAAACGAATTTAGTGGATCAAAAATGCACTTTTTCATGAAAATGCCATGTAGCTTCCACATTTCTTCCCACGAACGCTTGAAATTTTGATAGATTAATCTCAAATAATGCGCCTTTATAATTATCCAAAGAAAATTAATCTAACTTTAGAATATCACAAATGGCTGCGTTTGAAAACGAATGTATTGGACCAAAAGAGCACTTTTCCCTGAAATTTCTCTGTAAATGTCACATTTCTTTCCGCAAATGCTTGAAATTTTGACAGATAAATCTCAAATAACGTGCCTTAATTATTATTTTATCATTTTGGGCCAAATTTTGGTTCCATTCAAATCATTTGAGATGATACTAAGTTCCTTGCAAAATCATTTTGGGCCCGAAAAGAAATTGAACCATAACCACAAGCACAACAAGGAAAATTTGCATTGATGTTCATCTTCTGATTACCGTCGCTGAAGGATTAGGTCACAATGTAAACGATTTAATTATTATTAAATATTATTAATCGGTGCGGGCTATGCAATTTGAATCCATCATTTGGCCCAATGTTAGGATTATATTGCCGGCCGTAAGATTGTTAGCAAAATGTTTGTTGTTTTAGACCGAAAAGTCAAATTAATTTAATACTCTATTAACTAACAAAGGAACAAAAGCAAATTTTATTATTAACCTTTAAAGAGTATCACAAGAAATTTTAGTAAAACTACATTAATTGTTAATATATAAAAAAGCACGAAATCAAAATATACAATTATGATATAACTAAAAAAAAATCATAATCCGTCAATTTTATTTCGATTTGAATTTTTTTTTTGGATTCGTATTAACATCCTCTATTGACAAAATATATAATTTGACCATTAGGGTGGACCGTTTAATATTAGGGGGGTACCGAAATGAAAAAAAAAGGTATAAACCGACTTTTTCAAAATTTAGAGGGCTAGGGCTCGGTTAAGCGATGTTCGATATGGCTCAAAATGTACAGTTGTTAGGTTTTTATCTATACGAACAAGTTTCCGGGTTGTCCCGTTGATTTCCACATACTTCGAAACTCCCCCATATATGCTAAAACCACTCTAATATACATATACCGGGTGACCCAGGGTTCTGTAAAAGCCCCGTAACTTATTTGCTATTTGAGATATCGACTTCTAGTTTTCATAAACTGGTACCTACACCCATTCTACATATTTTAAAAATATATATGTTTTTGTACAGGGTGTCCCAGTATAAGTAACAGATCAAAGTTATGTTTTTTTAAATGGAACACCCCATATTTTATACTTTATTTTTAATCCTCTTAAGAAGCTGATAAAAATAGTATAATATACTATGGGTCTATTATGGATGGTTGGTTAGTTATGGGCAAATTTTTAGCAAAAACATGTACACATTGAAAATATTGCAGAAGCGTTCCCAGCAAAGATTGCATCATTTTTTATACACTAGAAAATTTTCCACATCATGAAGAATAATACACATCGGCTTTGGACCTTTTTTGTTCATACTGCTATACAGGGTGTCAACATACGCAAAACAATGGATAACTATTTTTTTTCAAATGGAACACCCTATATACGTTGGCACTAATCTATGGCATTTTTGATAAGCTTTCCAATGATATACAGTTTGTATAACAAAATATTAAGAATCCTTGAGATTTATCAATAAAAACATATTTCTTTTGTTACCTTCTGATGATTTATAAATTTTCAGCCAAAACTATGCATTTTCTGGAAAAACTATAAGAGACCAAAGTTATAGAGCGAAACATTTCCGATCGATATAAGTCTTTCAACTTTTCGGATAATGCGTGCATTGCCCGCCAGAGCGCGTAAAATCGTGACTGTATATGCATTTTAGCGTGTTTTTACAATTTTTTAGTAATAAATTGCACTACACTTTATTTTTTGCACCCCTCTAGCAGAAAAATGGAAAATTATGGGAAAATTCAAATGACCAATATCGATTAAAAATGTTCTGCTCTACAACTCTTAGTAGAAGCAATTTTTGCCCAAAATGCATAGTTTTCCCTAAAAATGCAAATTGAAAATGTGTGTATCAATTTTCGTGTTTTTGAATGATCTTTTGAATTTTCAGCGAAAACTATGCATTTAGAGCTAAAATTGCTTCTATTAAGAATTGTAGAGCGGAACATTTTCAATCGATGTAGGTCATTTGAATTATTCGACAATGCCCCGTTTTTCCGCTAGAGGGCGTGGAAAACAAAGTATAGTGCAATTAATTAATAAACAATTTGAAAAAAAAAACGCTAAAATACGGTCACGATTTTGCACATTCTGGCAGGCAATGCACGCATTATTGGAAAAGTCGAAACACCAATATCGATTGAAAATTTTCCGCTCTACAACTTTGGTCTCCCATTATTTTTTTATAAAATGGATAATTTGGGCTGAAAATCCAAAAATAGGCAGGAGGTGACATAAGAAAAATGTTTTTTTATAGATAAATCTCAAGAATCCTTAATATTTCATTATACAAATTGTACATCATTAGAAAGCTTATCAAAAATGCCAAGCATTGGTGGCAAGATATATAGGGTGTTCCATTAGAAAAAAAATGGTTATCCATTGTTTTGCGTATGTTGACACCCTGTATAGCGGGATGAACAAAAAGGAACCAAAGCCGATTTGTATTATTCTTCATGATGTGGAAATTTTTTTAGTCTATAAAAAATGACGCTATCTTTGCCAGGAGCGCTTTTGCAATTTTTTCAATGATTCCTTGTTTTTGCTACAAATTTGCCCATAACTAACCAACCGTCCATAATAGACCCATGGTATCTTATACTATTTTTATCAGCTTCTCAAGAGGGTTGAAAATAAAGTATAAAATATAGGGTGTTCCATTTAAAAAAAACATAACTTTGTTCTGTTATGTGTACTTGGACACCCTGTACAAAAACATATATATTTTTAAAATATGTAGAATAAGTGTGGGTACCAGTTCAAGAAAACTAGAAGTCGATATCTCAAATAGCAAATAAGTTATGGGGCTTTTACAGATCGCTGGGTCACCCGGTATATTGTTAGTGTATATTTTAACATATAATTTTAAAGCAAATTTTAGTTAGTAATAAATCAATTACTTTTCCACATGATGCGCTTAATTAGATTCACTTAAACATGTTTTATTCCATTAAAAAAAGAAATTAATTCACTAATCAATCTGATATTTCAAAAATTCAAGGTACTTTGATTATTTTTGCTCAGTTATTTATTTTAAATAATTTCATTTTTTAATGGAATAAAACATGTTTAAATTATTCTGACTAAGCGCATCATGTAGAAAAATAATTGATTTATTACTAACTAAAATTTACTTCCAAATTTTATGATAAAATATACATTAACACAAGGTATAATTTTTAGCATGTAAAATCCTATGGCCCACGATAAAAAAAACATACGGTACATGGGGCATTCCGCCAGAGATTTTTTTTCGAAATGTAATGACTACGTTAAAATGTTCGTCTGCATGTCCCTAAACACAGTGAATTTTTTTAGATTTTTTTTGCTCGCGGTCCCGAGATATTCACGATTCAATATAGAAAAATGCAGGTTTTTGTCCATTTTTCTCAGACGGTCATGTGAAAATAACTTTGAATGGACGCGTTTTCATGAAAAATTCATAAGGACCAAAGGTGCTCGGATTGGGTAGACGAATAAGATCCTGAGGTGGAATTTTTTCTTTTCGGGCCAAAACATAATATAAACATAATTTGGCGTTGCGTAGTAGCAAAAAAAAATTGTGGGCGGTAACTTTGATCCGCGCTCTCGATAGATTTCGTGAAGAGTTCGCGCGCCTGGTACATTTATTTTCAAAAGTGACAGTGCGATGGTAACCATTTGCAATAATTTTCCGAAATAATTGGAAATAATGCGCAATCGTCAATTTTTTTCATTTATTACATTTTTTTGTCTAGATTTGTTCTGCTATTTATAATACAATAAATCTCATCAAAGTCATTGCATACAGCCTGAAATTTATTCAGGTGATCGTTTGTAGTTTATATAACATGACAATAATCGTCAGTCGGCATCAGAGTGGTGGAAAGTCCGTCAGCTGGACTGTAAAAGACGCCGCGCGCTCAATGCATTCAAACGGTGCGCTTCACTTCGGAGGTCCAACTGACGGTCTTTCCACTGTTCTGGTGGCGTCTGACGATTATTTTCATGTTATGTGAACCACAAACCATCACCTAAATGAATTCCAGCCTGCATACTATGACTTCATTTTCACAGTTTACCAACAAGTTGATACGTGTAACTGACGCAGATTCCACCCCCAAACAAGCGTCTGACGACTTTTTTTGTGAATTATAGTAAGTAAATTTTTACCTCAACAATTTTCAGCGTGCATGAAATAACTATTCGGAACAATTTTCTAGACAAGTTCCGCAGCCTACCACAACTACACCCACCGCTAGTGGAGGGTCTGACGGTCGGATACCTCATGAAGAATATAGGAACTACCAATGGTACAAAATTCAGCGTGCATAAAATGACTTGATTAAAAGTGACACCACCTCCCGGACTATAAAACAAGAGAATATTAAAACACACATGATTCGTGTCATAACATTATCACACAAAGCCATCTCCGAATTACTGCACGAACTATTCATTTTCATGTTCAAAAGCTATGGGGTAATTGTAAGCAGACCAATTCCTTGCAACAAATGAAATAAGGTTATCCTGTGCAAAATGTGCAGGGGCCTACTTAACAGTCATCTGCAATATCCTAATTAAATGTAAGTCTTGTGGACCAACGATATGGAACCTGGTCTAACTTATGACCAAATATTCAGCCCATACAAGAAAATCCAAAAGACAATAATTTGAATAAGAAAAAAACTCGATTAATTCATTTATTTCCCATCGATGATCGAAATGTTCCATCTTCACCAGAAGTCAACCCCGCAGTAATACCCACTTATGTGCAACATACATTTGAAAGCGACACCGACAAACGGTTACTGAGGAATAACTGTATAATTTTGAATGCATGTATTCTGGCAATAGATTGTCGGAAGAGACAATCATGATTTAGGTTAGTTATTACATATTATTATGTCTTTATCTTTTGCATGATGGCTTTAGACAATGCTGATTTGAGTATTCTGGAAAACATTTATAATGGATAAATGACACAAAGTTTTTTTCGACTCCTGACATATCTAATGTAATAACGCAATATAATGTTAAAATTGTACAATAATTTTATTACCGTATAAAGAAAACATTGCCAACTCTATTAAATGTAGCCTATTATTCACAAATTGACCGGTAATCAAGTAGAGCTTTAAAAATTTAAATGTCACGTTGACAAAATTGTATTGTATGTAAATCCCTAGGGAGAGAAATAATCATTTCTCGCCCTTCGAGGTTCTATTATTTTTCGCACCTTATTAAATAATATAAACGTTGTTAAATCGTTTTTGATTGAGAAAGTTGTCCATTATTCGGCCGAATCATTTTCTCCACAGGTGACGTCCAATCAAATGATAGCAACTTCATTGCCCAACAGGTGACGTCCAATCAAATGATAGCCGTTTCATTACCCAACAGGTGACGTCCAATCAATTAATAGTGGTTTCATTGCCCAACAGTTTAGTTGTTACTATGGTTACGATTCGTTTTTTGTCAGCAAACTGCCGCAATTTCCAAATAAAAAAATTATTCGTTATAATTTAATACAAACAGAAAAATCTTTAGGTAATTATTTAATATATTGCGAAAAAGTATAGTATTAAACTCGTAAACAAGTTGGCCATCACCGCGAGGGTGAAGTTTCACCCGAGTATTATTTGCTTCATGATGAATATATTCAAAAAAATAATAAAAAGAAGAAAATGCATTTATTACATATATCTAGCATTACACATCAACAACACTTTTATAAAATCGGCGTAATATTATATCAGCATATTTTTTTAATCATAAAATTAAAAATGGTGATGTGGCCATCATGTTACTTTCTCAGACTTGATGGTATCATTTATATTTACGCTTTCATGGTTAATTTTTCATTTAAATCATATTTTAAATGTACATCGAGCGTTTTGTTGACGAAACTGACATTTAAAACGTCAAAATTATGAAATTTGTAAAAATTATACTTCAAATGCAAAAACTCAGTTTACTCAAAAACTAAAGCGATTTCCAAAAAAAAACTTATTCTTTATAAGTTGTTCATTCTGGCATTCTCTACTTTATTAACATAAATTTGATGTAACTATTATCGTTTCATAATTATAAACTAAAAAAGAAAAAAATAATAATTTGTTTTTTCTCGAATAAAAATAATTATATGAAAAATATTTTCAAACAAAAGATGTTCATTTCTTTGTTGTCTTCAATATTTATTTAAATGTTTTTGTGATATTTTTCATATTTAAAAAAATGGTGATGTAGCCATCATGTTACTTTCTCCGATTTGGTAGTATTATTTATATTTACGCGTTCATTGTAGAATCGGATGAAACTGACGTTTAAAACGTCAAATTTATGAAAGCTAGAATTGACAAATTATACTTTAAATTCTAATAGTCAGTTTACTCAAAAACTAAAGAGATTTCGAAAAATACTTATTCTTTATCAGTTGTTCATTTTGGCATTCTCCGCAATTATTATTAAAATAAATTTGCTGTAACTATTATCGTTTCATAATTATAAAACAAAAATGACAACATCAAAATTGATAACTATTATTTTTCAAAAACCAGACATTTTACGAAAAATATTCTCAAACAAAAGATGTTAATTTCTTTGTTGTCTTCAAGTTTTGTTCAAGTGCTTTTATAGTATTTTTCATATTTAAAAAAATATCGGAGAAAAACAACAAACGGTTAAGGTAAATACCCACTTCCGGTATACGAAATTTTACCAAAAGCTTTTCAATTCTTTGGATTATCAAATAAGGCTCATGTTCAAAGTTTGATGTTAATTGATGTAGTAGTTTTTGCGCATTTTAATTTATATCGATCGTCTGCGACATAACCTAAAATTGTGGCACGTAAGTTAAATAGTCAGTTTACTCAGAAACCAAAGAGATTTCGAAAAAACTTATTCTATATAAGTTGTTCGAATTGGCATTCTTTACAATTATTAATCATGTTAATTAATGAATTGGCATTCTTTACAATTATTAATCATGTTAATTTGCTGTAACTATTATCGTTTCATAATTATAAACCAAAAATGAAAAAAAAATTATAAATTTGTTTCTCCAACAAAAATGATTTTATGAAAAATATTTTCAAACAAAACATATTCATTTTATCGTTATCTTCAAAATTTATTTAAATGTTTTCGTAAAATTTTCCATATTTAAAAATTTTTTTGGAAAAAAACAAAAAACGGTTAAGGTAAACACCCACTTCCGGCGTACAGAATTTTACCAAAAGCTTTTCAGTTCTTCGAATTGTCAAATAAAGCTTATGTTCAAAGTTTCATGTTAATTGTTCTATTAGTTTTTGAGATACAGCGCGCACGGAGACACACACACACACACACACACATACACGCACACACACACACAGACACAATTTTTTTTTTCCAGAAATTGTTGAAATGGCATCTAGGGACCCCAAAACGGATATTTCCGTAAAAAACATTTTTGAAAAAAAAATCACTATCACAATACTTTCTCGTCCTTCGTAACGAAGAAAGTAAAAATATTGGAGAAAAACAAAAACTATTAAGGTAAACTTACTTAATTTTACCAAAAGCTTTTCAGTTCTTCGAATTATTAAATAAGACTTATGTTAAAAGTTTCATATTAATTGCTCTATTAGTTTTTGAGATACAGCGCGCACAGACACACAGGCACACACGCACACACGCACACACACACACACGGACACAATTTTGTTTTTCCAGAAATTGTTGAAATGGCATCTAGGGACCCCAAAACGGATATGTCCGTAAAAAAATTTTTGAAACAAAACGGAGAAAGTAAAAATATACAATAGTGCAAACTTGAAGTTAATATAATAGTACGTGATATGTATATATTGTAAGTGTCCTTTATTTTGTACGAAAGATAAAGTACTACTAGTCACCTATCCTACTTTTGACTTGGTTTATAACTTATTTGAAAAATTGCTATATTGAATATAAGAAAATATATCAAATTTTATATTATTGGAAAGTATAAGTTTTACTAAAAGTATATGTTATATACTGGTCAGAAAATCTCAAGGCTCTAGGCATTACCAATAAAATATATAAATTATTTCACGCACTATAACTGTTGATATTGAATTGAAATTGATATGATAAATAAAGATGGTTACGATATTATGATATTATGATAACTCATAATATAAAGAGAAGCATTAATAGAAACTGATTTATTTAAGAATGTGAGCCGAAACAACCCCAAAATAAAATTTCTCTTTTGCCAAAATAGTGTCAAATTAGAAGCGAGGTGGAATTTGTTTAAATGTTTCCCTTAACTAGCATACTTATTAATAGTTTTTTTATGTTTTTTTTAATCATAGAAACATACATATAAATAATGATGCTAGAAAAACAACTTAAATTTTTATTATAAATAAAACACTTTCTTTGTTAATTTCACACAATTTTCATAAATCGTGTGATATTAACAAAGAAGGTGTTTTATTTATATTTCAAAATGTATCACGAATTAAACGCCTCCAGTGTCAATAAATTAACTTAAATTTTTGTCTTAATATTATTTCAATTAATTTTTAATGAAAATTATGTTCTATGTATTATAAATCCTTTTATTTAATCGTTATTATAAAAATTACATACCCAAATGGAGGCTGAGAACGCACATAACAATTGGTAATACATTAACCATAGCTAATTATGAACTAGTTATTTAATTTCACGATACAACTTTACGTTTACACTATGTTTTATAATCAACAAATTTTCATTACCACTTGCCTTCTCTGGCACAAATAATCAGCAAATGAAGTAGGAAAGTCGCATTCCCGCAATTTTGAGATGAAGTACCGTTAGGCGAACTTTTTCTTTTTAACCTTCTTTACGTTCTGATACAAAGTGGAGCGTCGAGTATTCATCCGCGTCCGCAACCAAATTATTCTTATTCTTAAAGAAGATTGTATTGAGGTCAATATCACACATCCTTCAGGTAACATAGATTAAATAGAAAAAAATAATCTGATAATTAAGAAATTGCTGAATTATAATTTATACTATTACAAGAATATATTATATAAACTAATTGGTTCCTGCTGCACAATATAACAAAAATCAATTATGTTTTACTTTCTCGTCACTAAGTACGAGAAAGTATTGTAATAGTGAAAAAAAAATTACAGAAATATACGTTTTTAAGTGCCTGGAGACGATTTCAATGATATATAGAAAAGAAAATTTTGTGTCTATGTATGTGTATGTGAGTGTGTAAGTACGCGCTGTAGCACAAAAATTAATACAGCAAACAACATGAAACTTCGAAAAGAAGTCTTATTTGACATTAATTATTGACATTTATTTCAAACTGGTGTGTTAAGGCACATCCGTAATTTTTTATTTTTTTTATTGTTGCACACATGTCGTAAAGGTTCGACAAATCTGGGTGCGGAAACATTTACGTCAGTTTGTAGGAGTTTCACGTTGTAAATTTTACTCTTGATTTGGAGAATATATACATATCCATATACCTTGTGGGTTAAAAAAATATCTTTCAATTTGTACTCCTATGTTGAATCAAGACACAAATTAATAGCACCGTAGGATAAATTATTCTTTTGCTCTTCTTATGCCAAACAATTTGTTATTAGACTTTTAATTGGTTCCAATGGAATTTGCTAACCACCCATGCTATATATCTTTACAATAGAACATCATAATAAAATAACAGTTTTTTTTAAATATGTATTTAAATAAGAAACTGTTCCAGACATTTGCTAGTAGCCGGTGTGAAATTCGTTCACACCCTGCAATAATAGCCACCTTCAAATAATTCATGTGGGAGTTTTTTTTATGAATTTTAATTTACAGGTGAAACCGGATCTCTTGATTTTGCCCAGAGAACTCATCAAGTTGTAAAGCAACAACATCAACCAAAAGTTTTAAATATGTTTCCGTATCTAAATTAAAAACAATTTCATAAGGTCCAATCATTTTGTCTGCCTAAATATTAATGTTTTGAAGGTACTGGGCCCTCGTGGAAAGATTCATTCTGGGGCGTTCTTAAGTGAAGTAAAGAGTATTTTGCCTATTGGGTTCGTTATTTAATGTAAATCTATACTCGTCGGTAAAGCAAATACCAGCCAAAAATTACCATCGTTATTTGAAAGCTGCTGTATTTCGGCACATAATATTCCCTTACTTCCTTCATCTATTATGAAGCGCTCTTGATGGAAAAGGATTTTATAAGGATGATATTTTGTTTTGTATTTTGTCACAGATGCCTATGAATAATTTTATTCCCTGACTTAAACACCTTATTGGATCGAAAGTAATTAATTCTTGCACAATTTCGTAAAACTCTTATCCGCTCGGACTTGTTTAACTATCTATAATACCAGTAGGACCATTTTTCAAATGATTTATCAATTTCAACATTTACCTGCTTCATATTCTGATGCCGATTTCGCTTTTTCTTCAAATTTTCTTATAAGACGATTTATGATTGATACAGATGGATTTGTAAGATTAGAACAATTCACTCACTCTGCGTAAACTATCTCCACTGAAATAGGTTTTATTGTTAAATAAAATACAATAAGTGGTCAGATTCTTGCCGGCTATTTTTGTCAGTCAGTTACAGTGCTTTTGCGACGAAAAGATCTTCTAAAGGCAAAAGCTACAAATTAATCTGACTGCCAAAAATTACCAAAAGAGTTCGACCACGAATTGTATTTGGCTGTACAATCCAAAGAATTACTCATGCTTTTCAATGGTCGCGGTCGGTAGATAGGTAGGTCGTTTCTGTACCGCGTCAATAAACAATAAACGTCAAACAATATTTCACATAAGGAGAACTGAATCAACCGTGCGATGAAGAAATTGTCCTGGACGGGTATAGAAAACATACTAGCTCAGGTCGCTACATTCAATGTCATTCATACCACCCAGACAAACAAAAGTTTATTGTCATTTTAGGCCTAAAGAATAGAATCCTGACACTATCCCACTCCCAGTTTCACCAAAAAAACCCTTACCTGCTCTAAAACATCCTCCTTGACAATATGTACCTTCTTAACCTCCTTAAAAATCTCCTTTTGTCCACCCCCCATAGAGCCGCCTCCACTCCCGTCGTTACTGCCGAGGATGATGTAGTGACCAGCAGGGTTGTGTACAAAAAAAACCAATACATTAGAGATCTCAGCCCTAAAATCATTGCACTTTTCAGGCCAAATGACGTAAAACTTTCTACATACAACATTAAACTCATTAAACACCTCCTCACCAACCCCAAAGATCCCACCCCTGTTGACTACAAACGCGGATTTACCTATTTATTTAACTGCAATCACTGCGATGCAGAATATGTTGGTCAAACGTCGCAAAAGCTCGAAGCTAGAATTAGACTTCATATGAGCGATATTAAATGCAAGCCCCGAGCATGTGCTTCAAGCAGACATGCACACACCACTGGGCATTGCTTTAAATTTAACGAACCAACTTTTCTGGATAGCGATAACAACTATTTCCAAAGATGTTTCTTGGAAATGTGTCACATTAATAATAGACCCCGTGCAATTAATCAAAAACAGGATATTAATAACCTCAGCTCCATCTACCAATAAACCAATACCTCACCCGTCCAGTCAGGCAGTAACCTTTTCATTTTCATCTCATTACTTTACCTTATATTGGCCCTGGAGGGCGCAGTGATCATTTACAATTTATTTTAACTTTTGCTAATTTTACAATCCCCACGCTTTTCAACTCTTTTTATTCAATCTGTTACGCCCGTTTATTTATTTTCTGGTTTTTAATTCCTTTTGTCGGTTTCTTTGTACACTCCTGCCCTGCCGCTCGCTCTCTTCTCGGGGGCTCGCAGTGAGGTAGGTAACTGTATATACAGTCATGCTCACATAAATCTAGTACAAGTAATTTAGATCTAGTTACCCAATTATCTAAAATTGTTTATTGTACAACGGACTTTTTATTAAGTACAAAATAAAAGAAATAAAGGCAACTAATATTTGATTGCTCCACCATTTGCGTCAATTACAGCCCTTAATCTCCTCGGCATCGACAATATAAGATTTCGAAAGTAGTCTGGCTGTTCTATTAAAGTTTCCCATGTTTCTTCAATTATTCCCCACAGTTCATTTACGTTGCTGAACCTCGTACGTGGCATACGCTTCGCCATCTCAGCCCATACGTTTTCTATAGGGTTCATGTCTGCGCTTTTGGAAACCCACTGCAAAACTTCTACATTATTTTGTTGAAACCAGTCGGCAACTATGTGTGCTGTATGAATAGGGGAATAATCATGTTGAAAAATGAAATTATTTTTGGGATATACTTGTTGCACAGACGGTAACACATTATCTAAAATATTAACATATTTTATTGAATTAAACCTTCCGTCAATTTTCCAACACATTCCAGTATTATGATAACTGATCCACCCCCATATGTTCATTGAAAATCTCCCTTGCCTATCACTATTATTTAAATATCGTTCTTCATATCTTGTATTTGGTGGTCTATAAACGCAAATCGCCCTATTATTTGTCTATTCAAAGGTTTTTTCATCAGAAAAGACCACATTTTGCCAAAAATCAGGTTCATAATTAATATGATTTAGGCATACAGTAATCTCGCCTGCTTCCTTTCTTCACACAATTTAATTTTTTTCGCTGCAACCCGGCAATAATTCGATTTCTTTTATTCTTCGATTTGCCGTTTGCCGGGAACCCGGAAAATGCGTTTCTAGAACAGCTTTTCTCGCAGACTCGAATGTATGTACTCTCAAATATTCCACTAAATTGTTATCTAGCTCCTGCGTGGTAATCCTTACAAAGCCAGTCCCCCGTTTCCGATCCACACTTCCTTCATTTTCCCACCTTTTCTTTACGTTCAATACCGTGGATTTATTTATATGTATCACTTCTGCCACTTGCCTGATGGTGTACCCTTCTTCCTGCTTGGCTACAATGCGCATTTTTTCGATATTATTAAGTTTTCTTGCCATAGTACGTATATTTTTGAAATAATTCGAAAATGCTTCCTGACGTATTGACAAATGTCAATTTGACTGAATCAGTATGAATCTAGACACCTTGTCTACAGAGGTGGGTACAAATTACACGAATCTAATATGTTTGTACATGACTGTACATCCCTCGGTTGAAAGATAAAAAATGGTGATGTGGCCATCATGTTACTTTCTTCGACTTGATAGTATCATAGCCATTTATATTTACGTTTTCATGGTTTATTGAAATCTTATTTTAAATGTACATCGAGCGTTGCGTAAACTCGGATGAAACTGACGTTTAAAACGTCAAAATTATGAAACATGGAAAAATTATACTTCAAATTCAAAAACTCGGTTTACTCAAAAACTAACGAGATATCGAAAAAAACTTATTCTTTAGAAGTTGTTCATTTTGGCATTCTCTACAATTATTATGCACATAAATTTGCTGTAACTAGTATTGTTTCATAATTATAAACCAAAAATTAAATAAAAATTAATACATTTTTTTCTCGAATAACAATGATTTTATGAAAACTATTTTCGAGCAAAAAATTAATTTGTTTATTGCCTTCAAAGTTTGTTTAAATATTTTTGTGATATTTTTTATATTTAACAAAATATTGACAAAAAACAAAAAACAATTAAGGTAAACACTCACTTCCGGTGTACGAAATTTTACCAAAAGCTTGTAAGTTCTTCGGATTATCAAATAAGACGTATATTCAAAGTTTCATATCAATTGCTCCATTAGTTTTTGAGATACAGCGCACACAGACACAAGCACACACACGCGCACACACACACACCCACGCGCGCGCACACACACACAGCCACATTTTTTTTTTTCCAAAAATTGTTGAAATTACATCTAGGGGCCCCAGAACGGATATTTCCGTAAAAAAAAACTTTGAAAAAAAAATCACGATCACAATACTTTCTCGACCTTAACGGAGAAAGTAAAAACTACGAATAGCAACTGATAACACTACCTATAATGTAGGACCATTTGATTTAGAATTTCAAACGTAAAATTAAATGTGTCCATGGGGTTTATGCTAAAATTTATTAAGTCCTCCTCGGTCTCGGCTTTTAAAATTCCACAAATCATTTTAATTTTTAAGTAGGTATCCCGGATTTCGATGTAATACGCCATTAAATTTTTACAATGGGCAGGGAACTTATTTTAAATTTTCATACCCTTATTCAAATTTTTTTGCATTTGAGCTGTTTCCAAATTATTGTTTGTGGTTATTAAACTGCAATTAAAGCTAATTGTTGCATAATATTTCTACGTGTAACATTTACATTTTTTAAGTGCTGCCAATTCTTCATTATTAAAATTAAGAAAAACCTTTTTTTCATTTTTCAAAATTATTGGCGTAGAATAAAGCAGCATCCAGTCAAGTACAATTACCGTGTACGGTTGCAACGAGTATGATCTGCATAGGCGTACCACCTTAATTTGCTTAGAGGGAAATCCCCTTATTCTATATAATCGATATAATATATGGGTTATTCCGTATCATGTTTGCAATTGAAAAATAAAATTGCCTAGAATATTTTTTTTAGTACTAGATACAAAAATAATTGACACGTATTTTTTTAATTTTCACAGTCGGAAAACTTAAACTTTTATTGAATGCTACTTGTTCATAAACAGTTTCATAAATTGTCAGTAAAAATGCACAATTGCTGAAACTATGCATAAGGCAGTCATTCGAAATATTCCTTCTTTTATTTATGCAACAAATATGCAATAATTTCAAACAAATAGTTACAAAAAATAGACCTCTTGAAAATCGTTTCTTTCCGCATCAAAATATAAATCACAGAATCTATGGAATTTCCTATAAACATTTTCAATTAGTAGTCAAAGGATTAGTTAAAAAAACTCGTCATGTTTTTGACTTCAGTACCCCGTGTGTTCGATAGAAAACGCCCAACGCCATAACTCTGTTATTTATTGACCGATTTGAATGAACTAAAAAAGAATGTCAATGGCTGTTTACATACTATAAAATGATTGTAATTATATATTTTTTCAAGATTAACTTAATTGTCAAATGATAGTCAACTTTAAATTTTTAAATGGCTGCATATACTTTTCTAATTTTATAATATTAGACATTGCTTCTCTGAATCTAATTATGCCCGTTATGTTGGTTTTTAGTTAATATTTTTGCCAAAAAAAGGTAATAATAAATCTTGTTCACATGATTTTTTTGGTAATAAATATAGGGTGCCTTGAAAAAAATTCGAATCGACAAATGTCATTTATCGTTTAAGTTATGTCAACCATTTGTTATTAGTGTGTTTCAGACATAATCACGAACAATAGCGAATTACATGTTGCAAATTTATTTTCTTTGAAATAGAAATCGAAGAGATGCAGCACGGATTTATAGTCTACGGTTTCCACAGCGGCGAAAATTAAATTTAGAAGGTTTAAGACGATATGGAGCCTTTAAAAAGCCGAAGAGAGCGGCTCGACAAATTCGTGGGCTTGCAGAGTTAGACGTTCTACTTAACAATAATCACAATAACATCTAAATCGCAAGTGAATTAATACTTACACCACTTATTTATTCTATTCTATATTGAGTTGTAACATACGTACTTACTTATTGGGTCCATATTATTCAAATTTGACATAACCTTACAACAAATGACATTTGTCACTTGTTTCCAAGATATTGAACGAAACATAACATATTGGGTAATATTGGATTCAGAAAAATAATATCTAATGTAATAAAATTAAACCATTATAGGCAACCATTTAGAAATTGTAAGTTGACTATTATTTGTCATAATGAATTTATTATTGAAAAATATCCATTTTATTGCCATTTTAGTATTTAAACAGCCATTGACTGGTTTTTAGTTCATTCATATCGGTCAATAAATAACGTGATGACGTTTGGCGTTTTTTTTTTATCGAACACCCGGTATATGATGATATATATTATTTAGTTATACGGCAACCACCATTGTACAATATATAAGAAAAAGTTGCTTTTATTATCAAAGAAAAAACCTTATGAATTACCCGAAATCCTAGTACATTCGTTCGAAGTGTAGTAGATTTCGGGTGCTCGCCAACCGAGTACCTGATCCCGACAAGTCGGTTGAGCACGTGCTACATGTTACCCATTTTAAGAAAGAGATGCATTTCCCCCATAAATTATCTGAAGTACCGACCCTAATTTTGACAATGGGCTGTTGTGGTTTGTCCGCCTTGGGGTGCATTACATCTAGCCGATTTAGTAGATTTCGGGGTCTCCTGTGTTTACAATAGTCACAATAACATCTAAATCGCAAGTGAATTAATACTTATTTATTCTTTTCTACATTGAGTTGTAACATACGTACTTATTTATTGGGTCCTTATTATTCTTATTTGACATAAAATTACAACAAATGACATTTGTCACTTGACCATTATTTGGCAATGAAGTTATTATTTAAAAATATCAATTTGAATGCCATTTTTAATTTTCTAATCAAATGTTGCACATTTCACATCCTCCAATTTAAATTTCTAGTATCGCCATTCTGTTTCCAGCTAAGCGATGTCAATTGTATTTCAGTATATCAAAAATACATTATTTCTACGTGGATTTAATAATTTTAGGGACAATTCCGCAAGTGATAATTTTTTAAGAATTTATTTTAATCGAGATTTGCACATTTCACATCCTCCAATTTGAGTTTATAATGTTGCTATTCTATTTTCAGCTAAGGAATGTCAATTGTTTTTAGTATGGCAAAAATACATTATTTCTAAGTGGAAAGACAAATCCGCGAGTGATAATTTTTTAAGAAATTTTCCAATCGAGAATTGCAATTTCACATTCTCCAATTTAAGTTTTTAATGTTGCTATTCTGTTTCCAGCTAAGGTATGTGAATTGTTTTTTTGGTATGTTCAAAATATATTATTTCTAAGTAGATTTTAAAAACGCGAACCAAGCAATTGCAGCCGATGACTATGTCGCCTATTTATGCAAACTTAGTATGTCTTCATACAGTTTACATGTATCGCATTCGTTGTAATGTGTAGATTTATTTGGCTATTGGAGGCGAGCCTCAGAGGCTTATTGTTGGTCGGAAATCACCCGCGTGATAGAGACACTCGCCGTTGTCAGCTATGTTGGGGCAGCTTCACAACAACCCGGGAACGAAAATATACCTACCTATATTAGTTATTACTTATTAGTTGTGTATGTCAACATGCAAATCGTATCATTTAATTTTTGGTTCCCATTCTCGTTACCGTCTCCGAGTTGTTGTGCAGCCTTCATAAGTAATCTATTAATTTCACTCTGCCGTCCGTTGATCAACGTTAGTTATCAAAGGTAAATCTTATTAATATTCATCAGTAAATAGTATTTATTCCTATAGTATAATGGATGACGGAAATAGCGCTGTGACTCTTACTGTGAGAAATTGTAAAGACATCGTAAATTTCTTGGTTAAAAATCCATTTAACCGATTGTCATACGATGATAAAGTTTATACCGAGTAGGGACAAATATAGGGATTTAAGGGTAGGGTAACCATTAAATTAGCCGCTCAAGAAATCGAATATATCTTTGTAAACATAAACTTTTTCGAAAATATTATTATATAAAGATCGATTATTATTTCTGTGTTTAAGTTTTGGTTTAATCTCTGTTATTACCAAAGTTAGCAACATTTCACTTTAAACAGATAAACTGCAGAACCAATTAAGTAACAACAGTGAAATTTGACCTGCAGCCAACCAATGCGTACATTTAGGCAATGAAGTAATTTGAAGGCAAAATTATAGTTAATAAAAAAAACTATGAACGAATTAAGAGACAAGTGAAAAATAAAATGATGTTTTTTGTGTCTATTTCCATTGTGTATTGGTCAAAACTTGATAAAATTTCCTTACTGTCTAGACAGGAACATAATTGACATATGTGCAAAATTTTAAAATAATCCTGTGGCAACTTTTTAAGATATTCAATCAGAAAGAAATAAAAATTTTATGTAGATATATCTTGCAGCGAGTATATTGCTCCTTCATCCTAGTACGGGCATTCGGCCACTTGAGCGTGATGGCAGAGTGCGCGGGATTGGGGATACATTATGATGGGGTAGTTAAATTAGCGCAACGTTCAAATCGTTCTTCCGTGCTCGACTCGATTTCATGTCGCATACATATTCGCCCCCATGCCCAATAACATCGGATGTTACTCATATTTTAGGGCGACTTATTCGTCCTGGCCCCATTCGGCTCCTCAAAGGAGCCCGCTCAAGGGCCGAACACTAGTTTTGTGGTAAACAGTAATTAATCTTTCTGCCGAGTGCCCCTCTCGTCACGACGGAACCATCTGGTCCCTTCGGTAAACACTTGAAAAGTCCCAGTTCTTACACTCCTATTACCGGAATATTGAATACATTTAAAGCAGTATATTTACAATCAAACAATAATTCATTATCGATATCCTCTGCTATTTTTTTATGTAACAGTAACACATCTAATCGCAATAAAGAATTATAAGAGGTGAATTATATTTTGCTGCGTAACAATTAAATGAATTGAAGTTATATGTTCTAATCATTCTTTCATGTTCTTTATTACGATTATTACAATAGTTTGTTGCTCTTACGTAAAAACATTAGCTGAGAAATTGACAGTTATAATAATAATAATAATAATAATAATAATAATACTTTATTCGTGTTTAACAAATGTCACTAAATGTAGTAATTTTATAAATAGTAAATAGCAAATTACGCGCAAGTGAAAAAGATTGCGTATGAGCCGGAGCGGCGAGTAAAGCAATTTCACGAGCTGAGAGTTGGGCTGAGAGGCTCCCCATAATAATTTATAAAAATTAAACACCAGGTACCAATGATCACAATGATCACAATGTATTATTTGAGAGACTATACCATAAAATGATATCAGCCTATCCAAATCTAGAATACATTTTATTTATGCACTCTATTACGATTAGATTTGTTACTGTTACGTATAAAAAATGGCAGTGAATATTGATAATGAGTTATTGTGTGAATTCAAATGTACTGTATTAAATTTTCCGGTAATAGGAGTAATCCGGTATTACCGGAATATTTAATACATTAAATACAGTACATTAGCTTTCACACAATAACTATATTATTATGTTTTATATGTAACAGTAACAGAAGTTATCGCAATATTGGATTATGAGAGGTGGACTCTTATAAAGCAAAAAAAAAACGGAAAACATGCAGCTTAAAGGCAAATTTAACGAGTTTTCAATGCATACTAAAAGCGATTGTAATTAGCATAATGAAATTCAAACTATTTATTAGCTTGGCAAAAAAAAACTGATAAAAATACATTAACCGTTAGAGCCACTTAAATCGCATTTAATATCGTATTCTGAAAAACTAGCTTACACATTAAACATTTACAAAAATTTTTAAAGTTCTGATTAAAATCTTTGGATTTCTTTTTATTTGATTTTGAAACTAAATTGTAAAACTTATACATATAAAAATACGACAAATAAACATCAACCCAATAAATACAACCACAAACATAACATAATATAACACGAAAACAAATACATGGACATTTATAATATTCATATAATTAAAATATGACGAAGAAAACATAACCAAGACAATTTCACCTGATGATGGCAAATAGCCGAAATCGGTAGTGATATATATATATATATATATATATATATATATATATATATATAATTAATAAAGTAATAGGAGTATAAGATTATACATTTAGTCTAGTGTGAATACAGAAAATAGATCAAAAGAAAATTTAAAATTCAAGTTTTTCTTAGACGGAAACGGAACAATCATTTGTAATCAACATTTTTGAAAAGTTGTCCAAAAATACCTCAACGGCTGTGCGGGTATTTTGTTTATAATGCTTGGTAGTTTTCTATTTGAAAAAGTGTTTCATATCTAGCAACAAAACAATACATGCTAAAATCCAATAACAAACAACTTTTATTTTAATTATTTTTTGATCTGGTTCATAATTAAAAAGAATATAACAATGCGATTTGTTGAAACTATATAGTCAGATATATCATCGGTAGTTTTTTTTTAATGGATCACCCTGTATATTTTTATATTTTCGAATAGATAGATAGATAATACGTAATAAGAAAACAACAGACGTTTAGCCAGAAATTAGGTGTTTCGACACATATGACCAACCCTGTATGTATATAATTCATAAATTATTTTGTTAGCAACAGCATTTAATCATTCCAGATTTACACTTCTTTCTTATTTCAGTATTTTTTACTTTCTCCGTTACGAAGTACGAGAAAGTATTGTGATCGTGATTTTTTTTTTCAAAACATTTTTTTACGGAAATATCCGTTTTGGGGTCCATAGATGTCATTTCAACAATTTCTAGAATTTTGTTTTGTGTCTGTGTGTGTGTGTGTGTGTGCGCGCGCTGTATCTCAAAAACTAATAGAGCAATTGATATGAAACTTTGAACTTCCGTCTTATTTGATAATCTGAAGAACTGAAAAGCTTTTGGTAAAATTTCGTACACCGGAAGTGGGCGTTTACCTTAACTGTTTTTTGTTTTTTGCCAATATTTTCTTAAATATGAAAAATATCACAAAAACATTTAAACAAACTTTGAAGACAACAAAGAAATGAACATCTTTTGCTTGAAAACATTTTTCATAAAATAATTTTTATTCGAGAAAAAAATTTATTATTTTTTAAATTTTTGGTTTATAATCATAAAACCATAATAGTTACAGCAAATTTATGTTAATAATAATTGTAGAGAATGCTAAAATGAACAACTTATAAAGAATAAGTTTTTTTTTAAATCCCTTTAGTTTTTGAGTAAACTGAGTTTTTTTAGTATAATTTTTCCATTTTTCCGTTTTAAACGTCAGTTTCATCCGAGTTTACACAACGTTCGATGAACATTTAAAATATGATTTCTATTGAAAATAAACCATGAAAACGTAAATATAAATGGCTATGATACTATCAAGTCGGAGAAAGTAACATGATGGCCACATCACCATTTTTTTAATTACGTCCATAAAATTACATTCATAAAATTCATGTAAATAGATAATTTGTGTATATTGCACTTTAAATTAAGCCCCAATTAAGTATCTAATGTTCATTTCATGGTTTATATTATCCGTTCTCATTTCACTTGAAATGTGTCAATACTTTTATGTCTTAATTGCCATTTAAAACTTGAAAATACGTATAATATGAAATAAATTTAAATTAAGTTTATTTCATGCATGTTAGTTTGGACCGGATATTGAGATTTTGCATTGCGACATTCGAACGAATTCCTTTTAAAATTTTAAGGGAGGGTCGAAAACAGGTAGAAAACTTGGGGGGTGAAAAACAGCTGCATAATGTCTGCATAACATCAACTTGTCTCCTTATTTCAAAATAGATTTTTATTATAGCTATTTAAATGAATAATTGCGCTTTGAAACCACACTTGCGTTTTAGAGTTTTAATTTAAATGAAAGACACATGATATTCTTTATTCATTTACTTCTTTGATTTAGTCATTGTATAATTTAATTGAGCTCTGACTTTACCAGGCAGGAAAAAACAATGTTAACAAACATTAACATGAAAAATAATGCTTTTATTTTTAGTATTAAATTATCCTTCTGTGAGAATCAAATAACTTTTTAGTATAATTGTATTCCGCTAAAAATAGAAAATCTAAGTTAAATTACAGAGCCAATTATAACATACAAAACATTTACTTTTGAATGTTACAATAGATCAATAAAATTATATTTATTTATGCTCAGTAGTAATATTAAATATTATATAAATAATATGACCATATTTGAAGGCGCAAAATACACAAATGTCTATTTAGGTACACTTTTTAGGTACACTTTTCGAGAAAACTACTTGGCCGATTTCTCTGAGATTTTGCACACATGTTCTTACCTCCAAAATAAGCATTAATCTAAGAGGAATTAAAAAAATATTAATTGGATTCAGAATTATGATGTGGTGAAGAAACGTGAATATTTTTCGAATTCTTTTTATAAAAAAGAATCCGCCACAACATATGGAAATAAACTCAGCCATACTGGTAGGTATCGATACCACCTTTAAAACAAAAAAAATCATGTTAATAGCTTAGTTTTCCAAAAAAGTGTACCTAAAAAAGTTTATTTTTCAGGAAAGTCAAAAAACTTAAAAATAGTCCCCCACTTTGCTTACAAATTTCGACGACTTTCATTAATCGTAAATACGTAAAATATTTTTTTATTCGCAGAATTGAGTGTCTGATCAGAATAGACGATAAAAAACGACCATTTTGTTAGGTTTTAAGGAAGTTTTTAAATTCATTTTTTGAAACTAGACTTATTTAACAAAGTGATACTATTCGCACATTTTATTTGCATTGTAAGAGAATCTTCCGCAAAGTGAGCTATGGCCGGGCGGAACTGCCGCGGCCCGTTCTCGCTTTTCGCTCTCCTGAAAAGTACTTTCACTGATGTTCCTTTTTCTCTGGTCCTATGAGAAATATCAAGTTACTTTTTATTTTGTTCGTGGCGACCTTAAGATCATCCGGTGATAAGTGAGAATATCAAATTATAACATAAATCAAGTTTTGGTCTTACAAAGCACGTCATGATAGGCTCGATTTTGCAAACTGCTATGAAATCAGTTTAAAAAAAGTAATAATAATAAAGTCTTTCAGATCAGCTATCTAAATAACCCTACAAAATTGCAAGTTAATTGGATCAACGGTTTCAGAGAAAAAGGAACATGAAAATGCATGATTTTCAATGTAAAACGGCCGCTGTAGTAACCCCATTATTGCTTTATACAGATGGTAAAACAGCGTTAAATAATAATTGTATGGTACCGTAGGAAATGCAATAAATTAATCTATCCAACGGTGGTACACTATTACTTTTGGGTTAGACAGAGAATCAGCAATAAAAAAAAAAAAACTTTTTCCCATGTTAACTCCCTATGCTGCGTGGCAAATCAATCAGACGGTATATAATAAGCAAAAAAACTACTCTGATGTCAATAATATACCAATGAAAAATATAACATCTTGTCCTTCAGATGGTGCTCCTAATACGATGGGCAAGAAAACTGGCTGCTTAAAATTGATAAAAGATGAGAGTCCAGAAATTATTCTTGTACATGTGTTATTCATAGGGAAAACTTGTTGTCTGGTAGCTAAAAACATCTCGCTTGTTCTAAATGTAGTACTGCATTCAGTAATAAAGTGTATCAATGCTATTAAAGCTAAAATTGGAGCATCTCTTCAAGCTATTTTGTGAAGAACAAAATGCAGACCATGTCTACTGAAGTAAGATGGCTCGCGACAAACCTGAAATGAAGTATCTGTTAACAGTCGATTGCAAAGCTTTTTGAGTTATTTCGCCGATATCTTTGAAAAACTAAATATTTTAAATAAGCAATTTCAAGGAACAAATAAAATTGTTGTCGATGCAAAAGCGAATATATTTGGTTTCATTATCCCTATTGAGTTATGTCAGAAATATATTAACAACAAAAACTTTCAACAGTTTCATTGGCTCCAAAAATGTGAAGTAAATGATACCCGGTACTTGTTATTGTCGATTCTATCGGCTGATTTAAAAGAAAGATTTTCTGATTTCAAACAAATTGATTTTCCAACATGGATGATGAGGCCAATTTTAGTGGATTTGTCTGATATATCAAATATGCAGTATCAAATCAAGAAAAGCTGCCAAAAATGCAAAATGATGAGTCACTTAAAACTTTATTTAATATAAAAGGAGCGATGGCATGGCTTTGTGAGGAAACAGAATTCAAATGTCCAAACTCAACCAAATATTCAAGAAAAATATTGTTGCCGTTTCCTTCTTCATATTTAGCTGAATGTGGATTTAGTGCTGTAAATGATTTACTGGTAATCGTTTGGATATAACACAACGGGGAGACTGAAGCCTACCAAATTGGAACCTAACATAAAATCTCTGTGCAGCAACCATCTCACTAAATTAAAATAATAAATTAATATAGAAAAATCTTCAAAATTATTTCGAATTTGAATTTCAGTTTTTCTTTACATGTTTTGAAAATTTTCTTACTGTGTTTCGTTAACAATTTCCTAGTGAATTTCTTAGATAGTAAAACCAATAATTTAAATTTCTTAAGTGAACAATTCAATTTGTTAATATTAAAAATTATGTGTATGTTACATAGGGGGGCATAAGAATTTTGGAAAGGCTTAGGTGGGGCATGGCACAAAAAAGGTTGGGAAACACTGGTGTAGAGTGATTTGAATTTTTGTAGAATTTTTTGCCCGCGACTCATATTAATTTTTAATTTTTGCGCTCGACTGTTCGACATTGAAGAAAATACATTTTCAGAAATTCATAAGTCGACTGAAAATTGCGGCATATTCAAAAACCAAAATGATTTTACTTTTTAAATGTATTTAAAACATATAATACATATGCTACGTGTTTAAAAACAAGAAAATCCTCGAATACCTTTATTTTTAATTTTAAAAATGAAAATAGTATTAGACAAATAAAATATATGTAATATTTCTAGAATTTATATATACATATTACATAATCTCTATTAACAGTCTTTTGACATGATTACATTTTTTACATATTTTTCAAATAAATCAGACTGTCACATGGGCTATCGACCTAATGTTTCTCTGCCCTAGAATGTGTATATACTTGAATTAGATTAATTTATTGTATGTTGGTTTGAATCGGATTTTTCGAAAGAAAAGTCTTGTAGCGCTTTCAATTATACACAAATTATTTATCTAATGTTCATTTTATGGTTTATTTTTTTCCATTCTTATTTTACTCGAATTGTTTAGCTACTGAAATGAACATAAATATAATTTCATTGATCTATGTTACACTTAAAAGTAAAAATTACCATCTCTGCTACCTCGGCCGTACCAGAGTCATCCCGCTAGCAGTCACTGGTCCGATTATTTATATCAATTGGAAAATGTTTTTTTGTTTGGTTTGTTTTTGTTTAACGTTCGGCTGTTTATTATCTATTCCACTAATTTTTTTTTATAAAAAAAACATTTTTAGGTCTGTTTTTTCAAAAAGTATTTACCCACTGGTATCCCACTATATTGCCAATTAAATACCGGTACCCTCAGCACAGTGGTCCAGCTACCCTCAAAAGCTGGCCAAAATCCCAAATGAACTTGGATTCGTGCAGAAATTGGTATATAGGGATTTTTGACGTCGCTTATTACAAGTCCTAATTCAAAATTACCATAAACACAACGGCGGACCCAATATGGCCCCAAAATATGTGGAAATGACATAAAAATTTGATGAAAATTAGTATGTGGGGGTTTTCAAAGTCGCAAATTACAAATCTAAAGTTAAAATTATTCTAAACAAAATAGCGGATCCAATATGGCGGCAACATATGTGGAAATGATATAAAAAGTGATGAAAATTTGTATATGGGGGTTTTCGAGGTCGCAGATTACGAATCTAAAGTCAAAATTAATTTATACAAAATGGCTGATTCATTTTTCATTCAGCGCGTTTTTCAATTTTTTTTAAACTTCAAATAACTATAGCAAACAATTAAGTGTTAAGTGTGATATTTCATTGATTTTGGTAGGTGAAAAGCTACTCAAAAATGAAATAAAAAATGATGATTATTGTGGCTATCTTAATAACGAAACGTCGTATTTTAGAAATAAAATTATTTTTTGGAAGAGCTTAACGTTATAAGAAACATAATGCAATATAAATTTCCACATGGGCCTTCTGTATGCTTTGTACACAAATATGAAAATTTTATATTCGCAAGCCGTATTATTATGCATTAAAAACACTCACTACAACTTACGACTATAAGGGCCCATCATGGACTATGGGGTACGACTTTATTTCAATTATTGATATTTTATAATGCTATATATATATATACGTTTATCTTTCAAACTGGCTTAGTTTTGAAGAAGCTTCTTTTCAACTTTGCAATTTAGGATTTTGGCCAGATTTTGAATGCAGCTAGACCACTGTGCAATGGCACTCAACTGTAATAAGGCAGAGGAGACAACTGCCTCCAGACCCGGGTCTAGAGGGGCCCTGGCCTGATTTCTGGGTATAATATCCCAGCCAGACTGTAGTTCATATTGAATTTTAATGCAGATGAGGTTATGTTGTCGGCGAGGTTTTACTTTGCATACATTTTGTATTTTTTAGTTGATTATTAATTGGCTTGTAACTCAGGTACGATATTTTATTGCTAAGTCTCGTCTATAATAATTGTCGTAAATATGCCGTTCTCTAATTGGAAATTTGAGTCATAAAAAAGGACATAATACAGTGAATAACGTGTCTATGTAATTGACCAAAGAAAATTAATTTGCAGCAACATAAAGACAAAGCATGATGACCATAATTGCAGTTCTTACAGAAATTGCTTTAGGAATTCTACATTAACATTTTAACAAATTAATCTTAAACAATATGTCCAATCAAAATCATTTGAACTTTGCAGTAACTAAAGTTACTGGCTGATCAAAAATACACTTTTTCCAAAATTGCTCTAGAAATTCTACATTGATTTCAATAGATAATTGGAATTTTGACATAGTGATATATTAGAACCGATAACAGAACTTTTGGTTAGAGTATGCTCTACTTTCATCTTTATTGTATCTAGATTCGCCACATTCAACATAGTAGCAGAGAAAGATTACTCAGAGTTGACAAGCCTTTACATACATTAATTTTATAAGGTAGAAAGTAAAAAGAAATAATGCATCAGTTTTAAAAACTTTTTAAACATTACAACTTATAAAGTATGGCAATATTTTTAAGACTAAACAATATAATTTAAATAATTTAAAGGACCGAAGGATTCAGTCGATTGCCCTTTCCAACATATGTATGTTTTGTATGTATGTTGGAATAAAGTCATAGTCATTTATTACGGATGGCCAGTACAGTACAATAACATAACAATTAAAATACACAATAAAAACAATATAAAAATGTACAAGATAATTTATAACCTTGGCATCAAGGTATTATTGTTGCTCTCAATAGCTTTCCGGCATTTCGATTTAAAAGCACTTACTGAGATGCCAAAAACGTCAATGGAGTCGCAATAAGAATTAACATGCCTAATGAGAGAATTACGTGGACAATTAAATCCGTACCAGGTTTTGTGACATTCCCATGCTAGAAGTTTTTGGCATCTTGTCGTGCGGTTCGGAACTCTTATAGAAATACAGGACACTATAAATGTACAGTCGATGAGCCCATTTAGTACCCGAAAAGCAAAGCACAAAGAACAATAAATCCTACGATTGTAAAGAGGCAGCAGACCAAGATATGTAAGAGCTATATCATAGTTGTCAGAATCATAGTATATATTTGTACGAAAGCAAATTACTTTTACCATCTTTCGCTGGATACTTTCAAGTCTCTGAATGTGACACTGGTAGTGGGGAGACCAAATCACACAGCAGTAATCAATAATTGACCTGACCAATGTGGTATATAGAGTCAAGTAGAGAATAACAGCCGATTCTGGGCCAGGAAGTGATCCTGGAAAACCGGAAGTCAAAATGGCAACGCTGTACGCGCAAAATGGCCGCCAATTTAGTGGCGGGAAATTCAAATCTGGGGGATTTTAGGGTGAAAAAAATCAAATCTGGGGGATTTCTGGGTGAAAAAATTCAAATCTGGGGAATTTCGGGGTGGAAAAATTCAAATCTGGGGGATTTTTAACTCAAAATATTCACCAACTGTCAAAATCTGGGGGATTTTAGTGGCGGGATATTCGAAATCTGGGGGAATAAAATGGCAACAGCGGAGCTTGGAAGTTCTACAGTGTTGCCGAAAAGGCATCCGGTTTCCGAGAATTCCATCCGGTTTCACCCTAGAATGGCAACGCTGTCGAGCTTTAAGTTCAAGTTCGTGGCGGGAAATTCCAATCCAAAGTTCAGCGCCAGCCAAAGTTCTAAAGCGGGAAATTCAAAAAATTTAATTGCGGGGAATAAAATGATAACAGCGGAGCTTGGAAGTTCTACAGTGTTGCCGAAAAGGCATCCGGTTTCCGAGAATTCCATCCGGTTTCACCCTGGAATGGCAACGCTGTCGAGCTTTAAGTTCAAGTTCGTGGCGGGAAATTCAAATCCAAAGTTCAGCGCCAGCCAAAGTTCTAAAGCGGGAAATTAAAAAGGTGGGGTCAACTTAAAGTTTTACAAAAGTGCCAACTGTTCACCAAAGTTTATTACCAACCTAATAGCTGGATTTATATGTGGGTAATTTAAAATATGTGAATATATCCGTAACGACTCGTTGGATTTGGTGTAGATATCTACTTTGTACGTTTTGAAATCTGATTCGGCAATCTGAATGGTTGAAAGTGCTAGTTATTTCATCATCCTCGAATATCACGAGCAGTTATTATGAAGTCATCTTTATTGTAACGCGATGCATGATCTTAGAAGTGTGATTAATAACCGCAGGTTTTTGCGTAAAAGTGGAAGTATTGTTTCGATGAAAATTCTCAAATTAGAAAAGACAATCGAAAAACTGCGGAGAGACCTTGAATTGCGAAAAATTATAAACAACGAGTTGGTGAGACGTTTCGAAAAATTGACAATTTGTGTAAAAAGTGCTCAAGGTTGCAGTAACTTGTGATAACAGACCAGACGTTGTGCTTAAGTTTCATCGTCGACGGACCGAAACAGCAAGCATCAGCAAAATATCAAATTCACCGCATAATTTCATTCAAACAGGCTGATTGGCTTAAAAAATACATTGATTTGAATACCAGTATGCGACAATTGGCAACTAACGATTTCTAAAAAGATTTTTTTTAAATTAATGAACAATAGCGTTTTTGGCAAAACAATGGAAAACGTGGATAAGCGTGTAGATGTGAAATTGGTGAACCATTGGGAAGATATCGGGAACAGGCGCGGTGCTGAGAGTTTAATAGCTAAACTAAATTTTAATTGTTGCTCCATATTTACGGAAAATCTGGTTGCCATTCAACTCGACCGCTTGAAAGCTATTTATAATAAACCTATTTATATTGGCTTCTCAGTTTTAGACTTGTCGAAATTATTAATGTACGATTTTTATTACGACTGTAATTAATTATTTAAAGTCTAAATACTGCGATAACGTGACGTTGTGCTACATTGACACGGACAGCTTAACGTTACAAATTGAGACAGATGACGTTTTTGCAGACATGAAACAGGACTTAAATAAATTTGACACGAGCAATTTCGATCCAAACAATCAGTATGGCATCCCATTGCAAAACAAAGCTGTGTTGGGTTTGATGAAGGATGAGAATGGGGGAAAAATTATGTCAGAATTTGTTGGGTTGCGGGCTAAATTATATGCTGACAGCGTACAGGGCAAATGGTCAAAAAAGGCCAAAGGTATAAAGAAGTGTGTAGTGGCTGACGACATTTCGGGTGATGATTATAAAAATTGTTTGCTAAATTCGGTCACCATCACCCGGAAACAAAATTTATTCAGGTCCATCAAACACACCATTTATTCAAACACTCAAAATAAATTAGCCCTATCACCGTTCGATGACAAGCGCCATTGCACGTTAACAATACTGCAAACACTTAGCCTATTCCTATGAAATCGACAGCAATACATTGATTTTTTTAAATTAGGACATTGATTATCAAGCTCTAAATTAATAACATTATCAAAAAATTTAGACAGATAAGTACATTTTTGACTGCCTTTCACGTATACAGTATCTGCAGGTAATTTTTTTAATATAGCCGGTAATTCACTTAAGTCACTTTCGCCAGTACCATACGGAATTCCGTGGTAATTGTTTTCCAACCATCGCACTTGTTTCTGGGAGGTTGAACTAAGATTGTGAAATGGGGTCGGCGGTTTGAATACGTGGTAAAGTAGATTTATTCCATCATATCCACCATAAGTTCTTTTGGAGTAAAGTCGGAAGCGTTGAATCCTTGGATGTCGATGAATAATGCCCTAGGAGGTGGGGGCGGAATGTGTTTCAAGAGAAATGGAGCTAATATTTTTTCCATATCATGAACCCTCTTCATGAACCGCTGCCTATCGTTTGCTTCCTGCACCCAGTTTGCTGTATTATCATCTTCTTCCAACACATACATGAAAGTGACGTGCACTAAATCGAAGCACACTTTTTCAACCATCTTAAATTATTTTTCTAACTATCCCGGATAACGGTGTATACTCGACAATTGAATCGCTCAGTATGAGACAATAAGCGTGAGTATTGTCTTTAAATATTTCTGAAGCTTCCATCTCAATGCGCAGGTCCACTGTTGAAGACTTTACGCTTTCGTTTTGTTTGGATCCATCAAATACGAATAATGAATAATCTTTAAAATTCGTAAATGAGAAATGCGGTATTTGTATGATTGTAATAAATCTGCTGAAATTGGCAATACATGTTGTATACAGTTAAGTAATCATTATTTCCAAAATCCAAATTTAAGTGATCATATGGATAAGATTCCGAGTTCAGGTAAATTCTTATGTTTCTTATATTGCTGTTATCAAACATTGAAGCATCAGCATTAGCGACTCTCTTTTTATTTTCTTGGAAAGCGATAATTATGTATCGGGGCTTCTCCAAACTGCTTGAGTTTTTTACGGCCCATATATCATCTCTAGATTTTTTCATGGTCGGTAGTTCATGCAATTCCCATTTTCCAAATGGAATTAATATATTTGGATCGTTTTTAATTTGCTCAAACATTTGCAATTTCAATTCATCATTCAGTTGAATGTGTGGTACCCGCCATTCAATTTTATTGAGTTTAAATTTAATTTGGGCAACAACCGCATCATCATCATCACATTTGAAACAATTCACGTCACTGGAGGATCGCAACAAAACCAATTCCTGTTTTACATTTATTATTAACTTTTTATAATCCTCAGCAAATCCCATTAAACACTTTAACGGTATTTGTGCATAAAATTTCTTGTTTGGAAAAAATGTTTTTATGTGACCAGTCTTAGCCCATCCAGAAATACCGAGTACTTTCATGCCTTCTGAATCATCATATGAAACATATCCCTTTAGAGTACTGGTAATTCCCAAGTCCCTGGTTCGATCGACTTCAATACCGTTTAGTTCATATCTAATTTACTCAAACAGGAAAGCGAACGCGTTTGTAACTAATTCAAATTTTTTACCCTCAGATAAATTGTATTCAACTTCCCCGCTCAAGTAAATGTAACTGTCTGCTGGACAGGTATAAATATCTTGATTTTGTATTGTTATCCTTATCTCATCGCTGTTTCCAAAGTTTGTAGCTCTAGGTTGATATGTGTGATACTGCTATTTGACAATTCTCTCGTCGTAGTGGACTTTATCGAATACACCAATTTTATCCATTATATTTAATTTTATAACCGAGAGAAGTTAATTTAGCAAGACTGATACGCGTCACTTCTTTGGGCGATGAACTCGAAGTGATGGTCTCTAGGTGTGCACCCCCCTTTTTATTAAAAACAATACCCATCACAACGTCTTTAATTCGAGTCTAACCAAAATGTGTTCTCTAAAATTTACAAACTCGCCTTCTTGGTCAACAATTCTCAGCGTTATATTATCAATCCGATCTCGAGTGTTTACAGGTAAATATAAAATATTTTTCGGCTCTATATTTATAGCAAAACCTGGATCAACAGATATACTAAACTCAAATAAGGTGTGTGACAAGTTACTGTCGTAATAAGCACCGCTAGTAATATTGCACTCGATTCTTATACTATTAACTTTAATTATTTGCACGGGTAAATCAGATGTATGCAGTGCCCCCGCTTTTAGAATTTTATTTCCAGAAAATCCTAATAATTTTCCAATAGTGCCTTTATGCGATGAAAAATCAATATCGTATTTACTTTTAATTTCACTTTTTAGCGTATTATTATTGGGTTTAAGTGACAACACTTTATCAGTTTCCGTTTGTACCGCTTCACCTATCAACAGCTGACGTTGTAAATATGATTCAATGTCATTAATTTCGTACGATCCCGTTGGAATTGAGATTATTTGATTTTTCCCATAAATAAATGTATTGTTCCGGTCCTCTTCAATATTCGGAATTGAATTATATGTATGCAATCCTATTAATCCTAAACAATACTGACGACTCGGATCAAGTTCAATCGGTGGATAATAGTTTACAGAGAGCACACTACTTACACCTTGTAGGGTAAAGGTCTGAGACATGACTAAGATATCTTTACTATATCATCTTTATTTATACAAAAATTCTAAGCACAAATGTCCACAGTTGTAAGAACCAAAGTTTTGATATTGATCATGATTATATTTTATATGACAATTATTAAAATATTTAATCACTTCTAATGGTGGTGATAAATTTCCGAAACTATCAAAGTAGCGAACAGTATCTCCAGCCTTTTTATAAGCCACCCAATGCGTTCCTAATCCATCCTTGGAATCCATATTAATAATACCTGCTTCTCTATAATGAGGTTTTGATGGTAGCGCATCACGCATAAACACTCCTCTAAAATGTTTAACGTTTCTAGCCCCATTTAGCAAATCGACATCGGTTAGGGCGCGGTTGGGTAGCGATTTCATTAGTTTTTTGACTTGTGTTGTTGTTTGAAAAAGAGGCCCATACCTTTACGATATGGTTTTAAAAATAATCCTTTCCCCGGTTTACCGAGAGCAATGGCTTCCATCGTTTTATTGTGCCTTTCAGCTTCCGCAAGTTTTGATCGTGCATCTTTAGCACTATTCACAGCTTTGGCAATACCAGCAGCACCCCCGGCCAAGGTCCCGAGGGCGAGGGATTTAAGAATAAAATCCTGAGACATGGCGATCTACTACCTAATTCAATTAGAGCACTTATTTGCGGACCATCAAATTGCGGTAAATCAAATGTAATGCTATCGCTCCTGTTCAATGAAAACGGTTTAAGGTTTGAAAACGTTTACATTTACTCCAAGTCACTATATCAACCGAAATACATATTTTTGCAAAAAACGATAGATGCTATGCCTGAAATTGAATATTTTCCATATAGAGAGAACGCTGAAATTATAAGTCCTGAGGAGGCGAAAGAGCATTCAGTTTTCATATTCGATGATGTCGCTTGTGACAAGCAAGACAAAGTCCGAGAATATTTCAGTATGGGTAGACATAATAATATAGATTCCTTCTATCTTTGTCAGACTTATACTAGAATTCCTAAACATTTAATACGAGATAATGCTAATTTTATAATATTATTTAAACAAGATGATCTCAACTTAAAGCATGTGCACGCTGATCACGTGAGCAGTGATATGACCTTTGAGACATTTAAGTCTTTATGTTTTTTTTTTTTTTTTTTTTTTTTTTTTTCTCGGCGTTACGCCTGGCCTTGGTTCTATGACCATTAGCCATCATCATTGATATATATGTATAAGTTATAAATGATTAAATGAATAAATAAACAATGAAAGACGTATACAACAACCACGGACCCAAGCGGATACTTCTCGGTCGCCGAAAAATCTTCCGCCTGGGATGGGAATCGAACCTACACGGCCGCGGTGCAGCCGGCACAAGCGCTCGCCTCTACCCACTACACCAACGGGCCGCCCGAAGTCTTTATGTGTAGAGTGCTGGAAAGAAAAATTCGGTTTCATTACTATTGATAAAGACTCGGAGTAAGGCAGATATCGGAAAGGTCTTGACCAGTATATAATACTGAATTAATCAGAGTTTGTGGTAGTGCTAATACAGCTGTGCAAAGATGCAGACCTGTTTTTAATAATTGCTACCTGTCTTGGAATAACAGCTACCTGATTTGGAATAACTGCTACCTGTTTTGCAATAACAGATACCTGTCTTGGAATAACAGCTACCTGATTTGGAATAACTGCTACCTGTTTTGCAATAACAGCTACCTGTCTTGGAATAACAGCTACCTGATTTGGAATAACTGCTACCTGTTTTGCAATAACAGCTACCTGTCTTGGAATAACAGCTACCTGATTTGGAATAACTGCTACCTGTTTTGCAATAACAGCTACCTGTCTTGGAATAACAGCTACCTGATTTGGAATAACTGCTACCTGTCTTGCAATAACGGCTACCTGTCTTGGAATAACAGCTACCTGATTTGGAATAACTGCTACCTGTTTTGCAATAACAGCTACCTGTCTTGGAATAACAGCTACCTGATTTGGAATAACTGCTACCTGTTTTGCAATAACAGCTACCTGTCTTGGAATAACAGCTACCTGATTTGGAATAACTGCTACCTGTTTTGCAATAACAGCTACCTGTCTTGGAATAACAGCTACCTGATTTGGAATAACTGCTACCTGTTTTGCAATAACAGCTACCTGTCTTGGAATAACAGCTACCTGATTTGGAATAACTGCTACCTGTTTTGCAATAACAGCTACCTGTCTTGGAATAACAGCTACCTGATTTGGAATAACTGCTACCTGTCTTGCAATAACGGCTACCTGTCTTGGAATAACAGCTACCTGATTTGGAATAACTGCTACCTGTCTTGCAATAACGGCTACCTGTCTTGGAATAACAGCTACCTGATTTGGAATAACTGCTACCTGTTTTGCAATAACAGCTACCTGTCTTGGAATAACAGCTACCTGATTTGGAATAACTGCTACCTGTTTTGCAATAACAGATACCTGTCTTGGAATAACAGCTACCTGATTTGGAATAACTGCTACCTGTTTTGCAATAACAGCTACCTGTCTTGGAATAACAGCTACCTGATTTGGAATAACTGCTACCTGTTTTGCAATAACAGCTACCTGTCTTGGAATAACAGCTACCTGATTTGGAATAACTGCTACCTGTTTTGCAATAACAGCTACCTGTCTTGGAATAACAGCTACCTGATTTGGAATAACTGCTACCTGTCTTGCAATAACGGCTACCTGTCTTGGAATAACAGCTACCTGATTTGGAATAACTGCTACCTGTTTTGCAATAACAGATACCTGTCTTGGAATAACAGCTACCTGATTTGGAATAACTGCTACCTGTTTTGCAATAACAGCTACCTGTCTTGGAATAACAGCTACCTGATTTGGAATAACTGCTACCTGTCTTGCAATAACGGCTACCTGTCTTGGAATAACAGCTACCTGATTTGGAATAACTGCTACCTGTCTTGTAATAACAGCCACCTGTCTTGGAATAACTGCTACCTGATTTGGAATAACTGCTACCTGTCTTGGAATAACAGACCTGTCTCCGGAGAAATGGCTGATGTTAAAAGAAAAATATTATCAATTCAAAAGGCTATTAGGAATAAAGTATTAGCTCTGAAATTAAACCGTAATGAAAATGATGAGAGGTTAGAAAAATTGTACAAACCAATCACGGAGCCTTTAAAATCAATCATAAAAACTCAAGAAGAGGTGAATTTATCATTGATGAAGACGGAATTAATACCCGCCTCTACGCCTAATACGTCGCCCGCTAGGGGGAATTTTAGGGAGGCACACATTCCGAGACGGTTGGAAGTTTTAGGCGTAGAGGATTCTGAACGTCTCGGAATTTGTAAAACTTTAAGTTGACCCCACCTTTTTAATTTCCCGCTTTAGAACTTTGGCTGGCGCTGAACTTTGGATTTGAATTTCCCGCCACGAACTTGAACTTAAAGCTCGACAGCGTTGCCATTCCAGGGTGAAACCGGATGGAATTCTCGGAAACCGGATGCCTTTTCGGCAACACTGTAGAACTTCCAAGCTCCGCTGTTGTCATTTTATTCCCCGCAATTAAATTTTTTGAATTTCCCGCTTTAGAACTTTGGCTGGCGCTGAACTTTGGATTTGAATTTCCCGCCACGAACTTGAACTTAAAGCTCGACAGCGTTGCCATTCCAGGGTGAAACCGGATGGAATTCTCGGAAACCGGATGCCTTTTCGGCAACACTGTAGAACTTCCAAGCTCCGCTGTTGCCATTTTATTCCCCCAGATTTCGAATATCCCGCCACTAAAATCCCCCAGATTTTGACAGTTGGTGAACATTTTGAGTTAAAAATCCCCCAGATTTGAATTTTTTCACCCAGAAATCCCCCAGATTTGATTTTTTTCACCCTAAAATCCCCCAGATTTGAATTTCCCGCCACTAAATTGACGGCCATTTTGCGCGTACAGCGTTGCCATTTTGACTTCCGGTTTTCCGGGATCACTTCCGGGATCACTTCCTGGCCCAGAATCGGCTGTTATTCTCTACTGAGTCATGTAGGTACGAATACATTTAAATTTAAAAGTAACTCTTCGTATAAAGCCAACCATTTGCAATGCCTTTGCTGTAATCATGCTAATATGATCCCTGAAATCAAATTTACTTTCAAATAGCACACCCAAATCTTTAATAGTATTCACATTGTCCAAAGTATGGTTATTTAAAATATATATAAATGGAAAAAAATTTCCCACTTTTCGAGAGAAGCGCATGCATTTGCATTTTGTTGCATTTAAATGTAGATCGTTCTCCCAACACCAAGTCATGAGACGGTCCAGGTCGTTCTGTAATATGTAACAATCCTCAAAGGTAGCAATTTTCCGATATAGTTTCATGTCATCTGCGTAAAGTAAGAAGTTTGACTCAATAGTAACACCAATATCATTAATAAAAAGGAGAAATAATAACGGACCCAGGTGTGAGCCTTGGGGCACACCTGAGGTTGCATTAATTTCGGTACTAGATAATATCGATAATCTTCACAAAATTTTGCCGATTACTTATAAAGGATCGAAGCTATTCAATCATACAACCGTTTACACCATACATTTGCAGTTTATACAAAAGTCTGCTGTGGCTAACTCTATCAAATGCCTTACTGAAGTCGGTATAAATAAAATCCACCACGGCCCCTTCTTCCAGAGTGTCACTTATAAAGTTAGTATATATAAACAAGTTAGATTCCGTTGATCTTGTAGGAAAAAATCCATGTTATTGCTCAATGATTAGTGTTCTAAAACTAAGCATCATCTGTTTGGCAACTAATTTATCCAACATTTTAGAGATACACGATTGAATGGCTATCGGTCGATGATTAGGTATAAGTTTCTTTATGCCAGATTTAAAAATTGGAACTGTAAAACATAGTTTCCAGAGAGACGGAAATGATCCATCTTTAAGAGACCGATTGAAAAGTATGGTAATTGGCAAGGAAAGAGCAGATGCACATGCTTTGACGAAAGAGGGAGGTAGTCCATCGGGACCCGGTGCTGCTTTGACATTGATTTCTGATAAGCATTCAATAATATCGGTTTCAGTAAATCTTAAATATTTAAAATTTACGCTACCGGTTTCACCAATTTCGGGACCTATATTCGAACTATTTGAGTATGACTCTTGAAAGTAATTGCAAAATAGATTCGCAATGTCCAGTTTTGAGTTGACAACAAGTGTCCCGTTGGTCATGCTAGAAGGAAGGCCAACGCCACTACCAGCTTTGGATCTACAATACTTCCAAAATATATTAATATTATTGGGTATGTTTGTAACGGCTTAAAACACCTCTCGTTTAAAGGAGAACTATTTTAATAGTTTAGACTGCTTCCAGTATACCTCGGGCTGGTCCGGAGTTCGTTGTGTTTATTTGTTATTTTTATTTCTCTTTACGTTTCACCGATAGTCCAATAATTATTCAAACAATAATTTTAAAAGAGTATATTTTAAAATAATATGTACAAAATAATAATAAAATTCTTAATAAAATAAATTATAGTAATCCTGGTCCGCTCTGGCTCCTTCCACGGGTTTAGGGGTTGCGGCGGCTTTTCGGAACTGGCTGGTTGTCCTCTTTGTGAATACGCCTTTGTAAAGAACAGAGGAAATATTAGAAATTTAATAACAAATTATGAATTGTTTATTAAATTGTCAGTGCCTAATTTGCGTTGGTACGCGGTTGAGGGGTCGGTTACGGTCGTCGGGACGCTACCCAGTGTAGCCGCTTATAGAATAGCAGGCACCATGGGGCGCGTCGGTACGCGGTTAAGGCGTCGATCACGGTCGTCGGGACGCTACCCAGTGTAGCCGCTTATAGAATAGCAGGCACCATGGGGCGCGTCGGTATTGCTGAGCTAACTGAACCGCTTATAGAATAGCAGGAACAATTAGGAGGATCATCCAAGAGAGCGCTTGTGGAATAGCAGAGCTCGAGGAGATACTCTGATTTTACCTGATCCTCCACCTGTCTTTTATACCCTCAAAATTAATTAAAAACGGGAAATTAGCGCGCGTCGTTTCCATTTCCAACTGCCAAAATTGGTGGGAGCGATGGTAGGAGCGAGGGCGCACGCAGTTTCACCCTCGATAATGTCCGCCTTTTCCCGAATCGTCTAGACAGAAATCGTCTGCCGCGGCTCCGCCGGAATCCCCGCAAGGACGTTGGACACATTGTTCGACGGCGAGACGAGTTTTTTTTGGCAGTCCATGTGTTCGCTCGCTGTTTAACATTTATCAGGTTTTCTAAAATTTTTTAAACGCGGTCTCGAAAGAGTGCAGTGCATAGCGTGATTAATTTTACAAATAACTTTGTGATTTACTTACCACGCTGAGCACTAAAACTCGTTACATTACCTTCCTCACTGGGGAGAGACCCGAAATTAGAGACGTTTAATAAATCCCAGACGAAGAGCTTTCTCCCTGGTCATCTTCACCCAAGTTTCTCCGTTGTGGACATTAATTCTTTTATTCGAGGATTTCCAATTTTCTAATGGTACCAACGGTTTCACTGCCTCGCTAATACTTGTCGTTTCACTGTTGGTTTCAATTGGATTATTCTCCAACAAATATGCCCAGGATATTCGTTTGCCTGTACCCACTTCTCTATTTCGATGTCCCGTCCCGGTGTTCTTGGAAGATGGTCTTCTTCGGGGGTTCGAGGAAGCGGGGACAACGTAATTGTCTTTCGAACTGGTGGCGTTTCTGGGCCGAAAAGTTCAATTATTTTCAGCGCTTTCTTTATTTTTGGTGGAGTAGCACCGATGGGTGATATAAGTCCTGGAATTGGACTACAATGTACTTCCAATATATCCTCCATTGGCGGGGCGGAGTCCTTAGAGGGTTTTCTTGAATTTTGCTGCTCATCTTCGCTTGGAACTAAAACTCAACTGAATCATGCTCTACACATCCTGAGTATTTAAACCATTTCGGTATTTCCCACTCCAATGAATGTCAGGTGTGTTGTTTTATTCCTTTTTTTTTTTCCTTTACCTATATCTCATGTACAATTTTTAATTCGGACACGTGTGACCTTCCTTTGACTTGGTTTTGCGTATCCATTAATTCGACAATAACCGGAGATATTATTTTGTGAATGATATATGGTCCGATGAACTTGGGAGCTAACTTGGCAGAAAATTTCTTTGACGCATCAGAAAGATGATGTTGTCGTTTGTATACTACATCTCCAACCTGTGGGCGGTACGCTCTCCTTCTTAAATTGTAATTCGACTGTTGTTTAACGAATGCCTGTCTTAGGTTAATTTTTACAAGTTCGTTAATTTCCGTTAATTTTCTGAGTTGCTCATTATGTTCATCAGGTGTTCTGGCGGGTGCATCGGGAGTATCGGTGTCTTCTCGTAGTGAGTTCGATGAAATCGGTTCTCTTCCATAGTTTAATAGGGCTGGAGAAAACCCGGTTGATTCATGTACCGCACTATTGATAGAGTACATCAGTTCTGGTATCCATTGATCCCACGTGCGCTGGTTTCCTCTACACATTTGAGCAAGTGTTGTGCCGATGACTTTGTTCATCCTTTCCACTGGGTTATTTTTCGGACTGTACGGTGGACTGAATTGTTGTATAATTTTCAAATTCGCACAAAAATCCGTCATTAATTTATTTTTAAACTGGGTCCCATTGTCAGAGACTAACACTTTCGGTTTTCCAAACCTATAAATTAATTCTTTAAATTTTTGTTCCACTATGCTGGCTGTTGCACTTCTGATTGGTATTATTTCAGTCCATTTTGTGAAACGATCTTGAAATACTAACAGATAATTATATCCTTTTGTGGATCGTGGAAATGGGCCTATTAGGTCAGAACTTACGACTTCCCAAGGTCCATTTATTCTTGACCACCACATTTCGCCTAGTGGAGGCTGTTGAGATTCCTTATATTGGTGGCACACGGTACAAGATTTGACATAATTCTTCACATCCCGGAATAGTCCTGGCCAGCAATAATCTCGACAAATTCTAGCAATTGTTTTGCGGATTCCAAAGTGACCACCAGTATGACCTTCCTCCAGGACAGTAGTGCGCCGCGGTGTCGGCACACAAAGTTTCCATTCGGTGTGGAAACCTTCGGTAAGTGTCCTTCCAGGATATTTCCGGTACAAATTTTCCCCAATTATTTTATACTGAGAAAATTTTTGTGGATTTTCCAGCACTTTTCTTCTCAGAGAATCATGCCACCCACAATTTGATTTGTCTGGTTCGGTTATATTAATTGTATCCACCTGTGTGCTTCGGGACAAGGCATCGGCCACCCTGTTTTCGCTACCCTTTCTGTAGATAACTTCGAAATTGTATTCTTGCAATTCCAATATCCACCTGGCGAGTCGTCCTCTCGGATTGTGCATAGTTTGTAGCCACTTGAGACTCCTTTGGTCCGTCATGACTTTGAAGTGATAGCCTTCCAAATATCCTTTCCATTTTCGAATCGCCCAAATTACCGCTAAGCATTCCTGTTCAATTACCGAATAATTCTTCTCAGCTGACGATAAACTTCGACTAATATAGGCAATTACTTTTTCAACACCATCCTGTATTTGTGTCAGAACTGCTCCTAATCCTGTTTGACTAGCGTCGGTCTGAACAGTAAACGTTTTATTAAAATCTGGACAAACGAGCACTGGAGCACTTGTTAATGCCTCTTTTATCTTCCGGAACGCATCTTCTTGAGCAGTATCCCAAGTGAATTTTTGCTTCTTTTTCAATAGAGTCGTTAGCGGTTGGACTATCCTTGAAAATTCTGGAATAAATTTTCGGTACCATGATGCCATTCCTAAAAATCTTCTTACTGCCTTAACAGTCTTGGGAATTTCCACCTCGGTGATAGCTTCAATTTTCTCTGGATCAGTCTGTATGCCCTGGGAATTTATAACATGCCCTAGATATTTTAGTTCGTTCTGGGAAAATGTACACTTTTCTTTATTAATCTTCAACCCTTGTTTATTCAACTTTCCAATTATTAGTTGTAAATGTTGAAGATGTTCTTCAAAAGTGGAGCTGAATATTATTATGTCGTCTAAATAACATAAAGCAAAGTTGTCACATTCTGGTCCCACGATAGAATCTAAATATCGCTGGAAAGTGGCTGGGGCTGAGTGAAGTCCAAATGGCATAACTTTAAATTGGAATAATCCTCGTCCTGGTGCGGTGAAAGCTGTTATTGGGCGGCTTTTTGGAGCCAATGGAACTTGCCAATAACCATCTTTTAAATCCAAAGTACTTAAGTATTTAGCACCTCGCAATTTGTCTAGCAGTCCCTGGATATGTGGTAACGGGTACGCATCTGGTTTACTGGCCTGGTTTACCCTTCGGAAATCAATACAAAATCGATATTTGCCAGTCTTCTTCCGGACTAGTACGACTGGTGAACTCCAACTACTGCTGGAAGGCTCTATTATGTCTTTTTCCAACATATTATCAATTTCCTTGTTAATTATATTTTGCATAACTGGATTTCTGGGATAATATTTCTGTTTTACTGGTTCACTCTCCGGTTTTAATTTAATTTGATGTTCCACTAAATTATTCCTATTCCCTTTAACTTCGGTAGGATGTATAATGTGTTGTAACAAGTTTTCCAGCCTTCTTTTTTGATTACTCGTTAACTCTTCGATGCCTGCTAGGTTATATGATTTACTGTGGATACATTCAGTGAGGGTTTGCTGCCGTAGATATATTTTTCGTTGTGCAGCGTCAATCTTAGCCTGATATTTGCTCAGGAAATCCATGCCTATCACAACGTCCATTGATAGGGTTGCAAATACATTCCAGGTTACTTCATATTTACAATTTGTGATCGTAATCGGAAACGTAACTTCTCCATCCGTTTGTATTGAGAGGCCATTTGCAAGCTTTATCCCCTTCTTATTATTTGCTTTCAGATGATAATTATTTTTCTGCAAATGTTGCCAGACATCCCTACTAATGTAACTTTCAGTAGCTCCCGTATCTATTAGAGCCACAAAATTTTTATTATGTATTGCGATATTGAAACATAGCCGGTTGTCGGTTCCGTGGAAAGGTACACAAATTTCCGACTGTGGGTCTTGGGAGGTGTGGGCCGGTGATTTTAGGACTCGCCTCCTCGTTCCATCCGGCGGTTCCCGTTTCCCGGATTTCGGCAGGTGCAATCCCGTGTTAATACTCCTGTCCTTCCACAATATGAACAAAACATTTTTCGTTCACTTTTACAATTCATCCGAAAATGTCCTGGAATGCCACATCTCCAACATACATTTTCTCTCCGGTATGTAGTGCTAGTTTGTGGCCGGATAGTTGGATTGCCCGTCGTCTGGTTTGATACCGGCCTACCTTGTTCTCCAACAGGATCAAGTGTATTTACTACATTATTTCGGGAACAGCTCGGTGAATTTTGTTGGACCATTTTCTTCACCGGCTTCCCTGCAAACGCTGTTTCTGGAATGAATGACTGGGCCGGAGTTGGTGGAGCTACGAATGAGTTATTTACCATCTGAGTGGCCTCAAACTCTTCGCCAAGCTCCATTAATTCCAGTAATGTCGTAAAATCCCTTCTGCGAATATTTAATTTATACTCCGGTCTTAGATTCTCATAAATCCGTTCCATCTGGTCTTCCTCATTATATCATCCACGCCTTCTCATCAATGTCTGTATTGCAGTGATGAATTCAGATATTTTTTCCAGGTATCCTTGAGTCCTTTTTCGAATTTCTTCCTCCATCCTAATTTTAAATCTCGGCGGTAAGAAAGTTTTCCGAAAACTGTTGTCGAATTCTTCCCATGTATTCCAGGAATATTTACTATTACGGTACCATAGTAATACTTTGCCCTTTAATAGTTCCGGTAACACTATTAATAAACTGTCCGGTGCGTATCCATAACAAGTGGATAATTCATCGATCCTTTCTAGGAACGAAATGGGATCGGCGGTTCCATCGAATTTTATGTTCCACTTACGAATACTATCGCACATCTGGGCAGCTGGGGGTAGTTGTGTCAACTTCTCCTCCATTTTATGCTCTTTTGGATCTTCTCCCTCTGATTCTGAATCCTCAGATTCCACTTCCTTCAATCTCTGTCCTTGTCCGGTCCTTAAGAATTTTACAATTCTTGCTCGCAGTACTTGAACTGTTCCCTCTGGATCAATTCCAAGTTTAATAGCAAGTTGAATTAATTCTCCTCTTTTCTTCAAGTATACCCACGATACTGAGACGTCTGGTTCTTCAACGGAGTGTTCAGATGCTTCTCCGTATTCTTTAGTTGACATCCCCGTTACCCTTAATTATTGTTTAATTATTGGACTTTGTATTCGGTTTTATCGTATAACTATTTTTTACGGTCCCTGCTCGGGCGCCATGTAACGGCTTAAAACACCTCTCGTTTAAAGGAGAACTATTTTAATAGTTTAGACTGCTTCCAGTATACCTCGGGCTGGTCCGGAGTTCGTTGTGTTTATTTGTTATTTTTATTTCTCTTTACGTTTCACCGATAGTCCAATAATTATTCAAACAATAATTTTAAAAGAGTATATTTTAAAATAATATGTACAAAATAATAATAAAATTCTTAATAAAATAAATTATAGTAATCCTGGTCCGCTCTGGCTCCTTCCACGGGTTTAGGGGTTGCGGCGGCTTTTCGGAACTGGCTGGTTGTCCTCTTTGTGAATACGCCTTTGTAAAGAACAGAGGAAATATTATAAATTTAATAACAAATTATGAATTGTTTATTAAATTGTCAGTGCCTAATTTGCGTTGGTACGCGGTTGAGGGGTCGGTTACGGTCGTCGGGACGCTACCCAGTGTAGCCGCTTATAGAATAGCAGGCACCATGGGGCGCGTCGGTACGCGGTTAAGGCGTCGGTTACGGTCGTCGGGACGCTACCCAGTGTAGCCGCTTATAGAATAGCAGGCACCATGGGGCGCGTCGGTACGCGGTTGAGGCGTCGGTCACGGTCGTCGGGACGCTACCCAGTGTAGCCGCTTATAGAATAGCAGGCACCATGGGGCGCGTCGGTATTGCTGAGCTAACTGAACCGCTTATAGAATAGCAGGAACAATTAGGAGGATCATCCAAGAGAGCGCTTGTGGAATAGCAGAGCTCGAGGAGATACTCTGATTTTACCTGATCCTCCACCTGTCTTTTATACCCTCAAAATTAATTAAAAACGGGAAATTAGCGCGCGTCGTTTCCATTTCCAACTGCCAAAATTGGTGGGAGCGATGGTAGGAGCGAGGGCGCACGCAGTTTCACCCTCGATAATGTCCGCCTTTTCCCGAATCGTCTAGACAGAAATCGTCTGCCGCGGCTCCGCCGGAATCCCCGCAAGGACGTTGGACACATTGTTCGACGGCGCGACGAGTTTTTTTTGGCAGTCCATGTGTTCGCTCGCTGTTTAACATTTATCAGGTTTTCTAAAATTTTTTAAACGCGGTCTCGAAAGAGTGCAGTGCATAGCGTGATTAATTTTACAAATAACTTTGTGATTTACTTACCACGCTGAGCACTAAAACTCGTTACATGTTCGTCTCAATATCCTCAATATAATCTAAATGATTACTAACAACTAATTTTTTACACTCAGTTCTTAAATTTGAGAAAATAATGTAGTCATTTCTAGAGCCTGTTCTCTTAAATTTTGTATGCGCTGCCCGTTTTTGTTTAATTAACCTAATTAGACATGAAGAGAACCAGCTAGGAAAATGAGATTGTAACCTCTTACGCTTAGGAACATATCTGTCAATAGCCTCGTTAATAATTCTGTAGAAAGCATCAAGATCTAATTCCAGAGAGGTAGACCTTAGAACAGCAACCCAATTAAAACTACTAATGTAATTGCAAATATTTAGAATATCACAGTTAGCAAAATCCAAGTAAAATGACTCATCTGAAATTGACGAGCTAGAGGGTACATTAAAATCGATACATAATGGCGGATGATAAATATCGCACTTAACTAATGGATCATTATTAACGCAAGTTACAGTTGACACATTGGAGAACACGAGATCCAATATATTACCGCAACTATTAGCACAATTGTTAAATTGGTGCAAACCGCAACTCATAAAACCATCACACAGGAGACGCGCGCTGTCGCTTTCCGTATTTATTGGCAAAAACCCGACACACTCGTCTTCCGTAATCCACTTCACATGCGGTAGATTATAGTCACCAATGACAAGCATATTGGAATCTAGGTGTTGATCAATTATATCCGATAAAGCACCAATATGTCCAGCATAAATCTCTGAAGGGGATCCAGGAGGAATATAGATACAACCAATAATACTATTGGCATTGACAGAGACCCAAATTTCTTCTCGGTTATCAGAGTCCACAGTTATCACGGAAGATTTGAGCTTTCTATTTACGGCAATAAAAACACCGCCACCCCTGGAGTAGGTGGATGTAGTTAGGTTACGATCACAGCGATATAGATTGTATCGATTATCAATCAATTCATTGTCTGTGATATCTAAATTTAGCCATGATTCAGAAACGCATATAACATCGTAGTCATTAGCCAAAACAGTATTATAAAAATCGAATAATTTAGTTCTCAATCCTCTAACATTTTTTAAAGTTTATGTATGTAATATAATTTAAAAAATGTCCATGTGGCCATCATGTTACTTTCTCTATTTGAGAGTATAAAATGGTTTTTTTCGGATGTTTTGCATTTTGGTCGATTTTTTTCAAAAACAAGTCTGATTTCGAACAAAAAATATTTATTATCTCAAAAAAGTCAAAGCTTTTCAAATCAATTTTTTTTCTTGAAAATAAAAGAGTTTACGAAATTCATCTATCAACAAATAATTGTTATCTTAAATAGATGAATAATCATTTCTGTAATAGAGAGAGACAATACATTTATTGAGACACTTTTACAAATGACCTCAACAGGCAATTGACCAGAGGATTTTCAGCCTCTTGTTTGTAATATTTTTCCTTCTTTTTAAGTCTTTCATTTAAAAATGTTGAATCATAAAAGGAACCTGTTTATTCAGGCTACCTGTTTTCTTTATTTAATCTATTAAATGCTTCTGCAACAGGTAAGGGTTTGCAATTCTAATTAATTTGTTGAAAATATGAATAAGAAAAACAAAAACTCAATTTAATAACTCAACAGACCTTAGAATTGTCAAAGAAACCCAAAGTTCACAGTTCCATTTAAATATCTGTAGTAGTTTTTGAGGATCAGCATTTTTGAAAAAATACATAAGAGGCTCTAAAATATTGGTTTGCCTCCGGACCTACAATTTGAAGTTACGCTACATCTAAACATTTTGGGAAACTTTGTTCTAGACGTGTGCGCTGAAGTCCATATTTCTGTTACGGTTTTTACATATTGAAAATACATGATGAAAATTCTAAATTGTATCTACCAGGAAAAATTCAGATTTAGATACTCGACTGAGGGCAGCTATGCCAAGTACAAAAGTAAGATGAATATAATATTTGTACTACAGGGTCCATTATAAAAGTAATATGCATTTTCTGCAAAAAATATATTTTTTGATCGTACCCGTACAAATGTTTAAAATTCTTCAAAATACTCTCCCCCAGCATCAATACACTTGCGGAGACGGGTCTTCCATGCCTGGAAGGCACTCTGAAATTCCTCAACGGGAATGGCTTTTAGGAACGATGTAACATGCTTTTGGATATTTTTCATGGACTCCCAACTGTCAACTCAGTATTTTACCTGCAGGTGCTCAAGAGATTGAAACGCTGGGTCATGCGCGTGATGGCTGACGTCAAAGACACGGTCAGGCTCCACCATGACAATGCCCCCAGCCACACGGCCTTCATCGTTACCAATTTCCTGGCCCGGAGCAACACCCCGGTGGTTCTCCAGCCCCCTTACAGTTCTGACTTGGCTCCGTGCGACCTTTTTTGTTTCCCCGACCGAAGAGAGAGCTGATAGGAAAGCATTGGGAGTCCGTGGAAAACATCAAAAAGCATGTTATAAAGAGACCTTCCCGCCGAGGAGTTTCAGGGTGCCGTCCAGGTATGGCAGACACGTCTCCGCAAGAGTATTGATGCTGGGGAGAGTATTTTGAAGAATTTGAAGCATACGATCAATAAATATATTTTTCCCAGAAAATGCGCACTACTTATACCTATAATGGGCCCATACAACAGATATGGTTTCAAACTACATTATAAAATCTATTAGTAGCTTTTGGAGATTTGTTGTATGACAATAATGAAAATTTCAAATTGTAATCCCCAAGAGATTTCTTGGGAATTACTTGCTTACGATTATGTCGCCCTTCAACAGTCTTTGGACGACGCACGCTAGACCGTGAAATGGTTGGGTTGGGCGGGATTTGGTGTAAACGCTACAGCGGGAGCGTTATTCCTGGCCGAAAAATATTTTTACCCCTCTGCGGGGCTTCTTCTCCCACCATTTATAGGTGTCTCGAGGTTTAGACGATGTGCGAACGTCGTGGCGAGCACGTCAGTGATTGTCAGAAGATAACCGGAGTCGCCGTCGAGTCGTTAGGAGAATTCTTTTAATTTCTGGATTATAATGTTTTCAAGTAATGTGTTTCAGATATTTATATTTTTTTCTACAATAAAGCTTGATATAGCTTTACTCATTTTGCAATAAAAAAAAAACATGATTAACTGGGAGTAATTCATATTTACAGTGAATTTAAAAATCGAACATGTTTTATCCACAAGTAATTATTGCAACAATATAAAGTGCTTATGCTTAGGTTAGGGTTAGTTCAAGTTCACCCCCCCCCTGGACCGCCCAGTAATTTTAACCACAAGTAATATGCAAAAATATAAAGTGCTTATTAGGTTAGGGTTAGTTTAAGTCAAAAATAATGCTAGTAGGTAAAGGAATAATTCTAATTTTATTCTGACCATTTCAATTCAATAATAAAGATACAAGCTGCAATTGAAAATTTTACATGGCAATTCCCTAGGATGCGATGGACTCACGGTATACAAAAAAAACAATTACATTTTTTATGCTATTAATTTAAAAACACTGTTGTGGCATAACAGCTGGATCATCTGGATCTTCATTTGTTAAAACAGTTGAATTTAATACGCTACAAAAGTTGAGAATTATGACTCAATTAGATTTAAATTACAAGTGTTGCGAACATAAATCCGTCATTATTTTAGACCCGCTTGGCGTGATTTGCCCACACTGCAGCGTGCCGCGCCGGCCTCCAACTGAAACATCGGAAATCAACGCCTTTTCGTGGGTAGGTATGGTAGGGATGGACAAAATTTGCGGGAATTTTAAATTTTCGGCCAGGATGGGTCGTCCCGCTACAGCAGGAGTGTAGTTCTCTCCCGCCACCGATGCGAAAAAAAATAACTACAATATTCTAATACGCTTCGCACGCTCGCGCTGTAGCAGGGTGCAGACGTATAATAGCCTCTCTCTTTTAGAATCGCAGGTGCAACCTTGAATGTATTAGATATATGGAAATAGCACTGAGTTAATTTACCCTCTTTGTAAGCTGGGTTGCCTACAGTCATACTAATTTGATTTAATCCCCTTCTCGCGGGCGTTTACCGTACTTTTGATGCGTACCCTACTGTTAACATGTAAAATTAAATATGTGTAATTATAAGCTCCCCTATTCATTTTAGAGAAAAATCATAAAGGAATATTTTTTAGAGAATTAAAAATTTTAAATGCATCATCCATTTAATTTACGTTTGTACCAGAATGCACCTCAGAAATCATAAAAATAAGTTGAACAATGTACCATTTAATAAAAACCCTTGCCATGAGTTTGACAAATGTTATGTCATGGAAAATAATTTTACTAGTCAAATATCAATTCATGCATTGTAATAACTATGAACAATAATAATAGGACTAACTTGAAAACTAAACTAAATTGAATTTGAAAATTTTAAACTATAAAACTGAACCCCAAAATATGTAAAAATTAAGTAAAGAGCCATCTGCAGACGCGTTTGGAGATTTATCTCTCATCAGTTTCAGCTTCGCATTAAAATTGAATGTTAAATAGTAAAATACACAATTTTTGTAATATGTTTCACTTTTAAGAAATTGTCGAAAAGAAACAAAATAACGGTTAAGGTAAACACCCACTTCCGGCGTACGAAATTTTACCAAAAGCTTTTCTTTTCTCGGGATTATCAAATAAGACTTGTGTTCAAAGTTTCATGTTAATTCCTGGATTAGTTTTGGAGATACGGCGCTCACTTTGAGTTTCACCTGACCCTACGTAGATGTCACAAGGTCAAACCAAGGTCACTGTGTCACTACATTATGTTTCCTTCCAAACCGTTCAACTTTTATCTAAAACATTTTTGTGTATCATTGATAGTTTCAGAGAAAATCTATATAATCCATCTTGAATTTATGATCATTGATAGAACCTTAAAAGTTTTCCCCAGACTTTTTCGCGATCTAACTTATGTTTTCATCATCCATGAGCGGCGTTACGGAGACATATTAAATAGGTTTTACGCGTTGCGGCGTTAGGTAAAAAACAGGGTCTTTTAACATTCTCCTTTATATTAAAAATAATTGTCGAGAATGCCAAAAATGAACAATTTAGAAGAAATTTTTTTTTTTAGAAATCTCTTTTTAAGTAAACTGACTATTACAATTTTAATTATAATTTGCCATTTTCATCTTTCACGATTTTAATAATAATAATAATAATAGCTTTATTGCCACCGAATGTACATTAACATACATATTGGACACGTCAAACAAAACACATAATACAGCATAATATCACTTAAAGGCTGAAAGACCCCGGGTCGATAGCCAATAAAGAATCTTTACACATTTAATTATTATAGTTAAGCAAGATTTGTTTATATCATATACTAAATGTATGAATTCTTTAATAAAGATGATTTATATATATATATATATATATATATATATATATATATCACTTAAAAATACTAACAAAGATATTCATTTATATTATAATAATTCTTATCTATTAAAAATTGATGAAGGTGTTTCTTAAAAGTTTTAATATTCTTAGCAGATTTAATGTGGTTGGGTAAACGATTAAATAGTAGTGCTCCAAGTACTTTTGGTGAGTTTCTTATAGTATTTAATTTATATTGACTTATGTATATATTTCCGTTACTTCTGGTGGGGTAATTATGAATTTGTCCGGCTGAGACAAAATCTGAATTACATTTAAAAATATATTGGCAAAGTTCATATATGATTAAGGATGGCAGCGTTAGTATATTAAGCTTCGTGAAGTATGGTTTGCACGAGTCTCTGCGAGTAATGCCAGTCATAGATCTTATAATGCGCTTCTGAGCTATGAAGACTGTTTTCCAACAGGTAGACATGCCCCAAAAGCACAACCCATATCTCAGTCTCGATTCTATGGTGGCGTAATAGAAATTTTTCAATTGACCTTGCGTGAGGTATGGTTTTATGACACGGACAGTATAGCAATATTTATTTAACTTCGAGGTCAACTGCCTACAGTGTGTTACCCAGTCAAGATTTTTGTCAAAATGGAGCCCTAGGAAATGTGTGTGCTCGCTCTGTGATAATGGACATGCATTTAAATTAATATGCAGTGCAAGATCTTTTTTTGTTTTCTTGCTATGGAATCTTGTATAGACTGTTTTAGGCAAGTTGACAGAGAGTTTGTTGTAAGAAAACCATGAGGATAAATTGCTTAGTGTTGTATAACAATAGGTTTCCAATACAGAGTCAATCTTATTACTGAGAATAACTGAAGTGTCCTAAGTGGTCCTAAGATGGATCCCTGCGGAACCCCAATGTTGATTATCTCGTGTGGCGAAATAAAATTTTGAGTTGAGTTATTTTGGACTTGGCATATTCTAACTCTTTGCCTACGATTTGACAAGTATGATCTGAACCAGTTGTTAACTGTACCTCTAATGCCATAGACAGAAAGCTTATCCAGGAGAAGTTCAGTGTCCAAGCTGTCAAAGGCACGGCTCAGATCTATGAATATACCTACAGGATATTCGCTTGCCTCTAGGTGTTCAATAATTTTAGCATAAAATGAGTGCAATGCTGTTGTAGTAGAGTATTTTTTTCGGAATCCATGCTGAGAAGGTGTTATTATAGCGTACTTGTTCAAATATTCATTAAGTCTTAGTTGCATACATATTTCGAGTATTTTATAAAATACTGAAACTAAAGCTATTGGCCTGTATTTTTTAATATCGAAGAGGGCTCCTTTTTTGTAAACCGGAGTAATTATGGATTCCTTCAAAGTTTCTGGGAAAATTCCCTTCTCAAGAGATAAATTTATGAGATATGTAAGAGGTTTAACTATATAAATAGCTGATAGTTTTACTAGAAAGTCTGGGATATTGTCAAAACCATCCGATTTTTTATTTTTTAGGTTATTCAGTATGATCAGTACATCATTTTCGTCGAAGGGTCTTAAAAGCATTGACTGTGGCTGTACGTTACTGGGATTATTAGGGGCGTGAATGGGGTTTGAGATATTTTTCACTAGATTTAGTGGTTCGTTTTTGAAGAAAGAATTGAATAATGAGGCAATCATCTCAGGATTATAAACTTGGTTGTCGCCATGCTCCAGAGTAATGTTCTGGTGGTTTTGTATTTTATTTGAGAGTTCATTTATAACTAACCACGATGATCGGGTAATATTATCTGAGTTTACTATTCTATTTTGATAGTAGTTCTTTTTTGTATCTTAAACTAATTTTAAATGCTGCTTTTTTGCGGCTTTATATACAGTATTTAGTGCTGGGTGGCATGAATTTAATATGAAAAGATCATGTAATTTTTGGCTAGATGTTTTAATGTCTGAGTTTACCCAGGATTTGTTGCGGTGAGTATGTCTTTCTTGCAAAGGGAAATGTTTATTAAAGTAAGATAGGAAGATACTATGAAATTCATTAAATTTACAGTTAAATTCGACCGCATCGTATACGTTCGCCCATGATATGGCATCTAAGTCTGACAAGAAATTCGCAATGTTTTGATCATCACACTTCCTGTACCTTGCTTTTTGTTTTTTTGAGGTATAGCATATATCAAAATTATATAATATAGATTTGTGGTCAGAAATTGAGTTTGAGATTGTACAAGTCTGTTTTGATAACAAGTTTGTATAGATGTGGTCTATACACGATGAAGTAGTGGCGGTACATCTAGTACTATCATTGTTTATTAAATGTAGATTATACGATAAAAGTAAATTTTGCAGATTTGCAAAATTATTAGTCCGTGCGTTTGAATTTATGTTAAAGTCGCCGTTTAGTACGATTTTAATTTTTGGGGAATAAATAGCGTCTAATATTATTTGCAATTCTTTTATGAATAGGTCAGCTTGCCATGATATGCCGCAGATTTCTATTACACCATCCACACTGAATTTTTCGAGACCGAGATTTATAGTATTTAATTCAGATTTATGCCAAATTGCCACTCCACCACCACGGCTTGGCCTGCAGTAATTGGAGCCTAAAACAAATGATTGTAATTTTATTTTTATTTTGACGTTTTAAACGTTAATATCATCCGATCCTGCAAAACGCTTGATAAACATTTAATATTTGACTTAAGTTGAAAATAAATCACGAAAGTGTAAATATAAATAACTATGATACCATCACATCGGAGAAAGTAACATGATGGCCACACCACCATTTTCTATAATTGAAGGCGAGAAACGAAAATCACCTACTTGTATTATTATAACATATCAAGGTATTGGTCAAAATACTGCTGCTATGTAAATGTCATAACAAACGTTTTTAAATGTCATTGTCTACGATAAATTTGTTAATAAGTTTAACACTATTACAAGGTAAGCCAAATCGTTATAATTAAATTGATTATAATTTTATACATTTTGCAGGCATAAAAGGATGTAGACCAGCTATAAGCATTCTTCATTGGTACAGTATTGTTGGTAACTTTGAAGTATTTAAAAAAATATTTGCGATTGTAGTAATAAAGAAGAAGCTGATAACAGAAGAACGTATTATTACTACGAGGATGAAGTAGAAGTAACGTTATGCCCTGAGACGCATATTAAAGAAATCACATATGAGTTAATTGATGGTAAGTGTAATCTTAGAATATTGCAATGTTTAATGTAATTTAATAAAGTAATTAGCATAGTTCCCTCTATTCCGCCCTATACCCTATACTAAAGTCACGGCTATCGGTGGAGTGCATGGTATGCGAGAAGGAGTTTTCACGACGCGAAATTTCTTTCAAAAATCTGCTGTGTTCAGGGAATATCATTATATCAATTAAAAATTACTACCAAAGAGGCAACATGAAACGATTTTCCTGGGGTGTAAATTTCTATCCCAAGGGCGACAGCCCGAGGGTCACAACACACTGAGAGAGCAATACCTTAAATAAATAAATACTTTTTAAACAGAAATTTAAAATATTCTGACTATTCCGGAGATGTTGGAAAAAAAACGAAAAAATTAATTTTGGTTTTTATCTTCTTACTAGTTACTAATTATTTTGAAAAGACAATAGCACTTTTTAGGGCAGTTTTGTAAGCTCTTCCAGAATGTAGTTGTTTTTTTTTCAAATACAACGTTTCGTTATTTAGATACACACATCAACTTTTTTTCAAAAGGATCTGGATTTTTTATACTGTTTTTGAGTAGCTTTTCACCTATTAAAACTAATGACGCACTACACTTGTCACTAAATTATTTGCTATAGGAGTTATTTAAAGGTTTTTTAAGAGTGTAGGTTTCAATCTTTCGAGTTTCTAAGTCGGACAGCGGTACAGGAGGGGAAGCCAGTGGGCTGTACGCAGGTCCTCTGCGATGCGCCTAAAGTTGGGAATTTTAAAGAGAAAAGGGAAGGAGATGCAACGACCGAAATGTTAGGCACTACGCGGTGGTCGCCTCGCCTGTTCATCCTTCTTATAATTTATGGACGCGACGCATGTAAACAACCCTGACGAACCATTTAAACACCCCCAATAACACGCCATAAATTGTGGTTTCTTTACTTCCATTATGCCGCCCGCTTGACGAGGGTGTCTCTCTTTAAGATTTCCAACTTTAGGCGCATCGCAGAAGACCTTTCTGTGCATCCATTTAGTATTCCCCATCCCTCCTTCATCGTCCACTCCCTCATACTCCTGCCATCTCTATTTATGTGCTTATCTTGCGAATTTCTTTTTTTCATCGCCCCGTCCTCATCAACCTCTTCAGCCATATCACCTACCCTCGCATTGAAATCTCCTCCCACCATCCACCTTCCTCCTTCCCCAGCTTTCTCATCTATCTTCCTTCTTATCTCTCCCCAGTTTTTACTAACATAAACCACCCCCACATTAATCCGGTATCTTCCCTGTTGCCATTTCATCCACATCAATCCTTTACCTCCCTCCTTCATCTCCATCTTGCCACTTTTTCTGTCCTCTCTCCATCCAACTATCATTCCCCCTTCGCTCTCCCTTTTATCGCACATGTTGTTGCCTCCTTCATCTCCCATTCAAAACCTCCCGGCAACCGTCTTTTCACTTACACCACCCATGTATCTACCATCCCCACTATGTCTTTCCCAGCCAGCCAATCCTCAAAATCCATCTTTCATCTATTCCCCTTGCCTTTTGACTTTACTCCCGCTAGGTTCAAAAACCCCATTGTTACCGACCCTTCTTTCCCCACTACTCCAACTTTGTCTCCTCGCCACCCGTCTTCTTCACTGAACTTCTATCCCTGCCTTTTCTCTGCCTCTTCGTCCCTTTTACCACAGCTCTCCCTTACCCTCCCCCTCACTTCCTCTCCTTCTTTTTGTTCTACCACCGTTTTTCTTTCACTTCCTGCTCCCATCTTCCTCCCTTCTCCCTTTTTTGACTCCTCTTGACCATTCCTTCCCCTCTACCTTGCCTCGTTGCGCGACGTTCCAAAACAGTCACCCTCATCTCATGTTATCTAGTTTCCCACCTCTTCTACTCCTTTCTCCTGGTCCTTGCGTGTATTTCTAGGGCCCAATGGCCCCTTCTTTCTTCCCTCTTCTTCCTTTCTCTTTAATTTCCTCCATATTTTTCAGCTTCACTATCCTATCCGTTAATTGCCTTTTCTCCTCTTCCCATGTTTGCTTTTTCTGTCTTATTTCCTTTTTGAGTTCCTTTATGTGTTCGTTATACTCATCCAACCTCCCTTCTAATTTCTCAATTTTGCTTAGCAACTTATCAATTTTTCCCTCGATCGTGTCAGTTCCGCTTTCTTGAGGCCTTTTCCTTTTGCTCACTTGCTCAAAAAACATTTCAGAGAAAAATCGTAAGGAAATGTTTTTTAGAGAATTAAAAATTGTAAATGTATCATCCATTTAATTTACGTTTATACCAGAATCCACCTCAGAAATAATAAAAATGTGTTGAACAATGTACCATTTAATAAAAACCCTTGCTATCAAAACATAAGAATTCAGCTTGATTTAATTCGAACGTGCTGAATGATTATTTAAAAAAGTATATTAAGAGGTTAAACAGTTAACATTTACATTTAAATTACCATGTCCTTAATTTCTAGTTGAATTTCACGCAGTCCCAATAAGTTCCGTAATTTGTTTAAAACCTCTTTTATTTACGTTCAAGTAATTGCTACTATTATTTCCATTTGTGTGCTATTGTGCTATTAGTGAGTTTAAAGTAAAAGTATGTGCTAACATGCCTAAGAATCCTGCTGTGACCATATCTTTTCTCTCTGCCGTCGACCACAACGAGCACGCGTAACTAATTCCTATGCATTCATGACGGTTTCGCCGTCATATAACTGCGGGTAAAACTACCACCCGGTCTCAAGGGGGATGGGGGGACCTTAACACAACCGGGCTCGCTGTGGTCGATGGCGGAGCGAAGCGAACTACGAAGCATAACTACTTCCTAAGAATTCATGACGGCTTCGCCATCACCTAATCCGCTGCGGGTAAAACTACTAGCCGGTCTAAAAAGGGAGGGGGACCTTAACTTCACCCTAACCTAAGCATAAGCAAGCGAGCCCGCTGTGGTCGATGGTGGAGCGAGCCCGCGTAACTACTTCCTATGCATTCATGACGGCTTCGCTTTCACCTAATCCGCTGTCGATAAAACCACTAGCCGGTCTAAGGGGGGGGGGGGGCATAACCTCACCTTTACCTAAGCCTAAGCAAGTGGGCTCGCTGTGGTTGATGGCTTCGCTTAGCTCCGCCATCGATCACAGCGAGCCAATGCATTCATCAGCTTATCCGCTGCGGGCAAAACCACTAGCCGGTCTGAAGGGAAAGGGGGGGTCGGTAACCATAACCATACTCCCTATGCATTTATGACTTCGCCGTCACCTAATCCGCTGCGGGTAAAACCACTAGTTGGCATAAAGGGGGCGACCTTAACCCCACCCTAACCTAAGCATAAGCAACCGGGCTCTCTGCGTACCACCATTGACAACAGCGAGCCCGTATAACTAATTCCTATGCATTCATGACGGCTTTGCCGTCACCTGACCTGCTGCGGGTAAAACTACTAGCTTGTCTAAAGAGGGGCAACCTTAACCTCACCAAACTAAGCATAAGCACCTACTATTTGCAATCAGAAACTGGTAAATAATGATGAATTAAAGTTTTCGCCCAGGTTTGTTGACTATTTTATTCACAATCGTACGTTTTTTGTTAAATCACTAAAGTCAAATTCAATTAAATAAACGTTAGTTCATGAAGTGAGAGCTGTTTGTTTTAAAACCAACTTATAGTAACCATGCAAATACATATTGCAGATCGCCATACCAAAAAGTTTTTACTAATTACTTATATATAACTATAAAATCAAAAATTGTATGCACCACGGGAGATATTTATGTTCTTCACTCTGGGTTGACTTACAAACCTTGGTCCAGAGCACCTCGGTTCGTAACCCTATCAATTTTGGGAAAAAAACATTCCATATCTCCATTAATGCATAAATATCTGTCACATTGCCATTTAATCATTGATTAAAGTCCCTAATTTTTACCAGATGAATTTGTGTGGTTAGGATTCCGGTTAAAAATACATGCGTGTGTTTATGTTTAGTAAAGGCAGTTATTTCCAAAAATAAAAATACCCACAAAACTGGGGCACAAATAAAAAAAATTTCAAATAAATTTACAACAGAACAATTCAAAATTCGTGTCAATTGTTAACGCAATGATAATTCACAGATAACTTTATAGAGTATTTATTTCGACACGCCACTCTTTCGTAAGTTAAAATCTTTATTAGTCGATTGTAGTTGTTAGTTTACAACCTATTTTACACAGAAACTAGTGTGTTTTGAGCGAGTTGTCCGTCGAACATGGGAAACTTTAAGGGAGCATAGCTTTTCCTAGGACCTGGACATTCCATCCACAGAATTTTATGGGCGGGGTAGTTTGTTGGGGTAAGTGATAATCACCACTGGCTCATAAAAATGTCAGGGCAATTGACGATCGGCACGTGGCCCTACCCGACGACATTTCATACTTTACGGTCAAGGCCATGCAGCTCCTTTTTCGGGTATGGCGAAGCGCAGGTAGTCCCGGAAAAAAATTAACCATATGTCATAGATTTTGAAATTATTTTTAATAAAATAAAGTGCATTTTCAATTTCGTTGGATTTAGAAAAAAATAGTAACTTGTAAAATATGTCATAGATTAAAACAATCTTCAAAATTGCTAGAGTGAACACTGATAAATTTATTAACGTAGTTTTGAAATTAAAATAATGTTTTCTTTTTCATTTTTAATGGACATTTATTCACTTTAATTTAACAACATTTATCGTTTATAGAAACTTTTTTTTTCGATTTATTAAACTCATCGACATATTAAAATGCTCAATACTTATTAAAATAAATATTTTAGAAATTGAAATAAAGAATACTATCTTTGTTAATATCACACTTGTTTATCATATAGTGATTATATTTTGAACTATGTACTGATCACTTGAAGTAAATAGAGAAACAAGTATTTATATTATATCAAATTAGTTAATGAAGGAAAAGCGAAGTGGAACTGCTCATTAATTATGGAAAACTTCAGATTATGCTTCACTTTTTCAAGTAAGTGATTCGCGAATGAGAAATTGGTTTGATTCAATAAGGTAAGATATATCTCTAATTCATCAATTGAATTGAAGCTTTTATAAGATTAAAGGAGAATGTTTTTACCTAACGCCGTAACGGGAACAACTCATTTAATACGTATCAGTAATGCCTATGTATGATAAAAACATATGTTAGACCGCGGAAAAGTCTGGGGAAAACTTTTGAGCTTCTATCAAAGATACAAAATTCAATCGATTTTCTCTGAAACTATCAATGATTAAAAAATGTCTTAGTTAAAAGTTAAACGGTTTGAAGAGGAGCATACAGTAGTAACATGGTGAACTTAGTTTGACCTTGTGATATCAACGTGAGATCAGATAAAATTCAAATTGTGTGCTGTATCTCAAAAACTAATACAGGAATTAACATGAAACATTGAATATAAGTCTAATTTGTTAATCCAGAGAATAGAAAAGCTTTTGGTAAAATTTCGAAAAATAAAATTAAATTTCGAAAAAAAAAAATTTTTATGAAAAATATTTTGAAACAAAAGATATTATTTGTCCTAATGTTTTTGTAATATTTTTCATAGTTTAAAATTATCGAAAAGAAACAAAAAACGGTTAAGGTAAACACCCACTTTCGGTGTACGAAATTTTACCAAAAGCTGCTTTATTCTTGGGATTATCAAACAGGCCTTATGTTCAAAGTTTCATATTAATTCCTGTATTAGTTTTTGAGATACAACGCATATATTGATTTGCACCTGATCTTACATACATAGATATCACAAGGTCAAATCAAGGTCACTATACCACTACTGTGTGGTCCCCTCCAAACCGTTCAATTTTTATCTAAAACATTTTTCTTAATCATTGATAGTTTCAGAGAAAATCGATATAATCCACCCGTTGCGGCGTTAGGTAAAAAACGTTTTTTTTTAATACGTATATTTAAACAAAAGGCACGTTATTTAAACTGATTTTTCATGCATAATTACTAGTCAGATAATGTAATAATTTAATTTAAATTATTTCTTACAATTGATACACTTATTAAATTAAATTACCGAGTAACAGTAATTACATATTATTGTTGTTTTTTTCCTTATATTTTAAGAGAATTCATATTAAGGCTTATGAATTTGGTATATGATTAATTCCTTTTTCACTAAACCCGTGGTGAAACATTTCTGTATTATATATTGATTAAAACACTTTGTTTAAAACAGTAAAACTAAACTAAACTAAATCAATATATGTTATTAATTCGGATTTGTATGTTTATTGTTTCAGAAAACGACTTCATAAGGACATTTCCACAATACACTAACAAACGGATTGTTATACTTGCAAATATATATGCTCCTGGAAAGTATGTTCTATCTGCACATATTAAAGATAGTCGTGGAAGAACCGGAAAAGATCAAGTATTTAATAATGTAATGAATTGAAATATTATTTATAAATTGTTATTTAATAGTGCACCTTAACATATTCAAAAGAACCGCCAATAATAAAGTTTAAGAATGGGAGAGCTATGCTTGTAAAAGACGGTTCCACATTTAAAGTTGATATATCAGAATCTGAACATATTCATAGCAACTTACCAGCACCTAAATGGGACTTAAAGTGTAATAGAAAATCTACACCGAATTGCAAGTCGGTGCCGTGTACTGCAAAAATGGAAGGTACGTATATTACTGTTTTTTTAAATAAATCAACATATCGGAATAAAATTGACATGACTCAAGTGCTGGTAATTACATATGCGGTACTTTAGTAACAAGAACCCGATGACACTGCATTACCATGTGGTTAGGTTACAGTTCGTCTAACCCAGAGGTCGCCAAAGTGGTCTATATAGATCCCCAGGGGTCTATTTAACAAAAGCAGGGGTCGATCTGAGCCAGGGGGTCGAATGGGGGTCGATCCGATTCGAGGGGGCCGATTGGGGGTCGAAGGAAAAATATTTTTTTTTTATAAAACTATTGTTACACAATGTACTATTACTTTAATAAATATTTAAAATCATAAAATAAATGTACAACAAACACAGTACCTAACCTACTGGATAATTTCATTTTTATTAACTGAAAATGACTTTTATGGGGGTCGATGGAGATTTCGAAAAATTATATAGGGGTCGATGATCAAAAAAGTTTGGCGGCCCCTGGTCTAACCCCTTATAATTCAAATAAATTCGTGGTGCCAAAATCACTTTATAAGATTTACTATTTATTTCTGTTTCTAAATTTGGTAAAATATCGGTATACACAAAGTAATAAATAAATAAATCGTTAATTAAAAGAGTTTAAAAAACTCGAAAAATGGTTTATTTTCAAGACTAATTCTACGTCGACGGATTTTATTAAGTTGACAGGTCAATTCACTCTAGCATATGTATAAAGAAAGCATCAAGCTTACACTTTGGACATCACCTTTTTGACATGACATTTTAGGACTGAAAACACTCTTGGACCAATTTGATTGAAAACAAGGTGAGTTTTATTTACAATTTTATTTTGAAGTTTATACATTTGAGCAGACAATCATCATTAGATCCAACATATTTCTTTATTCGCACAAAACTTCAATACAAAAATGTTTCATTTATTAATGCACACATTTTTGTTGCCAATGCCCTTGCTCTTCATTGGAAAGTATTTTTGCTGCTTCTCTTGCTTGCTTAGCATAAAGTGGTAAATTTTCAGCGCGAGTCCTTTGCAAAATAACGTTCAGAAATTATCTGATGCCACACCTTATCGAACTATTATATTTTTAATATCTTCACGGTCTAGACAGTCAGTTAAACATTGACTTTAAATCATTATGTAAAGCACAAGTTGCTTTTATTATTTTTTTCAATGTGTTCTATTGCTATATTGATGGCTGAGTGAAATATTTTGAATTGTGCTGTCAAAATTTCGAAGACATTTGTAATCATTAATCATGTTCTTGATAATCTGTACTTGTAATTTTAAAGATAAAAACGTAGTCTTCAACAAAAACATTTGGCAGTTTTAGTAGGCTTTCTAATTATTTTTCTTTCGAATTGCTGCTTAGTAGTAATCTGAAAAATATGGTTTTCTGTAAAACACCTCCTATTGACACTCTGCTGTTCGTACCGAAGTAAAAATATATTAATCATTATTTTGTACCCGCAATATCGAATATAACTTGATTGTATATATGTTTTTACGAGTTATTTGTAAAAACAATGTACGACTTTCAGTTGGAGGAATACTCTCGATGTGTTTTGTTATTTACAACCAAGGCAATGAGAGAAAATACTGCTCTTTTTGAAATCCTTCGTTATAGTGAAATTTTTTTTTTCTCTTTTTTTTTAACTGAAAACACTTACAAACATTACATCATCAAATTTTTAGAAAGAAATTTAAATTTATGAAAAACAATATAATTTACAGATATTGACTTATTTAGTCGACATCAAAAAAGAAGGAGATTATCAATTTCTTTAAAATAATTCAATCATGTTTGCAATTTTTATCTAATTAAAGCAGCTGGCAATAATATCGGGTGTGTATAAATTGGCGGATAATCTACACGTGGCGATATTCTTTCCAAAATTCTGAATAGAAAATGTTGATCAAAAATGTTCTATCATGCCCCATATGCCATCACGAGCCACTTAGAAGAAATGTACATTAGACATCATGGGCTGTCCTGTTTTTCAATAATCTCATGAATAATTATGTGGGTTGGTTCAGAGTAGAAAGTAATAGATAGATCGAGCGGGATTTGTTTATAGATGTATATGCAAGGTTTAACAGTTTATGAGTAAATTGTAAAATCTATTATAATTGAATAAAACAAAAGGAAAATAACACAAAAACAAATACACTGAAACGCGGATACTAATACAAACTTAGAACTAGTTAGTTTGAATGAATTTGTTGTGTCAAAAGTGACGTAAGCAGGTGTGACGTTGCCGGACGTATTTTTAATGAAAATAGGCTAATCAAGAAGTGTTAAAAGTACACGTTTGAGATAGAAAGATAGCACACACGTACAAATTTTTTTTAATCGTTTTCTGTAAATTATTATCGAATAATAACGCATATTTAACGACTGGATGTTCAAACTTTGAGTACCTTGTGAAGGCTCACGAAGCATGGAACCACATTTTAGAATTAAGATAAGCTGCTCAGAATTTTTGGTAGAAAATCGTCACGTGAATTATATCTGCCAATTTATACACACCCGATATAATTTTATAAAAATTAAATTATTATAAATTCAATAAAGATGAAAAATAGCCTAAATATCTGAAAATTTTGACCTGTTAGTTACACTGCAATTTAAGATTTTTATGAAATGATTATAATTACCATAAATAACAATTATATTGTACTGGAGGACAAACTAAACATTCTGAACAAGTTTTGGGGAATCTAACCAGAAAAATGAAATAACTCATTTAACACCAGGCGACACATCCAATTCAGCTGTATTAATCAACTCCAAAGTTAATGACCCCTCCTAGGACCCTTAACCTAAATATCAATAAATTCTGTTTTGTGCCTGAGGCAATTGAACAACATTTCAAAATACCCAAGTGGAAAAACGATAGATATGATGTTTATGGTAAAATTTTGGTCTCAAAGTTCAGAGATATAGTAAATTATGATTCTTCTAAAAAAAACCATAACAATATCAAGAGTGACAACTTAAATATATAAGTCGTTTTGTATACTTCAAATTTAAACGAAATATAAAAACTAAAAATTAATATTTTCTGTATTCTCCTTGTTAGAGTTAATATATTTAATACCCTAAAAAAAGTGTTTCACTTACCTTCAAATAATTTTCTGTGTAAATTTCGAGAATCGTATGGTAGATTTGAGATATTATAGTCAAATCTTGAGGTCTTCTTTACTCCTTCCAGTAGCGAGAAATCGTAATATTGCTCGTAATCTTTTGTATAATATGGTAGCAACTTTGACGATCATAAGTTGTTTTTAAAGGTTAAGTAAAAATGTGACAAGGGTCAAAAGGTTTAAATCAGTTACTTCATTCAGTCTCAGATAACTGCGCCAATCACGCGGATATATTGTCGCGTGGGGGTCGTCGCGACTTTAAGGTCAAAGACAATAGGTAACCACTATATAAAATTTAGGGTACCTACCTAAGCTAAACGAGCCAGTGGATCAATTAAAAAAACAACTGTTTAACTTTAAACTATGAACTATATTTCTAACTTTCCCTGATCGTGGCGGAACACCGACTGACTTCCCAGCCGTTTTCCCAGACCCCCTCGATATTTACTCATAAGCACAAAACTTATTGACAAGCAAATATCGAGGAAGTCCTTGAAACTCGCTGAGTACGCGGCTGGAGTACTCGCTAACCGAACATCCTGTGTCAAATAACACCGGTTCGCGACATTACTCCCCCTTCAGTGAATCGGTGTTCCAACGATTACAACTCTAACTTAACCTTACTTAAACCTAGCTGCACCTAACTATTCGTCTTAGAGTTTCTAGAGTCCACACTACACCATCACTTCTAGGGTCCATCCTTTTTTTTTTTTTGAGGGACGTGCTGGCCGCAAGCGGCACAGCAGGGGCCCCTGAGAAGCGGAGCACCTGTGGCAATACCAATTGGCATTCTTCGCCCGGTGCTCCTTCCACCTCGCTCCGACTAAGGTCACTCTTTGTTCGGAGAAAAGAGACACAAAAAAAACAAAGCATTTTACAACATTAAACAAGCATAAAAAACAAAGAAACATAGCCATTTTGCATTACATAGGACACGAACTTTAGGCCATTTGCATTACCTATATGCTACTCACTTTTAAACCTTGTCCGTATTACAGTCGCGATACAGTACAGAGCAGGATCAGAGCGTCGTGCAGCCTCAAGGCGCTGGTTCCGACATCTTCTCCGTGACCTCCTCGTCTCCTCCTTGCCACCGCTTCCCACTTCCGGGGGGACTCGAGCATTGGTGGAATGAGGGAGTCCGCCAGCACCGCCCCCCCCCCCCCCAAGGATTTAACCAGGGCCTTTCTCTCTTCCTCCCACCTACTGCAGGTCACCAGGGTATGTTCGGCGTCATCACGCTCGCCAGGACAGTACAGGCAGCTGTCGTTTCTTACTTTACCTATCTTCGCTAGAAACGCCATGAAGCACCCGTGCCCCGTGAGTAGCTGCGTTAGGGAGTACCCCGCTTCCCCATGTCCCCTTTGTACCCACGGCCGCACGTCGGGTATCAGTCTACGCGTCCAGGCTGCCTTAGTGCAGCAGCTCCACCTGGCTTGCCACTTGTCAAGCTGCCTGAGGAGAGCATCGGCTTTCGCTGTCTGTTTGTCGGCTCCCTCTTTGATTTCTCGAAACACTTGGGCCCTCTCCACCAGGGTTATGTCGGGAGGCACCATGGACGCTAGTACCTCCGCAGCATCGGTGGATACGGTCCGATACCCCCTAATCACCCTTACCGCCCCTGGTCTTAGGGCTCTCCTGAGGCGCTCCGCATTCCTCCTCGAATCTACGCATTTTTCGAATGCTGGGGCCGCGTAGAGCAGTTTAGCTCTCGCCACTCCCATCAGCAGTCTGCGTTTGCCCTCGCCCGGTCCTCCTACGTTCGCCATCAGGCTCGAGACCGCTTTCACTGCCCTTGCCGCTCCAGCTGCTGCCTCCGCCATGTGGGAACTGTAGAGCGGGTTTGCTTCCAGTATCACCCCCAGGTATTTTATCTTGTTGGCGACAACCACATCGTGCCCCAGCAGGCGGATTGCCTCTCCTTTCACCCTAGCCGCTCTTCTTCTGGACAGCCAGGCGGCACAAGTCTTGTGCCCGGCTACCTCGAGGCCCGTCTTCTCCATCCATTCTGCGACTCTCTGTGTGGCCACCTGAGCGTTCCGTTTAAGCTCCTTAATGCCCCGTTCTCTTACAATTATCATAAGGTCATCGGCGAACCCAATGAGTTCCACCCCTTCCGGCATCTTGAGTCGCAGCAACTCGTCGTATGCAATATTCCACAGGAATGGTCCGAGCACCGATCCCTGTGGAACACCCCCGGAAAGAGCCACTTCGCGGCTAGACCCGTCCTCTCCCTCGTAGATAAGCCTCCTGTCCTCGAGGTAGCTCTTGGTCATTTGGATCAAGTAACCCGGAGCCCTCTTCTCCTCCAGCGCAGATAATATAGCTGGCCACGGAATGGTGTTAAAAGCGTTTCTCACGTCAATGGCTATGGCCAAGCAGTGCCGACGACTCCTTAGTGGCCCGCTGTTCGCCTCGTCGGCCAATCTCCTGACCTCCATGATCGCGTCCGTCGTGGATTTCCCTCTACGGAAACCATACTGCCTGGCGGAAATGGCGCCAGACATCTTTGTCCATGCGTGCAGCCTCTCTACCAGGAGCCTCTCGAGGAGCTTTCCTTCACCGTCCATCCTTGTCCAGGTCTTCTTGGTGGCGAACCTCCTACTTGGAAACAAGCTGAGTTCGCCAACTTCTTGTGACGCTTGCAGGGGATGTTTTGGTATCCTTTCCTGTCGGGTCGGGTTCTTAGTGGTGTATTTGGTGTACTACAACCTGCCAAAGTACTGGTCCCCTTGATTCGGGTAGGGGAGACGAGCAGTTTCCATGGATTTTCCTCCTCATTTGTGATGAGGCCATGTTTCTGTTACATCTGCTCCTGGTTCTTCGTGGTAGCGTCTCCAAATGACCTCGAATACAGGCTAGGCCAGTAGTGTTTAGTGACGGTCGCGTGGTTTTACATCACTCGACTCATCCCCCGGTTGTTGTAGGGTTGATGCGCCACTTGGATGGAAGGTCCTGAACTCAAACTTGCTCCTTTCAGGGGTTGCCTCCATTGCTGCTGTTGCTTGGATCGATAGTGTGGGTAGCGGCTCGACTATAAAAATAACGAACGACAGATTCTGTGACAATTTGCCCAAAACAAAATTTATTTAATGGTGCCTATAACTAATAACTACTTTTTTTAATACTAATAAAAAACCCAAATTCTAACCTTTCCAACATACTAATTTCTATACCTATTACTACTCTAACCTATTTCTATTTCATTAAGTACAATGGTGGTCACTCTCCAGTACCATTTCACTCATTATTTTTCTTATTTTTTTTTTTATAACGGGTGCGCCATCTTATAGTAACTGAAGTTTTTTTTTAAATAAAGGAAGAAAAACAGATTTTTTTGTGTACGATCATTCATTTTATTTAAATTTGGTCCAGCACAATTTGTTTGGTCACTTTTTGAAAACAATATCCGCTAAGTGGTCACCGCCGGCAGCTATGCACTAATCCGCCCGTTTTCCGCCATTTTCCATCACTTTTTTTAGTGTTTCCGGGTCAATACCAGCGATTTAGTTGCGTATGTTGGTCTTAAGTTGTGCGAGGGATTGAGGTTTGTTGGCGTAAACCTTACTTTTCAAGTACCCCTATAAGAAAAAGTCAGCAGAAGTCAAATCCGGTGATCTCGGGGGCCAGTCAAAATCGCCCTTTTTTGAGATGAGACGATCCGGAAACATTTGCTTCAATAAATTAATCGTTTCATTGGCTGTGTGGCATGTCGCGCCATGCTGCTGGAACCAATAATCCTCCATTTCATATTCATCCAGCTCAGGTGCCAAAAATTCGCGAATCACTGCCCTATATCGCACTCCATTGATCGTAACCGTCGCGCCATTGTCGTCTTCAAAGACGTACGGGCCAATGATCGGCACAAACACCACACCGAACTGCGACTTTTGGTGAATGTAAAGGCACTTCGAATATCAATTGAGGGTTTTCAGTCCCCCAATAGCGAACATTATGCGTATTGACGCTTCCGCACAGCGTAAAATGTGCCTAGTCCGTCATGATTACACGACTCCAAAAATCTGGTTGGCTGGCGAGGATGTTTTGCATGTTTCGACCGTACTCAATGCGACGAGGCTTGTCAACCGGCAATAAACGTTAAGCCATCTGCGTCTTGTAAGGGAATAACCGCAAATCGACCCTCAGAATGCGCCGCAATGTTGTCGGAGACAGGCCAAATTCCTGAGCACGGCGACGATACGAGGTGGTCGGATGGTCTTGAACATCGGCTTGTACAGCATCAATGACTTCATTACTTCGACGTGGACGTGGCTTAACTTTGGGCGTGGATGTTGGCAAAGACCCACTTTCGTTGAATTTGGTAACTTGCGAATTGTCTTCGCTGTAGGCACTTTTTTGCCGCGATACTTTGCTCGATACGCGCGTTGAGCAAGCGTAACTGAGGAATTATTTTGAAAATAAAATTTCACAATTTCGGCTCTTTGTTTTGATGTGTAACGCTCCATGCTAATAATTGTACTGCTTTGACGTTTCCAAAATGGTCGACAACTTGTCAATCGCACGTCGGGCAAGGAAATTATTCAATAAAACCATCAGTTACCACAAGATGGCGCACCCGTAATATTGTTTGGTTTTCCTACCTTAGTCCCTATTTTGTTTAATTACTTTCCCGCCTTAACTGTCTAGCATGCAAATTTACACTAAATTAGTACCCCATATTTTTGCCGCATATTCGCATCACATTCACTCATGTTATCTCCTCATTGAAATCATCGAAACTCATCATTATTTTAAACTTAATTCTAAATCATCTTAATGTTCATCATCCCATTGGATTGCCCTTAGGCTGGTACCACCTACATAACGTCTAGCGAAAATGAGGAGTCGCTGCATCAAGTAATACGGTACGGCACCGCTAACGTACACTTAACTCCAATTTCCCACAATACTTGCAGGTACTTCGTTTGAGCGGCGACGGGATCCATCCCTGTGGTATCCTTTCATAGGCCCCAATTATTCGCAAATACACTTAATACTAACCTAAACTTATCGACATTATCTTCATTCATGCTCACAATCACTCGTACATCTAAATTCTCTTACTCTCGGGCTAAATGCTAAGCAAAAATATGTTGTTTCATCCTTTTGACATTTCAGTCTCTGTTATTCATATGCCTTGCTCTAGTTCGTTAATGCTAAATCTAAGACTCTGCCCATTAGGCATTCTTACGGAGGCATACCTTCTCTCTCCCACCGTTACACGAGCTTCTTTTAATCTAAAAAATCTTCTATAACAACAGACTAGGAGGATGCCGATTATTATTATAATAGTAGACACAGCTAGGTTACCATAGATCGTATGAATGGCTAAAGTAACCATTCGTATCTACTAACTCGGATTGTAATTCGGTCAATTTTTTACTACTGCCTTTTAAGTTCCAGGCAAATTCGTCCGTGGATTTATAGGTTGTTGTGAGGGAAAGTGGTGACAAAATTTTAACGAGGCTAGGATTTATTACGGATGTTAAGTTGAAATTTATGGAATTGAAGTGGATATTCAAGACTGAGGATGATGTTAGTTCCACTTACGATTTTAAACTTGTTTCGCCGGCATATAGGATGCAGTTTTAAGGTTGAGGGAGAACTAACGCTTAACTGAATGATCGTTTTACTACACGTTAAGGTATATTTCTCATTAGGTATAGGAGGGATAACTATCCATGTATCCAACGAAGGGGTATAACAGCCGTTATAGTTAGAAAACCGAATTTAGGTCACGGGTGTGCGGTCACACCCGTGACCCAAATTCGGTTATCCATGTATCGTTGGTTTGGAGGGGAAGAAATACGGATGACTTGATTTTTACAAACCGAGTATCACACGTATGTTCGGTTATTGGGCCTCCTTTAAAAATTGATAATTCGCAGGTTCTTGCATAATCTGTGTGAAATACTAAACGGTTTTGTGGGCACAGCAGAAAGTGTGTTTTGATTTTCTTACAAGTGCCATATATTTTAGTATCAATATCGAAGTTGATTGATAATTTAGGATCAGTAACAAACAAATGCATTGAGGGGCTTATACAATAGAAAATATAATTTTCCACGGAGTAGGGATAGGCACGGGGTTATATAATTTAAAAAGTTTACGATCGGTAAACGGAATATGAACAGTTACAAGGGTATCCTGTTTTTTTTGATAAGCTGTTAATCTCCATGCGCGTTTTAAGAGTTCAAACCCATCGTTATCAAACGTGAATGGAAAATAATTATCATTTGGAAGTTTAACAATTTTAAGGGTGTTCATATGTTTCTTGGGAGAAAATAGGGCAGGATGGATAATTCCATGTCCCATCAGTAGGATCGAGTCTACAATTCATTCTACTTCTATTTTAAAGTCGGTGGTCAACAATACTAGAGAAGACATTATTTCTACTACTCGCGCTTCGTGCATAACATTCTTTTCAAATTCTACTATTTGAAGCGACAAGTTATTTAAGGACTGTTTGAGTACGTTTTGATTATATTGAAAATTGCCGAAAGAGGTGTTGACAGATTGTATTGTAGATTTAAAATTTGTTTGTACAGAGCATGACTGAGAATGTCAGTATTTTCATTTAGATTTTGAAAAATAGAATCATAGTGTAGTCTGTCCTCATCTGACAGGGTTCCAAAGAGTGTTTTAAAAATATAAAAATATATACCACGTTAATGTAACCACGTTTTTGACGCGGGGTTGTAATGAAGGGAAAGCTATTAGCCATTACTTGTTTTGCACGATGTACTATTCCTCGTATGATTGGTAGCTCCCTTATACTGGCTTCTGCTATATATTTTCGTAAATCTTCTGTGCCTCTTTAAAAACGTGTTGTATACTATTAATTTTCTCGCTTAAGTTCTGCAATGTTCAGATGGACCGCAACCCGCCATTCTCCCACGATCAACTGAATTTCTCCCCTTTCCTCAAAAGCGATCCAATTGGTGGTGTTAATTAGCGTCACTTCATAATTGACTCCATGGGCACGGTATCGCAGCAAAATTACCAAATAAACTACCAGACTAACGAGTGGTGCCATTGTACTTTTTCTAAAACTAAATTAAATGAGTACACTATTTTACATAAATTATTATTAAACTAGATTCCGTTAAAGAAAAAACTTATTATTTAAACAATTATTATTTTATTACCCTTATCTGCAAATTTCACCGTCGGACGTCTTTGTATTTCCATCGAAGGGTTGGTAGTACGGAGCTATTCGTGACACGTGAACTACGTCCGTTTTAGCGTTCACCCTTCGACCCAATTGAATTAGATAATCGACCTCGCCCTTCCTTTCTAGGATTTTGAAGGGGCCGAACCACTTGAGTAAAAGTTTTTCACTGCGACCAACTTTCCGTACCGGTGTAAAAACTTTGACCATGTCACCAATTTTATATTCCCTATCGGTCCGTTTACTATCATACCTAACCTTATCTTTCCGTTGTTTCAAGTTAATATTTTCGACGACTATTGCTCTCGCGTTAACGACTCTACTTTGGAACTCTTCCACTGTCTCATCTGTTGTTTCTTGTGATAATTGTGCCTCTGTCGGTGGGGTGGGTTCTCTTCCATATAATAAATATAATAAAAAGAACGGGGAATATTGCGTTGTTTCTTGTACTGCCGTGTTGTACGCAAATGCAAGGTGCGGGATGTAACCACACCAGTCGGTTTGCTCAAAATGTCCACGATGGTTTTATTTAATTTCACCGTTAGGCCGTTGCAACTAGGGTGGTAATTCGTGGTGAGGTTACTTTTTATACCCATAATATTCTGGAGACTTGTAATCATTTCAGATTTAAAAACTTGACATCTGTCGGATAAAATTCTCATCGGGCATCCATGTCGATTAATTATTTTTTCCTGCATTACCGTCTCTTATTGCAGCGATCTCTGCGTATCTCGTTGCGTAATCGGTTGCGACGACGATCATAGTTTTTCCCGATGTACTTCTCCTGAAGGGTCCTAGTAGATTAATACCGATTAAATCGAATGGTTTTCCTACTTTGATTGGTTGTAATAAGCCAAGAGGTTTCCGATTTTCTGTCTTGCTTGACAGTCTGGACAGCCGTGCACAAATTTTATAACATCGTTTCTTATGCCGTCCCAGAAATACCGCTGCGTTACTCTGTTAAGTGTTTTTGTGACGCCGAAATGTCCGGCCATGGGCTCAGAGTGGTTGCTAAATAAAATATCAAATTTTATGCGGGCTGGGATACAGAGCAGATGTTCACTTCCGGATGTTGATGGATTCTTTTTAAATAACACGCCATTATCTATTATATAATTACGGGCCTTTCTTCTAATTGCTGGTGTACCGAGATTATTTGTGGAATCGGATACTATCTGGATTGGTTCTTGAATTTTGTCGTCTTGCTTTTGTTCCTGTCTGATATCGTATGTTGGGACTTCGTTTAGCATTTCCTCATCAGCTGCTGTGGCTGCCTTGACGGGGTGTCTAGACAGTCTGCGTCCTTATGTGATGCACCGCTTTTATGCACAATTGTGTAATTGTACTTTGACAATTTAATTGCCCATCGCGCTAGTTTTCCCGTGGGGTCCCGGCAATTTTTTAACCAGCACAACGCGTGATGACCTGTTACTATCGTAATCTGTCGTCCGTGCACTAAGTATCTTAAATTAGCGAGGCTCCAAACGACAGCTAATGCTTCCAGTTCAGAAATCGTATAATTTTTTTCAGCCTTGGTTAAAGTTCGACTAATAAAGGCCACTGGATGTTTACCGTCAATTTTTTCTTGGAGTAGGATTGCACCGATGCCGTATCCACATGCGTCCGTTCTTAATTCGCAATTTTTCCTTGGGGTGAAATGCATTAAAACGGGAGCCGATGATAACGCAATTTTTAAATTATCGAATGATGTTTGTTTAACACACCCCAAATAAAACCTTCTTTTTTTGTTGCGTTATGGAGGGGTTGCGCAATCGTGGAATAATTTTGGACGAACTTCCTGTAAAAATGACATGTCCCTAAGAAACTCTGTATGTCCTTAGTGCTTCTTGGAATTGGGAACTTTTCGATTGCAGCGATTTTTGTAGGGTCGGTTTTAACTCCTTCGTCGCTAATCACAAATCCAAGTACTTTAACTTCCTTCTCCAGTAGTGCACATTTGGACGGTTTTAATCTTAAATTTGCCGCGAGGAGTCTGTCAAAAATAAGATGTAATTTATCTATATGTTCCTCGAATGTTTTGCTGAAAACGATGATGTTGTCTAAATAAACTAGCACATCTTTCCATTTAAGTCCTTAGAAGACAATATCGGCTAGTGCTTTGAACGTTTCAGGCGCGTTGCATAATCCAAACTGTAGTACATTGAACTCGTATAAGCCATCGTGAGTACAGAATGCTGTTAGTTCTTTGTGTTCTTCCTTTACCCCTACTTGCCAGTAACCGCTCAGCAGGTCCAGCGTAGAAAAATACTTGCTATTTCCAAATGAATTTAAAACGTCTTCTATTAAAGGCAAGGGGTAGTTATTCTTTTTTGTCACGGAATTTGATTTTCGATAGTCTACGCAGAATCTCCAAGAATCAACCTTTTTCTTCACCAATACAATGGGCAAAGACCACGGTGATTTGCTAGGTCTGATAATGTTGTTTTGCAGCATTTCTTCGATTTGTTGTTCGACCACCTGCTTCTCTATGAAGGACGTTCGGTACTGCTTGCATTTTATAGGCCTCGCGTCAGGGTCAAGTTCAATTTCGTGTACTTGTGCATTTGTAAAATCCAGGTCGTCATTGTCGTTGGCGAAAACATCGGCATACTGTGCGATTAAATTATTAAACACGTCCCTTTGATTATTTGACAGGCGACCGACAGGAGCCAATTGATTTTCTAACGCTTTTCCATTGGGATTATTTGTTAAAGTAAATATGTTGTCGCTGTGGAGGCGCCTAACCCCCGTTATTTCAGTTTGATAATTCATATTTTATGTTAGAATTAATAATTAAAGCGAAAATTATATTAATTGAGGTCAAGGGCAATAAGTAACATAATCTAGTGTGAATCTGTATACGCCATGAGTGTCAACGAGTGTAATATATGTAAGTCAAAACCGCGGCCTTGCGAAAAATGCTTTGTTCAGTTCATTAACTCGTTTAACAGATGTCTAAAGATACGCAAAAATAAACACTCGCTACCAAGCACAAATTTTTGATAAAAATTTCGCTGAATTTCGCCCGCCCACCAGAAGTATGGAAATTTTCAATACTGAACTAGGTAACATATTCATCGGTAGTAGAAAAACCGAGCGTTCACCCGTTCAATCCGCGATTGAAGATCACACGACCCCTGCGGGAACGGATAATACGGAATCGGAATGTTTGAAAAAGAGCGACCCCCGACGCGTCCAAACTTAGGAACCCCTTGTATTCGCTCAGGCTAAGATTGAAAATTGGTCTCTGTCGGAAACGCGCATGACGGAAGCAACTAATTCAGAAGACGATCTGGGTACAACAATATTCCCTCCCCAAGTCGCAGTAGAGACTACTCCAATGCCTCCCGATTCAGCAAAAAGTGTCATTCAACGCACGGCACTACGATCTCAAAAAATTGCTAACTCAACAATGTTTGCTGCAAATAATACATCTCTCGCACCCGCTCAGCCGAAATTCACATCACCCCCGATATTTAACCCTACGTGTCAAAACGCAATATCGTTTCTCCGTCATTTCGAACAAGCCTCATTTTTAAACGTTTAGGACGACAAATATCGACTTCACTTCTTCGGCTCATTTTTCTCCAATGAAGCATGTGTCTGGTATGCGAAGTACAGGACACAACCTTCAAATTACGGCAGTACATGGCAGGAATTCGGCGGAGACGACCCCACGGACGATATTAAATTGAAATTAGCTTGCAGTAAACAGAGCCTTAACGAAGACACAAAATCGTATTATTTCGACATAAGCAGATTGTGTGAAGAGTTAGGTCAAGTCAGCGATGAAAGAATTATTGAATATTTTTTTGCCTGGACTCCACCCCATATATTTGGAGAAATATGTAGAACTACGTTTACCCGGCATAACGAAAGCGAAATTATAACAAATAGTATTTAAAATGAGTGACATACAGAAAGCAGCGCTAAGTGCTAGATTGTCAGACGGTTCCAACCCCTTTACACACAATGCGAATCCCTTTTTACAACAACCTGGCCCTCTTGCTCACCATCTCACCAACAACCCTTTTTCTAACCCTTTACCATACTTCTTTCCCAATCCGCCTGCGTTCCCCGTTAACTATGCACAATATTAGCCACAAAATACTGTATATCACCCTATCAGTCACCCTCCGATAACTCATGGAATGGTAAATCCCGCTGGAAACTACCGCGAGAATACGTACCAACAAGTACCGCGACAAAATGGAAACAGCAGTCGACAACAAACATCAAGGACCGATGTCAGAAACCCGGACACACCGCACGATCCTGTATGGCACCGTATCAACCAACCATGCCAACCGCGGAAACTACCCAAACGAGCAAGGGCGTCACTAAAAATTCCCAGTGCCGCCTTTTACAATGCAAATTCAAATAGGACGAAATCGAACAACAATATTCGTTAATGATACCCCAACTGAAATTGTAATCGACACCGGCTCATTTGCGGGAAAATTTAAGCGAACAAATTCAAACAAACACTTATTACGTACAGCGGATAACAATATAGCACACGCAATAGGTGAAAGAAACATCATTCACGATTACGGTAAATAATTTTACCTACTCCCACTTTGTAATTGATGAATTACCGAACTGTTTTCACCAATCGTAAGCGACCCATTACGAATATATAGAACATATATAAATGTTAAATGTTGTACATAAATGTGTAACATGTACTATTACCGCTTATGCACCTCGGTATATTATATACTTATTAGCCAATTACAATTAACGTCCGCCGAGTCCTCTGCATTCGTCTGTTCATCTTTAAACATCAAAAGTGACAGTGACATTTAAACGTCAGATTGCAACTTATTTGTTAAAAGAATAACCGACACAATAAACTCCACGCTATGCATTATTGGTACTTCCATCGCAATGATATCTTAGTAGATATACATTTCAGAGTGAGTACAACGATCCGTATACCTAAATTTGTTCAATCAATGTATTGGACAATGTATTATTCGACGGAAAATTGTTCGAACGGTAATTCGTTTGTTTAGTTGGTAGTCGCCCTACATTGCCATAACCGGCCATTTAATACAAATTTAAACGTCACCCTGACAAGATTCAGTTTCAATATGTCTTTAGTTTAAGCGAATAAATGTAAGGTCGAAGGTAAAGTATAGTACATAACGCGAGTTGTAACGCAATTACGCGCTCGTGAAATTACGGTACTCGCCGCTACGCGGCTCGTACGCAATATATTTCACTTGCGCGTAATTTGCTACTTACAACTCTAGTTATGTAATATACTATAAAAGCACAATGTACAGCCCTAGTTTTGAAAAACGTTCCCAAACCACTCATTTTAGGCAATCAGTTTTTGTAAAAACATGGCGCCGTGATTAATTACGTTGACAACTCGCTAGTATTCGCAAAAAATTGAAAATCGACTAACAACCAAAACGAACATACGGAAAATGTGGATGCCGAATTGGTGGAACTTATGAACATTGACACCGACCTACAGCCTATCAAAAATAACAAAGCCACCTTGACGGAAACTATAACAATTCCAGCAGGACAGTCCATTGATACTTTCGCGAGAATTTCCATTGACCCGGGGAAAATGATACTGCGTCTCAATTACCGGTTTTTAAACAATAAAAGCCTCGAGTTTATTGAGAGCGCAGATCCAACTGACAACGTTGTTGAAGTGAAAATACAATCCCATTCATTCGTCGATACGAGACTGGAAGGATCCACTATAGGATTCTTACAAGAAGGTAACCACTATATAAAATTTAGGGTACTTACCTAAACTAAACGAGCCGGTGCATCAATTAACTGTTTAACTTTAAACTATGAACTATATTTCTAACTTCCCCTGATCGTGGCGGAACACCGACTGACTTCCCAGCGGTTTTCCCGGACCCACTCGATCTTTACTCATAAGCACAAAACTTATTGACCAGCAAATATCGAGGAAGTCCTTGAAACTCGCTAAGTACGCGGCTAGAGTACTCGCGAACCGGACATCCTGCGTCAAATAACACCGGTTCGCGACAATATCTTCAACTAATTCAATTGATTCTTCACACCAGCCATACTCAAAGTGTGCTCCGTGGAGCCCTGGGGTTTCTCAAGGCCTCTGCGATAAATAATATAACCTCTAAAGCACCAATTCTTTTATCAATTTACAGTAAAATCAACACAATGGGATGAGAAGGACCGTTTTTGTTTGATTTTCATTAAATAATGTACGTAAAACCTGGTTTTGTTTACTTTGGGGCTCCGTAATATTTTAGTTATTTAAGGAACAAGGAACGTAAGGATGTATTAACATTTGAGATAGGCGAATACTAGCCGAGGCTCGTCAAGGCTCGTCACCTTCCGAAAATGCTAATTGTCATTACGTTCCGTGTTGCTTATTAATTTTAGAATTTTTTTAAAGTCACCTATGCATCCAATGGTAACCCAGCAACCGAGAAAACAATGTCGGATTTTGTTTGTTTGTGTCAATCCAGACAAAATCGAAAAAGAGAGTCGTGTCGTGTTACGACGCTTTCAGGCAGTGGTCATGTGAAAAGGATGCCGATGCTATAGACGAAAATGTGTTGCTCGCCTATATGTTGGAATGTTATGTTTCTGTTATTTTATTATTCTTTTAAGTCCGTAAGTGAAAAATTAAGTTCCGCCGTCAAAGACAACAAACACCATGAATGTTATCAGTCACTTACGGTACCTGTAACCATGGATGCAATGCTTAGTTACGTTGTTGAAAGCGGAAAATAGTATATTAGATAACTAGAGTTGTAAGTACCAAATTACGCACAAGTGAAAGAAATTGCATACGAGCGCGTAATTCCGTTACAACTTGCCTTATGTAATATACTTTTTCCGCTACCGACAACGTAAATACGCATTGCATCCATGGTTACAGGTACCGTAAGTGGCTGATAACATTCGTGGTGTTTGTTGTCCTTGACGACGGAACTTAATTTTTTACTTACGGACCTAGGAAAATAATAAACAGAAACGTAAAGCGAGCAACACATTTTCGTCTATACCTATAGCATCGGCATTCTTTTTACATAACCACTGCTTAAAAGAGTCATAACAGGACACATACCTTTTTCGATTTTGTCGATAACAGGTTCTAACACGCAATATACGCAGCTTCGTTTGTATCCATGCCCGCAAAAAGTTTTACTAAATTGACACAAACAAACAAAATTCGACGTTGTTTTCTTGGTTGCTGGGTTGTCATAGGACGCATAGGTGACTATAAAAATTTTAATCCCAAATGTAACAAACCGTATTTTAGATTATTTTCTGATATTTTTTAAGTATTATATTTCCGGTAGCGGAAAAAAAATAATAAGCAACATAGAACGTAATGACAATTAACATTTGAGGTAAGCAAATACGAGCCGAGGCTCGTCGTCTGCCGAAAAATTCGTCCTTACGTTCCTTGTTGCTTAAATAACTATTACCTTCAACCTTACATTTATTGAGTTAAACTAAAGACATATTGAAACTGAATCTTGTCAGGGTGACGTTTAAATTTGTATTAAATTAGCCGGCAATGGTAATAAAATTAACAAGCGAATTTCCGTTCCAAACATTTTCCGTCAAATAATATATTGTCCAACATATTGATGGAACAACTTTAAGGACACCCGTCATTCTACTCGTTCTGAAGTGTTAATCTGCTGAGATTCCATTGTGAAGCAAGTACCAATAAGGCATGGCGATGAGTTTATTTGTTTTAACCAATATGTTGTAATTTGACGTTTAAATGTCACTAATATAGCGATGTACGTACATGTGTGTGCTTGTGTGCGTGTGTGCGTGTGTGCGTGTGTGCGTGTGTGCGTGTGTGCATTTGTGCATATGTGCGTGTGAGTGCGTGTGTGTGTGCGTGCGTGCGTGGGGTCTGTGGGTCTGTGTGACTGTGCGCGCTGTATTTTAAAAAACTAATACAGCAATTAACATGAAAATTTGATCATGCGTCTTATTTGATAATCCGAAGAACTAAAGTGCTTTTAGAAAAATTTTGTACACCGGAAGTGGGTGTTTACCTTAGCTGTTTTTTGTTTTTTGCCAATAATTTCTTAAATATAAAAAATATCAACATTTAGACAAATATCGAAGACAACAACTAAATGAGCTTATTTTATTTGAAAACATTTTTCATAAAATTATTGCTATTCAAGGAAGAAAATTATTTTTTTTTCATTTTTGGTTTATAATTATGAAACGATAATAGTTACAGCAAATTTATATTAATACGAATTGTAGAGAATGCCAAAATGAACAACTTATAAAGAATAAGTTTTTTTTAGAGATCTTTAGTTTTTGAGTAAACTGAGTTTTTGAATTTGAAGTATAATTTTGGCTTTTATAATTTTGACGTTTTAACGTCAGTTTCATGCAAGTCTACAAAACGCTCGATGTATATTTAAAATATGATTTAAATAGAAAACAAACCATAAAAGTGTAAATATAAATGATACCATTGGAGAAAGTAACATGATGGCCACATCATCATGTTTTAATTGTAAAAGCGAGCTCAAATTAATTTAAAAAAAATCATGAAATAAGTAATGAATCGTCAAATACGTCAGAAAACAATTAATAATATATGGGCAATTCCATGTCAAGTGAGCAGTCTATTTCACGCCACCCTCTCCGATTTAGCTCAAATTTTGTATACTTGTTTGGGTACCCAAAATATGACTTCATGCCAAATTTCAGACCTCTAAGTTACATAGTTCGCCTTGTAGAGCCAATTGAATTTTACGGCAATTGTTTAAGTTCAACTTTAATTTTTTTGAATTTCATTTATCTTAATTGCATTTCAGCCTAGGAAAAATTTAAAATAGTCATAATAGATGAGAAATTTACCAAGGAATCGAATGCGAGGGTCAGATTTTTTTCTTCAAAACTTCTCAGAAGTTACCACCGATTAAGACTCCAAATTTTGGCAAAGACAGCCAAAAGTATGTGCTTTCAGATGCTTGAAAAAAAATGTCCACACTAGTGGTAGTTTTAGCTCTAGAGCCTCTTAAATGCACAAAACCATTTTTCAAGCAAAATTTTCGCACAAATTGATTAATACATAAATTTAATAAAACGAAATATATTCTGAATATGTGAATTTTCAACCTGTTCGTATATCTGCAAAGCAAAATTTAGTGTTACTAAGATTATAAACAAATAACTTATTGAAACAACTGCTTCCAGGCTAGTGCCACACCGGGGTTTTGAATGATACAAAAGAAATTTGCATGTTACTACTAGTATTACTAGCTAAATAACATTGGTTTAAGATAGTTCATTTCTACTCACAAGACTAACTTGAAAATTAAACTAAATTAAATTTGAAAACTTTAAGCTATAAAACTGAAGCCTAAAATATGTAAAAATGAAGTAAATAGCCATCTGCAGACGCGTTTCGAGATTGATCTCTCATCAGTGCAGCTTCGCATTTGAATTGAATTTTAAAGAATAAAATACACTTACGTGAACGTGAACGTGAAGAAGTCGTAAACAACTGAGGAGACGTTTCCACAAAATTGCTACCCCAGGAGTTACCAGCACCAAAAGTTGAAGCCAAATAACGACCTACACTGGACCGGATGAGTACGACGCAACAGCAAAGATCTATGGTTTAGAAACCATAAACGAGACGGACGTGAAATTACTTTTAAGTCTTCAGCTCGGAGGCAGGGTTATGCACCCAATTTCTTCTGAGCCCAAAGAACTTCACAAGAAAGATAACTTGATTTATTGAAGACTTCTGGGGTCAGGAGATATTCTCTCACTTTCTTTCCGATGTTCAAAATTGACCGTTATTTTTTTTAAAATCCAAATTTTTCGATGATATATAGCCACGTAACAAGAAATATTACTTTTGAGAATCAAATGTATAGTAAAGGCGCACAAAGCGGTAAAAATATGAACTAAGTTTTGAAGTAATGTAATTTTCAAACCTAATGTTTAAGATTGATCGACTGTCTGAAATCAGAGTTTGTGATCAGCAACCTTAAAAACACGACAAAAAATCACTCACAATTGTAAACATTATTTGCAATCATTGAAAGACGACAATAATAACAATTTCAATAATAAAGGTAATAATTTTGCGAGAAATTTAAATAATTATAATATACATCTTATATTATTATAATAATAATATATATATATATGTTTATCAATATGTGCGAAAATTTTGATTGAAAAATGGTTTTGTACGTTCAAGACGCTCTAGAGCGAAAACTACAACTTGTGTGGAAACATTTTATTTAAGCATCTTATAGCACATACTTTTGGCTGTCTTTGCCCAAAATTTGGAGTCTTAATCGGTGATTTCGTAATTTTGCTATCAAAAATCTGACCCCTGCATTCGATTCCTTGAGAAATTTTCCATCGAATATGACTGTTTTAAAATTTTCCCAGGTTAAAGTGCAATTAAGATTACTGAAATTAAAAAAAACAATAAAGTTGAACTTAAAAAATTTCCGTAAAATTCAATTTTCTGTACAAGGCGAACCATGTAACCTAAAGGTCTGAAATTTGGCATGAAGTCATATTTTGGGTACCCAAACAAGTGTACAAAATTTGAGCTAAATTGGAGAGGGTGGCGTGAAATGGACCGCTCACTTGACGTGGAACTGCCCATATACAAATAAAATATTAATAAACAAAAATTGATTTTTTTCTAAAGATTTTGTCCTTGCATACTGAGTTTTTTGTTTGTTAAGTTCTCTAAGCCACAGTATATTTAATCCACCTATTCTTTTTAGGATTTATATTCACTGCAAAACATCATACATGTTTCGTGTCGATGGAATTTTCTGTTACGTTAAAATACAAACAATTTGATATTTCGGACAAACTATTAGTTTATACCATTGCACCCATTGCATCTGGGATGGAAACTGAAATGCAGTAAATTAAATATCAATCAGTCATATTTTTTCTCAAATCATTTTTTCAGGTGTGCCGCAAACTGCACAACCGAGAAAGGTGACAAAGCACGACCAGATGTTGGAATAGCGTTCACCATGGTATGTGTAAATAATTGCAGTGATTTTGAAAGCAAAAAATTTAAATGGAAAACAATCGACGATAAAACTTGTGAGTAAAAAATATCTTCTCTTATACATTATATTCTGTTTCATTTGTATATTTTACTTAGAAGGCTGTGGTTTCATTTTATAAAGTTTTACACATGAATACCAACAAATATGATCTTACGGTGAACACTTTTTTTAATGTCAGATTTCTAACAACTTATCAAAAACGCCGGAGTTTAATTATAAAATAAGTAAAATCCGTATTACATTCACTGAAAGTTGAGCTTGTATATTTTGTATATTTTTATTGTTAAGTTTAGATAGTTTTATATTAGGATTAGTTAGATTAATTATTTGTAAATTTCACTCGCGATTAGCGCTCATAAATCTTCATGGAACACCCCAGTAAACCCTGTACCAGAATGTTTCTAGGTAACACCCCAGTATCCGTTACGTGCCACAATTTTGCGTACGTGACAATTTGTGAATCCATGCTTATGACGCCGCACGGTGGTTCAAAAACCTTAAAAGGTGCTCAACATATGAAGATCTGAGTCTATTTGTACAATTTTTTTTTTGGGTTTTTCGGGTCGCTGATTACGAATCTGGAATTGAATTTTCTAAAAACAAAATGGAGGATCCAATATGGCCGACATGTTTAAGGAAAATGGTTTGTTTTGGAATTTTTTTATAATATAGGAGTTTTTTGGCTCCCTGATTGTGAATCTGGTATCGAATTTTCCAAAAACAAAATGGCGGATGTTTCGATGTTTGAGGTTTTGCCCAGCTTTTCGGGATTTGGTCCCACTGCACTAATTCGTACATTAAATTAATTAAATCATTGCTTCAATCATTCAAGTGTGCGGATGGCAACATTGCCCACTGTCATAAAGTAAAACCACACTTTTTTCTTAAATATAACCCATTTTTTCAAGTCTAGTGACTTTTTACATTGGCCAACAAAACTCACTCTAACAAAGTTTAGATACTAAATTAGATATACAGTGCGCGCCTAAAGTATGGAATAAACAGGTCGATTTTCTTTTATAAAATACACATTTTTTCATGAAAGTCGATTTTCAGTCGTCATTTGTTTTCGAGTAATGACGTCATCCATTTTGTTTTTAAATGGGGTTGACATTTAAAAAAAAATGGATGACGTTTGACGATCATTGACTATTTTTGTTCTTGATTTTGAGAGATCTTTTCGTTGTCAAACTGGAAGTATAAAATGTTGCCATCTTACATAAGAAATTTTTCGAGTAAATGACAATTGAAGGTGAGAAACCGACATTTAGAGTTTTGGCACAATGACCTTGTTCCAGCGCTTGTAGCAATTTTTCCAAAGAAAAATGATCTTTACCTTCCATGAATACACTGTGGTTTCAGCAAAACGGTGCATCCCCGCACTAGGCGCGTTTCTTTGTTTTTTTTTGTTTTTTTTTTGTTTTCTTTTTTAGAACATGTAGAAATTCTTCTTGAACTTTTTGGATATTTTCTAGGCTAATTCTGCGCACTTATCTCTCTCGCGGGCTGTTCAATCGGTCCTCGCTTGCCAATCCACCAATTCATAAAGCAATTGTCAAAAAAGCGCATAGTGCGAGGGTGCGCCGTCTTGCTGAAACCATATTGTATTATATAGAACGTCAAGATCACGTTAAGAAACGCTAGAACGAGGTCATTCTGCAAAAACTGTAAATATTAAGTTCTCACCTTCATTGTCATTTACTCGAAAAATGTCTTTTGTAAGATTGCAACATTTTTATACTTCCAGTTCGACAATGAAAAGATATCTCAGAATCAAGAACAAACATTGAGGGTTGTCATTTAAAAACAAAACGGCTGACGTCATTACTCAAAAACAAATGACGACTGAAAACCGACTTTCATGTAACGATGTGTATTTTTATAAAAGAAAATCGACCTGTTCGAGGATTAAAAAAAAAAATTATTTTGGTTTTACTGAATATTGGGTGTGTATAAATTAGCGGATAATCTACACGTGACGATATTCTTTCAAAAATGCTAAGCAGCTTATCTTAATTCTAAAATCTTGTACCATGCTTCCTGGATCTTCACGAGGTCCTCAAAGTTTAAACATCCAGTCGTTAAATATGCGTTATTATTCGTTATTAATTTACAGAAAACCCTGCAATTTCGACAGTATGACGAGTTTGAAAATTATTTTTCAGTGTCAAACTTGTATTTTTCACACTTCTTAATTACCAGATTTTTATAAAAAAATCGTTCGACAACGTGACACCCGCTTATGTCACGTTGACACAAATAATTCATTCAAACTTGCTTGTTCCAGGTTTGTGCCAATTCTGCTCTTCTCATTATTATCCATTCGTATTAGTGCCCGCGTTTCAGTGTATTTGTGTTTTTGTGTTATTTTCGTTTTGTTTTGTTCAATTATAATGGATTTTACTATTTACTCACAATCTGTTTGACATTGCATCTGTAAATAAACCCCACTTTATCTATCTATTACCTTCTACTCTGAACCATAAGATTATTGATAAACAGGTCAGCTCGTGAATGCTATGTTGCTAAATGTACATTTCTTCTAAATGGCTCCTGATGGCCTATGAGGCATGGTAGAACATTTTTTCATTGACATTTTCGATTCAGAATATTAGGAAGAATATCGCCACGTGTAGATTATCCGCCAATTTATACACACCCTATATATTCTATACTTCAGGCGCGCGCTGTATATTAATTACAAATTTAAATCAAATTTAAATATTAATTTATTAGGAAGCGAACAAACAACTAAAAAAGAATCTAAATATACTAACGATGTTGTTTTGTAAAAGGGTTGCTCGTTCAGTGAGAAGTAATTAGTTGTCGGTGTATATACAGGGTGTCTACGCTAAACCGTTCGTTAAAAGTTTACGGGGTTGCCGTTGTATTAAAAATTTGAAAAAAATCCTCGGTTGAATCAGTCCTCCCCTCCTCGCATGCAATATTTTCAACATTCGATCACTTCCGGTTCCACTCGAAGTAGCACCAACTTTCTTTTCTTAAATGGAATACCCCATAATTATTCAATTTTTGGATTGCTCGCTTAAATTGCAACATATTTTGTAAGAACGTATGCACATTTATGTCTTTTAGTTTTCAAGAAATAGCTATTTATGTAACAAGTCCACAATATAGCACATTCTTGGACGAGACGTTTTATGGCCGGGCGAGCGAAGCGAAAGAGGCTAATAACGGAGGCGAGTCCATGAACTGCAATTGTGGACGAGTTACATACACCGTTTATGTTCGACTGCTTTTAGCATTTTTGGAATACTTTTTAAATACAAGCTGAAGCAATTTATTTATATATATTTTAATCATAGTGTGCATTTGCTGCCACACTAATGTCAGTCATTGCAAATTTCATAGAGAATAGATGATTAGGTTAAACAATCTAACTTGCACAATAAACGTCCAAACTTTGCAAACTTCTTCAGGAGTAAGTGTAATGAATAATAGTAAGTACTATCGCTATAAACCACTATCATAGTTGATCTCTCTTTTGCATGAGTAATTTGGATTATATTTATTAGGTGTTCTAACCAACATTAAAATCTGTCATTTCTGACACTGACATAAGAGTCCAAATTACTTTATCAATTATGGGACTAGTACGAAATGGCGTACATTTCGGCCTAAAAACAAACCACCAAAGTTACTATTTACGTACAGTCGAACAAAAACATTTTTTTTTAATTTTGACCTCTAAAAGATAGCCTGAAATCTGCTTATAACTTCTCTCAGGAATAAGATAAAATTATGAATTACAGCTCTAATTGTACCTAGAGTACCCTCTATAAATAAAATAATTGGAAACTGTCAATTTTGATAATAAGTGATCATAAAATGTCAATATCTAAGTGCCCTCTTAAATATCTCGTAATTCAAATTCAATGACTCATTTTTTATCGCATAGCACGATTGGGAGGAAAATTTACTACAAAAAAGTATTATACAAACATACTCCTAAAGCAAGTATTTTTTTGAATTATTTCGAAGATTAATTTTCCGTCGCATTTCTGGAGGGTATTTTCGCAGGGCACAAGTGCATTTTAGTAGGCATGTGGTATGCTTTTGTTTTGTCGCTATTGTAATTCAAACTGTCAAATAATAAAACCATTTAGAATAAATTATTACAGAAATCAAAATCAACGAAATGAATCAATACACAAATCAACAAATTATAAAATGATTCATTATACATGGCAACTGTGACAGAATTGTTGCTCGAACATGTAGAACACACGTTCTTACAAAATATGTTGAAATTAAATCGAGGAATCCAAAAATATAATAATATGAGGTGTTCTATTTAAAATATGAAAGTTGGTGGAACCGGAAATGATAGAAAGTTGAAAATATTTCACACGAGGAGAACTGATTCACCATGTGAAGAGTATTTTTTTAAATTTTTAATACAACGGCAACCCCGTAAAGTTTTAACGAACGGTTTAGCGTAGACACCCTGTATACTACTTGTGTTTAATGATTTACAATACTATAAATACGGTCCACACATCTAACTTATCTATCTCTATTATTTCTATACGCTTGACCAATTCCTTAGACTAGCTTATATACAAAATGGCGGCCGCAAGTATACCATTATTTGGTGTCATATCTCTGTACTACCATCAAAAGTATGGTGTCGCTGTCTTCAGTTTCTGACAGCCTGAAAACCATGCCTGCATTTTGAGGTTTGCATATTGGCTTTGTTTTGTAAAAAAACCAACATAACTATTTAATCCATAAAGTACACGTGTATCAGTGGTGTAGACTTCCGGCCAATAGGTGGCGCTAATCGGAGCAGAATCTGTACCAGACTCATCGGGAATCTGTACGTGTTGGCGACCTCCGGCCAATAGGTGTTACTGGTCGGTGTGGGAGCGAAATCTGTACTGCAGATTTGTGTTGCGGTAATAGAAGACACTGGGCAGCAAAATAACTAACCCAATTTGGATGTGATGCAAATATGACGTTATTGTTCCCCCCTAAGCTACCGTTTTTATGCAATTCAACAGTGAACATTTTGCAAAATTTGCATATTTATTATACATATTACATGCAAGTTACCCATAGTGCACATAATGGACACTCTGTATATTAACAATTGTAATCATTATTCATATATTAATGTAGATGCTAAGGCTAGCATAGAACAGGAAATAGGACATGTAGGCGTATCTCTTATATTAATAGTTAGCTGAAAACACATTAGATCACTTCTTGTTACACCGCGTAGTAAGTAAGTCTGTAAACCGCAATTAAGAAAATAAACCTTTTTAATAAATATTATGTAATTTGGAGATCAAGCGGCAGTTTAAATCTGAGGAGGTACTGCAATAAATCTCCAAAGATTTAAAAATAGCTTGATGTCCGTGTTGCATACGATTTTTTATTTCATTTCGTTTTTCAAGTCAAATTGATTATAAGCCTCAATATAACAATTGGTATGATTGTTATTAAAATATTTTGAAGTTGAAACGATGATGCAGATTCAACTAGTGCATCTGTGTTGCTTTGGCTTTAACACTAAATATTATCGATGTGATTAATCGTAACACGAGTTATTTTTACCGTGAGAATGTAATGAATACAATTTTGTAATATTGATGTCAACTCACAAATTGCATCGTTTTAATTAAGTTTGTGTTTTTTTGCAGCACAAAAACTCCTTAAGCTGCCACCACTGTTTGGTGTCAGCACTTTTTACAGTTTCACAGATTTCAATATTAGAAACTGCGTCCCAACCATTTGTTACGTCCATTTTGGGTTTGAAATTCTGATAGGCCATAACCGAAGACCACAGCTTATTTTTTTTAAACGTAACGTAGGCTGCTGTTGGGTCCGCTTCAAATTCTCAAAGTCCAATTTCCTCCACAATGGAATATTCCTATGGTAATGACGATAGGTTTAGTTTGGCAGATGTGCATTTCCACAATAATAAAAATTCAATCACTTTTAATGTTTAGGAGAAAAGCAGCAATTGATAATATGTTGGTTCAATAGTAGCTCTAAAGTTCTTATATCTCCGTCGTCATTTACAGCGGATATAAAGTCATACTTAATACTACTAATTTTTGTAGATAAATACAAGTTTGAAGTACGAAATGAAACAAAAATATAAATCCGGCATGAACAAAGTTAATTGGCGCAGTTGTTATGATACATATTTAGAGCCTCAGACTTGATTTCAACAGACTTCGCGATTTAAATTTTAAGATTCAGATCGATAAATCGGAATTTTTGCATAAGGAATTAGCGTACCTGGGACACGTAGTTACCCCAGATGGCGTAAAACCAAATCCTGATAAGATCAATACAATTGAAAATTTCCCAATACCAAAAACAACAAAACGAATTAAGGGATTTTTGGGTCTTTTGGATCTTTGGGCTATATAAAGAAAAAATCCAGAATATCAAAATTGTTTTAATGTATGTAAAAATATTTTAATTAATGAACCGCTACTTCAATGCCTTAATTTCACATAACCGACGCAAGTAACGTCGCGATAGGTGCAGTTTTGTTACAGAGCAAAATCGGGTCCTATCTCCCAATCGCTTATGCAAGCCGAACATTAAATGATTCGGAATTTAATTATAGGATAATTGAAAAGGAACTTCTCGCGGTAGTCTGGGCAGTTAGTAGGTATGTGGGCACTTGGGTCACTCCTCCACCTTTTCGGCTTCGGACGGACGAGTGTACCAAGATGCCCGCCAAGAAGGAGGGAGGGAGGGGAGCATCCCCTATCTACCTGGGCGCATCCCCATATCTACCCTAGGGCGTATCCCTTATCTGCCGGGGGTATCCCTATCTATTCAGGCACCCCTTATCACCCAGACACATCCGGTGTACGCGCACCTTTCACACAAATCTCCATTAGAGCCTATAAGTGCGAGTAGTACACTTCCTGTTTTGAAAGAGTGAGATGCAGATGGTCTGTAACAGTGGTACCAACTGAATTCTTATCATAAACACACATATATGCAGATGCATCTCACACACATACACATATTTAATGAGTGTGAGCGAGTGAATAATAAGATGGAGATACTATGAAACACTGTGACCAACCTAATTTTATCACAAACACAAGAGACCCGACAGACCATTGAAAGAGTGAGAGGGAAGCCACAGAATCTACATACGGCGATTAAATGTATTATATATATATATATTTTTATTCCACATTCAATTATTAAAATTTTAATTATTAAATATAATTCTTTTTTATTACCGACCAAGATTTGAACCGCTGTCTATCACGAACTTCGATAAGAAATAATGTAATTGTCGATAAATATTTCAAGGGCAATAATAATTTCGGTATTAAATGAAAGGATGCACATTTGCGAAGATTTACAACAACCCTAACCTAAAAATGTCAAGCACACTCGTAAATTATCACCAAGAGGGGTCGTAACCCTTGGGCTTTTGACCCAAACCATAACTTAAGGCTTTACCCCAATTCGGTATGTAATTTATAAACTCACGGTTTTGAGGTTATGTTCCTTTTCAAGTTATATCCACACTCCAACGATACCAAGAGAAGACTGATTCTCCTTTATAGATATATTGTCCCAGGAAGTGTGCCGTCATTTCAACAAGACTCCACAAAACTCAACATGTCTAAACATGTCTCAACATGTCTCAGATATATACATTATACATACTCAAGCACTGAATTAGTACGCGAGCTTTTATTATTATTATGAGTCATCACTCTCTCCTTAAATAAAACCTCACCAATTAATATACGCTGGAACAAACCCTTTCGTGATATGCACAAGACAACCCCGTCCCATAATATATATAACACAATACTAACCTCAAATTACGGTCGGGTAAAATATTCTACCCCGTCCCTATATTGCATTCCTAACCTCAAATTATAATAGGGTATGGCTTATTAATACCCCCTACCAAATGAGAAATTTATAAACTCATCAACAGCAGGAAGAGATGAAGAAGCGGTAATGACCAGAAACTGAAGATTGGTGCTGCGGATGACAGGTGTCGATCCGAATTCCGAAGCGAGGCATAAAGGAGCTCCACACACACACATCTACTCACTACAAGATTCTGACAAAGACTGATTATTCAGGGTAAGTCATGTACTTATATAAAATAATAAAATAATTATGTCGGCGCATGCGCTAAAATATGATTGTTTCTTATCACTGGAAAGCTGATTTTTCAAGGAATGCAAAATTGAAATGAGAAAAATTCCAATATGAAATATAAGGCCTTGATATAATTGAAAATTGGTTTGCAGTTAGCGCGGGTGATAAGAACTGGGGCTCGAAATTATAACCGCATAGAGATTCGGTTCTGACGTCTCACCGGCAAGTACGAGCCTGTCTTAGCAGGACTTCGAGAAGTATTGACAAATTCGGCAGTCGCCCCGTACAAGAATGAGATAGGTAAGGACATATTTTTAATAAGAATCAATTTGAATCTCGAGATTCAAAAGCTGCTGACTCAAAGAAAGAACTTTAAGAATGTCATGGTTGTGGCTCACAGTGGACAGGCTTATGACCACCAGTTCCTCTTTAATTATATTTTAACGAAAACTGATTTAAAGCCCGAACTTATTATGCGTGGAACTAAAATAATTCAAATGGTGTTGGAAAACGTAAAATTTATAGACTCTTTAAATTTCTTCCCGATGGCTCTTAGTGACCTACCAAAATCTTTTTTTAAGAAAATATATTTTCCTCATCTGTTTAACAGAGTAGAGAATGAAAATTATATTGGTTCTCTTCCTTCTATGGAGTATTATAGTCTTGATTCAATGAAAACGAAGGCTCGAGATAAATTTCTGGCATGGAATGAAGTTAATACAGATATGGAACTCGATTTCCGTAAGGAGTTGACTGAATATTGTGTTAGCGATGTAGAAATTTAAACGGCGGCGTGCCTGAAATTTAGAGAACTGTTGCTGGAGGTTGGAAATGTTTTCCATTCACCGAAGCCTGTACAATTGCTTCAGCTTGTAATAAAGTATATCGCCGTAATTTCCGAAAGGAGGCTATAGATGGCGCGACAACCAGTCTAAGATTGTTACTCAGTGGTTGGTGTGGGAGGAGCATCAGCCAGGAATAAACATTGTGCATTTTACAAAACAATAGGAGGCGATTGTAAACGGTGTGAAGGTGGATGGATTCTGTGAGCGACGAGTGTTTGAATTCCATGGGTGTTATGATCATGGGTGCACTCGTTGTTAGAAACATAAGCGCGACGAGCCGTTATACGACAACCCCATGAAACTATTAATTTACGTTATGAGTCGACCTTAGCAGAATCCGAAAGAGTTCGAGGTTTTGGATACGATGTGGTAGAAATGTGGGAATGTGAATTCCACCAATTGTTCAGAAATTGCGTTTTACGGTGGCCGAACTGGTAACTGCAAGGAATACTATGAGGGCAGTGCCGGTGATAAAATTAAATACGTGGACATTTGTTCTCTCTACCCCTGGGGATGTTAGTACGGTAATTTCCCCTTCATCGCCCTGAATTACTCACTGGTAACGAGGAGTGCTCGAAACTAGATTTAAATACCTCTAGTGGACTAATTAAATTTTACCATCCATAAACTTGTACCATCCCGTATTGCCGCCCAAAATGAACAATAAATGAATGTTTGTTCTTTGCCATATGTGTGGTAAAGAAATGAGCCAGATTATAGAATGTAACCATACGAATGAACAACGAGCATTGTATGCAACATAGATTATTGAAGAAGTCCAGAAAGCTCTAGAAAAATGGTGCAAAATGTTGGATATCCAGAATATATGGAATTATCAATATATGGTGTATGACTTCAAAACAAAAACAGGTGGTTTATTTACTGAAATGATAAACACCTTCATAAAATATAAAACCCAGGCCTCTGGTTGGCCCGGAAAATGTAAAACCTAAGCAGAACGAGACGTCTTTATCGAGGACTTTTTCGAAAATAAAAGTGTCCGTCTCGAGTTTACCGAAACAGCAGACAATCCCGGGCTTAGACAGTTGGCGAAATTAATTTTAAATTCGTTTTGGGAAAAGTTGGGTCAACGTGAGAACCAACCAAAAACTAAAATTGTTAATAAACCCGAAGAACAATTCGATTTATAGGCTAATTCATCGATAGAGGTCTGTGGTATTTTACTCCTCAATGAAGATGTAGTAGTCGTAAACTACGAATTCATTGAAGAAGCCTATGACCCTTTGAGTACTGTGAACGTGACTCTAGCCGCATATACCACCGCACAAGCCCGACTTAGACTTTACTTCCACCTGGAGAACTTGGAGGAGAGGGTGTTGTGTATTACGATACCGACTCCGTCATATACATAGGGCGTGAAGGAGAGTACGATGTACCATTAGGCAGTTTTATCGGGGAAATGATCGACGAGTTCCAAAAATACGGCTCCGGTAGTTTTATTTTAAAATTTGCATCAGGAGGACAGAAGAACAATGGGTACGAGGTGTTCGGAGAAAAAGGAATAAGTGCGTCAGTAAAAGTTAAGGGAATTACTTTAAATTATACAACATCACAGCTGATAAACTTTAAGAAATTAGCGGATATGATTTTATCGAGAAGCGGCCCTGTGCCTGTGACCACTACAAACATTAAACGCACCATCGATCATCAGCTATATGACGCGTCCCGAGACAAAATTGTACAAACCCAATTCTACGAAAAAACGTTTCACAAATTATAATTCTGTCCCAAGTGATTGTTTGTAATTTTATATTTATATATTTTATATTTATTTCTGAATTAATTTATTATTTTTAATGTAATACCTGAATAATTTCTATCTGTCTTAATATTATTTATTACTAACAATCCTTGTATATAAGAGGTAGGTATAATGAAGTATTTCAAAACATTTTCGAAAATTAAATAATTCACTCCTAGTATATTAATACCCGTGTGTTATATTTCATTATCACTCTTGTCTCTTTTAATCTCACATGATATACCAACACCCACTCTCCCCAGACCTTGCATTCATTTGCAACCAGTTGACTGCTCACAACGCGCCGATTATCGGACCAAAAGAAGGTAAATAGTTATTTTATGAACACAAGTAATATCTAATTAATATTTAATTCGCGTATTAACTCTTTCCTTATACCAAGAACACTGCCCATTTTAAAATAAAAATTTCGGGGTTTTTATTTAACTCGTGGATGAGTGCATGGGTCCCGTAATAAAAATAATGAATGTAATTTTTCAGCAAAATCATTCGTAATTGTAATAATCTGATAAATGTAATTCACACAATAATCATAACAGCGCATGATAAATATCAATCGTAAAAGATAATGTAAGCAAGAAGTTGAGACAAGCGCGGTCTCGCGGTCGGAATAACATCGCTAAAATAAACAACAACACATCCACGCCGAAAAATACGCCTCGTACAAATAACTCTTTAACTTGTATCATCTAAAATCACACTTAGCACCGGGAAGAAAACATAAACATCCTCCTGACCGAGATTCAGAAAAATGCAATTCATAAAATTCAACGTCCAAAACAAGACCAGAAAAATACTAATAAGTAAATTCACGGGAAAGTTCATGAACTCAAAGATACACGAGGCAATTTGGCACGTGTATTTCTGAATGTGGCGGGAGCAAATTAGACGATAAAAGGGACGGGATCACAAAATTCGAGAGGATTTCCGTGATGGAAATAGAATGGTGAGAATCAGTGATTGATTCGACAACATGCAGGGTGAGCAATTTCTTTAATGTGTGAAGTGAACTTGTCTCAATGAATAACTGCATCTGACTAATTACTCTGTGAAACAATTCAGATTTGAATAATTACTCTATTACGAAATGCGAAACAAAGATCCAATGAATAACTGCATCCGAGTAATCACTCTGCAACGAAATGTGAAACTATTCACATTTGAGTTATTACTCTGCCACAAAATGTAAAATCGTCGGAGAAAGAATGACTAACCTGAGTTAGCAGACATTATGCCACGAATTACTTTCTTCACAACCTCCAGACGCTTTGAGCGCTAGGACCATGGATTGTGTAGGAAGGGGGTTTCGCCAAGACGCTTTGAGCGCTAGGAAAAGAGCCTCAAAAATCTAATGTCTAATAACTTTAACTTGTCATTATTAAACGTATTGATTTCTTTACAACCTCCAGATGCTTTGAGCGCTAGGACCATGGATTGTATAGAAAGGGGTATCGCCAAGACGCTTTGAGCGCTAGGAAGAGAGCCCCAAATTACCATCTGAAAGAATTACTAACCTGAGTTGGCAGACATTATACTACGAATTACTTTCTTCACAACCTCCAGATGCTTTGAGCGCTAGGACCATGGGTTGCATAGAAAGAGGTATCGCCAAGACGCTTTGAGCGCTAGGAAGAGAGCCCCAAATTACCATCTGAAAGAATTACTAACCTGAGTTGGCAGACATTATACTACGAATTACTTTCTTCACAACCTCCAGACGCTTTGAGCGCTAGGACCATGGGTTGTGTAGAAAGGGGATATCGCCAAGACGCTTTGAGCGCTAGGAAAAGAGCCTCCAAAATCTAATGTCTAATAACTTTAACTTGTCATTATTGAACGTATTGATTTCTTTACAACTTCCAGACGCTTTGAGTGTTAGGACCATAGGTTGTATAGAAAGGGTGTACCGCCAAGACGATTTTAGTGCTAGGAAAAGAGCACCCAATTTCTGATGGTAATCTTATCAATTTCTGATGGTAATCTTATTCTCCGAACGAAAGAGTATAGTCAAGGTCACCGATTGTGTAAGTTATTCATTGAGATCTAGTTGAAAGTTTTATCGACATCAAGCAAAGAGGTCAATTGCCAAGCCTCACATCGTTACAAACAATTCTGAGTCATGCGTATTCTGGTCTGGTCAAAGAAAAAGTACGACAGTTGTTGTTAATCTCAAATTCTTGCAATATTCTTTTGTAGAATATTCGACGATAGTTCTGAGACTGGTTTTAGCACAGAGTTTTCCCAGATCTATTGGTACAGCAAGGATATGTGTTCATTAATCAAATAACATACTCTTTTGTGTACCAATGCAAAAGCCAGAACTAATAAATCAAATGAATAAACGTCCATTCGTTCAACAAATAAGCATTTCATTTACCTAAACCTAACCAACACGCATCGACAGTCGTAACGAAACTGTTAAATAATTAAGGGTTACTACAAAAATTAAACACAACGTATATAAGTACAAAAAGGTCAGACTTGACGTACTACAATATGTTTCGCCTTATCTCTTTCCTCTACGGGTGGTGTTCGGTGTTTGTGTATTAGACCAGTCTAACACACTGTAACAGAAGCTCAAAATAATTAGTAAATATATGAATTAATCATCATTATTCAATAAGTCCGGTAAATTTATATAAATTCTCAGTGGAAAAACACTCACGCTGCGCCGCTATTATATGATAATTTCAAAGCCTGGGTTCTTATCATCAACACTAACCGCAAACCAATTTTCAATTATATGAAGGCCTTATACTTGATATCGGAATTTTTATAATGTTATATTTGTAATCCTTGAAAAATTCGTTTTTCAATGACACCAAGCATTCATATTTTTAGAATATTAAGGCACAACCCTGTAATTAATTTATATGGCCCGCTCCAATTCTTATCAGGGCGGAAGCGTTGAGCGATAAACACGTATTTCGTGAACACAAAATATTTAATTAATACATTGGGAGTTTGTTGCTCTCCAGATTCGAATTGATTGTTCTTATTAACATTATCGCCTATCTCATTCTTTTATGGGTGGACGTCCTCTAACACATTGTAACATAACCTTAAAATACTTAGTGAAAAATATTACATCCAGTAAAATCTGTAAATTTCTTACAGAGAAAACACACCGAAATTACAATATAAACCCGTGGTTTCTTATCATTACTTACCGGAAATCTAATCGTATTAGACTCTTATACTTCATGATGGAATTTTTCTAATTTCATATTTGCATTCCCTGAAAAATTAGCTTTCCAGTTATAAGAAACAATCATATTTTACTGCGCATGCGCAATTTTATTACTTTATATAAGTACATAACTAAATAATCAGTCTTTGTCAGAATCTTGTAGTGAGTAGATGTGTGTGTGGAGCTTTTTATGCCTCGCTTCGGAATTCGGACGGACACCTGTCATCCGCAGCACCAATCTTCAGCTTCTGGTCATTACCGCTTCTTCATCTCTTTCTGCTGTTGGTGAGTTTATAAATTTCTCATTTGAAAGGGGGTATTATTAAGCCATACCCTATTATAATTTGAGGTTAGTATTGTGTTAAGTATATTATGGGAGAGGGTTGTCCTGTGTATATCATGGAAGGGTTTGTTCCAGCGTATATTGATTGGTGAGGTTTTATTTAAGGAGGCAGTAATAACTCATAATAATAATAAAAGCTCGCGTACTAATTCAGTGCTTGAGTATGTATAATGTATATATCTGAGATATGTTGAGTTTTGTGGAGTCTTGTTGAAATGACGTCACACTTCCTGAGACAATATATCTATAAAAGATAATCAGTGTTCTCTTGGTATCGTTGGTGTGCGGATATGACTTAAAAAGGAACATAACCTCAAAACCGTGAGTTTATAAATAATATACCGGATTGGAGTAAAGCCCTTAGTTATGGTTTCGTTTTCGGCTAAGGGTTACGACCGCTCTTGGTGATAATTTACCTGTAAAAGATATACATTTAATCGCTGTATATAGAATCTGTGGCTTCCCTCTCACTCTTTCAATGGTCTGTCGGGTCTTTTGTGTTTGTGATAAAATTAGGTTGGTCACAGTGTTTCATAGTATATCCATCTCATTATTCACTCGCTCACACTCATTAAATATGTGTATATGTGTGAGATGAGTCTGTATATGTGTGTGTGTGTGTGTGTGTGTGTGTGTGTGAGTGTGTATGTCCCCACATATTTGTGGCACTTTGTGTGTGCTACATCCTGAATTGTGGCGGAGGCGCGTTCTTGTGGCACCTTACCCTCCGTGCCACAAGTACATTCGGCTATTTCTCCATTGCTTCATATGTCACACTTACGACATTTAGTACCAATGTTAAAGAAGATCAGATTATTTCAGTTATCTATACGAAAATTCTCTAAAATCATTCTCACGAAAGTTATGATACCTTAAAAATAATTGTGTGTATGACGCCACATCATGGGTACCGATCATGTGTGCTACACACCAAATTGTGACAACCCTTGTTGGTAGCGCCACCTGGAACAAAATATGCTGCGTTGCCGACCTATCCCACATACCTACCGAGGGGATCGCATTGTTTGCTCAATTCTCGGGTTGGAAATAGATTTACAGTTGGCGTTAGGACTTGCAGTGTCCATTCATAAATATTTCAATTAAATAAATAACATAAATTATTAATAAATAAATATTGAAATATTAAAATATTAATGAAATAAGAAATTGTGAGTAGAGAAATTAATTAAATTAATAACAGTAATTATTAATAAATAAATAAAAATTGAATTATTTATAAAACATAAAATTGCAAACAGAGAAATAAAATGTACAATTAAATGTTAAAAATGCACGGAATTTCTTGTAATTGTCTAAATTATTATTGTTCTTGACAATTAATACCCAACTTAAATTGATTTTTTTGTTCCCACTTTACTTGAATTACAGTTAAAATTATGCATAAATTATGCAAATTCACCAAATTAAATAGCATTTATTTATATTAATTTATTGGATTCTGTTTTAAAGTTTAAACGGGTTCGGGATGATAAAATGATACAAATATTATTACAATCTTTATATGTATATAAAAAGTGCATGTAATATAATTTATTTCGTATTCAATTAACAAAATTTTCCCACTTTCTTTGAATTTTTAATTTTATCTATATGATTTTTAACACAAAATTTAATGTCAGTCCAACCGCGTGAAGATAATATAGAATTGCTATTCATACATTTTATGCAGTTTACTTTTCCTGGTACAGTATTTCTTTTTATGTGCGTTGCAAAAAACTTCAACACTGCTCCTTTCTCTGCACTAGAGCATTATACATCATATTAAGGATACAAATAGTTTATGATTAATTTTGAAATAGCACTAAACAATATTAATAAATATCATTACCTGAACATGTACGGGGAACAGGTACTTGAGTCGACACTTATATTAAAAAAAATATTTTTTTAATGGAATAAAACATGTTTAAATAATTCTAATTAATCCCATCATATAGAAAAATAATTGATTTATATTACTAACAAAAATTTGCTTCAAAATTATATGATAAAATATACATTAACACAAGGTAAAAGTTTTAGCATGTAAAATCCTATGGCCCACGATAAAAAACATACTGTATATCTAACGGTCAATCCATGTCAAATCAACCAATGATAGTCGCTAATTTTTTTTTATTTTCCAGAAGTTTTAGCTATTTTTTAAATTTCTAACCAAAAAGCTAATAAAGTCTCAGTGATGAAATTTTAACCACTTAGTACAACACCATTAAAGAACGTTTTGTGAAAATATTGGGTTTTTAAAGTGTGTCCCTTCCGAGATATTTCAGATCGAAAATACCTGATTTTAGGAAAATTGCAATATTTGAAGACCCGTTAAAAAAGGATGTAACTCTCTGGCCTGATACTTTTTAGGGAAGTAGTATACTATAGACACTATATCCACAAAAAATGAATTTGAGTCTTCGTTTTATCTTTAACACTTTTAATTTTTAAAGAGAAGCTTTTTATTTTGGAAACGTTAACATTTACCTATTTTCTGCTAATTTACAATTTAGTATAGGCCTATATATATATATATATATATATATATATATATATATATATACTTAACAGAAAAAATTGTACATTTTATGTTCTTTAACATGGTTTCTTTTTGAACCAAATATCTCCAAAAACCGAGGAGCTACAGAGTTTAACGTAAATCTCTACAAAATGCAAAATAGGCTGACCCACCAATACAAAATGGCTGTTCACAAAAAAAAACTGAACATCTGAAAAATTAATGCATAGCTGTTTTCAACTCTCTGAATATACTACAACATAGGTAAAAAAACGAAAATAAATAAATTTTGTCAGAGACCTTTTCAAATTAAATTGGTTGATTTGATTGACCCCTAAGAATTTTTAGTGATAATCTAAAGACAATAATCAAACAAACTGTTTTAAAAATATGTTTACTTCTTAAAAATAATATTTATTGTTTCAAAATTGTCTAACAATAAGTAAGAAGTTCGTTTGAAATGCATCTCCCTAAATATATGTTCATGAACGCTGGAATATTTAGGTTGGTTCATATACTTACATGTATGTTTGCAAAATATTAGGAAAAGTTGATAAAAACCAAAGAAAATATGAGCGATTAGATTTTTCACCATAATTGCTTTGAATAGTATGAGAGTGCTGTCTTTATTCTGACAACAATTAAAATGTAACTCATTCTAATTTGGTTTCTGTATCGAATAGAAAATTCAGCAATGTACATTGGTGATTTACATTGTATTTATATGTTTATGCAAACTCCTGCTTCCCATACAGATGGCAAAAAAAGGCAATAGCATAACAAAAAACGTGTATTGTAACTTGTTACTCAAGAGTGAAAAAATAAAATTAAAATATTTGGGATTTCACACGAGTTACCGCGCTTGTCATCAATTGAAAATCTATAAATAGATTGTTAATAATTTTCTTAAAATACAATCCGGAATGAATTTTGAGTAAATTTTCAAATCGATGGTAATTATTATTACATTTTTTCACTTAAATTATTACAGATTTTCAAGAACTTATACTTTATTCTCATGGATTTATCCCACAACTTGCGGATGGGGTGTTTGCAGGTTTTTATGGATTAATAATTATAATTAATTTTTAGTAAATTTATAAAGTTTATAGGAGAGACATATTTCATTTCATTTTTTCATTTGGATGGCAAAAATATTGTTATTTTCAAATAACAACCTACCTTGTTGTTTACTTTTTAGATAGAGCATTTTTAACTACAATACAATACTATTTTTTCTCCACGACCACTGTAGAATTTAAGCATTCTGAAATCAATTTTGATCATAGAACGTACACATTCTCACTCTTGTTATGGATCAAAATAAAATGCACTTATGCGTTTTGCATGTAATTCATTCCATAATAACTAATGGAATGAATATTCTCACACCGTTTCGAATAAAACAATTAGCCTTGGATATCACAATTGTCAAAATACTATAAACATAACCACAAACGTGATAATAAAACGTAAGTTCTTTGTGTTAATTATAATTAATATACTAATACAATAATTATTGTATTAGTCTATTTTATCTGGTCGAGGAGAAAGTATAGTCTACTACTAGGTAAGAATGGAAATTCTGATGCTAGTCCACTCGCATCGAATTTCCATTTTAACCTTGTTACAGAGTATACTATTATACCCTCGCCTAAGGCATTTTTCAAGTTAATTTGACTAAAATAAGCGCTGCGTGTCTAAAATTTGTCGCATAATAACATTTTTTTTTAAATTATTTACCAAATTCAGTATTGCATCAAACTAAAGTTGATTATTTTGTTGCTATAACAATACACTTTTTTATTCTTTATAGAGATTTTTCTCTAGTAATTTTTTTTAAGTTGCATTATTAGAAATTTTTTGAGTAATTTCGTTTTGAAAATAAAAGCAACAGTGCGTTGTCCTAGCAACAAAACGATAAGTTCCAACGAATATCCAACATCATCACTAAACGCATTATTAAATTCCAAAGAACTTGTATACAAATCATTTTCGGATTCGGTAAATAAAATAAAAGTAAAGTCATTACGCAAAACCCTGACCGCTTATTTAGTCGATTTTTTTTTTGAAAATGTTATTGTATTTGCAACCACATTTAATTGATGAAAATAACATTTTCTCATACCAGATTTACATTCCTTCCTTACAATTAGTTCAGTGATTTTTTAATTAAATTACGTTCATAAAACTCACATAAATGGATATTTTGTATATGCTGCACTGTCAAATAAGCTCCAATTATGTGTCTAATATTAATTTCTTGGTTTATTTGATCCATTCTCATTTTACTGTAAATGTGTAAATGTTGTTATGTGTTAATTGCTATTGTGTGTTAGTTTGGACCGGATATTGGGATGTGACGCATTCATTCGACGAATTCCTTTTAAAATTTAAAGGGACGGTCCAAAACAGGTAGAACACTTGGGGGTGACGAATGCTAACATCTGCGAAAGATAAATATTTGAGGCCTGGCTCCTACTTCTATACATATTTAAAAATAGACTTTTATTATTGCTATTTAAATTAATAACTTTCTGTAAATTTCTTGCTCTTTCAAACTGAATTTCAATGGCTATTGTAATGCACGCTAGAGAAATAAATCTTCGATTTTTTTATTACGTCCATTTTCTCAATAAAACTTTATTCATACATTTCTTATAGATTTTAATATAGAAATAAATACCAATCAATAATAATAACTTACTACAAAAAATAATGTTGGTAAAAATCAAACTATTATCTTTTAATTTTTATGCTATTAAGGAATTCATTATTTTTTGCTGCCCAAAACAGCGAATGGATAAAATAAACCATGAAATGAACATTAGATACATAATTTGCGAATATTTGAACGTGTGAAATACCCGAAATGTCCATTTATGTGACGTTTATAAATTCAAAACTTACTAAAGTAAGGAGATATTGTAAATCTAAAAAAAATATGACTTACATCTACATTCAAATCCTTATTTCGAATAACTCTATCGACTTTTTTCTGACTACATAGTTTCGACAAATAAGTGTGTCAGTTTCGGACATAATTATTTTTTAAATGAGAACCGAAACTTTCAAATGACGAGTGTATCCTAAAATAAGTTTTTCAAAGCAAAAATTTTGTAAATCAGGGCTTGACGTTACTAATATGGCGGAATCGTAAGTGGTTTTTTCTACCTTTTGTTTACTCATGACTTTACTAGTTTAGAGTTTTTCGAACAATTTTAAATTGTATATAACATTTACTAAATTAAAAATTGGTGGTTAAATAATAGCCTAAATTATACTATTTCAAGTAACGTTCGATGATTTTATAAACTTATATTTGCCTGAGCTATAAATCTGAGATATTTTTTCAGCTAAATCGCCGGAAATAAATAATGAATACCAATATAATATTTAATAAAAAATGTATTGGTTTTGATTTTCAAAAGTAAACTGATTTTTCTTCGAATAATGAATAATGCATAATTTACGGTATTAAACCTGTATTTGATAATCCTTTTGTGCCGTAAATTGTGTGTGTAATAGAGAAAAGTTAGACAGAACAACATAATGACAAATCTTTTTTTTTTCATTTTAAAATTTAATTTGAATTCATAAATTTTAGAATAATTTGCCTAATATTATAAACATAGTAAGATATGCTAAATTTGCGAAGTAAAAAAAATATAAATTGTGTTAATTGTGAGTTAAAATTATAAAACGTATCGGGAAGCAGCTGAAATATTTAATAAGAAACATCCAGACCAGTGACGGCTCGTCAGGGGCGGCAGGGTCGGCCGGGCCGTACCGTTAAATTTAATTAAAACAAATATTATAAATGTTTATTTTCTGAGAAAATAAATATTGCGAATTTTTTATAATAAATACATAATATGCTTATAGCCAGTAATATTAATAAGCACTCAGTATAAGGCCGATAAATGCGGGAGTTTATTTTCATTTAATATGTCTACTACGCAAGTTCGTATCCGCAAAATCGGCCAGCCGTTGATTTTCAGAGTATTAAGATTAATGCAAGCGCTACGTCCGCACGAGTGTCAGTGCAGATTCTGTCGTCTCATTTCGCCTGCAGCGTAAACGTACGTTCACAAATGGTTTACTCCAGTACGGCAAATTCGCCGGGGCCGTACTCCGTACGCAATACTCCGATGCCCATGACTCGATGCACTCTTTAATTCGCTTGCGTTACAGGTCACAGATTTTTAATTTAGAACTCGTAAATTTATTTATTAACGTATTTCTGATTATTTTCATATTGTTCAATTTAAAAGTAATATATGTACTTACTCTAATACAAATTGGTCATTGGTCAAAAGGCCAACAATTGACCGGTATTAGAAAACACATTATACCTTAAAAAAATATTTCAGAAATCAGAATATATTTCGCGTTTTTAAAGAGAAGGCAAATCTTAATATAAGTAAATATCATTAAACAATAGATGTAATTTAAAATGCAAACAATAATTAAATGGTTACCTAATTGTAATTTACAAAATAATTACCATTCTAGGTAAATTTAAGGTAGTTTATGTGAAATATATCAGTGTATAATTAACCATATTATGTATATAACATGTTTAAAGATGTTATTGTTACTCCGACAACATTCTCTCACTGTTAAAAGTCGGGCGAAATTATTTAATGTGTATCGTTCTAACGGAGCAGTATGGGTACGGCTGGCCGTTTATCCACACTATCCACAGTGCGCGTGTGCCAGCATAAAAATGATCAGATGAGAGAATCACTTTGTCTTTTCCTTGGTCCCGTCCGCATGGTGCTCGTGTATGCCATTATTAATTATTGTATTATTTGTTGAAACTACGATGGCTAGTGTAAGGGTTATTGTAAGTACTAACGCTGATTTGGTTCATTATTTTTTACACAATAAATTTAACCGATTGTCGTACGATGATAAAGTTTTCATTAAAAATGTGCCAGTTCCATACCCGTTGTTGACTAATCTCGTTCAAAGAAAACAAGATCACAATCGCACTTTTTCTGCAACACTACACAAAGTTTATTTGGCTAACTGGTAGTAAGATTTGTAATAAATTATTTTGTTGGTATTGTTTGTTGTTTTGTGAAAACAAAAACCCTTTTAATTCATGCGGTTACGACAATTTAAAAGAAGTTTATCGCGCTTAAGCCAAACATGAACTTTCAAAAGATCATACGTATTCTGCCTTAAAATATAAATTATTCGCGAAATATAATATTGTAAATGCACTTGATACCGCTAGACGAGAACTTATAAATAAACATAATGAAAACGTTCGGGAAAATCGAAAAATGGTCAAAGATTTAATAAACATGGTCATTTATTTATCAACTCAAGAACTTGCATTCCGAGGTAACGACGAAACAGCAAATTCAGACAATCAAGGGAATTTCAAAGAATTAGCTCATTTTGCATCTAGTTTGGATGAAAATTTTAATAAATTCATTGATCCATCCATTTCTTCAGTGTTTACCGGACTGTCAAAAATGATTCAAAACGATTTAATTGATTCCATAACTACGGTTTTAAAGCAGAATATTTACGACGAAATTAATAGAGCTTCTTGTTTTTAATGGGAAATAGACGAGAGTACAGATATACGCTGTTTTTCTCAGATGTCAGTGATTTTTCGTTACGTTTGTGAGGGGAAAGTAATAGAACGATTTTTGGGTTTCTTCAACCTTAGTGAAGGTCGAACTGCAAACGATATTTTTAATGTACTCCAACAAAACTTCAATCATTTCAATATCTAGCACAAATTAATCGGCCAAACGTATGATGGTGCTGCTGTAATGGCGCGAGAACTAAATGGATTGCAGCAAAAAGTTAAGGCAATTGCTCCTCAAGCACTTTTTACGCACTGTTAAGCGCACAAAATAAATTTAGTTTTACAAGATTCATGTAAAAAAATTAAAGAATGTTGGATAGTTTTCTCAAATCTCTCGGGCTTTTCATCTTTTTTCACAAAATCTACTAAACGCACTAATCTTCTGGATACAATTTGTCAGAAGAGAGTTCCGAGTAACTCAGAAACCCGCTGGAACTTTAAATCGCGCATTGTGAACACTATACATATATAATAATAGAATTAATTTGATTGAAGTTTTCGATCATATCATCGCAGATTTGGACCAATGGGATGATATTTCAATACGAGAATCGACCGGGTTAAAAAAAATATTAACCGATTTTGATTTCCTGTTTCTTTTATATACTTTTCAGTTAATTTTTACACATCCTACGGATCCTATTTTTTCTATAATTTAACATAAATTATCTGACATCACATATTGTAACGAAAGAATTATATCACTTTTATCCACATTAAAAAATTCCGAAATGACAATTATTTTCTTAAAATATATTCTGATGTTAATCAAATTTTAGTTGTTCAGCCTCCATGCGCTAAACGACGTAAAACGCACAGTAATAATGATGATTCGATATCTACGAAACGAATCTTTTTTGAAATTTTAGATATGCTTATAAATCAAATTGAAATACGTTTTAAAGATATTTTCTTACTTAACTTTCTGGAATTAACCAATCAAAATAAATTCGACATATTTAATAAAAAATTTCCGGAAAAACAATTTCAATCTTTGATTAATAACTACAAAACATTTTTTAATAATGAAAAATTAAAAAGAGAATTGCAAGTTTTGTATGCTGACAAATTTATTTTCGGTAATTCCCCAACAGTGGGTGACATGACAGAATTTATTTATAATAATGATATTATTACAGACGTTCCGGAATTATATAAATTATTTTGTTTAATATTGTCTCTCCCACCAACATCTGCATTGGTAGAAAGAAGCTTTTCAGCATTGAAAAGAATAAAATCGTACAGTAGGAGGAATACAATATCCCAATCGCGATTAAGTAATGTATCTATTTTAGCAATAGAAAGAGGGTTGGTTAAAAGTTTAGTTAAGAATGATAGTTTTTATAATAAAATTATTGACGATTTCGCTACAAAAAAATCCCGGCGAATCGATTTAATATTTAAAAATGATTGAAATAATTCAAATATATATATTTAATTTTTTCACTGCACAAACAACCATATTGTTACATATAGCAAATGATTGGTTAATGTTTACCATTGTAAATAATACGCTTCCACGAAAATACAGTATATAAATGATACTTAATAACTACCAAAAAATTAAGTTGACTAACTGCAGCTTGCCTACATTCGGCCGGCCCACTTCCGTAGGTCACGAGCCGTCACTGATCCAGACACAAATGTACATACAATAATTAATATTTTGAAATGAAAATAATTAAAACATATGGATATGTTAAAAATAAATTAAATAACAAACGTCGATAACTGAGGACTTTAAAGTGAGGACTTTAAATGTAATGTTATCTACAATAGAATATATTAAATATTAGCTGCGCAAAAGGGTAAAGATATGATGGCAAATATTTTGAAAGCACACAAATTCCACCCATATAAACCACATTAAAACCTAGAGATTATGTTAGTGGTTTCAATTTTTGTTCTCTTATCCAAGGAGAGTTAGAAGAGCATCCATTTTGGGTTAGAATAATCATGTTTGAAGATGAAGCTTCATTTAATTCAAATGGTACAGTGAGTTCCCAAAATTGTCGATGATGGAATGACCTTCAACCCTAACTAACTAACGAAATAAATATTCATTACTGTAGTATTGTGTACATTTTTATCTGGATGTTTGTTATAATATATTTCAGCTGCTTCCCGATACGTTTTATAATTTTCAATCACAATTAATACAATTTCTATTTTTTCTCCAAACTCAATGTCACCGGAATTACTATTCATTTATAATGTTTAAATAATATCTGATGTTTAATGACAGACCTGTCACTGTCATTTCAACATTTGAAATATCAATGTGCATGTATCACTGTAGAGAAAAAGAAAAATTACAAAATCTTATTTTTAGCAACAGGTATACATGACTGTATGATTGAACCCAGTTTTCAATTCTAAATAACTTTTCTTTATAACAGTTCTTGATATTGTCAAAAATAAAGGTACTTTATTCTGGAACAAAATTCATATTTTCACACAAACTCCGTATATGACCAAAAAAATTTGACAGCTGATGGTTGCATTTTAGGTTTTGGACCATGCAGAACTTTTTATAAAGAATAACTTTTTTCCTAAAATTAATTTTCAAATGGGATGGTTGAGAAGCTGCAAACTAACATCATTTATTACAATGCAAAAAAAATATTAAATATATTGATACCAACATAAGCACAACTTATAAGATGAATTGATATGTAGTGTATTTTTTACTGTGAACTTTTAAAGTTTTCATATTAAGTTTTAAGTGGTACTATATTAAAATTTAATTATTTAACTGTTGATATGTTAACTTTGATAACCGAAATACGAGAAAATGTAATTCATGTCAATGTCATTTTCCTAAAAATTAAGCAAAAACCTATGAATTACAATCTATTGTCTGTTATAAAAATGTTCTAATTATAAGAACAATCAGTTCGCTGTAAAAAGATAAAATTTTAATATGGATTTTAAGCAAATATTTTCATATGTTAAAATATGGTCCAAAAGTTAATTTGCAAAATCTTAACGGCCGTGGTAATAAAATACACGGCATATTATAACATACCCCCTAAAAGCATAATCTATTAATAATATATCATCTAAACCTATAATTTGACTAAATTACAATGTTCGAAAGACATTTATTAGCAAAATATGTAAATTTAGAAAAACAAATTGAAATTGTATTTAATTAAAATATTTGATACAATTAAAATTATTTACCGTTTTGTGCCAGTTATTGAATTCAAATCACATAAATTCAATGGGCAATTGACTCTTAGCTCGATTCGTACTAGATGATACTTGTAATAATCATAATACTGAAATAAAATTGCAACGGATATGCCCGTGTGTCACATCACTGAAATCAGCAAAAAAAATCTGATTTAAATATGTATATATCATAAATTGTGCCCACAATGAAAACGAAAGCTAAGTGTAAAAAAACAAAAACTAACCCTGTAGATAAAAATCGTTCGCCATTTGATAAGACGTAAAAAGATGCCGTATGAACGTTTTTACGAAATTACGATTTACACTTCTTTCCAAACTGCAGAGAAACCGTTAAAATAATTTAAATGTTAAAGCAGATTATTAATCAACATAAAATTCTGCAAAAGTGTCGAATTTAAACCTACCCTCTATTTCCTATAATAAGCTATATCCCCATACTCGCCCTCGAATTTCAATCACCCTTTATATTTCACCCGATAGCTGACGAGGCAATTCAAGTACAATTACTCAAAATATAGCTTTAAAACATTTTCGCATATTCTGTTATATTTTTTATACCAGAAAAGTTTTAAATGTATAAACCTCACTAAAGACGGTTGTAACATAATTAGTATTATCAACCTACCTAAAATAACTGGATGTAACAATAGTTTCAAAAAGGCCAATAATTTTAATCCTATTACAAAAGTTTGCTGTAAAAGTTGTGAGCTTTCATACATTTAAAACATCAAGAGACTATTTTTATTGTCCCAACAGAAATCTTGGAGCATGTCAAGCACAAACATAAAAAATCACTTTTTGTCAAGGTTATTTAATTAAGCCATGCATATTCTAAAGCTATGCTTATTCTAAAATATTTATTTTACCATTTTTCAATTAGTTTATAAGGCACATTTTGATCATAAACCCAAACTTAAAATGTTTGTACAATAAAATTAGGTTAAATTATTAGTTCAAAGGGTATGGTTTAATACTCGTTTTTTTATAGATATTATATAAATTTATGGTTTCATCGTACAAATCCTTGTCGTGTGGGACCCAAAAATATTTATGGGGGCCTATTTAGGTTATTGGAGAGATAATTTCGGAAAAATTGTATTGTCATGCTCCGCTGTTTATAATTATTTAAATCCGAAGGGTAAGTACATAAGAAATCATTCTCGTTTTTCTCCTGTGCTAAGTTCCTTTATTATCCAGTAACCAATATTTATAAATTATTGTTTTCTGTGGTTACATACAAAAGTATTTTAAAAGGATAACAGACAAGAGTTTGCTAATATGCATAATTATGTAATATTAACGTGATTATTTCCGTTTTTGGCCTCTTCAACTACCATTTTTTGACTTCGATTTCGTTCTGAGCCGAAACTTTGTGATGGTTATAAATTTAAAAAAACATATAAATAAGGAGTCTAAATCTAGTTCATAGCGTAGCTTTGAGTGGTTTATCTTTCAAATTGTATTAACAAAAAAAGTCATTGCTTCAATTTGTGGATATTGTTTTTATTTCCTTAATTTGAAAGTTAATACAGACATTTTCATATTTATTTTCAAAAACAAAACTCTCATTAGCGTAATGAAATTGATTTGCCAAAGGCAATAAACTTTACATGTGGAAACATTTTGGGGGTTATTAATATTTTGAAAAAATGATGGGATGTTCAAATTCAATTTTTGAACATGGTAAGGAAATTACAAACATACGTTAGCCCTTATGATAAAATTGACACTGACAAATTGATTTCATGACATTACCAGTGTTTCGTTTTCGGCATTGAATATGAAAATTATAAATTTAATTTATCTTGAATTTGATACTATTTTAAATTGAAAATTCACGTGACTTTTAAACGTTTAATTGTAAAAAACTGTAAGAAAAATAATATTTGTCTACCTTTTAAATTAAAAGGGAAAAAAGGTTTAAAAAACTACAAGAGCTTAAAACAACTGAAAACGGAAATTTTTCCTCACGAAGATACTTCACGATTTATAAATGAGGATTATATTCAAGATAAAATAATTCTAGATTTAAATATTATTCACGTTAAATCTTTATATTGAAACTGCATTTTTAGTGTTTATAGTACTAGGAAAGTTGTATTTTCAAACATTTATAATATCCAGATGTCGGCATTGTTCGTCTCAGCAGTCGAAAGCAGGTACCAAGCGTCCCTTTAAATTTTTAAAAGGAATTCCTAGAAAAGAGGACAGACGACTCATTTCAAAATCCGGTTCAAACCAATATCATTCATATTGTTTATTCTGGAGACTTTCACTTCTTTATACATGTTGAATAATATAATAAAACACTTTTCACTTTGTTTTGTATAACATGGTAATATATTCAAATTGAACCGGATGAGAAATGCTTGTTTTATTTTCATGTTTGAAAATGGTAGGCGTTGTTAGCGAAACATATTATACAACATAATTCATATTTTATTTATCCTTCGAGTATATTCAAATTCTAAATAGTATTTCTCATTATCTCTATAGTTGTGGTTTTTATAGTCGTTTGTAGCGATACTTGCCGCTACATAGTAAATTTTATACACAAAACATATAACTTTTAAAAGTAACCTGATAAATTATAAATACATTCATGAATCTTTTAAATAACTTATAATCCTTAATAAATGAACCATTTATGTTAATACTATAATTCATAGAAGTATATTTTTTTAAGTAAACAGAAGTTTTTCAATATATCGAAATTTTGTAAGTGATAAAAGAAAATCATTCGTTGTAGATAATTAAGAGAAACATCTTATTTTTAATTGTTACAATAATACAAATGAGTGAAATAAGTAGAGTTTACACTATATTTAATGGTAATGCATATCTATAGTATAGATCTTTATTTAATAAAAAAATTATCAAGTTGACTTTGATTTTAAAATACTTCATATGGAAAACGTTTCCCGACATTTGCGATGAAATTCCTTTTTTCTCCGAAATTTTGTTATGCAATGTGTAATTTTTTTTACACCAATGAAAAATTTAGAGTTTTGGCTGTACAACGCCGTAATTTTTTTAGGGGGGTGCCATTTGAAATTTTCGGAAAAAATGACAACATGCGAAGATCAATAAAAAATTATTTTTTTTCCATAAATTACCCGAAAAAAAATTATGTGAAGGTACACGAGGTCTTAACCTGTACCTCAATTCAAAATTTAGGCGCCGGCGTCAATTAGTTTCTCTACAAAAAAATCTCAAAAATGGGGCGCAATTTTGAAAGAAAGGGTTATAACAGCGAAACCGCTAAAGTGAAGGGTATAACATGTTAGATAAAAAAATAAGTACTCGTCGAGCACTTTCCAAATCTGCAATAAAAAATAGGGCATTCTATTTAAAAAAACATAAGTTTGGTACGCCACTGGAGTACGGCACGCCACTGATGATTAGAAATATTTTTGAAACATAGCGACGGTAACTATGCACCACTTTGTTCTTAGATTTTTTTCGATAGCTTTTATCGTAAAGGAGCTATGATCCGAGGCGTCTTAAGTGCCACACCCTGTATATATATATATATATATATATATACATATATATATTTATATATATAAACATGCAAATGATATTTGGGGTCTACCAGAATTCAGTTACACCCGGTATATAAGATACAAATTGCAATATTGTGCTTAATGTTAAAAATCTTGAATCTGAATCTTTATGTTTTATTTTAATTCATTTAATTACTTATATTTTATTTATTTATTTATTTGGTATTACATTTTTATTTTATTATCTATTGGAAGCGTTGCGCGGGCAAGAAAATGCGTGACAAGGACTTTCTTTGCAAATTATAAGACGGTCACATCTCCACGGCAACATTGCTTTTCACACACTTACACACATTTTCATGGCATGCAATATTAGTGGCACCATAAATTGATACCAGTCATATTTGTGACACCATGTGTTAACTTTTCACGTTTCATAATATTTGTGGCACATTTGATTTTTTTGCAATAACTTTTGTTATATGGAGGGTATCGTAAAATTAACCACATATTCAGAAATAATGGAAAGAAGCGCAGCGGAACGACAGTATCTTAACAAAAGCGCCACAAATGGGGATATATCATGCGGTGCCACAAATATGTAGGGACGTGTATGAGTGTGTGTGTGTGTGTGTGTGTGTGTGTGATAAGAATTCAGTTGGTACCACTGTTACAGACTATCTGCATCCCACTCTTTCAAAACAGGAGGTGTACTACTCGCGCTCATAGGCTCTAATGGAGAATTGCGCGAAAGGTGCGCGTACACCGGATGTGTCTGGGTGATAAGGAGTGCCTGGGTAGATAGGGATGCCCTTGACAGATACAGCATGCGCCCTAGGATAGATAGGGGGATGCGCCCAGGTAGATAGGGGATGCTCCCCTCCCTCCCTCCTTCTGGGCGGGCATCTTGGGGCACTCCTTCCGAAGCCGAAAGGTGGAGCGACTTATTCTTCGTGTCCACATTCGGCTCCTCATAGGAGCCCCCTCAAGGGCCGAACACTTGTTTTGTGATAAACAGTAATTAATCTTTCTGTCGAGTGCTCCTCCCGTCACGACGGAACCATCTGGTCCCTCCGGTAAACACTTGAAAAGCCCCAGTTCTTACACTCCTATTACCGGAGTATTGAATATATTTAGTGCACTATATTTACAATCACACAATAATTCATAATCGATATCCTCTGCTATTTTTTTATGTAACAGTAACAAATCTAATCGCAATGAAGAATTATAAGAGGTGAATTATATTTTGCTGAGTAACAATTAAATAAATTGAAGTTATATGTTATATATAATCAAAATAGCAAATTACGCTCAAGTGAAAAATATTGCGTACGAGCGGTGTAGCGGCGAGTAACGCAATTTCACGAGCGCTTAATTGCGTTACAACTTGAGTTATGTACTATACTTTATCTACGACCACACTTACCTTACGCAGCACCAATCTTCAGCTTCTGGTCATTACCGCTTCTTCATCTCTTTCTGCTGTTGGTGAGTTTATAAATTTCTCATTTGAAAGGGGGTATTATTAAGCCATACCCTATTATAATTTGAGGTTAGTATTGTGTTAAGTATATTATGGGAGAGGGTTGTCCTGTGTATATCATGGAAGGGTTTGTTCCAGCGTATATTGATTGGTGAGGTTTTATTTAAGGAGGCAGTAATAACTCATAATAATAATAAAAGCTCGCGTACTAATTCAGTGCTTGAGTATGTATAATGTATATATCTGAGATATGTTGAGTTTTGTGGAGTCTTGTTGAAATGACGGCACACTTCCTGAGACAATATATCTATAAAAGATAATCAGTGTTCTCTTGGTATCGTTGGTGTGCGGATATGACTTAAAAAGGAACATAACCCCAAAACCGTGAGTTTATAAATAATATACCGGATTGGAGTAAAGCCCTTAGTTATGGTTTCGTTTTCGGCTAAGGGTTACGACCGCTCTTGGTGATAATTTACCTGTAAAAGATATACATTTAATCGCTGTATATAGAATCTGTGGCTTCCCTCTCACTCTTTCAATGGTCTGTCGGGTCTTTTGTGTTTGTGATAAAATTAGGTTGGTCACAGTGTTTCATAGTATATCCATCTCATTATTCACTCGCTCACACTCATTAAATATGTGTATATGTGTGAGATGAGTCTGTATATGTGTGTGTGTGTGTGTGTGTGTGTGTGTGTGTGTGTGTGTGTGTGTGTGTGTGTGTGTGTGTGATAAGAATTCAGTTGGTACCACTGTTACAGACTATCTGCATCCCACTCTTTCAAAACAGGAGGTGTACTACTCGCGCTCATAGGCTCTAATGGAGAATTGCGCGAAAGGTGCGCGTACACCGGATGTGTCTGGGTGATAAGGAGTGCCTGGGTAGATAGGGATGCCCTTGACAGATACAGCATGCGCCCTAGGATAGATAGGGGGATGCGCCCAGGTAGATAGGGGATGCTCCCCTCCCTCCCTCCTTCTGGGCGGGCATCTTGGGGCACTCCTTCCGAAGCCGAAAGGTGGAGCGACTTATTCTTCGTGTCCACATTCGGCTCCTCATAGGAGCCCCCTCAAGGGCCGAACACTTGTTTTGTGATAAACAGTAATTAATCTTTCTGTCGAGTGCTCCTCCCGTCACGACGGAACCATCTGGTCCCTCCGGTAAACACTTGAAAAGCCCCAGTTCTTACACTCCTATTACCGGAGTATTGAATATATTTAGTGCACTATATTTACAATCACACAATAATTCATAATCGATATCCTCTGCTATTTTTTTATGTAACAGTAACAAATCTAATCGCAATGAAGAATTATAAGAGGTGAATTATATTTTGCTGAGTAACAATTAAATAAATTGAAGTTATATGTTATATATAATCAAAATAGCAAATTACGCTCAAGTGAAAAATATTGCGTACGAGCGGTGTAGCGGCGAGTAACGCAATTTCACGAGCGCTTAATTGCGTTACAACTTGAGTTATGTACTATACTTTATCTACGACCACACTTACCTTACTTTATATTTGATTATCCAGTCCATAAATGTTCGTTAAACATTCTTATATAGCGAGGCCTAGGCGAGAGACAATTTTCGGCCGCTTATTTGATAATTTTCGATGTTGCTGTTACTGGACATTATTTATCTTGCAAGGATTGAAAAGAGTTTTATTAACAATGGTTACGTATGTCATTATTTGGTATTTACTTCTATACGTACGCCGTTTTAAGAAGTCGTCTGAGGTGATTAGCGAAGGGTCGAAAGGACTGCCCTTATCAGAAGTGCTTCGTTATGGTACACTCACAGATGTTTACACTACTTGCTAGCTATTGGTGCACTGTCGGCTTACATTTATAAATCAGTGGTTCTTAAAAGGTTATAGATAAGTTTCGAAATAAATGTGTATAAAATTTTAAATTTATTCTTTATTAAATTCTCACCCTCCGTATTTGCATATCTTTGTTTAGGTCAGTTCCGAGTAACGGCCCTTATTTTTTTTTATGGGAACATCATAAATGCGTACAATCTGTAATTTTATTGCACTTTAAAAATGGTTTGGCATATTTTTAATAATAAAGAACTTATTTTTTATTTTTTTTTTGTTAAAAATAAGGCGTAAACAAAAAAACTTTAAGAGTTATAAATTCTTTAAAAATGATGAGTTGCATTGAAAAAAATATGAAATCGTAAAAAATGTAAAGAACAAAAAAGTTCTATGAAATAATATAAGCAGCATGTCCTCTGGAGCACCTTTGTACTTGAAGAAATTTCTTGAAATTTTTAAACAATGAAGTACACCATATGTAGTTGTCAGAAAAAAAAAACCAAATCATTCTCATCGCCCATTTTCGAGATATAGATTAAAATATTTAAAAAATCTTAAACTTTCACTTGCTGTATCTTGGAAAGTACGTAATTTTTCATATAGATGAATTTAGTTAATTTGCTTTTTTTTTGTCTCAGGAATACACAATATCCTTTTGGTGGTGTCTTTTTTAGACACCTTGTATATATATAATTACTAAATATTAAGGAAGTACAAGGTAACATTGATTACATTCCCATTAAATAAAGTAATATAAGATTATATATTTAGTCTAGTGTGAATACAAGAAATAGATCAAATGAAAATTTTAAATTCAAATTTTCTTTAGACGGAAACGGAACAATCATTTGTAATCAAAAATTTAGAAAAGTATTTTGTTTAGAAAGCGTTTTCAACGGCTTCGTATTTATTGCGTAATCAATTCCAAAAAGTAAAAAAAAAAATGCTTGGTAGTTTTCTATTTGAAAAAGTGTTTCATACCTAGCAACAAAACAATAAATGCTAAAATCTATTCATTGTCGTCACTGGTAGGTGTGCGTTCAAATAAAAAACAACTTTTATTTTAATTATGTTTTGATCTGGTTCATAACATATATGTAGTCTGATATATCATCGGTAGTTTTTTTTTAATGGATCACCCTGTATATTTTTATATTTTCGAATAGATAGATATATAATAAGTAATAAGAAAATAACCGACGTTTAGCCAGAAATAAGGTGTTCCGACGCGACCATAGTAATTTGGCCAGAGTGGCGGGATCAAGGGGTACAATTTGCGGGTTGTTTACTACCGACGATTAGGGATTCTATTCTCTACGTAATGGTGTAGAAATTGTAATTTATGACCATACTTGAACCTTTTCTACCTGCTAGAGACGAGGTCTGGACAAGCTTCCAAAAAGATATGCCAGATGTTCCCATTCTTCACCCTTAGTACCTGCGTTCGACCTTCCCTTTACATTTTAAAAGGAATTCGTTTAAATGAATGCAACACAACTCAATATCCGTTCCAAACTAACGTACCCTGAATAAAACTAACTCATATTTAATACATTACATGTACTTTTTCAATCTAAACGGCAATTATTAATTTTTACTTTTAAGTGTAACATGGATCAATGAAATTATATTTATGTTCATTTCAGTATTTTTGTGTATTTTTTTTTCTCCAGTTAGATATAAACTACTAGCCTTATATAGAGCAAGAACACTAACTAGCCCCGAACTTTACAAAAAATAAAGATTTTCAAATTTCAAACAATTATAAATTTGTTAGGTTTCTTGCTCTATATAAAGCTAGTAGTTTATGATATCTAGGTAGAGAAAAAAATACATTGTGATAAATTTTGGTTGTTATTTTTGGGTCTAAAGTGGATTTTCTAAATTTTCAATACCAAACTTCCATTTTACTGGTTATTTTTAAATTTTGGATCTTTTGGGTAATAAACATTGTTGTAAAGGAGACTTTTCTGAAAACAATCATGTCAATTGCAATGTTGTAACTTAACATAGTGCAGAGATATTCAAATTAACGCTAATGAAAATGAATTAACTTGAAAACACGTCGTGCGCTTACAAATATAGTAACGGTGCAAGGTATTTTTTTTAACTTTTAAACTCAATTATTGGGTAATCGCATATAAAAAAATCAAAAGATTTAAAAATGGTCACGCAACGAACTTAATTTTTATTCACTTGGATTGACCCAGTTGAGAATGTCGCCAGTCTGTTTCTAGCTTAGAAATATAAATTGTTTTCTAGAATGTCTACTATATCTAAGTGGTCAATTTGAAGTCAATTGTACGAGTGATAATGTTTTTAGAAATTTTAAAATCCATAGATGCAAATTTCGCTTTCTCGAATTCAAGTTTCGAATGTCTCCATTTTGTTTCTAACTTAAAAATATGAATTGTTTTCTAGAATGTCAAAAATGCATTATTTTTTACTTAGTTTTAGAAATTTTTAAGAAAATTCCACGATTGATAATGTTTTTACTATATTTATAATCCCCAGATGTAAATTTCGCTTTCTCGAATTCAAGCTTCAAAAGTCAATTTTATTAATTGTTTCCTAATGTATTAAAAATGTATCATTACTAAGTAGTTTTGGAAATTTTTAAAATAATTCCAAAAGCGATAATTTTTTTAGCATTTATTGTTTATGGTGGAGGCGTCTACTTTGTTATACATGTTGTAAATATAATAAAAACACTTTTACTTAATGTTTTGATAATGGCAAGTTGAGTTGCCGAAACTATAGTCAACAATAAAAATCCGTATTATACCAACAAAGTAAAAGTGTTTTTATTATATTTTTAGAATTTTCCTTATTTCAAGATGTAAATTTCGCTTCCGCATATTCAAGTTTCGACTGTCGCCATATTGTTTATAGCTTAAAAATATCAAAATAATTATCTAGTATGTAAAAAATGAATTATTTCTAAGCAGTTTTGGAAATTTTGAAGATAATTCCACGAGTAATAAAGCTTGTAGAATTATTCTAATCCCAACATGCAAATTTTTCTTACTCGAATTAATAATAATATTAATACATTTATTAGCGGGACATCGCCCTTGAAAAATACAAAATAACTGAAATATACATTTCTATGAAATAAAGTAATCTTAATCTTTTTGAAAATGTATTTTTTTCAATAACGAACACTCGAGTGTAAAAAATTAAAAATTAATATAAAACAGAAGGATAAAATCCTACAAAAATTCAGATTACTTCACAAGCCATCGATCTTTCAACATAATTTTGGTTTTTGAATGTGCAGCAATTTTCAGTCGAGTTATGAATTTTTGAAAATGTATTTTCTTCAATGTCGAACTCTCGAGCGCAAAAATCGCGGGAAAAAATTCTACAAAAATTCAAATCACTCTTCACGACGTCGACCTTTCAAAATAATGTTGGTTTTTGAATATGCAGCAATTTTTAGTCGAGTTATGAATTTTTGAAAATGTATTTTTTTCAATGTCGCAATTTCGAATGCAACATTAATATGAAAAATAACTACATAAAAAATACTACAAAAATTCAATTCACTTCACAAGACGTCGATCTTTCAAAATAATTTTGGCTTTTGAATCTGCAGCAATTTTCAGACGAGTTACGAATTTTTGAAAATGTATTTTTATTAATGACGAGCACTCGAGAGCAAAAAATGAAAATGAATATGAAACGAATTTTTACAGCACCCTGTAAATTTATTAATAATTAACATATTTTTTGTATTACACAGTTTCACTAGTGCGTAATTACTTTATACCTCGAGTTATGTACTATACTTTATCTACAACCATACCTTTATTGGCTTCAAATAAGGACAATTTAATTTTCATCTATAATATCCCTAATGCGTCAAATATTACCGATCATTAAAAGGAAAAGTATTCTATTTCTTAATTATTTCATCTTCATCTTGGGGCGATCAACCAGTTAGACATGAATGCACGGCTTATTATAATACATCCCAAAAAAGGGCTCACTACCTGCTTGGGCCAAAAATTTAAAATTCGATCCAGTGGGCACGTGCCCACAAGTTTGACATTTTTACGACCGCCTGGTGATTATTACCGATCGCAATAAACCCAAGGGCCATGCCGCCTACTCTGGACATTTTTAGCGGCTCCTGTTTAACTGTGGTAGAAACTGAAATAATTTATGAATTATATCGGGTGTGGATAAATTGGTGGATAATCTACACGTGCCGATATTCTTCCAACGTTTCTAAGCAGCTTATATTAATTCTAAAATGTTGTACCATGTTTCCTGAGCCTCCACGAGGTCCTCAAAGTTTAAACATCCAGTCGTTAAATATGTAATCACTGAATAAAACTCTTAGTATGGTTTTTACCACATTTTATTTAATGTATGTTCATAATATTTTTTTTCGAAACTACGACCTGTTTGTCCTAAATTCGTTAAAAAAGATATTCTGAACATTTCCGCGCTTTTAGATTAAATAAAAACTCCAGTTCTTTCTCTAAACATTCTTTAGAATGCAAACATTCAATCCCCGAAATCCAAAATATAAAAATTTTACATAATAACTGTGCAAAAAGTACAAAGCTTAACTTCCTGGAATCTGCCGAAATTTTCAAACTAAGTAATAACCCCCTAGTTAATTTGTTAAACGAGCAAACAGATTTAGTTTCTTTACAGCTTTTCAAAATTCTTTAATCTCTTAATTATGCTTAATTAATTGTTTCACTTGATAATGGCCGTCAAATTTCGAAACTTGAATCGTGAATTTATGTATGTATATGTAATATTTATACATACATTAAATAAATTTTGGTAAAAAACATGGTAAGTGTTTTATTCAGTGATTCGCAACCATCGCCATCGTTAAATATGCGTAATTATTCAATATTAATTTACGGAAAACTTCCCATAATAATCTCTAGAAGTTAAACACCAGTTACCGATGAAATCACAATTTATCATTTTATCATGCACTTTATTTATATTAGATTACTGTTACTTATAGAAAATAGCAGAGAATATCGATAATGAGTTATTATGTGAATGCAAATGTACTCTATTAACCCTTTGACCTACAACCACGAGTACTCCTCGTGTTTAAATGTTCGGGCTAAACACAACGAACACGAGCATATCTCGTGACGCGCCGCTTGCGCGAATCACATCGAGCACGAGCTCAACTCGTGACGAGCCGCTTGGGCCAATCAAATCGAGCACGAGCTCAACTCCTGGCGCAACGCTAGCGTTAGTAGTGCTGCACAATGAATGCATTTTCTTGCGAAACAGAATTTTTTGAAGTCCATATTTTACGTTTTCAGTTGTGCCCTGAAAAAGCATGAATTTGTGCGCATACAATTGGGCACGCCGTGCCACAGCCGGACTGGTTTCTGCTACTATTCTGTCGCGTCTGCGTGGGTTCAATCGGTACAGGTGCTTCGCGACTAGAGCTATTAAAAGTGCAAGCATTCGGACGTAAGGAAAGTAGGCCAAAGGGTTAAATATTCCGGTAATAGGAGTGAAAGAACTGAGGCTTGAGAGGGCGCTCCTTTGTGAAGGTAATTATGAAAGAATTGGGGCACTCTAAATATTTACGCAAGGGAACGCAGAGAGATTTACGACGTGTTTACTAATAAACATCTTCGATGACATGCCGATACTTCGGGGGTCGTCCCTCTGTTGTGCCGATGTGGCCAGTTTGTACGCGAGTAGGGTAGTTACTGACAAATTTCCCAGATTACATTTTTTCATTGATTAAATGTGCCCGGTCCGCACTTGCCCCTCCATTTGGGGCAAGTGAAAACCCTGTCCGTATTTAATTTTGTGTAGTCTGATTTTATATTGGGGCAAGTGCAAGATAAGCAAAAAATTATTAAAAATATTTCAATTAATCCATTTTTTATGAACTTTATAAAGAGATTGCTACCTTTAAAAAATTAAATCAATATTTTATAATATTCAAAATATATCCCAAAAATGCATTTTTATTATGAAAAAACTTTATTAGGTAATATAAAATAGTATCGACTAAAAAAATTTAAGCTTGTGAAAACAAACAAAAATTAATACAAAATGGTATTATAACTAAAAAAAATATAAACTTGTGGAAACAAACGAAAATTATTTTAATTCAACAACATGGACAGGATCTTCGAAAACATATTTTTTAAATTGTGCGCTCTTTATTATTGTGGGTTGCTGAAGTTTTTCTTCGATAGCTGATAACATAATTGAGCAATTATCACTTTCATCGAGTCTGTATTCACGATCGCTTTTCAATTTTCTCATTCCTGTTACATCTGCTTCATCATTATTCACCTTCTTCACAAGACAAACGTATTTATAAAGTTTCTTTTTGCCTGGGAAATTAGCCAATTCAAAATCACCTGGTTCGATTGTTAAAATATCTCTTCCTGTCGCTTCTTCAGCAATGACTTCTGATCCTTCTTTGTCATAATATGAAACATCATCAATGTCTATATTCTCATTAATTTCAGATTCTAAAACACTATAAAATTCAGCTATTCTGTCTTCACTTTGATCGCTTTTCCAAGATGAGTCACTATCATCGGAATCGGATAGATTTCCAATATTCTTCTTCTTGTTCTTTTGCTTTTGTTTCGTAACTAGTCTTTCTGCTTTTTCGGCTATTTTTATTTCTTTTTTTTTTCTCCTCGTTCTCTATATGCTGCGCAACATCTGACTGCGTTATTACTTTAGCTCCTAGACAAATGCGTTTTTTGTTTTTTTTTTTATCTCAAATGAGCTATCTCGTTTAACTGATTTTAACAGCAGCTCTTCAAAACTAACTGGCAAATTAGATTCAACAGAAGTACTTGGCAAATTAGATTCAACAGAATTTTATGCAGTACATTTGCAGGAAAATCATCTATTAAAGTGTTTGTTTTGGCATTAGTTTCATCTAGACGATTGTTATTTTTTGATTTTACTTCTTTCCATCTTTTAAGAGCACTAGGATCAAAAGATTGCTCTGACACAACATGTCTATCAACTAGATAAATTCCAGCTTTCTGAAAACCATTGATCAATATTTCTTGATTTGTTTCCGTCCAAATATTGCCAATCAACTCTGAAAAAATGCTTTTTGGTATTTTGACTCCCACGTTTTTTCTTCGCCACTCCACTAACTTTACGTCCCATTTGCACTTTAGAGATTTAAATACGCTCAAATCTAAAGGCTGTGGTATATGACTGCTGTGTGCAGGCAACTTTAATATTGTTACCTGATTCTCGATAGCAATTCTTATTACTTCTACACCCAAATGTGTAGCGTGACCATCGAAAATGATTAGAACTGGGAGTTCGTTACCAATGTGAGGTATCAAGCTTTTCTTTGAAGTAATTTTTAAATACTTCACTCTTCATCCAACCGTTTGAGGTTGCTACGTATGTAGTGTTTGTAAATTCACTTCCTGAATGTGATATCCACTGGTCCCATACGTGTTTTCCCTTGAATATTATAACTGATGGTGCTTTATCTCCTATTGCACTGCAGTACATCAAAACGGTAGTATTCTGTTTACCAGGACCACTAGTTGTACGTGTTGCCGGCAGATCACGCTGTCCGACTATTTTCGTTTTTGAAGGGTCAGCGCAAAAACTACTTCTGTCTAAGTTCCAAATTTGGGAAGGTTTGTCTTCCAATCCTAATTCTTTAATTGTTTTCTCCACCAAATCAAAGTAGTCATTTATCAGGAGAGTATCAACATTTTTCTTTCTCGCGAATTCCACACTTTGAGGCATTTTTATAGAGAGGTTGTGCCTAGATTTAAAGTTGAGGAACCAATCTTCTTCTGGTACCCTGTCTTTAAATGGCGTTTCGATTTTATTAATTCTAACATAATCGTCAGCAGTTTTGAGTATCCCTTTTCGAGATAAACCGAATCCCCATCGTTCCATGCTACAAATAGCATTTGCAAGGGACTTTTCGTCTTCAGCACCAATAGCAGGACGTCTACCATAGCTGGTGCTCCCTTTGCCTCTTCTGCCGTTGATGTGATCGTGCAGTGTGTTTTTAGGAATGCCATATATTAAACTAGCCCGGTATACTGTTAGTTCGCCAGACTTTATCCTCTGTATTGCGATTTTAAAGGATTCCATAGAATACCCTGTCCCTCTTTCACTTTTTCTTAATTCCTCACCATAATTTATTCAGAAACATAAGAAAAAAACATAAATTTATCTTAGGGGTAAGTGCGTACCATAACATGCAGTTGTCCCACCATTTTAGTGCGAACTTACCCCGGAAGCATGCTTCGCAGGGGCAAGAGCAGACCACCACGAAAAAATGGATGCAGATAATTTTTCAAAACAAAAACAATTACTACTTAAAATAGACACAAAAAAATAATACTTTACAAAAATTTCACCAAACTCCTTGAAGATACCGGATATAATTACAGATGAATTTTAAAACACGCACTCGACGTACACTTTGAAATGTAGGTTGGGTACACAATGCTGCGTCATGTTGCCGATTACGATGGTGTGGGAAACCGATGTATGTGGGCGAATGAACAAAGAATTGCATCTAGCGCTCGTTTCCACACACTAACGCTCTCCAACAACTTTCGGCTGCATCCAGTGACGTAAAGAGCATGAGAAAATATTACAAAAAAAAGAAACTCTACTTACCTTATGCTTGTGAGGATGTATCCGTATTGGCGCGACACAAAAAAAGGCGAACACGAAAGGTTGCGCAAGAAACAAAAAGGTTGAATCATATTCGAAGTTGAGAGACTATGGGTTTTATTAAATTGATAGTAAAAAAAACAAACAAACAAACAAACAACACTAACCACAAACAAGAACAATAAACAAACAAAGAAAAACGACAAACAAAACAACAAACAAGAACAACAAAGGGAGCAGAACTGTTTGTTGAATTTGAAAATTATGGCGAGGGGCGGCACGGTAGTACTCGGAGTACAAACACTGCGAAAAAGGCGCGGTTAAATTAGACGACTATCCACTGGCGAGGACCACTGTCTACTGTCTTTTTAATGTTCTCCCCGTCGTACTATATTGTGAGGATGTTTCGCAAAATCGAGGGTAGTAGGACGTAAAATTGTTCGGTTACCCTCTACGAGAGGGTACTACCCGTCGCACTTTGACATTAATTAACCTAAACCTTATCCTGTCCAAAACTAACTTAACTATATATACAACCCTCATACGTAACACACGCCGGCACGTACGTTATACCGCGTAACTGTGTGTGGTGCCACGTGAGGCGATGGATGTTGATGTTTGGTTTGAGCGATGCATATGTGGTGTTTGGTATCAAAACGTGTGTTACGGCATGGGTATGATCATGACATCCAGGCTTACGCGATTCGTGAGTGCATGCTCACATGATCGCGAGTGCGTGTTTGGTAAAATGTCATGGATTTGGGTTCCCACGGCCGTAACAATATGCACCGCTCGGTTTATTGGTCATTTATTGGCACTCGCCAGAACTCGTAAAGGACAAGCTCGTTTTTGGGAAGTGCCTTTGTTACGAATTTTGCATGCCCTTGCATCTTAATCATGTTGTCACCTCTTGGCGTGAAATTGACGACCGACAAGGGCATTCGTAAGAAAAGAAAAATTACTGTAATAAAATTGTCTTGTCTATTTTTGTGACTTCCCGGAAACGATTGCTTAGTCCTATTGTTCCTGTTACGTTCCTGTCACGTTCCTGTCTGAGGGTACCAATAATTACAAATTATGGTTTATGACCAAAAGAAAAAAAAAGAAGAGAAAGCTAAATTGACTGCAGCTGTATTATGGTAATCCCGACGTGTACGTATGAGGGGATGTGTCGGCAATGTGTTGGCGATGGTGACCTAACTTTACGCAGCTTATGACTAACATACAACCTATTTTAACGTGCTTAGTCTCGCTGTGTCAATGTATGCATTACGAACGTAACTCATTTATAATATAAAATAAATGCTTATGAAACAATGAAATAAAAATAATAATAAAGAATGATGTATTGAGAATAGCGCGCGGTTTCGTGTAATTGTAAAATAACCTTTGTTATGGCGTTCCCGGTAGAACGTCGATAACAATTCGGCCCCGTAAAAATGAGTGAAGTTCGCTTTCCATCTAGATTCGCGGAATATACAAAACGACATACATTGACTTTATATAATATATACATAAGAAAACTGAATAATAAGAGAATGAAAGCAATGGAAAACAAATAAAAAAAAACAAATTGATTGGCGAGGCAAATCCTTCTCATGTTGTGGTGTAATAAGGGAATTGGGGCATCTCACCCCGGATCCGTTGGCTCTATGGCAATAAGAGCCCTTGCGCTCGATTGAAGCAGGTAGCAAGGGGCTACCAAGGAAGGAGATGGCTGGCTCTGCAGGACATGGTGTCCTCGTGGATGGGCCATCTCTCCGTGGTGAGTGCGAGGAGATAGTACATCTCGCACAACATCGGAGGCAGCAAGGGGCTACCGAGACGATGGCTGGCTCTGCAAGACGGTTTCGTCGTGAATGGGCCATCTCTCAGTTATGCGTGCGAGGAGATTGTACGTCTCGCACAACATCGGAGGTAGCAAAGGGTGCCGAGACGATGGCTGGCTCTGCAGGATACAGTTCCTCGTGGATGGGCCATTGCTCGATGCTGCTGTAGTGGGTGCCACAATTGGTATTTCTTGTTTAGCTGCCCATTGTCAGCTGGCTGGTTGGCGTATATGGACGCCTGGTGATTTTGCAAAATCCGGAGAAGGGCGTCGGATTTCCTAATAGATGGAGCAAACGCCTCCATCGAACGTCACGGGATGTACGGATTCAACTCTAATCCCGTAGAGTGATGTACACGAAGATAAAAAAGTCTATTTACACGAATATGATTGTGTCTGATTGTTCACTAGACTAAATATTGACTGTCCGGGGTCACAAGGCCCGGCGGTTAAAAAGTGTCTATGTGAGCATTTAATCTTATCCTAGGTCTGAAAACCTGGCTGTTCGAGAGTGTCTATTCATATAGGGGTCACTTAAAATTGTCCGGGGTCACAAGCCCGGCGATTAGAGAGTGTCTATTCATACAGGGGTCACTTAAAACTGTCCGGGGTCATAAGGCCCGGCTGTTCAAAAGTGCCTATTGTTATAGGAATCACTTAAAATTGTCCGGGGTCACAAGGCCCGGCAGTTCGAGAGTGTTTATTGTTAAATATGGGGCACTTAATATTGTCCGGGGACACAAAGCCCGGCGGTTCGAAAGTGTCTATGCGCGGGTAAAAATTCGGCACTGTACACTTCAGGCTAGTCCAGACGGCTAGATGGTCCTGAGGCGGCTGGGTCTACGGAATCTACGACGTCCGCGGTGGCCGGGGATGCTGGAAGCGGTTGAGAATTAGGGCGGCGTCTTGGAGGACGTGGTAGGCTAGTTTGGTGGGGCGCCGGTCTTATATCATCCGCATGGACGCGTACCATAGTTCCGCCACGGTCGACATGATAGACTTGGCTCCACAACCGGTCGTGGATGCGATAGGGGCCAAGCCATTTTGCTGCGAATCCGGCAGGATTCTTCGTATCGCTGATGGAGTGGTTTCAAATAACCACTGGCTGTCCTATTTCGAACAGTGGTGCTGCCTCACTCTGCTCGCTCCTCGTGAGCTGGGGCGGCTACCGCCAGGGTTCTCAAAATAATAAGTTCCCTGGGTCGTGCTAGTTCGTAGCCCAGGAGAGCTTGGGTAGGTGTTAGTCCTGTAGCGGCGTTGGCACGTGAGCGGAGCTCAAAAAAGTATGGGGTATATGCTGAGCTCAACGGTTTCCACGCTGACCCTGCATTTCGATCCGAAGGCACTTTCTTAGCTCCTAATTCCTCCTCTAAATGGGATTCGCTTAGGGGTGGTACACTGACGTATAGTGGGTGGCGATTTGCCAGGATTCATACTGCGCTTTCCATTTTCTTGACTGAAATTGTGGGCCATTGTCACTGATTATCACCTTAGGGTAACCGAACCTTCGGTGCTGGCCCGTCCGATTGCAAAGGCCTCCGCCCACTTCGTGAACAGGTAGGTTACCACTAAGATGTTCTTCTTTCGCGGCTTTGCCTCAGGATATGGTCCCATAAGGTCCACAGCGGCCGTGTGGAATGGTGCGATGGGAATCCGAGCCTTGAGCGGTGTGGGCTTTTGCCATTTACCGCGCTTGGTAGAAATACAAATGAGGCAATTTCCAACGTATTGCCTCACATCGGTAACGATGCTAGGCCAGAAGGATTTTGCCCTAATACTTTGCAACGTCTCATCGCGGCCGGGGTGAACAGCGTCATCATGTAGGTTATGGAGGACACGGGGGCGAGCAGCGATGGGAACGAATAATGTTCGGTCTCGTCCATCGGTGGGCCGATAATATAACAAGCCGTCGACAATTTCCAGTGACTACTGGTAGCCTTCTCACTCTGGGTGATCAGGGTTCTAAATGACCTGGATTTTCCCTCTCGTCTCCTCATCCTCAGCCTGGGCATCAGCCACTACATTCACCACTGGGAGGGCTATGGCACTGAGTGTTGGCGGTAAAATCGTTTCTAGACTTGGAATTTTGCCCACGATCTCCTCGTCTGGGTCGCCTCTCAGGTCTGATCCAGGGCAGTGTTTAATCGAAAAGTCGAAACTTTGGAGCAGGAGTGCCCATTTCGTCAATCGAAGCAGATTATCCTTTTCTCCCCTTCCGGGGTGGTTTGGAACAATACCGCTAAGATCCCTAATTGCGAGGCATCCATCTGGACCACAAAAGGAAGTCCTGGGCGGTGGAGGCTAAGCGGTTCTAGTGTACTCCTACATAGCTGTTCCATTGCGGCAGTGGCTTCGGGTGTCCATTTAAATGGGCGGGTCGTGGCGGTCAATTCATTCAGTGGGGCTGCTATATAGGCGAAACCTGAAATATATTGTCGCACCCAGTTGCAGAGCCCTAGATATCTGCGAAGCTGTCTCCTCGTTTTTGGCAGCGGATGTCGCTGGATCTGCTGGAGCTGTTTAGTTAGCGGCCTGGTTAGATCCATATCCACCATATGTCCGAGATACTCCAACGACGTTTTTCCGAACGAACACTCGCCCACGCCGAGCCGAAGATCAAACTGTTCGAGGCGTTCGAATACGAGGGCCAAGTGACGTAGATGTTCCTCGGGTGTTCGGGAAAACACGATGATATCGTCGAGGTACACCATCGTAAAGTCGTGGAGCATCCCGGATAACACTTCCTGTGACAGTAATCACTGGAAAGTTGCCGGCGCGTTTTTAGGGCCAAAGGGCATGACCCTAAACCGATAATGGCCGGCCATCCGGAGTACTGAAGGCGGTGTACTGTTTGGAGTTGGGTTCCATTGGGACCTGCCAGTAACCGCTCTTCAAGTCTAAGGTAGAGAAGACCCTGGCATCTCCTAAATCTCGTAGGGCCTCCTGGATGACGGGCATCGGCGTCGGTTCAGAAACTGTAACCTCATTAATTTTTCGATAGTCTACTCAGAAACGACGTTCCCCATCCTTCTTCTGTACCAGCACTATCGGAGAGGCGTATGGGCTCTTGAGGGCTCGATAATACCCTGGGTGAGCAGGTCAGTGACTTGGCTGTCGATTTCCTGCTTACGTTCAGGATTTACACGATACGGCCGGATTTGGATGGGTTTGTTGCACGTTATTTGGATCTAATGCTCAGTCTTTCGAGGCCAGTGTGCAAATTGATCCTTCAGGATGAAAGTTCGACTGAACCGCTGCACAGTGGTTTAAAATGCGATCGTAGTGCGAATTAATTATGAGCGCTTATAAAATTTTTGTTTGGGGCTTATAATTTGTATTGTAATCAAAAATAAAACACAATATATATGCTCAAATGAATTTTAACCATATTTGTCGAGGTTAAAAGCGAATTGGTAGATAAAATATCGTTCCTTTACAAAATCATCTATAATAATATAATATTATTTATAATAAATTATCAATAAATGCATCTCTTTCTTAATATAATGAAAGGAAAGAATTGGTAAGATTCACCCCCAAAATATTCAACTTTAATCATAAAGCTTCACATTTTTTTAACCAACTATACAGTAACCAAGAATAAATGAGATGGTAGATGTATCAAAAAAAACATTTAAGCTAAAACTTAATTAATAATTAGCTTTATAATAACATATATACATTAAAAAAAAATTAATTTTTGTATTTTTGAGCGCGCCCTGGAGAAGTTTGTAGTGTAACTTGCTGCACTATTGTAGCTGCTGTAAGTTTTCCTGCTCTTCTTCGTCTCGTCCGAACCGCAAATGAGAGTTTTTCCAGGCTCGAAGAAGACGCGAATTGTTGTACCTTTTTTTGTTTGGTTTTTGTACAGCAATCTTCATAAAATTTCTCTGGCCGTCCGGATGATGAAGGCTGTGGTGTCTCACTATCAATCCTCCTTTCAGAAATTCTATTTTCGACTCTAACCATCCCTTATTGTTCGACTGGAACCTAAGTCTGTCTCTATTGCTTGTTTTCCAGCAAAATTTAATATTTTTGATAAATTTTACCAAAAACCTCCCGAGTATTTTTTTGATTTATATTTCCCTCTCTCAAAAGATACTCTTCTAATCCAAAGCAGCAATCCTATCGTTTTAAATCTTTTAATTTTAGATACTCATTAAAAATCTCTAAGGGAGTAAATGACGATACGGGCGCAGAATATATCAAATAATACCGTCAAGGGCACTTCAGGGCACATAATTTTTATTTTAAATTAAAATTTAAACAATATCTTACTAAAATAAAATGGTTTTAACGTCAGCAAATATCTGCATTTTTTGTAATTCATTGGTACATTTAAGTTAAATAAAAATTTACATTAATTTTATATTTGCGCCTTTAAGTCATCTATATATCTAAAATAAATTTAAAAATGCATAAACTTACTTTGATTAACTGCAGACATATTGAATATTGTTAAAACAAAACACAAAATTTTCGATAGCACTCACAACAACAAACTATTAGAAGAGGCTAAATAGGGTTCGCACGTAAGAGCTACCTACGTAATGAGGTTTTGAGTACTGTTATTTGGCTTTAGTGCCATTTACACCAGTTTCGTCGATTCTATTGTTAAATATGCATAAACGGTAGGGTATAGGCTCTATTCTGTTGTTGGGAAAACGTAATTTTTAGTCATTTGCTATTTAAATTTATTTACGTCGTAAATGTATGTTACTCTGAAATGTATGAACAATATATAAATGTTTAAAAAACAAATTTTTGTCCATTAATAAAAAAGTTAGATTTATGTTAGTAATCAGAAAAAATATAGCAATTATAGAATTTTTTTTTTCAATAGTTAATTGTCATAGTATTTCATAGGTCGTTGTATATTTTCATGAATATTGAGTGAAAAATATAGGAGAAATACAATGTTATGTGTTGTAATGTATGGAAATAAATGAGTCATCTCTCATTTTTGCTAATATCTCTACCAGAATATAAAAAAAAAATGTTAGAGATACCTTGAAAATGTTAGCAGCTTTTTTCTGAGACCAAGTTCATGAAAATTGCATAATTAATAAGAGCAATAATAAACATACAAATTTTCGTTTTTTTCGGAATTACTAGGACTGCAGTAGAGAAAGATAGACACAATTTACGCTTTCGCCCCGACATCGGCCGAATAATACATCTGGCAAAATACATCTGGAGACTATTTTCAGTGGGGATAGACGGAATTTAAACGAATAATCGAGATCACCTAAAAACGCATCGGCACGGAAAACGAAAAAAATACATGACTGTGTTTACCGCAACACTCGGCCGGATAGGAATTTTAATGGGATAGTTTTACAGCGGTCGGACCTTTTCGCCTGCTTTTTTATTAGTAATAATAATAATTTATTGGTGCTAGTAACGGAGCGTCTTACACAGGTCATAAAAGGTATAAAAATTAACGAAGATGGCACAACATATGAACTTAAAAATTAAAAATTAAAAATTAAAAATTAAAAATTAAAAATTAAAAATTAAAAATTAAAAATTAAAAATTAAAAATTAAAAATTAAAAATTAAAAATTAAAAATTAAAAATTAAAAATTAAAAATTAAAAATTAAAAATTAAAAATTAAAAATTAAAAATTAAAAATTAAAAATTAAAAATTAAAAATTAAAAATTAAATATTAAATATTAAAAATTAAAAATTAAAAATTAAAAATTAAATATTAAAAATTAAAAATTAAAAATTAAAAATTAAAAATTAAAAATTAAAAATTAAAAATTAAAAATTAAAAATTAAAAATTAAAAATTAAAAATTAAAAATTAAAAATTGAAAATTAAAAATTAAAAATTAAAAATTAAAAATTAAAAATTAAAAATTAAGCACTATTTTTTAATTTTCATGGCAACCTTTATTTTCGCGAATATTATCATTTGTATTTTATTATTTATTTCGGGTTTTTACTCTAAAATGATCAGGGAAGATAATATTCCAATATAAAAAATGGTGATGTGGCCATCATGTTACTTTCTCCGACTTGATGGTATCATAATCATTTATATTTACGTTTTCATGGTTTATTTTCAAATGAAATCATATTTTAAATGTCCATCGAGCGTTGTGTAAACTCGGATAAAACTGACGTTTAAAACGTCAAAATTATGAAAGATGGAAAAATTATACTTCAAATTCAAAAACTCAGTTTACTCGAAAACTAAATGGATTTCGAAAAAAAACTTATTCTTTAAAGTTGTTCATTTTAGCATTCTATACAATTATTATTAACATAAATTTGCTGTAACTGTTATCGTTTTATAATTATAAACCAAAAATTTTAAAAAAATTAATAAATTTTTTTCTCGAATAGCAATGATTTTATGAAAAATATTTTCAAGCAAAAGATGTTCATTTCTTTGTTTTCTTCAATGTTTGTTTAAATGTTTTTGTGATATTTTTCATATTTAAGAAAATATTGGCAAAAAACAAAAAACAGTTAAGGTAAACACCCACTTCCGGTGTACGAAATTTTAGCAAAAGCTTTTCAGTTCTTCGGATTATCAAATCAGACGTATGTTCAAAGTTTGATATCAATTGCTCTATTAGTTTTTGAGATACAGCGCACACAGACACACATGCACACACACACACACACAGACACAATTTTTTTTTTTCCAGAAATTGTTGAAATGACATCTAGGGACCCCAAAACGGATATTTCCGTAAAAAAAAAATTGAAAAAAAAATCACGATCACAATACTTTCTCGTACTTCGTAACGGAGAAAGTAAAAAATTAACAGTGAAATTCCTATGTTCTATTTTGTTCCACTACTGACTACACCCTGTATATATTTCTGATAATTCCTGACCCATTCAATTGGTAATAAATATTCAATTGGTTGCACATAGGAATCTTTTGGTATTTTTTTGTAAAATATTGATATTGGAATAGATTTAAATCTACTGCAGATTTTGGAACACGGTTGGAAGAAAGAATACTTATACCAGCTGGATACATGACATCTATAACTTGATTTGCTGTCTTGAAAAATTATCCAAATGTTCTTGTTCCTCAATTTTTTTAGCAAATGTAATTTTACATTTATTATAGAACGATGATGATGAATGATGTCACAATCTGTAAATGCATGTAAAAACAGCACGTGCTCTCTTTACATTTAGGCATTTTATTGAGACAGGCTTACAAATAGACCATTTGTGGCATTTTACTTCTGGGTGATTTTAGAAAATAATTGTCTTGTTCTTCTGGTGTGAAAGCTATTAATAAAAACAACCCGCTTATATCTTTGACTGCAGTATTATAAAGAATATTAAATTATGCAACACTAAAAATACCGGGTATAAGCACTACGGCAAATTTTCACTTCTGTCAAAGCTAAGACTAGTTTATTTTAAACTGATAGTTTCAACTTTTTATTGCTAAGGTAACTCGCTTCTATTATTTTTTTTTTTCAAAGTGTTGCGAGATTGTAATAATAACCGATTAGTTATAAAATTATTTGACGTTTCTTTTTGGTTATGTCATAGTTACACAGCTTACTTCTTCAAAATTGAATTTATAAATTTCATAAATATTACTTCCATTACATTCTTCTAAAATCGAGCGATATTCTTCCGAATATCCCACATGCATCAATTTTTGCGATTGCAATCGGTCGTCTTTGACTCGTGCCGACTGCGAATACAAAAACGTACTCATTTTAACAAGTTTAAGTTTAAATTAAAAAGTTTTTACTTCTAAAATTAACTCAAAATGGTGCATTTGACTGAACAAGAAATAATAGTTATGAATGATGATGGAATATGGCGATAGGCTAAGAACTTGTGAGGAATCATGCGATTTGTTCAATCAATAACACCACGAAAGAGTTAAAATTTCAAAATCCACAGTAAGAGCTCTGCAAAAGTTGCTCGTCAAACACTAGTAACGTCACAATATTTTTGAGCACGTCAAAAAGTGCGCAATAATGAACAAAAATCGACCTGCTAAGCTGTTATGAATTTTGTGCTGAACTTTTTCACCATTCTGTATATAAATATCCATATTTAAAATAAAATAGAGTGTTTACTAATAATTGCTAATTATTTAATCAAATAAGTATAGTCAGTATTGCGATTATTTAAACTATAACATATACACTCCTCAATGGTGTTGCAGGTAATCAAACCCAACCCTCGTTCATTGTAAATTTCCCTTTTTTGGTATTCTCGAAATTCGATATGGGTGATTAACACCCTGGAGTTCTCTGGGGTGGGCCGCCGGAGGGCTTGGTGACAAATTCTTGCGGACCTGTCATTTTTAGCGGCTCTTCGGGCGTTTCCGCCGCGCAGTTGAAAAAGGAAAGAACAGTCGCGGTATGCACTATCGCCGCCTAGCGAGAATGAGTGGAACATTTTAACCAATACCCTACCCTTAAGCTGATACCTGGAACATATTTTAAGCTTAAATTTGAAAGTTCATGTTTTGAATTCTTTCGCGCTACAATCGCATTCTAGACCACTGTGTGCTGGATCAATCCCTCGAAATCATGTTGGTGTCGACTTATGAACCCGTGGTCTAAGTCTGGGGTGGTGGATTGTTGCTGAGCCCTGTCTCTTGAGACCAGTACACGGTTTGCCGTAGTCCTGTGTCTAGGTTTACACAATTCCGGTGACAGTCGATCACTGCGTCGTGCTTCTTGAAAAAACCTAACCGAAGGATGACCTCATATCGTAGGTCGGGCATCTCCAGGAATTCCTCGTCGAACTCCGCTGTTCCCAGCTGGAAGGTGATGTCGGCGATTCCCGTGATCTCGGCTGTTGGTTCTGCTGCGGCAAGCTGTGTGGATATCCGGACCGGGAGTGTTTGGGCAGCTATTCCTGGGCGAATATAGTTTTGCCCGGCTCCTAGGTCGAGCAGGCAGGTGTACGTCCGATCTTGGATAATGATGGGCAAGTTTATTAAGGGATATGCCCGTAAATTGTTGCACGGGTTGAGCACTAACTCAGTGTCTATTTCGGGGCATTTCTTCGTAGTAGCAGTGGTAGACGACACTTCTCGCGAATTGTTTGTGGGGGGCGGTACTTCACGAGGAATTGTTTGTATCGCGGGTGTCACTATCATCGATCGGTGCGTCAATAAATGGCGTCTCATTCGGTGTTGGCATCGAGGATCCCGGGGGCGGTGCGGTAGTCGTCTTTCTAAAGCGGCAGAAAGGGAAGATAGCTTAATTGTGTGTCTGCCACTGTAGGTAGTTTTTTTGGTAGGTCGGAATGGGGCGATTGGGTTTGTTTACGGCGACGGAGCTTCTAGCTGAGCTTCCTGGAATTTTCGACGCTCTTCACACAAAATCCTCCACTATTTCTGGACGTCTTAAATTCCTCACTCCAGGTGGTTCCAAATCTGTCCAGCAGTACTTGCTTACGCACGGCAAATATTCCTGGCGGCTCATTCCCTGTCGCTTTGTAAACATCTCGGTTCCTTCCTCGTGGTTGATCGCATTCGGATCCACCGCAGAAATAAAAAGTTCCTTGGACTTCTTCCAGGGAATTTCGGTGGCAAAATATCCTCCATATTTCTGTTTTGAATTGGTATTCATTCTGGCGAGGGCTCGGTTCTTCTTCGTTGTTTCGGACACGTCCAGGTTCGCAAACTCCCGCTCTAGGCTCGCGATGAAGGCCTGTGGGTCACGTCCAGAAAAGGTTACCCGTTCCTCGGGCTCAGCTCTTCCGGCTGAGCATAGCATGGCTACAAGCTGACAACTTGCTGAAGCGGTTTCGCTTCGGATTCCTTCCTCTGCTGGAGTATTTCGGGTTGGTCTAGGTTGAACTGCAACGGAGAAGGGACAGTCGAACGGGCTCTGGTTGCAGCAAGTTCTCGGCGAAACTCTTCTTGCATGCGACGGACGGAAGGTTTCGCGCTCGCGGTCAAAAAGCTCGCGATCACTCCTGATAGCTCCGCGTTCTGCTCTTAACTGGTGCAACTCTTCGTCGCGCTCCATCTGTTCTCGAAGTCGTCGTAACTCTTCGTCTGACGCCATCCATCTTTGATGCTCCTCATGCTCACGACGTTGTTGCTCCTCCTGATCCTGGCGGATGCGGGCTTCTTTTTCTTGGCGGAGGCGGCGCATTCGCTCTTCACATTTTGCCATCTCGTCGTCGATACCGCTGGTTACCGTCATCGGCGATGACATGTTTCGTGACAGCATCGACAACTGGCATTCCGCATCGTATCTCTGAGGGGATGGTGCTTTTCTGATGGCTGCGTCATTGGTGGCATCCACCAGAGTCGTAAGCGGTGTTGTGTCTCGAACGTCCACATTATAATCCCTCGGAGTAAACCCCGCGAACGCTGAGTGGGCACGTTGCCGCACATCGTGGGTCGACATCTTATTATGTGACTGCTGCGGCCCTGTCGAGTTTCCTAAAGAAGTTAATTCCGCGACGAGATAAAAGATAAGAGAGAAAATACAAAAATTTCTGATCTAACCTCGTAGTAAATTACCGATGAAAAAAAAATTGTGGGAGATTTAAAAAAATCAACTTTTAATTTAATTTAAAAAAAATTAAAAGCAAAGAAAACTGAATTTAAGTTGGGGGAACGCTTGTTAAACAAAAAAATACACGAACAAACAAATAATAAAATGATAGTTAAATTTGTCCGCTGAAAAAAGAAATTATAAAAACATACACAATTATAAAATAATAGGAACACACACAATAAACAACTTCTGTAAAAAAAACACGAAAAAAAAACGAATTCAACGTTTGCGAACAATTCAGAACTATAAAATGAGAAGAAAAAAAAAGTTCCTTGCAAAATCAATTTTGTTCAAATTAAAACTCAATTGTTGCAAGTCGTGGGTGTGAACCAAATTATTTAAAAAAATAAGTCACAAATTATAAAAAAAAATCATTTGAAAAAAAAGAAAAAAAATTAAACAAAATTTGAATTACAAAATATAAAAAAAAAAATAATTTAGAAAAAATCTAATAGTATTAGGTAGTAGGTAGTCATACGTTAATTGCCACTTGTAGCGGGACACAAGTGCGAATTAACTACTTTAAAAAATTAATTCAATATAAAATAAGAAAGAGAAAAAAAAATTAAAATTTATACAGAGTTGCAGATTCTTATAAAGCCTCACGTTGGGCGCCACTTGTTGCGGATTACGATGGTGTGGAGAACCGATGTATGTGGGCGAATGAACAAAGAATTGCACCTAGCGCTCGTTTCCACACACTAACGCTCTCCAATAACTTTCGGCTGCATGCAGTGACGTGGAGAGCATGAGAAAATATTACAAAAAAAAAGAAACTCTACTTACCTTATGCTTGTGAGGATGTATCCGTATTGGCGCGAAACAAAAAAAGACGAACACGAAAGGTTGCGCGAGAAACAAAAAGGTTGAATGATATTCGAAGTTGAGAGACTATGGGTTTTATTAAATTGATAGTAAAAAACAAACAAACAAACAAACAACACGAACAACAAACAAGAACAATATACAAACAAAGAAAAACGACAAACAAAACAACAAACAAGAACAACAAAGGGAGCAGAACTGTTTGTTGAATTTGAAAATTATGGCGAGCGGCGGCACGGTAGTACTCGGAGTACAAACACTGCGAAAAAGGCGCGATTAAATTAGACGAGTGTCCACTAGCGAGGACCACTGTCTTAATGTTTTCCTCGTCGTACTATCTTGTGGGAGTGTTTCGCAAAATCGAGGGTAGTAGGAGGTAAAATTGTTCGGTTACCCTCTACGAGAGGGTACTACCCGTCGCACTTTGAAATTATCTAAACCTTATCCTATCCAAAACTAACTTAACTATACCGTGTGTTCGTTCTCAAACGCGAACATAGGGTTTTAACATGGTATTAGACGTTTTTGCAGATTCCTGCTCGCTATCTTATTTTACAGAAAAGCTAATGGTATTAAAAGAAAGTGAAAATTATTGCGCATCTAACGACACTTATAACAAGATTTAAAAAAATGATTTTTTACCGTAAAATACTAATTTTAAATTTGATAGTTTTTAAAATATGAGTCGGTTTGCTTTTATTATGTTACGGTTTATTTACGAAAAAATGAATAATTATACTAATGAAAAAATAGTTTTTATGGTAAAAACCTATTATAGTGGTGATAGTTTATGTGGAGTTCGAGATTTGTTTGCCGTTTAGTTTAATACGAGACCTATACCATCTGCAAGTACTATACAAAAATATGTACAAAAATTTGAAAGACTCGCAAATATTTCGCTAGAATCAGAAAGTAGGGGTGGTGAGTATTATTATTATTATTTTGATTATTACAATTATCATTATTATTGAAGAGTTCTAAAATTACAATCATATCACAGGAAATCGGCAAACAGTTGACCGCACAGAAGAGCATGTTTTGTCGATGATGCAGACCCAACATACAGCCTGAGACAAATTTCTCTTGAAATTGGTTTATGTAAGTCGCGGGTATGGCAGATATTAAAGAAATATAAATATCATCCCAATAAACCGCCATGTCATCAAGAGATTTTTCATGTTGACGAAGAAAGCAGGAGTACATTTTGTTATGAAATGCAAGAGCGCGCTAACAATGATGGACACTTTCTATCGTCGATATGTTTCACAGACGAGTGTACTTTTACCCTTAATAATGAACCCAATGTTCGAAACACACGGCATTGGGCTCAGGAAAACCCTAGGTTAAATATTTCAACCAGAACTCAATATCCTCAAAAACTTAATATCTGGGCTGGGATTTTTAATCATAAAATTATCGGTCCATTAAAGGAAACTTAAATTCATAAACTTATTTAGATCTTTAGTCAGAAAGGTAGGACCTGCAACGGAAGAAGTTGCAAGAGAAAATCAGGAGATTTGGTTCCAACAAGACGGCTGCTCTGCGCATTTTGGTTTAGATGTTAAATTATTTTTAAATAATTCATTTCCAAATTATTGGATTGGTAGAGGTATTATTATAAATTGGCCAGCCAGATCTCCAGATTTGTCACCTTGCGACTTCTTCTTGTGGGGACACCTAAAAAGCAAAATTTACAAAAGACGCCACCCAGATATTAATTCTCTGAGAAGCAATAGTTACTGAATGTGCGGTAATTACTAACAGGCAGTTAGCTAATGTACGAAATAGTTTTTACAACAGTCTAGGGTATTGCTAAACTCAAAATGGAGGGTTATTTAAATATTTACTTTAATTTGTTTTTCCTTACTGCTGTTTTTAATAAAAATCATATGAAGCCCTTATTACTTAATATTTATATATTTTTAGCTTATAAATAATTGTCAAAAGCTTAAGAATTGAATACACATGTTAATTTCCTATGTTCGACTTTGAGAGTGGACATATATACAACCCTCATACGTAACACACGCGGGCACGTACGTTATACCGCGTAACTGTGTGTGGTGCCACGCAAGGCGATGGATGTTGATGTAAGGTTTGAGCGATGCATATGTGGTGTTTGGTATCAAAACGTGTGTTACGGCATGGGTATGATCATGACATCCAGGCTTATGCGATTCGTGAGTGCGTGCTCACATGAATCGCGAGTGCGTGTTTGGTAAATCTGGAATGTCATGGATTTGGGTTCCCACGGCCGTAACAATATGCAATGCTCGGTTTATTGGTCATTTATTGGGGCTCGCCGGAACTCGTGAAGGACAAGCTAGTTTTTGGGAAGTGCCTTTGTTACAAATTTTGCATGCCCTTGCGTCTTAGTCATTCTGTTACGTCTTGACGTGAAATTGACGACGGACAAGGGCATTCGTAAGAAAAGAAAAATGACTGTAATAAAATTGTGCACTTTCCGGAAACTATTGCTTAGTCCTACTGTTCCTGTCACCTTCCTGTCCGAGGGCACCAATATTTACAAAAGAAAAAAAAGAAGAGAAAGCTAAATTGACTGCAGCTGTATTATGGTAAACGCGACGTGTACGTATGAGGGGATGTGTCTGCAATGTGTTGGTGATGGTGACCTAACTTTACGCAGCTTATGACTAACATGCAACCTATTTTAACATGCTTAGTCGCGCTGTGTCAATGTATGCATTACGAACTTAACTCATTTTTAATATAAAAGAAAATGCTTATGAAACAATGAAATAAAAATAATAACAAAGAATGATGTATTGAGAATAGCGCGCGGTTTAGTGTAATTGTAAAATAAGCATTGTTATGGCGTTCCTGGTAGAACGCCGATAACAGTCACAACATACGCTATCGGCGAAACCATCGAACTAAACCGCAGAAATGTGATACAAGTTTGTTCGACTTCGACCGCATAGGTGGTGCCTCTAGATCCAAAGTCAATAATATTTACAGGCCAGGTTCGCACTTACCCCAAAAACGCTCTTGCCCCACCTTACTTTATCTATAACTTCCCAATAAAAAAAAAATTCGCAACCACTTCGCGCCCATGCTGCTTTGATTGGGTTATAGCATTATCTCAAGTTTGTTGAAAAATTACTTTTTTGTTATTGTTACGTTTTGCTATTCTTGTCTCAAACTTAGTCATTTATGCAAAAAAATATGAAAAAATGTCCATAGATGGCGTTAAAGGGGTATTTTTTGTATAATATTATTGTTTTCTTTTTTTGCTTGTCGCCACATGTGGCGTGAAGAGATTAAGGGCAATGCGTTAATTTAATCTTTCCGATAATCACTACCTGAGCTCAGTGATAACCGTGACGTTACCTCCTGTTTGAACTGCCTATGGGATATGCAAATTATACCACGAAGATCTTAATATTGTTCAATAAAAAAGTTACAAAATAAACTTCAATATATACTTCACTTATTGCAGCAAACCGCATTTATTTACTACATTGCACATTACAGAAATAAAATCATGAATTTGAGCAATATTTTCAGTCATCATCCTGTTGTTCCCCTTTAATGAACTTTTAAATTATAAAATAATATATGAGTGTTCCATATGAAAAAATGAAGAAATTGTGCAGATTGCGAATGGCTACCGCCATGTATAATACGCTAAGTTATGTTTTGGATGATGAAGTAATTTTGAAGACTAGAGTTCAACTAAACTCTATATATAGGGCAGCATTCTTTGCCCTATTTTCTTTATAATATACATAAGCGATTTACATTTATTGATATCAGGTTTGATGTGCAGTATAACCAATTGTGCGGACGATACGATCTTCTGAGCTACAGCAAACTATTCTGACATGGCCATAAGGTGTAACGAATTATATAAGTTGAGGAATGGCTTTCTTCTAATCTACTCATGCCTCAATGCAGGTAAAACAAACGCTGTTTTGTAAAACTAAACAATCACAAATACGTGCTCCTGATCAAATCAGCCTATCCGGCAATTTAGTTACATTGACATCTAAAGTCAAATTCTTCGGAGTTCTTATTGATGAGTCGTTGGATTGGTGCTCACATGTAAAGAGTGATTTTTAGCAACTTTCTTTTTGGCAATACTGTTTTTGGCAGCACAGCTGTTTTCGTGTCATATGTCACTGTTAAACATGTTCAGTTTGGTCTATGATTTAACCATGAATCGACTTACAAACGAACAATGCTTGCAGATTATTGAATTTTATTATCAAAATTCATGCTCGGTTAAGAAAGTGCATCGTGCACTTCTTCCATTTTATGGTCAGTTTGGGCGACCTTCTGAGGCGGCTATTCGGAATCTTGTGGACATTAAACTACCAACACGCATACGTAGAGTGCGAACAGAGGAAAATATCGTAGCTGTATCCGCCAGTGTTGTTGCTGACCGTAAATTATCGATTCGGCGCCGTTTGCAGCAATTGGGCCTCTGTTACTCCACTACATGGAAAATTTTGCGGAAGGATTTGGGTGTAAAACCTTTTAAAATACAGCAGGTGCAAGAATTGAAGCCACACGACCTACCACAACGGGTAACTTTTGGTGAATGTGCGCTGGCAAAGTTAAATGAAGATCCACTTTTTTATCGGATAATTGTGTTCAGCGACGAAGCTCATTTCCGGTTGAATGGATACGTCAACAAGCAAAATTGCCGTATTTGGTGTGAAGAGCAGCCAGAAGCATTGCAAGAACTACCAATGTATCCCGAAAAATGCACTGTTTGGTGTGGATTATGGGCCGGTGGCATCATTGGACCGTATTTTTTCAAAGACGACGAAGGCAGGAACGTTGCTGTGAATGGCGAGCGCTACTATACGATGATTACAATTTTTTTTTGCCCAAAATGGAAGAGCTGGACTTGCCTGACATGTGGTTTCAACAAGATGGTGCCACATGCCACACAGCACGCGAAACAAGGGCCTAATTGAGAGGCGAGTTCGGTGAATAGTTTATTTCACGTTTGGGGCCGGTCAAGTGGCCGCCTAGATCGTGTGATTTAATGCCTGTAGATTATTTTTTTGTGGGGCTGTGTTAAAGCTCATATCTATAGGGCAAGCCCCCAACGGTTGACGCACTGGAAGCCAATATTGAAGAATTTATTCGTGAGATACCGGCCGATATGTTGGAGAGAGTATGCCAACATTTACATGAAATCATCTTTAAACATTGAATTATATAGATCGACTCAAGAAAATATTTCATACATTTCTCTAAATTGTATGTGTTTTTTTTTTATATCAAATCCGAAAGCTCTTAAAAAACCACCCTTTAGAATACTTATCCTTTAAAGTGGCAAAATTATGTTATCTAATGAACAATTTGAAAAGATATCTTAGTAGAGAGTCTTTAAATATAATTTATTATGCCAGTCTTGAGTCCGTACCAAGATTTGGAATTATTTTTTGGGGGAATAGTGGGCAAATTGAAAAAATATTTGTTATGCAAAAATGCTTGGCTTACATTACAGAGAGTAATGTAGAGGTGTTTTTAATACAAACAATATACCTACAGTATACTCGCTATTCATAAATGTTTAAAATTTGTTTTTAAACAAACAACTGAATTTACAGTTAACAAACATCATGCAAGAAATGCAGATATAACATATCCAGCACATAAATTACCGCTCACTAAACAAAATGCGCCGTATAGAGGCAAAAAAAATGTACAATAAGTTACCAAATAAAAAACGAAAACTAAGGTCATTTAGCCAATACAAGAAAGCCGTGTACCAGTTATTGTTGAAGGCAAAACCGTACTCCATTAATGATTATTTTAACTTGAACGTTAGTTAAGTTAGATTATAGTTAATGTTCTTTTAAGTTAGTTATTATTTTATGTTTTTTGACACAATTTCATTTTTATTCGCAATTGCATTGCTGTTTTTGTTAATATTTCTTTGAAATAAAGTACCGTTATTATTATTATTATTATATATTAGAAAATTTTGCAGCGGATACACTTCGGGCATCTCGGATGCAAGATACCACAGATACCACATCAACGAAGATATTGAGAAATTCACTAAAACCTGGGACCAGATATAATGTCCATGCATATGTTTCAGGTAATTCTGTAATATTTTATACAGGGTGTTACTAATTCGATGCATTAGCATTGCTATCTTGGTAACTACAAGAGATAGAGAGTTGGTTAAATTGAGGCCATTTTTGATGCTGAATAATTTGTGAAAAGAGATTTAAAATATTCCGTCTACTTCCGAAGGATTTCGAAAAAAAAATATGAAAAATTTAATTTTGTTTTTTATTAATTAAACAAACTATTTCCACGTAAGTTGTAACCAATTTAAGCTTATAAAATAATGCAACGCCTAAATGATAATCGAAATTTAAGGTTATGTTTACATATGTTTCTCGTTCCTCGTGTCAGGCATCGATCGACGCTAATTAAAAATCCACACCGAATTAACACACCGACTCAAGCGGCTCTTTTTCGCCGCGAATGAAGCATTATACTCTCGCTGTTTCTTCCGTGATATTTGTTTTGCAAACAAAGTGATAATACATATAATAAATTACAAGCTTTCCTCTGTGTATCTTGTGTTGCCTAAACGTCGTCACCGAGAGCCAAGTGAATTCATGCGCCGGCCATTGTCACCGAGTTCCTACATTTTCCACGCGGATAAAAAGTGAACAATATGGTACTGGTGGCGAACTCCCCAAGATGCATTCGAACATATTCAGTGTGTAAAGAATCGGACGGTTCCAATTATCCTATGAATTAACGGCAATTTTACATTTTGATGTCGACATATGTCACGTTTAAGTACTGCCAATCGCAACAACTAAAATACTACCACAAATAGTTTAATAATGAGCAAAACTGTCATATAAAAATCTCATTAATAAACTATTTTTGATATAACAAAAGGTCGATTGTTAAACCAAAGTAGAAAAAATATTTTATTACTCCAGTCTAATTAAGGCAAGATCTGAACTATCGCCCTTCAAAAAAACTGTCAGAGCTTTAATATGCCCACCTTTATAACATCCTCAAAAGAATTGCTGTGAAACTTGTTTGACATCTCGAATACCGCCTTTTAGTCTATTGTAAACAGCATGAAATCGCTGTCCTGAACTTCCGGAGGTTATAACTACTTCGTACTTTGACGGACTTTAAAACTTTTTGAACTTGTTAACCCACATTTTCTTTAACCGCTTAACAATGACTCTTGAGGCCACATCATAACAACCCGGAAACGGTAACAAGAACGGAAACCAAAAGTTAAGTGATACGGTTCGCATGTTGACATACACAACTAATAACTAATTTCACTGGTCTGCAAGAAAATCGGCCCTGACATGATTCCTGGGGAATCATATGTAAAATCATCCCCTGAATCCGAATATAACTCCCGTTTTCCCCCACCACACACCATGTTTAGGAGACACCTCCTACCTATTTTGATCACTTTTCTATCATTTGGTGGGATCAAGAGGATTATTTTAACCTTTACGTTTCCTCTGAGGGGCTAGAAAATTGAAAAGTTCTAAAACATGGACAGGTGTTGGAAGAAGGTATATTGGAGAGGGGGGAATTTGCCCCCTCAAATTGTAAAAAATCATTAAAAATTATCTATTTTTCCGGTTTGTTCCGTTATTTATTCACTTATTTTCCAGACCCCCTCAACCACCCCCAAATACACAGCAACAATAATAAAAATGTACAGCCAAAATAGATAGCAAGTAATGAAAATGTATAGCAACAGTAATGAAAATATATAGCAACAGTTATGAACATTTCAGTGTACCACGCTGGCGCTTGCAATACCTCGCGTGTACAGGTTTGCACAGGAATGTGTATGCTTCGGTAAGTTTAAACTTGCATCGCTCTTGTCTCTATAGTCCTGCACTGCAATCTTCTCTCAGTACATCTCTAGCCATCGTAGAGTCAATTTGGTGCTCTAGGCGGGAATTCTGTTTCCAATTTGTTTAAATCGTGTAAAATGGTAGAAATTTGTTTTCTAAGTGATATCTAGTATTTATTTATTTATTGCCCTATCGGTCATCTTCTCCTTGCAATTAATATTTTCACACTTTTCTTCCCTTTTTTCTTTTAATTGTATAATAGTAAGTTTAACCTCTTCAGTTTTAATTTTCACTGCCTTCAGCTTTTACTTTTATGCCATTTTTTGATCATTTTGCTCGATACTAAAATTTTTGTAACATTTAATTTTAGGAAGCAAATTACACAATTTCTCTTTTTCTTTAAACGGCACACCCTATATATTATTTCATAATTTGAAAGTTCATTAAGTAGGCTTTCGTTTCATATAAGGTTTCGTATATCTGAAGTTGATGGTTACTCTAATATTTCAAAATTCGTTGGTGATTTGCATGTTTTTATTATTTGTTTTTAAATTTAGGTACCAACCTTTTTAAATAAAAAAAACAGGTGATGCGTAATGCAGAACACCATGTCCCTAATATATAATATATACAAACTGGACGAAGTTTTGAACAAAGGATAAAAGAACACAAAAATTGTTTTATTCAAGGAAAATCTAACTCCAGCTATGCCGATCATCCAACAGAACACTGCCATTCATTCAATGATAATTTCAAAATCCTCCATAAACAAAATAAAAGCCTAAAACTAAACCTACTAGAGTCAATGGAAATCAACAAATTCAATAAACGCAGTGTTCTGTTAAATGACCAAATCGACGTCAATAATTCGCCTTTACTTAACATCACATAACTGAATAATATGTATATGTATGTATGTAGGTGTGTACTTCTAGTATAGTTCCCATTTTGTAACATGTTTTTAGTTAAGTGATCTTAATTGCCTCATCTCTACAATAATTCATTAATTTATTATAACGCAAAATTTTAATTTTAAATCTAATTTTCAACACATTAATACAACAACACCCCCGCCCCCAACCTCAACGTTTGTTCCCAATTTTTAGTATATAAGCGGTAATTGTAAAATGTAAAACCATAATTTTTCATCCACCTGATGAAGCCACTGTGTGGTGAAACAATTGTTGTAGAACAATAAAATTAATTTGAAACCTTACACTGTGTTAGTGTTTTATTAAATGATACCATGGAGTTTCAACAAGTAACAGCCTTATTGATCCAATGTGTTATTCAGTTGTTTATACAAGAATTTGAACAAAATTGTTAAAGTGCTCCCCTGAAACTAATAAAGATAATTCATTCTAATTTAGTAGTACAGTTTAGTTATACTTTAGTCTTCAAAATTACTCTATCAACCAAAACATAACTCAGCGTATTATATAGGGTGATGGCCATTTGCAAACTGCACAATTTCTATTTTTTTCAAATGGCACACCCTATATATTATTTCATAACATCATGTCCTTAATATAGCCCCATAGAAAAAAATATAATTCAGTGAGGTTCCGAGACCTAGGTGGCCACAGTACTGGTCCGCCGCGACCTATCCATTTATTAGGGTAACGGTCGTTCAAAAATTGTCGTACACTGCGAGCATAATGTGGTGGTGCACCATCCAATTGGATCCATATATCTCTTATTACGTTGAGTGGTACATCAAGTGGGTACTCATATAAACGATTCTTAGATTCAGATCTGAAATGATTCAAACTCTTCCCCATTCAGGCTGCCTTCAAAAAAGCACCCAGTGGCGGCGATAAGGCCCCCGCAGACCCAGCGGCGCGGGGGGGGCCCGAGCATCTAGGGGCCCCGAGCATGCAATTATATATTAAAATCGATAAAGTATTAATGAATTTATTTTTGCGCGAGCGCTAAATGCTTTATCGGTGCGGCGATGTGATTGATTTAATGCTTCCTTGCGCGATAAGCGTCTTTGAAAAAGAAATGCCGCTCGACTTTATATGTGTGTATTGCAAATAATTTGAAGTTTTACATTTTCTTTCTTCAGTTTGTCTCAATGCCTCAGTTTGATTACTTCTTAGTTCTTTCTGAGGGAGAATGTTTAATATTCGCGATCGACGGGTAAAATTGCTGTGTTGCAACTAGGCTAACAATTTTATTTGGAAACAATAAAATAATTAAAATTAAAAAAAAAAACTTGGTGCATCGATTATAATAAATTTACTAAATTCAATAAAACGAAATATTTAATAAATATACATTATAGTCATATAGTGCTCTCTGTTTGGGCATTATTATTTATCTATAAATACTTTGGAGCTACATTATTTCGTCTCTAGTGTGTAAAGTGCATATGGGGCATTCCACAAAATGACGACCCAAAGAAAAGTGGCATGTTCTCGGAATCGGTCCATACTGTGTTTCGTGATAATATTTTTAATAAGCTTATTTAAGGCTATGTTAGTTTCACATTTGATTCGGTTGTTTCCGAGATATAGAGGATTTAATTTTCAGAAAAGTCGAAAATTCGAAGTTTTCAAAAAATATATCTCTGCATAGGCTCATGCTACAATAAAAATTTGTGGACAAAACCTAATGACAATGAATTGAACTTTTCAGAAAAAAATAGTGGAACATGTTAAGTCCACACGTTGAGTGTATTTTTTCAATTAAAATTGAAAGGTGAGTGCCACCTTCGATTTTCTTTAAAAATTTTTAGAATGATCTCTGAAATATGCAGAATGTTTGGTGGGAGCGGAATATTGGGATTCGGAAGAGTCTCTGAGATATAATTTTTTTTTCTGACTCAATGTATGGTAGAAACGGAAACGATGAGAACCAATTATTCTGATAAACTCTATTTCGGTGAGAATTGCAAAAAAAATTAAAATGAACCCGGTTACATCCGCTAGTGCAGAGAGATCCTTCAAAACTCAAACTTATTAAAAGTTACTTCTGCGGTACAATGAGTGAACTTAGACTGAGTGCTTTGGCTTTACTTAGTATAGAACATGAACGAACGCGGAAATTAGACTTGGATAAGTTGGCTGCCAAATTCATCATGTTAAAACACCGACGATTTGGGAAACATTAACTAAGATGGTAAGTTTTTTATTTTTCGAGGAAGGGGGCCCCAAGATTTTTTTGCGGTGGGGCCCCCAAATCCTTAGCGCCGCCACTGAAAGCACCCCAAACATTATATCTCCATCTCCATCGTTTTTGATTATTTGGTGTCCTTGCAAAATAAGGATTGTGCTCCAAATAATAATGAAGATTATGTCTGTTTACCCTGCCTATATTATGAAATTTAGCCTCATCAGTAAACAGCACAAAATTAAAAAAAGAGTTTTAAGGGCACAGTAACAGACTCAAGCTCTTGTAAGTGGATATGGTAAGGGTGAAATTTATGTTTTTTCACAACTCTATGTGCTGAAGGCCGATTAGATATAAATACTGAGTATTTAATTCGGATAAAAATAATTTAGGATTTTGAATGACCGATGTCAAAACCAGGAATTCGTTGCCTTCGTTAACTACAGAATTTATCTGCACAGATTTTGCATAGTTAACGTTACCAGTGGCCTTAAATCGCTCTTGTACTCGGCGGTATCCAGGCTCTATATACTCGTGAAGGAAATAGACAGTTTTTTCGACATTAACCAAGAATGAAAATCATGTCAACCAATTCTTGGAAAAAATTCATAATTATGAACTGAGATCGCAACTCAAATGCTAAAATCTAATTTTGAGATCAATGTAGTAATTATTGTCCTGTTTTTTTTTAAATTTAAATTGGATTTTTGATTGGATCCTAGATTTTAAAACTAATAAGAAAAACATGCAAATTACCAACGAATTTTGAAATATTAGAGTAACCATTGACTTTAGATGTATGAAACCTTACATGAAACGAAAGCTTACTTAATGAACTTTCAAATTATGAAATAATAAATAGAGTGTGCCATTTGAAAAAAAAAATTGAAGTTGTGTAGTTTGCGAATAGCTATCACCCTGTATAATACGGTGAGTTATGTTTTGGTTGGTAGAGTAATTTTGACGACTAAAGTTCAACTAAACTTTACCACTAAATTAGAATGAATTATCTTTATTAATTTCAGGGGAGCACTTTAACAATTTTGTTCAAATTTTTGTATAAACAACTGAATAACACAAAAACGACCTAGTTTCAATCGCCGAAGCCTGGATCATTTTAATCTCCAAGTAACAACGAATCCAAAACTGCTAAAATATACAGGGTGTTTTATTTAAGAAAACATAAATTTGGTCTGTAACTTTGTTATGAGACACCCTGTATAAATTTAAATATTTATAGGGCGTGCAGCTGACTATTCTGCATAACTTTTATATAAAACATTTTTCAAAATTTTGAAAAATAAGTACGTGATTGACCGTTCCCAGAGCTCTGAAACACCCTGTATAAATAAATATGTATGTATGTGTTTCAGAGAATTTTTGAAAAACGTTTTATTTAAAAGTTGTGCAGAATGGTGAGCTGCACACCCTCAAAATGTTTAAATTTATACAGGGTGTCTTATAACAAAGTTACAGACAAAAGACAATAATTTTGAAAACCCTTTTTTGATTAAACAGTGCTTGTTTAATCATTTCTCTGTAACGCCCCTTAAAATGGTTCGCCCGTTCTGAAATTTGGGTCTTTTATGTAATTTTTGACGAAAAATCGATTAATCACACTTTTAGAACGATAAAAGTGTCCCTGCCCTAGGAGGGCTATTTTTGCCTTTCAAAGAGCAAAACAAGGGCTGCAAAGGGCGAATAGGGGAAAATGCACTTCATCAACTGAAAATTCCGAAAATTTCATTTAAAAAATGTACTTATCAATTTTTTGATTTCGTGTTTCGTTTTAACAGAATCACGAGTGCAAAAAATGCAATTTTTGCAAAATTTTTAATTTTACGTGTTTTTAGGAGCCACACCGTCAATATGGCTCAAAAAAATCTGAAAAAATTCTTAAATACTCAGGAGACTTGATAGAACATATTTTATGTATTTTCTAGCCAAATTTTTTTTAGTGCACCAAGTCTATATACAGGGTGTTCTAAATAGAGTAGGATTGCACAGGTATCTTTCTTATTCTTAAAGCTAGAGATCTGGTTAAATGGGCAATGTTGTGCAGTTTTCTATGCTGATTCAGATTATGTTGAGAAATTTTCAAAATTCCGAGCAGTTTAGAAAATATTTAAAAAAAAACTGAAAATCGCGATTTTCAAAAAAATCAAATATCTCAATAATTATTAAAGATGCGAAAAAAAGTTTTAAATAAAAGTTACTTGGTTTAATTAGGCAAACATAGAAATCAAGTCAAAATAAAATTCAAGATGGCGGTTTCCGAGATATTAATACCAACTTTCTTATTTCAAATGGCCGCCATATTTGATTTTTACACGCATAAATAGACTTTTTTTTGCTCTTTTCAACGATGTACAACAATCTATGTCAAAATAAAAAATAATGGAAATATTAATTGTTGTAAGTTTAAAACAAGTAGGCATAAATAAATATAAAACAAAATTTGTTATAACGACTAACTGTCATCTTACATTAGTTTATTAGTTGTATTAATCATTCATACATGTGTATTGTCTAAGTTGTTTTAATATCGATAAATATTAATTACTTGAAATGGCGAATTATTCAATATCTGAACAATACGATATGTTTTGTAATTACATCAAGTGTTACAAAAACTCCCATCTTGCAGCACAAACATACCAAGTAAACTTTCCTGAAAGAAGGCAGCCGGACATTAAGGTATTTAAAAGATTGGATGAAAATATGCAATTGTATGGAAGTTTAAAAAAACCTAAGAGAAATAGAAATATGATCGTTGATGATGAAGAATTAACATTGGCTTGTGTGGCAGCTAATCCGAACATTTCATGTCGGCAGATAGAAAATGAAGTTAACGTATCAAGCACAAGTTTCACCCTTATAAATTGCACCTATCTCAGACTTTACAACCAAATGATAACATCTGTAGATTAACATTTTGCAGGTGGTTAATCAACAAAATTACGGAAAATGGTGATTTTATAAACACAATTTTATGGACTGACGAATCTTACTTTTCTAATTGTGGATTATTTAATCGTCATAACGAGCACTATTTGGCTCAAGAAAATCCACACATAGTTATTCCACGGCGAAACCAATTACGGCTTTAGTGTTTTTTGTGGCATAATTTGAAATCGTTTACTTGGTCCTATAATTTTTGATGGAACTCTAACTGCACAACGTTATTTGGAAATTCTTCAAACAACCTTAGAAGAATTATTGGATGATTTACCTTTGGCACAAAATATGCAAATATGGTACCAGCATGATGGCGCTCCAGCACACAATGCCAGAGATGTTATTACTTATCTAAATGGACGTTTTAATAATAAAGTAACAGCGACTAATACACCTGTACAGTGGCCAGCCAGATCTGCAGACTTGACGCCTCTTGACTTTTATTTGTGGGGCACTTTAAAAAACAAAGTTTATGGAAGTAACTTCAATTATAACAATGAGGATGAACTTCGCGAAGCAGTGACAGAGACACATTGCGAAAAGTAGCTGGCAGTGTTGTAAAACGCTGTCAATTGTGTTTGGCCAATAACGGTCAACATTTTGAGCATTTTTTATAATTTATTGTTATTTTACTACTTGGTTGTATTACCTCTTTTTGTTTTGTTACATTTGCTTTAAAAATAATTAAAAAAATTAAAATTAAAATTTAAACAATTAATATTTCCATTATTTTTTATTTTGACATAGGTTGTACATCGTTGAAAAGAGAAAAAAAAGTCTATTTATGCGTGTAAAAATCAAATATGGCGGCCATTTGAATTAAGAAAGTTGGTATTAATATCTCGGAAACCGCCATCTTGAATTTTCCGTTTAAATAGTCCGAAATTAGTTATATATTGTAAATTACGGGGCAATTTGTTGAATAGCTTAAAGCTGTTGTATACTGACGATTTTTCTGACAGTGTTAGACGATAAATGGGATAGGCAGGTTGTTTGTTATATCTGGTGTTGTGATTGTGATTGTGACCATACTGGGTGAATTTAGCTTTGTGTTTAAAATTGAAAATTAGTATTTCGTACACATAGAGACTATGAAATGTTAGGATATCTGTGTTCTTAAAGTTGCCTTTGCATGATTCATTGTAATTTAAGCCAAGCATGATGCCCCCACATCTCACTCGGCATTGGGGCACTCGCCTACGGCTCGTTCCCCAAACTTGCCTTCGTGAGATATGTGCATCATATCCACTCTTGTTGTACAATATACTATTGTGTAGCTACGCTGTTGCCATAGAAAATTATACCATACCTTAACATTGATTCGACGTTGGCTTTGTATACCATAATAAGAATATTGCGGTTTGTAAACGGTTTAAAGATTCTTAAAGCATAGCAAACAGAGTTTAGTTTCGAGCTTAATTCTTTGCAGTGACGTTTCCAGTTTAATTTACTATCTATTAATATTCTCAATACTCTACATTCTGACTCGAGTTCAAGGTTTTCGTTTCCCAATTTTATATTAGATATTTTAGGAAACTTCGTTTGGAATTGCATTACTTCAGTTTTGTTGTTATTTAAGATTAATATGTTCTCTGACATCCAATTCTGCGTAATTGAGTAAATACAATTTGCTTATCTAATAAATCCTCGATATTTGTGCTTACAATTAATAAGTTAGAGTCATCTGCATACATCTGAATGAGACCTGCGTTATTGAAAATTATTGTCAGAAAGTCGTTTACATATATAACAAATAACAGTGGACCCAGGATACTTTCCTGCGGCACACCAATATTTGTTTTTCCAGTACATGAGCACTTATTATTTATAATCGTCTTTTGACAACGATCTTGAAGAAATGATTTAATTCAGCTTAAGCTAATGCCCCTTACTCCATAGAGTTCAAGTTTAGTTAATAAGATGTGGTGATTCATTGTGTCAAGTGCCTTGGAGAGATCCATTAAAATCCCAAGGGGAATTTCAGCTCTCTCCAAGGCATCAACGACATATTCGAAATACTCAAATATAGCCGTTTGGGTGGATTTCTTTTTAAGAAAACCATGCTGCGCTTTATCGAAGAGATTATTTGTATTAAAGAAGTCAATGATTCTGTTCGCAATTACTTTTTCCAAAACCTTAGAGAACACACTAAGTAACGTGATTGGTCTATAATTATCCGGATTGGTTGGATCGCCTTTCTTGTGTATTGGGATTATTAGTCCTAATTTTAGGCAGTTTGGAAAAATACCAGTTTCTAAAGATTTGTTCACTAAATATGTTAAGGGTAGTATGAGTTCATTTATTGCACTTTTTAGTATCTTTGAATTTATCTCGTCATATCCAGAACTGTTTTTACTGTCATGACATGAATAATGTTAAATATTTCAGTTGGCGTTGCTGGTTTTAGAAATAGTGTTGTATGGTTTCTTGTAATATTAATATTTGGTTGGTTGTTTGCCATGTTTTTAGTAAGGTTAGTGGATACATTTATAAAATATTGATTAAAATTTTCTAATTGATCTTCCAGTATACGATCAGCTGGCCGGCCCGATTTACCAAGAATATTATTTACAATAGACCAGGTGGTCTTCATTTTATTATCACTCCTTAGTAATGTATGTTCGATCCTTTCACGTTCCGCTTGTTGTAACAGCATGTTATATTTTTTATTTAATTCATTATATTGATTTTTCGCTCTATCGTTAAAATGTTTCAAGACTTGTAAACAGTCAAGCATATGTTTTCAAGATATTCTTTCCGGCGATCTTGCTTGATTAGAGTTTCGTTTAGATTTATAATTAACTGCTACCTTAGAACAACTTTTATCCAAACTATTTCCGATGACTTGCATAAATTTATTCCAGCTGCTATCTGCATTATCAGTTGCGTAATTTCTACCCATATAGTATCGTCTTTCAATAAGTCTAGAAATCTAGTTATATTTGTAGGATTATATAATCTCTTTGTGACACTGGTTGATTTAAGTAATAGTTCATTTACGGAGAATGTTAATTTCTAGGCAAAATGATCAGACATGTGTGTCTCAAACACATATGTTTCATAATCTCTTTCCAGATTGGTAATTATGTTGTCTATTACTGACGATTTGACAGTAGTAATTCGCGTGGGCCTTACAATTGTAGCTGTGGAGTTAAATTAATTTAGAATATTTAGGAATTCTTGAGATTCATGCGATGGACCACCTATTTCTATATTAAAATCATCAAATTAAAATAAAATAAACTCTGATTCTATGAATTTCTATTTTATTTAATTGGATTCTTATAATTCATTCCATTTTGGGCTTCAAAAAAGGATAATAATTTTTTTTCTCCAAATACTCGAAGCAGTCGGTCAGCTTTTAATAAATAACAATCACCTATTTCAGTCAGGTGTGTTAGATTGTACTTCAAATTCAAAAACGATCGAAGTGAAATAATTTCAGACGAATTCACTATTTAATTTTCTTTTTTATCCGGTATTAGACACGGTTTACAGTATGGCTGAAAGAATTGCGATTTAGACACCTGACTGAAATAGGTGATGTTATTATCATTTTTTGTAGCCCAAAATGGAATGAATTATAAGAATCCAATTAAATAAAATAACAATAGAAACGGAATTTGTTTTATTTTAATTATACGGCCCTGTATTGAATATAAAAAAAAATTCTTGTGCTGGTGAGTACTACTCAAAAAACGTTTAATTTAAGGAATCACAAAAGGGGTGATGCCATTTAAAATTTTGGGGTTAGGGTGAATGGGGCCCAAGGGGTCACTCACGCCATAACCAAAATATGGTGGTTCTAGTTTCCTCTACCTGTATAACATTTGTACCAAATTGCGTTTTGAAAGTTTTCAAATTGACACCCTGTATATGTATTTTAAAAGGGCAGAGTTTTGATGAATTGAAAAATCTATAATTTTAGTAGTAGTAGCGACATCTATCGATGATACGTGCTCTAGTGTATTTGTTTTTCACCATATTTTTTTTTTGTAACATATATAAAAATGTACATTGAGATTTACTAGGCAGTGCATTCCACGTGTTTGAATAAATAAGTATACAGGGTGTTTCAAATTCGATTCTCATCATAGGGATCTCGCTTAATAGAAGAGACAGAGGGTTTATTTAAATTTGGCACCTTTGCAGAATTTTATGCTCATTAATAATCCACTGAAAAAAAATTCTTAAATTCTTTTGTTTTCTAGTTAAGTCTAGTTTTTTCTTTATATCACCGTTATTTGAGGAGATATTTAAAAATGCTAGACATTCATGTGGCACTTCTTAGTTTCTCCGTTACGAAGTACGAGAAAGTATTGTGATCGTGATTTTTTTTTCAAAACATTTTTTTACGGAAATATCTGTTTTGGGGTCCCTAGATGCCATTTCAACAATTTCTGGAAAAAAAAAAATTGTGTCAGTGTGTGTGTGTGTGTCTGTGTGTGTGTGTGTGTCTGTGCGCGCTGTATCTCAAAAACTAATAGACCAATTGATATGAAACTTTGAACATAAGTTTTATTTGATAATCCAAAGAACTGAAAAGCTTTTGGTAAAATTTCGGACACCGGAAGTGGGTGTTTACCTTAACTGTTTTTTGTTTTTTGCCAATATTTTCTTAAATATGAAAAATATCAGAAAAACATTTAAACAAATATTGAAGACAATAAATAAATGCGATTATTTTATTTGAAAACATTTTTCATAAAATCATTGTTATTCGAGAAAAAAATTTAATTTTTTTTTTTCATTTATGGTATACAATTATGAAACGCTAATAGTTACAGCAAATTTATGTTAATAATAATTGTAGAGAATGCCAAAATGACCAATTTATGAACAATAAGTTTTTTCGAAATCTCTTTAGTTTTTGAGTAAACTGAGTTTTTGAATTTGAAGTACATTTTTCCATCTTTCATAATTCTGACGTTTTAAACGTCAGTTTTATCCGAGTCTACGAAACGTTCGATGCACACTTAAAATATGATTTAAATTGAAAATAAACCATGGAAGCGTAAATATAAATGATACCATCAAGTCGGAGAAAATAACATGATGGCCACATCACCATTTTTACTTTCTCCGTTACGAAGTACGAGAAAGTATTGTGATCGTGATTTTTTTTTCAAAAATTTTTTTTGCGGAAATATCCGTTTTGGGGTCCCTAGATACCACTTCAACAATTTCTGGAAAAATTTTTTTTGTGTCTGTGTGTGTGTCTGTGTGTGTGTGTGTGTGTGTGTGTGTGTGTGTGTCTGTGTGTGTGTCTGTCTGTGTGCGCTGTATCTCAAAAACTAACAGAGCAATTGATATGAAACTTTGAACATACGTCTTATTTGATAATCTGAAGAACTGAAAAGCTTTTGGTAAAATTTCGTACACCGGAAGTGGGTGTTTACCTTAACTGTTTTTTGTTTTTTGCCAATATTTTCTTAAATATGAAAAATATCACAAAAATTTTTAAACAAACATTAAAGACAACAAAGAAATGAATATCTTTTGCTTGAAAATATTTTTCATAAAATCATTGCTATTCGAGAAAAAAATTTATTAATTTTTTTTTAATTTTTGGTTTATAATTATGAAACGATAAAAGTTACAGCAAATTTATGTGAATAATAATTGTAGAAAATTACAAAATGAACAATTTCTAAAGAATAAGTTTTTTTCGAAATGCCTTTAGTTTTTGAGTAAACTGAGTTTTTGAATTTGAAGTATAATTTTTCCATCTTTTATAATTTTGACGTTTTAAACGTCAGTGTCATCCTCTCGATGTACATTTAAAATATGATTTAAATTGAAAATAAACCATGAAAGCGTAAATATAAATAATACCATCAAGTCGGAGAAAGTAACATGATGGCCACATCACCATTTTTTATTATCTAATAGATCGCATAAGATTTTTAGTTGTGACATGTTTCGTTTCTTTTGAACCTTCATTAACTTTCGTATTTCTTAAGGAAGCCATATTTATTTTTTATGGCATCTCAATGCTCATTTTTTTGTGATTGCAACAATATAATAGAACATACATTTAATTTCATAAATGAACATATAATCGTTTAAAACACTTCTATTTGCAATTTATTTAGCGTTTACTAAATATCATCCGTGCCATGGAATTAAAATCAATTGAAAATCTGAATAACTGTCTGTTTTCAAACATTATTATTCTTTATGAATAAAAATATCGTTCGATAATTCAGAAGTATAAGAGCGAGATATGTTACGTATTTTTCATTTAGTACACTGAAGTACGGTATTGGCTAGTTGAAAATATTAGAAACCCCCTTACGAAGGCACCTTAATATGTTTAGATTAAAATTTTATCCGGTAAATTATTAAGTTAATAATACACTTTGCAGAGGGATTAAATTGTTAAAAACTTTCCCGAATAGTAGTGACTTGTTTAACTCGTCCATAAAAAAAAATGTTATTCTGCACTGTCGATACACCATTTTTTTTGTTGTTAGTATTTTTTCTTTGTTCGTGTAACTTGTTTAATTATTTATAGGTTATGTTAATTTTTTATAATAACTATAAAGTATTTCTAAGTTCATTTCTATGTTACCAACCACGCATGTATTTTAATTTGTATTACGTATTGTAATATTATAATATATTTATGTTTATCTTGTAAAAGTTGAGACGTTTCAATAAATAAATAAATGAATGTATCTAGAAAGAAGGCAACCCCACCAAACCTCTTTGTGCATGGATCGACAGAAATTTGGGAGAGTTTAAATCATTTATAATTAACATCGCAAAGCACACGGCCATAAGTTACTCGAGAAGGTTGCAATAATATTTTGGAAATGTTAAAGTAAATGTATATTAATTTTGTATGTTAATTTTACGTTTATCTACAAAACTTATTTTAGATAAATCAAAATTCATCAATCTTTTGCAGCGAAGTTCCAGCGGAATTAAATTTGCCAGCACACATAAATTTCGTTTCGACCATACACTTGCCCCTAGTGACAATTTTTGATGCATTACACTTTGTAATTGGTTGCTAAAAAAAGTGAAATGAAGATGATAATTAAAAAAAAAACATGATTTGGATTGAGCAGATTAATTCAAATTCACAAATAGTGTTTTTATTTCCATGGCACGAATGATTTTTAGTAAGCCCTACATAGATTGCCCATAAAAGCGTTTTAAATGATTATATGTTTATTTATGAAATTAAATGTATGTTGTCTTATATTGTTGTCATCACAAAAAATTGAGCATTGGGATGCGATAAAAAATAAATATGGTGTCCATAAGAAATAAGAAAGTTGATGATGGTTCAAAAGAAATGAAACATGTTACTAAAAATCTTATTCCATCTATTAGATAATCAAAAGGTGTTATGAGTACGTCTTTACCGTTTTGAAATATCACCTCAAATAACGAAAATATAAAAAAAATGGTGATGTGGCCATCATCTCACTTTCTCCGACTTGATGGAATCATTTATATTTACGCTTTCGTAGTTTATTTTCAATTTTAATCATTTTTGAAATGTACATCGAGTATTTTGTAGAATCGGATAAAACTGACGTTTAAAACGTCAAAATTATGAAAGATGGAAAAATTATACTTCAAATTCAAAAACTTAGTTTACTCAAAAACTGAAGCGATTTCGAAAAAAACTTATTCTTTGTTCATTTTGGCATTTTCTACAATTATTATTATCATTAATTTGCTGTAACTATTATCGTTTCATAATTATGAAACAAAAATGAAAAAAATAATAAATTTTTTTCTAGAATAACAATGATTTTATGAAAAATATTTTCAAATAAAAGATGTTAATTTCTTTGTTGTCTTCAATATTTGTTTAAAAGTTTTTGTGATATTTGTCATTTTAAAAAAATATTGGAAAAAACAAAAAACAGTTAAGGTAAACACCCACTTCCGGTATACAAAATTTTACCAAAAGCTTTTCAGTTCTTCACATTAGCAAACAGAACTTATGTTCTAAGTTTCATATCAATTGCTCTATTAGTTTTTGAGACACCGCGCGCAAAACACACACACACAGACACACAGGCACAAAAACAATGTTTCCAGAAATTGTTGAAATGGCATCTAGGGATCCCAAAACGGATATTTCCGTAAAAAAAGATTTTTGAAAATATTTTCACGATCACAATACTTTCTCGTACTTCGTAACGGAGAAAGTAAAAAACGAAAATATTTTTTTTTTCGGTTGTTTTTTATTTGACTTAACTCGAAAACAAAAAAATGTAAATAATTCTTTCAGCGGATTATTAATCAGCATGGGGGCGGCCTGTTGGTGTAGTGGGTACAGGCGAGCGCTTGTGCCGGTTGCACCGCGTGCCGTGTGGGTTCGAATCCCAGCCCGGCCGAACCATTTTTCGGGGATCGAAAAGTATTCGGTCGGGTCCATGGTTGTTGTGTATACGTCTGACATTATTCATTTATTCATTTGTTCATTTATTCATCCCAAAATTAAAAATACAAATTAAATACTCGATGCGACTGAATGGCTCATGCCTAAGTAAAAAAAAAAAATATCAGTATAAAATTCTGCAAAAGTGCCAAATTTAAACATACCCTCCATCTCTTCTAATAAACGAGATCCCCATGGTGAGCCTCGAATTTAAAACACCTTGTATAGTTAAGTAGTGAGTTATTATTAACATTTAAATATTACTACTCGAGACATGACCGTATCTGAATAACGAAACGTCATATTTAAGAAATAAATTTATTTCAAGAATAGTTTATAAGTGTCTTAGGAAAGCGATTTTGGTTTTATAAAGTCGCAAAAAAAAGTCAAAACCAAAATTGACTTTTTCGTTTTCTATCGAATATCTCCGGAAGTAGAAGAATATTTAAAGTTTCTTTTCATTAACTTAGTCAGCAATAAAATCGCAACTTAACAAAATCTATATCTCTTATAGTTACCGAGATAGCAATGCTAATGCATCAAATTTGTAAAACCCTGTATACAATTATAATAATTTTACAACCGGCAATGAGTTTTTTATAAAATAAATTGTTTTAGACCAACTTTATGCTGTATTTGTTATTAAAACAATAGACAATTACAGGGCAATGAAATGTGAGCAGACTTCGACGTCCGGATATAGTTTGGACACTTTTTTTGAAATAAAATGTACTCCTACATCTGACTACTATAAACTACATGCTCCTTATTTTGAGATAATTAACGGAATTAGAAAAAACAAAAGGACGCCATGTAAGATATATTATGGAAAGGGTACATATTTTGTATACGTTAGTGTAGATCTCTTTTTCAGAGGAACTCAAAAATACACATTTAAGACCCAAATGGACGATGGAGGACAAGGGCGCGTCCGTCCAGTTGTTCGCGTGGGAGATGAATTGTCCAATTTGCACGAACAATCACTAGATACATTTCCTGTAAGTATAAAGCGATTACTAGATATTATATCGAATTAAACTACTTGTCACTAATATTAATTACATTGTGAAACTCTTCTTATACGTTTTCTAAGTAGTGAAGAGAGACAATTTTTATTTAAATAAAACACACTTTTACTTAGTTAATATCACACTGTTTATTTTATTAGTGACTGCAGTTTCGATCAAACAATGATCATTATCAAACTATAAGTAACGTAATTACAAAGAAACATCTTAATTTATACCGCGTTAAACAGAGGCGAGAACATTAGGTTCGTTTGTTCGTTAATTATGGGGCTGTCCGGATTATCCTTGAGTTTATGAATTTCGAGGGATTCGAGCACGTCCATTTTAATCCCCTTGTCTTCGAAATGTAGAATTTGTAGTACATCTTCGTCAAAAGTATGACGGTTTTTAATGAGATGGTTAGCGAAAGTGGAGTCATCTTTATTTAAACGGAACGATGTTAGATGTTCCTTTAACCTAACTTTAAAACTACGACCTGTTTGCCCTATGTACACTGAGGAGCAATCTTTACAATTTAACTTATAAATACCTGATTTATTAAATTTGTCTAGGGGAGTTTTTGAATTAAAAATAGTGTTACAAATTTTATTGTATGGCTTTAAAGCTATATTAATGCCTAGTTTGTTTAGGATATTGCGAATTTTAAGACTAATATCTCCAAAATATGTTAATGATTTGAAAAATATTGTTTCAGGAATGTGAGCTGCATACAAAATGTTTTTAATATTTTTGTTTTGGTGAATTTTTATTAAGGTGTCAATTGTTTTATTTGTATAGCCGTTGTTGTTAGCAATGTTATAAATTGTATTGATTTCAAGTTGTAAAGCCTGTTGTGATAAAGGTAATGAAAATGCTCTATGAATCATCGAATTGAAGGCTGCTTTTTTATGTTTTAATGGATGCCTTGAGTTTGCTAATATTACTGAGTCGGTAAATGTAGGTTTTCTAAATATTTCAAAATTGAATTTGTCATTGTGTATGGAAATTGAGAGATCTAGATATTTTATGTTTCTATTGTGTTCGATTTCGTGAGTGAATTTTATATTTGGATGAATTGAGTTAATGAATTGTAAAAATTGATTAATTTGTCTATCTGTGCCCACAAAGCCAGTTAAGATATCATCAACATATCGATACCAGAAACGAATATGTTTTTTAGCTAAAAAACATATTCGTTTCTGGTATCGATATGTTGATGATATCTTAACTGGCTTTGTGGGCACAGATAGACAAATTAATCAATTTTTACAATTCATTAACTCAATTCATCCAAATATAAAATTCACTCACGAAATCGAACACAATAGAAACATAAAATATCTAGATCTCTCAATTTCCATACACAATGACAAATTCAATTTTGAAATATTTAGAAAACCTACATTTACCGACTCAGTAATACCAGCAAACTCAAGGCATCCATTAAAACATAAAAAAGCAGCCTTCAATTCGATGATTCATAGAGCATTTTCATTACCTTTATCACAACAGGCTTTACAACTTGAAATCAATACAATTTATAACATTGCTAACAACAACGGCTATACAAATAAAACAATTGACACCTTAATAAAATTCACCAAAACAAAAATATTAAAAACATTTTGTATGCAGCTCACATTCCTGAAACAATATTTTTCAAATCATTAACATATTTTGGAGATATTAGTCTTAAAATTCGCAATATCCTAAACAAACTAGGCATTAATATAGCTTTAAAGCCATACAATAAAATTTGTAACACTATTTTTAATTCAAAAACTCCCCTAGACAAATTTAATAAATCAGGTATTTATAAGTTAAATTGTAAAGATTGCTCCTCAGTGTACATAGGGCAAACAGGTCGTAGTTTTAAAGTTAGGTTAAAGGAACATCTAACATCGTTCCGTTTAAATAAAGATGACTCCACTTTCGCTAACCATCTCATTAAAAACCGTCATACTTTTGACGAAGATGTACTACAAATTCTACATTTCGAAGACAAGGGGATTAAAATGGACGTGCTCGAATCCCTCGAAATTCATAAACTCAAGGATAATCCGGACAGCCCCATAATTAACGAACAAACGAACCTAATGTTCTCGCCTCTGTTTAACGCGGTATAAATTAAGATGTTTCTTTGTAATTACGTTACTTATAGTTTGATAATGATCATTGTTTGATCGAAACTGCAGTCACTAATAAAATAAACAGTGTGATATTAACTAAGTAAAAGTGTGTTTTATTTAATTAAAAATGTATCACGAAGTAAGTGCCGCCAACCTCAATCAGTTGACAATTTTTATATTTATTTCGATCTAATTTGAATTAATTTGTACCTAAATTGATTTTACTAATTCTCTCTTGCACTCTCTGTAGAATCATTATCAACATAGTAATATCCCTTATTATAAGAAATAGCAGGTTGGTTAAATGCGACAAAATACTCCTTAGATAAAGTTGTACCTAAACCCGTATTTAAAAAAAAACGAAATTTTTGCTTTCTTAGTTGTTTATTTTGAAAGCGATCCTATTTAACTTGTACAATGTGATTTAGAAGGGCGTAGGTTGTAATATGTTGAAATAAAACTATGTTTTTGAAAAACACATTTAACAAGGATATACACATATTTATGATACCTTCCCATTTTAGTATGGGAAATGATATCTGGCATATGACCCCTGTACCTTTCTGGCATACAAAAGCTCTGTTTGTGGAATTGTTGATAACTGCCTTACAAACTTGTATTTTTATTCCATCGATAAATCGTCGAATTTTCTCCATAAATAAACAAGGAAACAAGGATGTTTCGTGGATTATTTGCATAAACCAATTATTTAAAAAACTTGCGTAGGGTCAAATTCCATGACCTTGGTGGCTAATATAAGATAATTGTTTTTCCAGAAATGTGACTGGTAGCACCATCTTGTTGAAATCACAACCTTGAGTATCCTTAGCTAATTCTACGTCACCTGCTGTGGATGCATGTGCTTGTCACGAATCTGGCAAGAAGTTTCTGATCCCCAAATATAATAAGCAATCCTTTTAAATAACAAATCCATTCGAGTGGAAGTGTGCCTCGTCGCTAAAGATATTTGTTTTTTCAAAAACTGTTGTCCTGTAGTCTTTTCAAAACCCAGCCAACGAAAGGTTGCCTTCTCTGATGATCAGATGATCAGGCGTTAAATAAATTTTAAAGGGGTACTGAGATCATGCAAAAGAATTTGCTGCAATAAAAAATATCCAAAATGTTTAATGTTTATTATTGAACCGAATTATTAAACTATTTTACCTACTCCCACTTTGTAATTGATGAATTACCGAACTGTTTTCACCAATCGTTAGCGACCCATTACGAATATATAGAGCATACATAAATGTTAAATGTTGTACATAAATGTGTAACATGTACCATTACCACTTATATACCTCGCTATATTATATATTCATGGGCAAATTACAATGAACGCCCGCCGAGTCTCTCTGCATTCGTCTGTTCGTCTCTAAATATGAAAAGTTATAGTGTCATTTAAACGTCAGATAACTTATTGGTTAATACAATAGCCAACACAATAAACTTCACGGCATGCCTTATTAGTACTTCCATCGCAATGGTATCTTAGTAGATTAACACTTCAGAGCGAGTACAACGATCCGTGTCCTTAAATTTGTTCAATCAATATATTGGACAATATAGCATTCGACAGAAAATTGCTCGAACGGTAATTCGTTTGTTTAGTTGATAGTCGTCCTACACTGTCATTGCCGGTTAATTCAATACACATTTGACAAGATTCAGTTTCAATAGGTATGTCTTTAGTTTAAGGGAATAATTGTAAGGTCGAAGGTAAAGTATAGTACATAACGCGAGTTGTAACGCAATTACGCGCTCGTGAAATTACGTTACTCGCCGCTACGCGGCTCGTACGCAATATCTTTCACTTGCGCGTAATTTGCTACTTACAACTCTAGTTACGTAATATACCATTATAAGTCTGCGCAATTTTGATTCACTCAGTGCTTTGACAGTTGCTGTATAACTTTATCCGTTTCGATAAAACGTTTTCACAACTAAGGATGCGAACAATGTACATCGTTTCCGGCTTCTCGCTTTACTGCTATGGGCGAGCCGTGAAAAAAAAGTACTGAAGTCTTATTGGGATGCACCTACCAGAATCGCACGGGTTCACCTCGCCCTTTGCAACTGCCGCGGTTTAAACGGTTGAGCGGGAAGCACACCCTATACACCTTCACTTCTTTCCACGATGACACACAGAATAATAAAACAATAGAAATTGGAATGTTGATAGATAACCACTTGGAAGAGAACAGTTTTCCCATCGAATAACAACAAAATGATGAGCGATTTAATACTGGCGTGCATTTAAAATCACCCTTTACTTCTGCAAGGCCCTCAGCATGAACCTAGTGGTGTTCACAGATTTATTTAAAATCTTATGGTGTTAAAATTGCAATAGTTAACTTTATTCTTTTGTATAGTATCTTTGAATAAAATATTCCGTCCTTGAGAACTAGTTATACCTAGCACTCAAACTAATGGGGATTAATGTAAGAAAAATATTTTTTTTACGACCGATTAATAAAGTGTGCTTTTGCGCATTCATTTGACAATAATACTTTCCTGCACGCTTAAATTAAATGTAAGTATTTTGGAATGAATCCTTATAATAATAATAGAACATTTTCTGAAATATTTTATTAATAAATAAACAACCAACAACAAGTTTATATTTAATTAATCTAATTATTTGTTATTAACTATATTAAAAGTGAACGTGCAACTTTCACAATTTTTAATAACAATTCCGGAAGTTGATGGCGCTGGAATGTCAGAAGATGCGGGTGACGTAGATACATTTTCAAAATGTATGTTTTGTTGCTTTTTGCCAAGAATCTATTAGATATTTCTATCTCGTTTTGGATAGATTTCTCGATATAGTATAAAGAGGCAATTAAAACACTCGTACGCTATTACTTTTTAATGAACATATTGAACTAGCGATTGCCCGTGAACATCACGGCAAAATTGCCCGGTAATGGCAATAAAGGACGATTTATAAATTCAGTTGACTATCTGTTGTTTTAGATATACTTCTATGGTTTTGGCACAAACTGGATTTTGCTTAATAGTATGTATGCTTCAGTGTCAGACGTTGTGTTTTCGATTTTTATTTGTACAGTTTTTCATCTTCCAATTGTTGCACTCTTCTTGACCTGCACTACGCATATTTGGTTGGGGTGATGTCAAACGCATTTGTGAAACTGAAGATTCGAAAAGTGGAATTGGCAGTTTAAACCCACTATATACTGTTCGTCCTCCTTCGAGCAACGTGCTTGCAATACCTGTTGTTGCATACGGAAGCACAATATTTCATTTTCCACGAATAAATGCCATTAAAGTGGTATACAAAAAAGTTTTACCAGAACCACCGGAGCCATCGATATAGAAGCATCTAGGCTTTAAGTCATTATTATAAACAGCAGCAACTATTTTGTCAAAATCTTCATGCTGTTGCTCATTTAGCATCTCAATTTGTTGTTCTGCATTCAGCCTTCCTTGATCGGGGTCAAATTCTTGAACTTCTGTAGGATTTCCACTCGGATTTGGCAAACCACAGCGTTGGCAATCAAGTCCATGTTAAATTAGAATTTCATTGATGTCGTGAAGAGCCAAATTTTTGCTGCATCTTCCGTATTGTTTCGGCTGTAGTCTAAAGCCATATGGTCTGCAGATTTGACCCATAGACCAAGTGGTTTTAATGGATGACAGAAGCAACAAATATGGGCAAAAGTCTCTCGAAGTTGTGGCGGCATATTAAAAGCGATTACTTCAGCAATGCATCGATCCCATCCGTCGTTGCTTTCCAAAAGACCACGTGCTGCTGCTGCTTCTTTAAACGATGAGTGAACTTCTCCATTAAATGTTCGAATAAACTCAAAACTGGTTGCACCACATGCAGCAAAAGTATACCTAAAAAGAACCTCTCCTCGTCTTTTAGACTAACTGTGTACATTCTTGGAACAATCTTTTCTCCACCTCATTAGCGCGGGTGTCATTTTCCACGAACGAACACATAATGGTTTGTAATTTCTGTGTAGAGAAATTGCTGTGCGTTGAAATCCTCAATGTTTAGTTAAAACCAGGCCTGCTCGCAAATTGTCTTTTATTTCGGGCCAATTAGAAAATAGTTGGCAATTGTTAAAAATAGACATGGCATCAAGCAGCGTTCTCGCATGTTCCGCGGAGATCCTTCAAAACTTGATGGTAAAATCACTGAAATTCCTGCAGATATGTTTCCATTTTCTGCTAAGTTGGTTATATGATCAGCAAGCCCTTGGCAATTTTCGGGTATTTATAGGAGCCGCTAAAAATGTCCAGAGCAGGCGGCATGGCCCTTGGGTTTATTGCGGTCGGTAATAATCACCAGGCGGTCGTAAAAATGTCAAACTTGCGGGCACGTGCCCACCGGATCGAATTTTAAATTTTTGGCCCAAGCAGGTAGTGAGCCCTTTTTTGGGATGTAAGCCGTGCATTCATGTCTAACTGGTTGATCGCCCCAAGATGAAGATGAAATAATTAAGAAATAGAATACTTTTCCTTTTAATGATCGGTAATATTTGACGCATTAGGGATATTATAGATGAAAATTAAATTGTCCTTATTTTAAGCCAATAAAGGTATGGTTGTAGATAAAGTATAGTACATAACTCGAGTTATAAAGTAATTACGCACTAGTGAAACTGTTAATTATTAATAAATTTACAGGGTGCTGTAAAAATTCGTTTCATATTCATTTTCATTTTTTGCTCTCGAGTGCTCGTCATTCATAAAAATACATTTTCAAAAATTCGTAACTCGTCTGAAAATTGCTGCAGATTCAAAAGCCAAAATTATTTTGAAAGATCGACGTCTTGTGAAGTGAATTGAATTTTTGTAGTATTTTTTATGTAGTTATTTTTCATATTAATGTTGCATTCGAAATTGCGACATTGAAAAAAATACATTTTCAAAAATTCATAACTCGACTAAAAATTGCTGCATATTCAAAAACCAACATTATTTTGAAAGGTCAACGTCGTGTAGAGTGATTTGAATTTTTGTAGAATTTTTTCCCGCGATTCATATTAATTTTTAATTTTTGCGCTCGAGAGTTCGACATTGAAGAAAATACATTTTCAGAAATTCATAACTCGACTGAAAATTGCTGCACATTCAAAAACCAAAATTATGTTAAAAGATCGACGGCTTGTGAAGTAATCTGAATTTTTGTAGGATTTTATCCTTCTGTTTTATATTATTTTTTAATTTTTTGCCCTCGAGTGTTCGTTATTGAAAAAAATACATTTTCAAAAAGATTAAGATTACTTTATTTCTTAGAAATGTATATTTCAGTTATTTTGTATTTTTCAAGGGCGATGTCCCGCTAATAAATGTATTAATATTATTATTAATTCGAGTAAGAAAAATTTGCATGTTGGGATTAGAATAATTCTACAAGCTTTATTACTCGTGGAATTATCTTCAAAATTTCCAAAACTGCTTAGAAATAATTCATTTTTTACATACTAGATAATTATTTTGATATTTCTAAGCTATAAACAATATGGCGACAGTCGAAACTTGAATATGCGGAAGCGAAATTTACATCTTCAAATAAAGAAAATTCTAAAAATATAATAAAAACACCTTTACTTTGTTGGTATAACACGGATTTTTATTGTTGACTATAGTTTCGGCAACTCAACTTGCCATTATCAAAACATAAAGTAAAAGTGTTTTTATTATATTTACATGTATAACAAAGTAGACGCCTCCACCATAAACAATAAATGCTAACAAAATTATCGCTTTTGGAATTATTTTCAAAATTTCCAAAACTACTTAGTAATGATACATTTTGAATACATTAGGAAACAATTGATAAAATTTTTAGCTAGAAATAAAACGGCGACTTTTGAAGCTTGAATTCGAGAAAGCGAAATTTACATCTGGGGATTAAAAATATAGTAAAAACATTATCAATCGTGGAATTTTCTTAAAAATTTCTAAAACTAATTAAAAAATAATGCATTTTTGACATTCTAGAAAACAATTCATATTTTTAAGTTTTTTAAGAATGGAGACATTCGAAACTTGAATTCGAGAAAGCGAAATTTGCATCTAAGGATTTTAAAATTTCTAAAAACATTATCACTCGTACAATTGACTTCAAATTGACCACTTAGATATAATAGACATACTAGAAAACAATTGACATTTCTAAGCTAGAAACAGACTGGCGACATTCTCAACTGGGTCAATCCAAGTGAATAAAAATTAAGTTCGTTGCGTGACCATTTTTAAATATTTTGATTTTTTTATATGCGATTACCCAATAATTGAGTTTAAAAGTTAAAAAAAAATACCTTGCACCGTTACTATATTTGTAAGCGCACGACGTGTTTTCAAGTTAATTCATTTTCATAAGCGTTAATTTGAATATCTCTGCACTATGTTAAGTTACAACATTGCAATTGACATGATTGTTTTCAGAAAAGTCTCCTTTACAACAATGTTTATTACCCAAAAGATCCAAAATTTAAAAATAACCAGTAAAATGGAAGTTTGGTATTGAATATTTAGAAAATCCACTTTATACCCAAAAATAACAACCAAAATTTATCACAGTGTATTTTTTTCTCTAGCTAGATATCATAAACTACTAGCTTTATATAGAGCAAGAACCCTGACAAATTTATAATTGTTTGAAATTTAAAAATCTTTATTTTTTGTAAAGTTCGGGTCTAGTTAGTGTTCTTGCTCTATATAAGGCTAGTAGTTTATATCTAACTGGAGAAAAAAAATTCACAAAAATACTGAACATAAATATAATTTCATTGATCCATGTTTCGCTTAAAAGTAAAAATTAATCATTGCCGTTTAGATTGAAGTACCTGTAATGTATTAAATATGAGTTAGTTTTATTCAGGGTACGTTAGATTGGAACGGATATTGAGTTCTGTTGCATTCATTTAAACGAATTCCTTTTAAAATTTAAAGGGAAGGTCGAACGCAGGTACTAGGGGTGAAGAATGGGAACATCTGGCATATCTTTTTGGAAGCTTGTCTCTAGCAGGTAGAAAAGGTTCGAACATGGTCATAAATTACAATTTCTACACGATTACGTAGAGAATAGAATCCCTAATCGTCGGTAGTAATCAACCCGCAAATTGTACCCCTTGATCCCGCCGCTCTGGCCAAATTACTATGGTCGCGTATTTATCTCATTCTTAAGATTTGGGAGGGTAAGGGGAAGAAACAGACCGCACTTGGCGGCTCAAGGGTCAAACACTAGTTTTGTGGTAAACAGTAATTAATCTTTCTGCCGGGCGTTCCGCACGTGGAGATACATCTGGTTCCTTGAGTAAACACATTTGAAAAGCCCCAGTTTTTTCATGCTTATTACCTGAATATTTTATACAATTTCTAGCATACATTTATATTCACATGACAATAAATAATAAATAATAATAAATCTAACCGTAATAAAGGATTATGAGAGGTGAAGTCTGAAAAATAAAGCAAAAAACGGAAAACACGGTTATAATCTTTTGCGCATACAATTAAATAATTTCAACATATCAATTCTTTCATGATCCTTTATTACAATTAAACAGTAGCAGATAATATCTAAAGTTATGCTAATATAACTCATTCGGAAACATACACAACTACCTGCAATAATTAGGTAACTCATAATATGAAACTTAAAATAGATACAGTTAAAATTCACTTAAAAGGAAATTTGATTACATCAAATGGAATCCAAAAATTATGGTTTTTCCAAATCACGGCTTTATTGGCCGAGATTTAATTCGTAGATATTTCTCGACGACACCCTTCATAAAAGTTGCTTTCTTAATTTTTGATTATTTCTGTTTTCTAAACGCGTTCGCATTTACGTACAGGTTGTTTCAACCGAGACTTAAAGTTGTAACTGTCTTAATATTTAAAATACAAAAAAATAATATTGTCGCAAATTCTTTCTTTTTTTCGAAATAAGTGATGTTTGGAAACTACACTCGTGCCGTTGTAATCGTGTAGTTTCCAAACATCATTTATTTCTCGAAATCGAATGAATTTGTATTTCGCCACCAATTGTTAATACACTTGTTGTATTACTACTGATGATTAAGTATGTAAACTGCACTAATGAATTGACCCAAAGAGTAATGACTGTCAGTATTTTCTAATAAGTTAAATATGCAACAATATGAGATTAGTTAATGGTTATTTATGCAATAAGTGAGTAAAGAAATACTTTTTCCACAAGTGCGAGCCAAAGGCGAGTGTGGTAATTCCTACTAGTGTAAAAAATGATTTACACACAATCCCAATATCCGGTTGAAATTCGTCAATTCGTGATTTTATAATAAAATTTAAAATAATCTATGTACAGAAAGCGTCAATAGGGTTAGATTTTCTACGGGTGCTTCAAATATTTTATTAAAATTAAAGTTACTTTAAAACAGTGTCAGTTTTATTAGCACTGTTATTATGGTTTCGTTTAATTAGTTTTAACCGGATTTTGGTATGATGGCCTACTTTTATTTCGTCGAATTCCTTTTGAGTTTTAAAGGGAGGGTCTGAAGCAGGTACCTATTTGGGGTGAAGAAGAATGCAGCTTTTGCTAAAATTATGCATTTAGATGCCTTATGGTAGCCACATGTTCGCATGATTCACCCCGAGTTTTCTACCTGTTTTCGACCATCCTTTTAAATTTTAAAAGGAATTCGTTGGAATGAATACAACATCTCAACATCCGGTCCAAACTAACATTCATTAAATAAACTTAATTCACATTTATTTCATATTACACATATTTTCAAGTTACAAATTGCAATTAACACATAAAAGCATTAACACATTTAAGGTGAAATGAGAACGGATAAAATAAACCATGAAAGGAACATTAGATACATAATTGGGGCTTATTTTATATCCATTTTATGAACTTAATTTCATTAAAAAAATTACTGAAATAAGGAGGAAGTGTAAATCGGGAATGAGCAAATATTATTTCAATCGATTAAATGTCGTAGCAAATAAAATAATTTATGAATTATATACATATATCAAAATCTTTGTTTTAAATAACTTTAATGACTATTTTCTGACTCTACATATAGTTTCAACAAATCGCATTGCTATATTTTTTTAATTATGAACAAGATCAAAAAACAATTCAAATAAAAGTTGTTCGATATTTAAAAGAACACCTACTAGTGACGTGAATACATAGTTTTTAGCATGCATTGTTTTATTGCTATGGTATATAAAACATTTTTTTTAATGGAAAACCACCAAGTTTTTTTTAACTTTTTGGATAGTGTCGCATAAGAAAATTTCGAGGATATTCGACTTGAAAATAAGCGGTCGGTATCGCATAATGACTTTATTATTATTTTATTTACCGAATCTAAAATTGATTTTTATAAAAGTTCTTTGGTATGTTATAATACAACAAGCCATGAAGTTGGATATTCGTTGGCACTTATTATTTTGTTATGACAACCGACTATTTCTTTTATTTTCAAATCAAATTCACTCAGAAATATTATAATGCAACTTCAAAAAATTAAATATATTACTTAAATATTCTCCAATACACTAAATAACCTAGGTAAATTCCCGTATTAACGTGCAGTTCATGTATTTCTATCAGGGCGGTGGCGATTTAAATGAATTGATTTAGATCATGTTTTAATTTAAAATCAACTGTGATGGTAGTGATGGGAATAAAGGAGACATTTTAATAATCGATTATTTGGACTAAAATATTTTAATAATCGATATAATAATCGATTAGTATATCGATATTTTATTGACGTAATAATCGTTTTCTCCACTACTGATTGACGAGTAAGCACATTGACTCTCATTATGCTGAATATGTATGGTTCCATTTATAAATATAACACGTTTCTTGTGACTGATCATCTCTGAATTCTGTCATTTGTCAGTTGTGTGGGAGTATTCGAAAAGAGATAGTCAATCTTTTTATAATACTGTTACATGCCAATTGTGTAACAAACGCAGACACATATAAACATGTACTTAAATCAGTAATCAAAACGGGTGACTTGTTAATTCCTGGTATACGAACTGATTGTTTTATATTGATGTGCCAATCTTTATTCTAAACAATTATTTAATATTCCATAACATCTAACCTCCTTTCTGATCACATCTACCGTTTTTGTACTTTGTAATTACTAATTTACAATTTATATATGTCCGTTTAACATGATACAAATAAAACCTTTCTGTTCATCGATGTACAATAATCGAGTATATCGAGATATTTTAATAATATACTAGTTCGATAATGATTTCTTGATAATTCCCATCACTACTCTTCACCATAAATATCAGTTTATCAGTTTTAACATATTTTTTTCAAAATCGTCAAGTCGAACAATAGCCTCAAATAAATCAGAATTAATCCCATTATTTAAATTAAATCAAATTGATTCTAACTGATTGCACAATAAATACGAACTACCGTTCAAAATGCTTTCTGAAAATATATCAGCCTCTTCATCCTTCTTATAATTTATGGGCACGACCCATGTAAACAACCCTGACGAACCACTGAAACACCCCCAATAACACGCATAAATTGCGGTTTCTTTTCTTCCATTATTTCTCTCCAGCTTGAAGAGGATGTCTCTCTTTACAAAATTTACATTTGGAGGGACCAACCAGTCCCTCGGTATGCCCTGTTAACCTCGAGAGAAAAACATTCCATATCCCCCTTAATAATAATAATAATAATAGGTTTATTTCCCAACAGAACAAAAGAATATTTCAATTACAGGGAAATTTTACAATTAACAAATAAAAAATAAATAACTCTAATAGAATTAAAAACTAAAAATAGTTATAGATAGTTTAGACTTAATTAACTTAATTTAACTAAAATTATGAACAGTTCTAAATGAAATTAAAGTGAACAATACAAAATACTATTTTATACATGTGTATACCTTTAACATAACAGGTTGTTGCAAATTGATTAATTACCTAATTAAATATATAAAATGAACTAAGGACCAAATATTGCCAACAGTTTGGTTTTAAACATTTTGTATGTATCACTAAATATGTCACACGAATAATGCATAAATATCTATTAACCGTTATATACAATGACTGCTATAGCATCCACGATGTTACAGACCAAATTTTTCAAATAGGATGATGTGAATGCTATAGCAATCACGTCTGCGAACATGTTAGAGGGGAAATAAACAATTGATATATTTTATTTAAAAAACATACAATAAATCGGGTGTATAAATAGCCGATAATCTACAAGTGGCGGTTATTCTTCTTAAAATCCTGAATAGAAAATGCCGATGAAAAAATGTTCTATCATTCCACATATGCCATCAGGAGCCACTTAAAAGGAATATACATTAGGCAACATTGCATTCATGTGCTGTCCTGTTTTTCAATAATCCCATGATTAATTATGTGGGATTAGAGTAGAAGGTAATAGATAGATAGATCGGGGTTTATTTACAGATGTATATGCAAGGTAAAACAGATTATGAGTAAATAGTGTTGAGAGAAGTATATTTTGGAAGTCATCTGGATGAGCGAGCTGTCCACGAAAGCGTTGGTGAAGCGACTGGATTGTTGTAGTGGAGTGTCCTGTCCCCACAACAGAAAACCTTCTTGAACTCTGCGCAGGTTTTCCTCAGACCAATAGCGATTGTTGTAAATGTTAAAAACTATCTCTGGTAAACATACTCTCATCATTCCAGACAATACCTGTCGTGAATCCACCATCACCACAAATTCTATTTAATATGGTGTTGATAACATTCATAGAGCGGCAGGACCTTCATGAGATGAAATGGATAAAGGTTTTCTTGTAGGACCAAATGAACGGTCTTGTTACTAGGCATATCTAATATGATCGGGTACTGTCGAAGGGATTTGCTCTTCAAGTTGAATTGTGGACTATGCTGTGGCCGGCCATTGTTTGGATTTTTAGGCACAAACAAACCTGTTTCACGTAGCCGTTGATTTAGTACTACTCAAAAAAACGTTTAATTTAAGGGATCACAAAAGGGGTGATACCATTTAAAATTTTGGGGTTAGGGTGAAGGGGCCCAAGGGGTCACTCACCCTATTACCAAAATATAGTGGTTCTAGTTCCCCCTACCTGTATAATATTTGTACCAAATTGCGCTTTTCTAACTCCTTTATTTTCAGAGATATTCGCATTGAAAGTTTTCAAATTGACACCCTGTATGTGCGTTTCCATTACAGAAACCATACATCATGTATATGTCGGCGTACTCATTAAACCAAAAATCCATTGTAATTGAACAAATTAAACACAGCACACAAATAAACTGAAACGCGGATACTAATACAAACCTGATAATAATAAGAAAAGCAGAATTAGCACAAAATTGTAACTAGCAAGTTTGAGTGAAATCGTTGTGTCAAACGTGACATAAGCGGGTGTCAAAATTGCCGAGTATAAAGAAGTGTTAAAAATACACATTTGAGATGAAAATATAACACACACACTGACAAATAACTTTTAAACTAATGATACTACTGAAATTGCAGAGTTTTCTGTAAATTAATACAGAATAATAACGCATATTAAACATCTGGACATCACGAAGTTTCACGAAGAATGGTACAACATTTTAGAATTAAGATAAGCTGCTTAGAATTTTTGGAAGAATATTGTCACATGTAGATTATCGAAAAACATATCTATGTTGTTGAACAAATAAAAACTAAACACTTGAACTAAAATCAGTATCACTGCCACTCTTGTCATTGTCTACATGAATAATAATTTCAGGAATATCCTCTATTACTTTGTCTCGATCATACCATTCCTTCATTATTTTTTCGGTATGACAAACATTTGCATGCCACACTTCTGGTGTACATTTTTGTAATGCTTTATTCCACATTTGCAGCACTTTCTCATCTCCGAGGCCGTCTTCTCCTATGTGTTTGTCGTAATATGATTTTGCATGTGCCCAGATCATTTCGATGGCGTTGAAGTGACAGTGGTAAGGGGGCAATCTTAAAACATAATGTCCATGTCCTCGCAACAGTTGGTCTATTTTATATTTCTTCGGCTTTCTGTGAAACTTTGCTAAGTTCAGCAGTTCTACTTTAAACATTGATTTCTCATAATTAATATTATTTTTATCTAACCACTCAGCCATCTGTGCTTTTTTCCATGAAGAAGTGGGCTGCCTTTCCACTTCTACACTGTGGTATGATGCGTTGTCCATAATAATTAACGAAGGCTCTTCTAAATTTGGTATTAACTTACTTTCAACCCACTTAGTGAATAATTCTGCATTCATGTCTCCATGATAATCTAATAATTTCGATTTTGTTGCAAAAACTGAACTTGCATTTTCTATGAAACCACCACTGCATCCAGCATGAAGAACAATGAAACGTTTTCCATCATATCCTCCAGTTTTTCGTACACTTTTAACATTGGCGTCCTGCCATGACTTCCTACGACTTCCTTTTGAAAAAATCCTTGTTTCATCTATGAACACGGGAGTACGACTAAATGTTTTTATTGCCCATGTACAATCTTAGAAACGATGCTCTTGTAGATGCTATTATGGGTGTCTCCATCAACGCCCTTCAGTTATCGTCCTTCTCAAATTTAAATCCTAGATCCAAAAGTAACATTCGTAGTGGACCATAACTAAAATTCAATGCCAATTCTAGATGCAGTTCTTCTTTTAACAAATTAATCGTCACGTGTTTTCCTAAAATTAAACAATATCTGCTTAATACTGCCTAAAATAGAAATAATCATTAGTGTTGCGCAAGTGCGTAACAATTTATTTATAATGGTAAATTATACCATTCCCTAAATATTCCCACCAATAATAATTTACTTACTTGCTGCATATAAATTGTACAACATATTACGAACTGCCGTTTTAGCACCCTCGTCTAAGTCTTGAGTTTTGGATTTCTTCCGGGGTCTAGATTTTCCAGGGGTTGAAAGTGACTGATTTCTCTCACTCGCAATTTTAATACTGGAGATAGTCCGTAAACTTATTTTTAAAGCATCAGCAACTCTCCATGAAACGATGTAATATTAATAAGCAGGTAATTAGACAACAAAGAAAGAAATTACCTCTTGAACAGCATTAAGTGAAATTAAAGGACCGTTGTTTTCTTTTTCTGCTGTAAAATAGGCCATTACATTGACCACGAGATTCCGCGACTGAGAATTTAGACGTTTGCCCGGCATTTTGAGGTTAGGCCTAGCGATTTCACTGATTGTTATAAAAGTTCTAAAAAGAACTGTTTTTTTATATATCACGAAGCAATGTTTATCACGACGTGTTTATGTTACGACACAAAATGTACTGTATACGTTGTAAAATCGAAGAAATATGCAAAAACGAACACAAAACGAAAAACACTGCTTATAGCGCCGCCACTGCATTACGAATAACGAAATGACTTACGGACCAAGGTGTTGTCTTTGTTCAACGCATGGTTTTACCGAGTGCCGTACGTCCTCGCCATGGACGACATACGTACACATATTATTGTGTCTAATTTAACTTATCATAGAGAGAGTAAACATATGAAAATGTTGTCGGAGATAGGTTCAGCTAACTATGACGTGCACGCAAAGATCCATTGATTCAAGTATACATACATACACACATACATACATACATACATACAGTTAGACTACTCTTATATGTGATTATACCGAGTGTCTGAGATAAGGGGCGAACATAGGGATTTAACATGTAACATTAAATATGTGTAATTATTAGCTCCCCTATTAATTTTAGAGAAAAATCGTAAAGGAATATTTTTAAGAGAATTAAAAATTGTAAATGTATCATCCATTTAATTTACGTTTATACTAGAATCCACCTCAGAAATAATAAAAATAAGTTTAACCATTTACCATTTAATAAAAACCCTTGCCATGACTTTGACAAATGTCATGTTATGGTGACAATTGCCCTCATTTACTTACTAACCAATGAAATCGAATTACGTTGATGATATGATCCAATAAAATTCTAATTACGATGCGTAACAGACCACGCTCCATGTTATGCATGGCAATTCACCCTGGGTGGTATCAAATCAGATAATCTCTCATGTTGGTATTGCCTAGCAACGCGTTGCTACATGTTCTATACCGTATAAAACGTCAGTTATTGCCGGACGTTTAAGCAGTTTGCTCCTGAATTCGATCTGTTTGTATTTTCGGGTGAAGTGTTAGTGCTTTCATCAGTAATAGTATTCATAGGCATTTCTCAAAATCTTGGTAAACTCATTTTTACTACAATTATTGTGGCGCAGATTAATACACGTCTGACACTTGGTGTCACTAAATTTTACTTTTCGAATTATGAAATGTGAACTTTCTGTTCGGCCAATTGTCTTCTCGAATCTAACTCGTGACTGATTTTTCCTAGGCAATTATTAGCGTCTGTATCACTCTTGCTTGTTGCTTCTAGAAAATCGGCACTCCTGCTTCGCAGTCGTGCCGATTTTCGTCGCAACAAGCAATCGTGATCCTGCCGCTAATAATTGCCGGCAAAATCAAAGGGCCTCTGGGAAGAGTCTAAAATTGGGAATTTTAAAGAGAGATACCCTCTTCAAGCGGGCGGCATAATGGAAGAAAAGAAACCACAATTTATGGCGTGTTGTTGAGGGTGTTTAAGTGGTTCGTCAGGGTTGTTTACATGCGTCGCGTCCATAAATTATAAAAAGGATGAACAGGCGAGACGTTTTCGTAAACTGGTATCAAGTCAACGTGGACTAATACCCAATGAATACAATGCGCCAATCCTCGAGCCGTATTCCTTTCCTGCATCAATGACAAAAATTCTATTTGAATTAATCTCGTTTTTCCAAAATCCACTTGAGATTATACTATTTTCGATTACTATTTTAAACCCTTTATCACAAATGCAAATTACTGATTTATTGGGGTTATTGTTCGGCCGAACTATTAAAAAAAACATACTTAGAAAAAATATTATTTACCTGTTCTATTGTTAAAATCGGGAATATTAAACTGAGCTAGTGTTGTATTTTATATTGTATATGGTAGATGCTGTATTTAAACGGGCATACATAGGTCAATTTGGTTATAAATTTAATATATAATGTAATTTGATTAAGGCAAGAATGAATGTAATTGTAATAAGACAACAACCACAATATGTGTACCTCTATCGAGTATTTGATTCATTGTTGTAGTATTTTTAATCGCTGAGCCACAGAAATAGCAGCAAAATTAATATTTCTGTGTAAATTTTATAATCAAGTATTTTTAAGAATATCGTTTCTATGTACTTATGACATTAAATTGAAAAAAAACAATGTTTTATTTATTGATAGAAACCTTATGATTATTTAAAAAAATGAGTTGGCTAAGATCATGATTTAAATGTATAGACTTAAATCGTCATATAAATACATACCAGTAAATTCCACGCCAATCCAGGGTCCCACAATTAACGACTGATTAAGGGTTACACAACTTTTATTTAAATTATTTTTTGATCTGGTTCATAATTAAAAAAAATTAGCAATGCGATTTGTTGAAACCATAAAGCCAGAAAAATAGTCGATAGAATTAATTAAAACAAAGATTTTGATATTGTTATATAATTCATAAATGATTTTATTTGCAACAACATTTAATCGAAAGAAATAATATTTGCTCATTCCAGATTTAAGTGTAAATTTAAATCATTTCAGTGATTTTTTAAAATGAAATTACGTTAATAAAATTCATATAAATGGATATTTTGTGTATATTGCACTTTCAAATAAGCCCCAATTATGTATCTAATGTTCATTTCATGGTTTATTTTATTCGTTCTCATTTCACTTTACATGTGTTAATGCTGTTATGTGTTAATAATTGCCATTTAAAACTCGAAAATACGTTAATATGAAATAAATATGAATTGAGTTTATTTCATGAATGTTTGTTTGGACCGGATATTGAGATGCAACGCATTCATTCGTACGAATTCCTTTCAAAATTTAAAGGGACGGTCAAAAACAGGTAGAAAACTTGTGGGGTGAATCATGCGAACATCTGTATAAGATACATTTTCGAAGGCATGGCTCCTTATTTCAAAATAGATTTTTATTATAGCTATTTAAATTAATAATTTTCTCTAAGTATTTTGCGGTTTGAAACTACACCAGTGTGCGTTTTAGAGTTTTAATTTAAATCAGGGTTCGGACGATATATATCATCGGATATATACCATGATATATATCACGATATATATCGTGCTATTTATTCGATGATATATATCATGGATATTTATGAAACACACAATACCAAAAAATTCCCCTATTTCTCAAATATTCCCAGTTGCAGCAATATGAATAGTAAGTATTTGCTTTAATTTAAACTAGAGATGGGCGAAATGACTCTTTTTTGTCGAAAAGAGTTGATTTTTGAAGTAAGTGTGAGCAAAAAAAACTCAAAAAAGGTCCTCACTATGAAAATTCTTCAATTTATCTCTGAAAACATAGTGAAGAGCAAAAAAGTCTTCATTTCAAAAAATTTTCAGTTTGATGTCAAATATTTTGACATTTTAAATGTTATTTTTTTACTATCTTGTAAGCAACTGTGTTTGTTTGCAATAAATAAATATAATATAAAGTATGCGCATTATATAATTAATAAGTCATATAAACATTAATATTAATGACCAAGAATAAATATCAAGAAGTTGATATATATCCGATATATTGATATTTATATAAATATCAGATATTTTCCGAACCCTGATTTAAATGAAAGACTCATGATATTCTTTGTTCCTTTACCTCTTAGATTTAGTCATTGTATAATTTAATTGAGCTCTTACTTCACCAGGCAGGAAAAAAATGATTAACCCCTCAATAGCATTAAGAATCATGTTTTTATTTTTAATAGTAAATTTTCCTTCTGTGGGAATCTGATTTATGGGGGGCTATTGTTCGGCCGAACTGTTTTAAAAACATTTAAAAAAATAATAACATTAATTAATATATAATATTAACCATTTATTATAATTATAACAAATATAAATGAAGTTGATATGTTAATTTAAAAACTAATTCAGTCATTATCTTACACCCCTCATACTATAACATACAATAACTTGTAAATTGAATACAGAACCGTGCATTTAAGTATTTTATTTTATCCTATAATGTTAACATGCCAATGACTCTTTAGCAACGAGTTACTTTAAGATAACTTTAACAACACTATTGTTAGAAATTCTTAACAACACTAGTTTTATTAAATGCATCTTAACGCAACTCGTTGCCAAGGAGTTATTGGCATACAAACAATGTTTCGCTTTCTGACGGTTTTCATTAAACATTTTCTTTAAATTAACAAAATGGAAATAGGATAAAATAAACCGTATTACAACATACCCAAATATACTGCGAGCTTGGATGAATTATCAAAAACATTTTTTTCGTACGTTTACCTTTTAGTAATTCATCTCGACATAACATTTGTTGTCAACAAATGTTATTGTCTCGTTAAATTACTAGGTAACAAGGTACTCAAAAAACGAATTTTTGATAATTAACCTTGATCTAGGTATATTACTACCGATAATTTAAAAACACTCGCTCCTATGTCGCTCGTGCTTTCAAAATTTTCTCTCGTTATGTAAAAAGCTTCATTACGTTACTTATATTATAAATTATTGTTATTTAACTTTATTGCGAAATCTACCTTTACTTCATTTATTCCATCCGGTAATCTTACTAAATTTAAAAGCGGGTAACAACTAGTGCTGGGAATTTTTATGATTTGAGTATTCGAATATTCGTTCAAGAAATTATTCGAATACTCGAATTATTCGAATATTCGAATAATTCGAGTATTCGAGTATTTGAGTATTCGAATATTCGAATATTCGAGTATTCGAGTATTCGAATACTCGAATTATTCGAATAATTCGAATATTCGCATATATTCGAGTATTCGAATAGTTAGAATATTCGACTATTCAAATATATTCGAATATTCGAATAGTTCGAGTATTTATTTCCAGCATACGTATTTTTTGATAATCATATGATACTAGGGCTGCGAATCGAATACAAATAAATCTACAGGTAATTATAATAAATATTCAAATAGTAGTACGTTATAACGTTTGAAATATTCGAAAAATCTTAAGATTACAAATGTTCATAATTAAATTTTCAATAAATTATGTTTATAGAATTTTTTCTAGGACACACGGTAATGTCTAAAAATGTACACTTCCTTCTTTTTACAAATATCTCAAAAATTATTTGTTTTATAAGCAAAACATAAGAATAAAATATATGTTTAGAATTCAATTTCTTATAAATGACCATTTTTTTGTAAGAGATGCAGTAGTGTCGGTACGCTCTGGGTGTTTTTTTTTTGTTTTTGGGAAATGTTTAAAATTTTATTACTTTTATGAGAAAAATATAAGAATACAAATGTGTTTAGAACTAATTTTCATACAAATTATTTCTATATCATTTTTGCGGGGACACACGGTAATGTGTGTACACTCTAAGTGTTTTCTGTTTTTTTTTTCAAAAAAGTATCACTTTGATGAGAAAAGATAAGGATACAAATATCTTTAGAATTAAATTTCCCATAAATTTAATTCTTCTCATTTCTTGGGCAAATAATATTTGAATAATATTCGAATATTCGAATAATATTTGAATGATATTCGAATAATATTCGAATAATATTCGATAATATTCGAATAATATTCGAATAATATTGGAATAATTCGAATAATTCGCATACTCGAATAATTCGAATACTCGAATAATTCGAATAATATTCGAATAATTCAAATACTCGAATATTTGAATAATTCGAATATTCGAATACTCGAATATTCGAATAATCGAATAATTCGAATACTCGAATATTCGAATAATTCGAATACTCGAATATTCGAATAATTCGAATACTCGAATATTCGAATAATTCGAATACTCGAATATTCGAATAATTCGAATACTCGAATATTCGAATAATTCTTTTGTGGATTTATTCGTATTCGAATATTCGAGTATTCGAATTATTCGTACTATTCGTATTCGATTCCCAGCCCTAGTAACAACTAATAATTATTTTATATTGTGAGACAATTAAATGTTCAGATTTACTTTTCGGCGTCAGATTTTAATTATCACATAAATGCCCGTCCTCTTAAGATCCCGCAAAAATGGGACCGACTACCTGATCTCAAGAAGGTCTCGACGGCACGTGCCGGTGGTGGTGCGGCAAATGTTTCGTTCCCAAAGTGCGGTCGGTGTTTTTGCGGTCGGTGTTTTCCCCTTACCCTCCATCTTTTCGGGAAGGAGATGCAACGACCGAAATTTTAGACACTTTCCGGTGGTCGCCATCTCCTTCCCGAAAAGATGGAGGGTAAGGGGAAAACACCGACCGCAAAAACACCGACCGCACTTTGGGAACGAAACATTTGCCGCACCACCGCCGGCACGTGCCGTCGAGACCTTCTTGAGATCAGGTAGTCGGTCCCATTTTTGCGGGATCTTAAGAGGACGGGCATTTATGTGATGATTAAAATCTGACGCCGAAAAGTAAATCTGAACATTTAATTGTCTCACAATATAAAATAATTATTAGTTGTTACCCGCTTTTAAATTTAGTAAGATTACCGGATGGAATAAATGAAGTAAAGGTAGATTTCGCAATAAAGTTAAATAACAATAATTTATGATATAAGTAACGTAATGAAGCTTTTTACATAACGAGAGAAATTTTTGAAAGCACGAGCGACATAGGAGCGAGTGTTTTTAAATTATCGGTAGTAATATACCTAGATCAAGGTTAATTATCAAAAATTCGTTTTTTGAGTACCTTGTTACCTAGTAATTTAACGAGACAATAACATTTGTTGACAACAAATGTTATGTCGAGATGAATTACTAAAAGGTAAACATACGAAAAAAATGTTTTTGATAATTCATCCAAGCTCGCAGTATATTTGGGTATGTTGTAATACGGTTTATTTTATCCTATTTCCATTTTGTTAATTTAAAGAAAATGTTTAATGAAAACCGTCAGAAAGCGAAACATTGTTTGTATGCCAATTAGCAACGAGTTGCGTTAAGATGCATTTAATAAAACTAGTGTTGTTAAGAATTTCTAACAATAGTGTTGTTAAAGTTATCTTAAAGTAACTCGTTGCTAAAGAGTCATTGGCATGTTAACATTATAGGATAAAATAAAATACTTAAATGCACGGTTCTGTATTCAATTTACAAGTTATTGTATGTTATAGTATGAGGGGTGTAAGATAATGACTGAATTAGTTTTTAAATTAACATATCAACTTCATTTATATTTGTTATAATTATAATAAATGGTTAATATTATATATTAATTAATGTTATTATTTTTTTAAATGTTTTTAAAACAGTTCGGCCGAACAATAGCCCCCCATAAATCAGATTCCCACAGAAGGAAAATTTACTATTAAAAATAAAAGCATGATTCTTAATGCTATTGAGGGGTTAATCATTTTTTTCCTGCCTGGTGAAGTAAGAGCTCAATTAAATTATACAATGACTAAATCTAAGAGGTAAAGGAACAAAGAATATCATGAGTCTTTCATTTAAATCAGGGTTCGGAAAATATCTGATATTTATATAAATATCAATATATCGGATATATATCAACTTCTTGATATTTATTCTTGGTCATTAATATTAATGTTTATATGACTTATTAATTATATAATGCGCATACTTTATATTATATTTATTTATTGCAAACAAACACAGTTGCTTACAAGATAGTAAAAAAATAACATTTAAAATGTCAAAATATTTGACATCAAATTGAAAATTTTTTGAAATGAAGACTTTTTTGCTCTTCACTATGTTTTCAGAGATAAATTGAAGAATTTTCATAGTGAGGACCTTTTTTTGAGTTTTTTTTGCTCACACTTACTTTTTCATTTTTAAGTCACTTCAAAAATCAACTCTTTTCGACAAAAAAGAGTCATTTCGCCCATCTCTAGTTTAAATTAAAGCAAATACTTACTATTCATATTGCTGCAACTGGGAATATTTGAGAAATAGGGGATTTTTTTGGTATTGTGTGTTTCATAAATATCCATGATATATATCATCGAATAAATAGCATGATATATATCGTGATATATATCATGGTATATATCCGATGATATATATCGTCCGAACCCTGATTTAAATTAAAACTCTAAAACGCACACTGGTGTAGTTTCAAACCGCAAAATACTTAGAGAAAATTATTAATTTAAATAGCTATAATAAAAATCTATTTTGAAATAAGGAGCCATGCCTTCGAAAATGTATCTTATACAGATGTTCGCATGATTCACCCCACAAGTTTTCTACCTGTTTTTGACCGTCCCTTTAAATTTTGAAAGGAATTCGTTCGAATGAATGCGTTGCATCTCAATATCCGGTCCAAACAAACATTCATGAAATAAACTCAATTCATATTTATTTCATATTAACGTATTTTCGAGTTTTAAATGGCAATTATTAACACATAACAGCATTAACACATGTAAAGTGAAATGAGAACGAATAAAATAAACCATGAAATGAACATTAGATACATAATTGGGGCTTATTTGAAAGTGCAATATACACAAAATATCCATTTATATGAATTTTATTAACGTAATTTCATTTTAAAAAATCACTGAAAAGAGGAAGAAGTGTAAATCTGGAATGAGCAAATATTCTTTCTTTCGATTAAATGTTGTTGCAAATAAAATCATTTATGAATTATATAACAATATCAAAATCTTTGTTTTAATTAATTCTTTCGACTATTTTTCTGACTTTATGGTTTCAACAAATCGCATTGCTATATTTTTTTAATTATGAACCAGATCAAAAAATAATTTAAATAAAAGTTGTGTAACCCTTAATCAGTCGTTAATTGTGGGACCCTGGATTGGCGTGGAATTTACTGGTATGTATTTATGTGACGATTTAAGTCTATACATTTAAATCATGATCTTAGTCAACTCATTTTTTTAAATAATCATAAGGTTTCTATCAATAAATAAAACATTGTTTTTTTTCAATTTAATGTCATAAGTACATAGAAACGATATTCTTAAAAATACTTGATTATAAAATTTACACAGAAATATTAATTTTGCTGCTATTTCTGTGGCTCAGCGATTAAAAATACTTCAACAATGAATCAAATACTCGATAAAGGTACACATATTGTGGTTGTTGTCTTATTACAATTACATTCATTCTTGCCTTAATCAAATTACATTATATATTAAATTTATAACCAAATTGACCTATGTATGCCCGTTTAAATACAGCATCTACCATATACAATATAAAATACAACACTAGCTCAGTTTAATATTCCCGATTTTAACAATAGAACAGGTAAATAATATTTTTTCTAAGTATGTTTTTTTTAATAGTTCGGCCGAACAATAACCCCAATAAATCAGTAATTTGCATTTGTGATAAAGGGTTTAAAATAGTAATCGAAAATAGTATAATCTCAAGTGGATTTTGGGAAAACGAGATTCATTCAAATAGAATTTTTGTCATTGGTGCAGGAAAGGAATACGGCTCGAGGATTGGCGCATTGTATTCATTGGGTATTAGTCCACGTTGACTTGATACCAGTTTACGAAAACGTCTCGCCTGTTCATCCTTTTTATAATTTATGGACGCGACGCATGTAAACAACCCTGACGAACCACTTAAACACCCTCAACAACACGCCATAAATTGTGGTTTCTTTTCTTCCATTATGCCGCCCGCTTGAAGAGGGTATCTCTCTTTAAAATTCCCAATTTTAGACTCTTCCCAGAGGCCCTTTTCTCTCCAGCTTGAAGAGGGTGTCTCTCTTTACAAAATTTACATTTGGAGGGACCGAGCAGTCCCTCTTCCCAGAGGCCCTGGATCAGGTAGTCGGTCCCAGTTCTGCGGGATCTTAAGAGGACGGGCATTTATGTGATAATTAAAATCTGACGCCGAAAAGTAAATCTGAAGATTTAATTGTCTCTCAATATAAAATAATTATTGGTTGTTACCCGCTTTTAAATTTAGTAAGATTACCGGATGGAATGGAATAGATGAAGTAGAGGCAGATTTCACAATAAAGTTAAATAATAATAATTTATGATATAAGTAACGTAATGAATCTTTTTACATAACGAGAGAAAAGTTTGAAAGTACGAGCGACATAGAAGCGAGTGTTTTTAAATTATCGGTAGTTATATACCTACTATCCGTTCCAAAAAGGGAGTCTCCTGTGTTTCAGCAAGTATATTTCAAAAACTAGTGCACTCTAAAATTATATAAAATTGGTCACTATTCTTTGTGGTATTATTTACAATCTGCTATAGAATTAAGTGTTTACGTTTGTTATTTGTCGAGATAATACTAAAAAAGTGTAAAAAGGTACCCGAAATTAAGCAAATTTTAAGATGTATGAAATTCAACAGCTTGTAGAAAATAAGCTACTGCTTATAAAAATCTGAAAAAATTACATGAGATCAATTGTACCTTTATCTATTATGTGGGGTAATGTGAATATTTTTTTTTTAATAAGTTTTGTTGTAATTAGGTAAAATGCGGAGCATTATTTTCTCGGTTATGAATGAATAAATGTATAAGCATTTTTCAGATTACGTACTTCATTTAAATCTGATGCAAAATATATCATTTGATCGTAAATAAATATAGTTTTGCTAATTAAATAAATTAAAAACCTTTTATTGAAATAGAGAATATTTACGCTCACAGCAGGGGCGCGGGGCGATGCGGGCGGAATATCGTGTCAGTATATTTACGATGCGTTCTCGCCGCTTCCAATGACTGTACATGATTTTCTGCCGGGTCTGTTGCTTACCGTCAAACTGAACCGTACTAACGTCGAACGAACGCCTGAGTCACATATTTGCATCTCTCTCGCCGATCTAAAATAATCATCGACGGGAATATTACTCATTTTTGACAAAAGTTCTACTCTTTCCTTGAAATTTATTTGCAATTGTTTCCTAAATAATAATAATCCATCTATAAGCGAAAGCCGCATTTCAATTCGTTGTATAATTATCGAGATAGCAGATATTTCGATTCTAGGCCTGAACTCTTAAAATAAAAACAACAATTTTTTTTTTCTTTCGTTCTACGCCTTCAGAATAGAATAGCGTTAGATATATATTTTTTTCATAATATTCTAGTGATTAATAACAATGTTATATGCACACAAACATGAGAGTTTCGAAAATTGTCGTACAAAACAGTACATTTTCAAACAAATACATCGGAAAAAAATCGTATTTATCAAAATATTTCCATACAAATTAATATACATATAGAAAAACGATGCATCTTTCTATGGTATAAATTTCAGAATATTCGTGTCCTCTAAATCATAAATATGAGGTTTTGAAGAGAGGAGACTCCCTTTTTGGAACGGATAGTAGATCGAGGTTAATTATCAAAAAATCGTTTTTTGAGTACCTTGTTACCTAGTAATTTAACGAGACAATAACATTTGTTGTAACGCTCTCGGTTAATAACCAGTTGACAACAAACGTTATCGAGATGAATTACTAAAAGGTAACAGGTACGAAAAAAATGTTTTTTGATAATTCATCCAAGCTCGCAGTATATTTGGGTAGATAATTTACCAAATGAAATAATCATAAGGAACAGGAAAAGTTATGATTTATTACAAGTTGAATAGTTTGCTTTGTTACAATAGTAAAATTAATAATTAATGTCAGTGTCATAATGTCATGAACATCATGTTTTTATAATTTTAAAAGCTACTCACCTAATTACCGTTTTTCTGTTATCGATTATGACAATGCAAAATAGCGGAACGTATGTTGTAATACGGTTTATTTTATCCTATTTCCATTTTGTTAATTTAAAGAAAATATTTAATGAAAACCGTCAGAAAGCGAAATATTGTTTGTATGCCAATAACTCCTTAGCAACGAGTTGCGTTAAGATGCATTTAATAAAACTAGTGTTGTCTAGAATTTCTAACAATAGTGTTGTTAAAGTTATCTTAAAGTAACTCGTTGCTAAAGAGTCATTGGCATGTTAACATTATTGGATAAAATAAATTAAAATGCACGGTTCTGTTTTCAATTTACAAGTTATTGTATGTTATAGTATGAGGGGTGTAAGATAATTACTGAATTAGTTTTTAAATTAACATATCAACTTCATTTATATTTGTTATAATTATAATAAATGGTTAATATTATATATTAATTAATGTTATTATTTTTAAAAATGTTTTTAAAACAGTTCGGCCGAAGAATAGCCCCCCATAAATCAGATTCCCACAGAAGGAAAATTTACTATTAAAAATAAAAGCATGATTCTTAATGCTATTGAGGGGTTAATGATTTTTTTCCTGCCTGGTGAAGTAAGAGCTCAATTAAATTATACAATGACTAAATCTAAGAGGTAAAGGAACAAAGAATATCATAAGTCTTTCATTTAAATCAGGGTTCGGAACATATCCGATATTTATATAAATATCAATATATCGGATATATATATCAACTTCTTGATATTTATTCTTGGTCAGTAATATTAATGTTTATATTATTATTATTTATTGATAACGGATTCACCAATTTACAATAAAAAAGCAAAAACGGTAACAAAAGTATAAATATAAATACAAACATAAATAAATTGAAGTGTGCCATTGACTACTATTAATAAAATTTAACAAAACATAAACTGTGTAAGTACTAAAGTACAATAATCTATATAAAATTATCAAGACTTAACGATTTAACTTTTCTCTTAAAAATTATATGTGTAGTATCAAAAATTAAATTCGGGTTTGTCCTCGCTAAAGTATTTCCAAGTTGAAATATTCTGGACAAAGGCTTGTTTTTACTGTAATTAGATAAATAGAAATCAACTTTAAAAGTTGTATTATTTCTTATACGACGATCAGAGATTGGTACAACTAACCTAACTTTGGATACAAGATAGTCGCTATTAGTTACACCAGAAATAAGTTTATGTAAAAAATATAAATCGAAACGAATCCTGCGCTCCTGTAATGTCATTAAATTTAGATTCAAACGCAATCGTTCCAAATGGTTACTACTATCATGATTCCTGATACGAAAATTGTATGCGCAAAAGCGAATAAATTTGTGTTGAACTTTTTCTAGTTGGTTAATATATACCCTATAGCACGGATTCCATACTGGCGAACAATATTCAATAATTGAGCGAATTAATGAACAAAACAAAAGTTTTAGAGTATCAAGTGAAAAATGTTTACTAATTCTAATGACAAACCCCAATGTTCGCAATGCACGATTTGTAATTGATTTTATATGTGAATCAAAATTAAGCTTTTGGTCTAACTTGACACCTAGGTCATTTATTTCACTAACTCTAGACACAGAAGATGTGTCAATAGTGTAGTCGAATTGTGTTAAAAGGCGTAATTTTCCAAAGGATATGACATAACATTTTTGTAGGTTTAGTGGTAATTTGTTAATTTCACACCAATTAAATATATTGTCTAGATCACTTTGAATCATAGCATGGTCAGAATCATTGGAAATAGTTCTAAAAAGTTTCAAATCATCCGCAAACAGTAAAAACTGACACGATTTTATGGATAGTTTTATGTCATTCACAAAAAGAAGAAAAAGGATCGGTCCACAATGAGTACCCTGTGGTACACCTGAGGGTACCACAAATTTGTGAGAAATGTGGTTATTGATACGAACTTGCTGTGTCCTATTCATTAGATAAGATTCCAACCACTTTACAACAATTTCGTTGAACCCTAAGGCTTTTAATTTTAATATTAATATAGAATGATCCACTTTATCAAATGCCTTCGAGAAATCGGTGTACACTGAATCAATCTGTACACCAGTCTCGAAGGCATTTATCAAGTAATCTGTATAAGTAACCAAGTTTGTACATGTCGATCTACCCTCCATAAAACCGTGCTGTTCATCAATAATTACGTGTTTACTTTGCCATACAAGACTTTGAGTCACAATTTTGTCGAGCATTTTGGGTATTGTCGATTGTAAACAGACTCCCCTGTAGTTTCTAATTAGATCTCTTTGCCCTGATTTAAAAATCGGAGTGATAAAGCTTTCCTTCCATATTTCAGGAACATATCCATCAATTAAAGATCTCTCGAATAACAAGTAAATCGGTTTTGAAATTGTAAAAATGCAATTTTTCAAAAAGCTACTCGGGACTTTATCGGGGCCAGAATAATTAGAAAATTTTAACTCATTAATACCATTAAATACATCTTGTAGGCTCAAAGTAGGAATAGTACCGTGGACTTGCTGAGAGAATTGAAAGTTAAAATTCGGGCTGGTATGTAAATTATTTATCTCATAAACCGACGAAAAAAAGTTCGCAAAATTATCGACTATGGCTTGACCGCTATTACATGTAACATCATTAAAAGACATTTTCTTGGGAATACCTTCATTCTTTTTTAGACTGTTGGCATAATTCCAAAACATTCTAGGGTTATTATTAATGTGTTGTTCACATTTTGATATATAAGACGCATACAGTAAATTACACATATTTTTACATTCATCGCGCTTGATCTTGAACAAGTTATAATCAATCAGCTTTCCGGACGATTTATATTTGTAATGAAGTTTCTTTTTTGATCTAATTAAATCTATAAGTTCCTTATTAAACCATACAGGGTATGTTCTATCAGTATATTTAAATATTTTCTTAGCAATGTATCTATCGAAACATTCATAAATAATGTCATAAAAAATCGTTATAATCGTTATAACTTGTTCAATATTGTTGTTATATGACTTATTAATTATGTAATGAGCATACTTTATTTATATTATATTTATTTATTGCAAACAAACACAGTTGCTTACAAGATAGTAAAAAAATAACATTTAAAATGTCAAAATATTTGACATCAAATTGAAAATTTTTTGAAATGAAGACTTTTTTGCTCTTCACTATGTTTTCAGAGATAAATTGAAGAATTTTCATAGTGAGGACCTTTTTTTTGAGTTTTTTTTTGCTCACACTTACTTTTTCATTTTTAAGTCACTTCAAAAATCAACTCTTTTCGACAAAAAAGAGACATTTCGCCCATCTCTAGTTTAAATTAAAGCAAATACTTACTATTCATATTGCTGCAGCTGGGAATATTTGAGAAATAGGGGAATTTTTTGGTATTGTGTGTTTCATAAATATCCATGATATATATCATCGAATAAATATCATGATATATATCGTGATATACCGGGTGACCCAGGGATCTGTAAAAGCCCCATAACTTATTTGATATTTGAGATATCGACTTCTAGTTTTCTTGAACTGGTACCCACACTTATTCTACATATTTTAAAAATATGTATGTTTTTATACAGGGTGTCTCAATATACAAAACAGAACAAAGTTATGTTTTTCTAAATGGAACACCCTATATTTTATAATTTATTTTTAACCCTCTTGAGAAGCTGATAAAACTAGTATAAGATAGTATGGGTCAATTATAAACGATTGGTTAGTTATAGGCAAATTTGTGGTAAAAACAAGGGCACATTGAAAAAATTGCAGAAGCGCTCCTAGTAAAGCTAGCGTCATTTTTTATACACTAAAAAATTTTCCACATCATGAAGAATAATAAAAATCGGCTTTGGTTCTTTTTTGTTAATACTGCTATACAGGGTGTCAACATACGCAAAATATTAGATAACTATTTTTTTTCCAATGGAACACCCTATATAAGTTGCGACCAATGTATGTCATTTTTAATAAGCTTTCCAATGATATACAGTTTGTATGATAAAATATTAAGGATTCTTGAGATTTATCCATAAAAACATTTTTCTTTTGTCACCTCCTGTTCATTTTTGGATTTTCAGCCAAAACTATACATTTCTGAAAAAATAATAAGAGACCAAAGTTGTAGAGCGGAACATTTTCGATCGACATAGGCCTTTAGACTTTTCCAATAATGCGTGCATTGCCCGCCAGAGTGCGCAAAATCGTGACAGTTTATGCATTTTAGCGTTTATCTCAAATTTTTTGTTAATTAATTGCACTATACTTTATTTTCCACGTCCTCTAGCAGAAAAACGGGTAATTATAGAATTATTCAAATGACCTACATCGATTGAAAATATTCCGCTCTACAACTCTTAAAAGAAGCAATTTTTGCCCAAAATGCATAGTTTTCGCTGAAAATACAAAAAATACTGAAAACGCAAAAATTGATACATACATTTTCAATTTGCATTTTTAGGGAAAACTATGCATTTTTGGCAAAAATTGCTTCTATTAAGAGTTGTAGAGCAGAACATTTTCAATCGATATGGGCCATTTTAATTTCTCTATAATTTCCCGTTTTTCCGCTAGAGGGTGCGGAAAATAAACTAGTGCAATTTATTAATAGAAAATTTGAATAGAAAACGCTAAAATTCATACACGGTCACGATTTTGCGCGCTCTGGCGGGCAATGCACGCATTATCTTAAAAGTTGAAAAACCCATATCGATCGAAAATTTTTCGCTCTACAACTTTGGTTTCTTATAATTTTTCCTGAAAATGCTTAGTTTTGGCTGAAAATCCAAAAATCAGCTGAAGGTGGCAAAAGAAATATGTTTTTATTGATAAATCTCAAGAATCCTTAATATTTTGTTATATAAACTGTATATCATTGGAAAGCTTATTAAAAATGGCATACATTGGTCGCAACTTATATAGGGTGTTCCATTTGAAAAAAAATAGTTATCTATTGTTTTGCGTATGTTGACACCCTGTATATCACCATGAATAAAAGAGAACCAAAGCCGATGTGTATTATTCTTTATGATGTGGGAAATTTTTTAGTGTATAAATAATGATGCTATCTTTGCTAGGAACGCTTCTGCAATGTTTTCAATGTGTACATGTTTTTGCCACAAATTTGCCCATAACTAACCAACCGTCCATAATAGACCCAAACTATCTGATACTATTTTCATCAGCTTCTTAAGAGGGTTAAAAATAAAGTATAAAATATAGGGTGTTCCATTTAAAAAAACATACTTTTGTCATGTTTTGTATATTGGGACACCCCGTACAAAAACATACATATTTTTAAAATATGTAGTATAAGTGTGGGTACCAGTTCAAGAAAACTGTAAGTCGATATCTCAAATAGTAAATAAGTTATGGGGCTTTTACAGATCCCTGGGTCACCCGGTATATCATGATATATATCCGATGATATATATCGTCCGAACCCTGATTTAAATTAAAACTCTAAAACGCACACTGGTGTAGTTTCAAACCGCAAAATACTTAGAGAAAATTATTAATTTAAATAGCTATAATAAAAATCTATTTTGAAATAAGGAGCCATGCTTTCGAACATGCATCTTATACAGATGTTCGCATGATTCACCCCGCAAGTTTTCTACCTGTTTTCGACCGTCCCTTTAAATTTTGAAAGGAATTCGTTCGAATGAATGCGTTGCATCTCAATATCCGGTCCAAACAAACATTCATGAAATAAACTCAATTCATATTTATTTCATATTACACGTATTTTCGAGTTTTAAATGGCAATTATTAACACATAAAAGCATTAACACATGTAAAGTGAAATGAGAACGAATAAAATAAACCATGAAATGAACATTAGATACATAATTGGGGCTTATTTGAAAGTGCAATATACACAAAATATCCATTTATATGAATTTTATTAACGTAATTTCATTTTCAAAAAAATCACTGAAATAAGGAAGAAGTGTAAATCTGGAATGAGCAAGTATTATTTCTTTCGATTAAATGTTGTTGCAAATAAAATCATTTATGAATTATATAACTATATCAAAATCTTTGTTTTAATTAATTCTATCGACTATTTTTCTGACTTTATGGTTTCAACAAATCGCATTGCTATATTTTTTTAATTATGAACCAGATCAAAAAATACTAAAAGTTGTGCAACCCTTAATCAGTCTTTAATTGTGGAACCCTGGATTGGCGTGGAATTTACTGGTATGTATTTATGTGACGATTTAAGTCAATACATTTAAATTATGATCTTAGTCAACTCATTTTTCTAAATAATCATCAAGTTTCTATCAACAAATAAAACATTGTTTTTTTTTTCAGTTTAATGTCATAAGTACATAGAAACGATATTCTTAAAAATACTTGATTATAAAATTTACTCAGAAATATTGATTTTGCTGCTATTTCTGTGGCTCAGCGATTAAAAATACTTCAACAATGAATCAAATACTCGATAGAGGTACACATATTGTGGTTGTTGTCTAATTACAATTACATTCATTCTTGCCTTAATCAAATTACATTATACAGTGTGTATCAGCCAAATGGAATAAATTCGATAATAAATAAATGGGGTCGTGTTCGAAAAAACGCTCGGATATGTCGATTAGTATTTTTAGTTGCGCATTTTTTCCAACAAAAGCTTTTTATACAGGGTGTGTCATGTAACAGCGGCCAATACCAACTTTCTTATTTTAAATGCAACATCCTATATATTATTCAATTTTTGGATTGTTCAGAAAATTCTAGACATATTTCATGTACCATGTCCTATACCTATCTTCAACTGTTTAGGAAACAAACACACACACACCGACACATTTTTTTTTTTAGAAATTGTTGAAATGGCATAAAGTATTATTATTATTATTATAACTGTCAATTTCTCAGCTAATGTTTTTACGTAAGAGCAACAAACTATTGTAATAATCGTAATAAAGAACATGAAAGAATGATTAGAACATATAACTTCAATTTATTTAATTGTTACGCAGCAAAATATAATTCACCTCTTATAATTCTTTATTGCGATTAGATGTGTTACTGTTACATAAAAAAATAGCAGAGGATATCGATAATGAATTATTGTTTGATTGTAAATATACTGCATTAAATGTATTCAATATTCCGGTAATAGGAGTGTAAGAACTGGGGCTTTTCAAGTGTTTATCGAAGGGACCAGATGGTTCCGTCGCGTCGTGGCGACAGGGGCACTCGGCAGAAAGATTAATTACTGTTTACCACAAAACTAGTGTTCGGCCCTTGAGCGGGCTCCTTTGAGGAGCCGAATGTGGCCACTATGAATAAGTCGCTCTAGGGACACTAAAACGGATATTTCCGTTAAAAAAAAATTGAAAAACGTTTCACGATCACAATAGTTTCTCTTACTTCGTAACGGAGAAAGTAAAAAAGAATATTATTTGATTACAGAAATTCGCTACAATATACTCAAAAACTAATAAGTAAAAAAACAGTTGAAGATAGGTATAGGACATGGTACATGAAATATATCTAGAATTTTCTGAACAATCCAAAAATTGAATAATATACAGGGTGTTGTATTCAAAATAAGAAAGTTGGTATTGGCCTCTGCTACATGACTCACCCTGTATAAAAAGTTTTTGCTGAAAAAAATGCGCAACTAAAAATACTAATCGACATATCCGAGCGTTTTGTCGAACACGCCCCCATTTATTTATTATCGAATTTATTCCATTTGGCTGATACACACTGTATATTAAATTTATAACCAAATTGACCTATGTATGCCCGTTTAAATACAGCATCTACCAGCATATACAATATAAAATACAACACTAGCTCAGTTTAATATTCCCGATTTTAACAATAGAACAGGTAAATAATATTTTTTCTAAGTATGTTTTTTTTTAATAGTTCGGCCGAACAATAACCCCAATAAATCAGTAATTTGCATTTGTGATAAAGGGTTTAAAATAGTAATCGAAAATAGTATAATCTCAAGTGGATTTTGGGAAAACGAGATTCATTCAAATAGAATTTTTGTCATTGGTGCAGGAAAGGAATACGGCTCGAGGATTGGCGCATTGTATTCATTGGGCATTAGTCCACGTTGACTTGATACCAGTTTACGAAAACGTCTCGCCTGTTCATCCTTCTTATAATTTATGGACGCGACGCATGTAAACAACCCTGACGAACCACTTAAACACCCTCAACAACACGCCATAAATTGTGGTTTCTTTTCTTCCATTATGCCGCCCGCTTAAAGAGGGTATCTCTCTTTAAAATTCCCAATTTTAGACTCTTCACAGAGGCCCTGAAAATTTTGGAGGAGACGGGGTGATCGCAGAGGACATGAGAGAGGACTGTTTATCTTTTACAAAAAGAAAACGTTGCGATAACACTTCAAATTTCGGAGGCAAGAAATCGTATCTCGCGTTTGAAATAAACAAACACACATTCCATGCAGACCTAATTAAATGAGAAAAGCATCAGTAGAGCGCTTGAGCCGACTCTAGATATTCCTCCACACTCCACACCCCCACCACTCCAAAATGGCCGCCTAATCACCAAAATGGCCGCCTAATCACCAAAATGGCCGCCTAATCACCAAAATGGCTGCCTCAAAATGGCCGCCTAATCACCAAAATGGCCGCCCGCTGCCCCCGCCATCTAGTGGCGAAAAACTCAACTACACGATTACAGATTCCATTTCCCTCGAGCGCCATCTAGTGGCGAAAAACTCAACTACACGATTACAGATTCCATTTCCCACGAGCGCCATCTCGTGGCTAAAAACTCAACTACACGATTTCATTTTTCACGGACGACACCTGGTGGCGAAAAGCTCAACTACGCGATTACAGTTTTTTTTTGTGAGTATAAGGTTGTGAAATAAAAATAAACAAACATAAAATGTAGATGTGTGTACATGGTTACAACAATTCTGGAAATAATTTATTTTTAAACAACATGAAGCGCTGGAAATAATTTACAAGTGTCACCTGATGATGAAAGCTGAACTATGTAAATCAAAACAAAATATATCAAACACTGGATAAATATTTATGTAAATAGAAAAACAATATTTATTTTTACATTTTTCATATTTATTCGTTCAATAGTCAAACATAAAATGTAGGTGTGTGTGCAAGGTTGAAATAATTTATTTTAATTTAAACAAAATAGAAATTTTTACAAGTGTCAGAAATAATTTATTTTATATTTACAAGTTCCGATATATTTATTAAGTATTATTTCGATTTTTTATTTTCACCTTCACATTTCGCATATTTATTTTTTCAATGATATAGCACGCATGTAGCATCGTTACATCGTGGCTATCGTCGGCAAGCTCCATTACTGCTGAAATGTGGTGATCATCATCATCCGCGTAAAAATCCTTTAAAGTAAAATATATTATTTAGCAACAATATATTAATAATGTACATGAATTATCGACAATAATTAATAAATATATTTACTCACTCTAATTGCAGCTTCCACATCACCGGCCTTACTAGACATCACGTATTTTTTAATATAAATTAATAAATTATATTTTTTAAATAAAATATATATAAATATAATTTATAAAGCAAGTGCAGTTTGTAAGAGTAAACTGTGAACTGAATGTTGACATAATTCTACATTAGTATTTATTGTATTATTTTGGAAAGTCACGTTAGCTTAATTGGGGAAAATTACTCGAAATATTTGAGTCAGTAACGATTGTCATTATACCACATTCTTAAATAATCACTTTATCATAATAAATATATTACGGATGATTAACATTTTCGAAAACTAATTTACAATGGAAAATCACCACAACAATGATGACGTTAGAGCACATTACCATTTCAATAAATATATAATTAAAATTTGTTGGAAGTAAAAGCAGTATTAATGGAAAACGTCAGTTGCTCGAAACTTAAACATAAGTTGCCCCACTCGTGTTACCTACAGTTAGTTCCGCAGTTATTATTATTATTAATTATCAGCATATAAGATTTACATGTCAAGGTAAGTGCAATATTATTTTCAATAATCTACATTATTTTAATATTTTATTTCTAATAATCTTATACATTATCCTATTTTTATGTATTATTACTGGTGTTTGAAGTGCAACAATTATTTTTCGAAAGTAGATTGCAGGGACAGCGACAAAAGCTAGTTTAAAATGTTCAATGCAAAATATATGGTGGCCAATGATGGAATATTCGCTACAATTAAAACGAAAAGTGAATAATTCCAGGTTATAGTTCTGTTGTTTATAAATTATGGGTGCTTATTAAATATGATAATGTTTATCAAATTAAATATCATAATGTTTGTTATACGAAAGAGGTAGCGCTTGGATCTTGGCAGTAGCCTACATCTATTGATTAAAGTATCCCAAATATCGATGGATCTAACTATATTGTTTTGCCAGGTAAATATTTATAAGTATATTTTTTATCACGTAATTATCGTAACTTTGAATACATATTATTTGCATTATTTATTTTGTTTGAAACACAAATTAAGATTAAAAAGCCTACCTAAATATTAAAAACAATGAAGAGATGTGCCTGGCCAAGAGCATCACCACTGCTGTCCTCCATTCTATAGTTGAATACCAAGACCGCGTGCCACAGTATCTGCACTCTACTCAACCGCAAATTACTAGCCCAAGAACAAATAATTCATTCGAACTGTAATATTAATTATCAAATTTAGACTTGTGTGGGTATGATTTACACTTAATGATTCATGATAATGTAGATATAGACATTATTCCATAAAATAAGTAAAGTCGACGAGTACATCAATAATAATAATAATAATAATGTATAATTCCCGCAATACTAAATTACGACTCTTGAACAATTTAAATTGATTGCTATCTCAATGGGAAGTTAATAAACAAAAAATCTAAGTTGCGATTAATTAGTTTCGAAATTTTACAAATCAGATGAATTTAAATGGTTTTTAAGGAAGTGTTTTTTTTTTCTATGTATATATGGATTCGATTAGACGACTCCAAGAAATGAAATTTCCAGCTAAAACAATTGTTGTTCGACCCCCCGCAAACACCGACATTTCCGTCACTGACTAACAGCATGTTTAAAATATGTGCTCAATTCAATTGTAAAAATTTAAATTATTATTCAAAATCTTCCTTTTGTAAGGCACATACTTTGCTAACGGAACATTTCAAAACCAAAACTATTTACTCTTCCTCAATTTAATTTAAGTTTTAGGTTCGGTCAATCATCATATTTTGTTTTTGCCTATCCATAATAATAACAATTTCATCATTTTTTTTTTGTAATAAAATTTTTATATTATTAATTTACGGCTATTTTCTTTCGTTGGCAAATATTTTTTTTATTGTTTTCATCTTCTTGAATTTTTATATATTGCTCACTGAACGCCATATTTTTAGTTATAAATGTAGCGCTAATATTTTATGTTTCCCTACAATTGGAATTATTTTTAACCGATATTTTGTGAAGTATTCCGCTTAGTGTGTGCTAAAATATATTCATAACTGTCATATTTGGATGCAATATAAGGATTTTAATTGGGTTCGCGTGAACGAAATCTCTATTTTAAACGTTGCTAATATACCCGACGACTCGTCAATGGGAAATATATCATGGATGTTGACATTGTAAGCATAATGCGTTTACGTATTTAGGTCGGAAAACATGGTACCACCCAGGTGAAAATTCAATAAATAAATTCATAAATATTTTAAAAAAAGATCAATAAGAAAAAACAAAAAAGAAAACGTCCTCCATTATAGAAATTTGTAACTTTGTTGAAAATTCACAGAGTAATTGGTTCTAAACAATCTGAATTTCTTTACAAAAAAAAATACTGATTTAAATACAACCATACATTAGAGTGCTTAAGTTCCATTTGTTATTTACGCGGATGTTGAGGGCATTTTAAAACCTCTAGAGTGAAACATCATTCAAAAACATAACACATATACACCCGCCATACAGTGGGACGGATGAGTATTCTAGCGCGACAAACGTAAAAAAAAAATGATACTCGCAAAAGACGAAATAAATGTTGAAAATCTCTTTCTACAACACTTCTTCAATCATAATGACATTTAAGTCACCTGTCGCAGATACTCGTGCTGTGAAAAGCGATAATGACTATACTCATCTTGCCTGAATACTTAAGCGTTGGTATGCCGTGCATATTCAAATGCAGAAAACAGTAAGTAAAAGTTCATATAAACAATTGCGATTTTTTTTTGTGCAATAAGTACATGATAACAATTGTCCTTTAAGTGATAAGTATTTTTTTGTCATTATAATTTTTTATTTCATCGGTAATTTTATTCTAAATTTGGATATTTTTTTGTGATGTACAAAACAAATCCCGGATTTTGTCGAAAAACGGCTTTCATGTCATCTTTCTCGAGACATTTTCACATAATTCTCAGCATGTTCGAACTGCGGTAACTTGCAATAACTTGAGATATATCACAAAATAAACAATTAAATCCAAAAATTATAACGACAAATAAAAAACAGCTAAAAAAAATAATTATCACTTAAAAGACAATCGTTATCATGTACTTATTGCACAAAAAAAAATCTCAATTGTTTATATGCGCTAACTGTTTTCTTCATTTGAATATGTACGTAGAAAGAAATTTCCAACATTTATTTCGTCTTTTGCGGGTATCATTTTTTTTTTTACTTGTGTCGCGCTAGAATAGTCATCCGTCCCACTGTGCGCCATACAGTTTCGTGTATAAAGTTAAATGCTCTTATGTTGAGTCACTAAATAAATTTGAAATTTACACCGATGAAAACTGTGTTAAAGTGTTTGTGGATCGAATCACTGTCGACGCCTACAGAATTTACGACAATCGTTTGAGACATATAATACCCTTGAACAAATTATCCATCGACACTAGAATTGTTATATACACAGTGGGCCAAGAAAACGGTACAAATTATAAATATTCATATTTTCAGTAATAATAAACGCATTAAATATTGTTTTAAAAATCAAAATATTTACACTTTATGGATTGCAAAAAATGATTATTTACATTTTTTGGAAAGTTTTATTATATAGGATAATATAATAAAATCACGTTAATGAAGGCTCTGCAAAAATGGAGGTTTATAATGCACCGCCGCGTCGCATGTGTATGTATCAAAATTAGGAGGCCATGATTTGTTCTTTTCTAATGAATCTGTCACAAAGATACAAATACAAATACCCACAAAAGGGTTGGTCGGTTACAAGTATTCTGTGATTAATAAGTACACTCAGATTTCACTGTAACCATAATAATAATAATAATAATAATAATAGGCCTTTATTTTTATAACCTGTACATACAAACCAAAATTCAAAAATTATACATAAGTAATACAGGAATTTACAGGTTATGAAAACCACAAGGTGCCAGTTCAGGATTCGAAATTAGAAATTTCCCTGTTCTTACACTGGGGCCTCGATTATATAAATAATCAATTCTTATAAATAAAATCATTTTATAATCTAATTTAATAATGAAAATATTTAAAATTAAACATAATTTTCTTTACTACCCTTCTAGCAAGAATGAATATTTGTTTTTAAAAAACTTTAATGTTTAGACTTTTAAACTGACGAGGAACTGAATTATAAATTGCGGCAATATTGTAAGAGAAAGACTTTTTCATCACAAACAATTAAGAGGAACACCCCGTACAGTACGAATTCCTGAAAGGATAGAAGTTCAGTCAAGAAGATGCTCCGGACACATGTTTAAGTACTATTTCTTTAGAGAAAAAATACTTCGTCTTATCTATACAAATTAGGCTTCTCAGTGTTGTATTAATTATTAAAAAAATATTAATACCTCACGAAGATATACAAGTAAAAAACTTCTTGTACCGTTTTTTTTGCCCTTGGTGTATATTACCGAATTTTATTCCTTTTTTTCATAACTTGAACGAGTATGATTCACACTTTATTTTATTAAAGAACTCAAATGTGATAGTGAAGACATTGATATTATTCCGCAAATTATGAAAAAATATATATCTTTCACGAAATCGGTTAAAGTCGATAAGTACATTAATAAAAAAAAGGTATGAAACATACCCGCAATTTTAAATTACAGTTCTTGGGCAGCTTTAAATTTATGGCTAGTTTAATAGACAAATTAGCAAAAAATATAAGTCGGGATCAATTAGTTGAAATTTTAAAATTGTTTGAAGTCAGATGACGAATTTAAATTATTAGTGAGGAAGGACGTTTTCCCATACCAATACATAGATTCAATTGAACGATTCCAATAGACTAAATTTCGGAACTTGATTTGGAATACCCTTATACCCTTATAGGAGCTTGCATTGTAAAACACACAATGTTTTATCGTTTTTGGTCGAAAATGTGTTGACACACGGGTCTAAATGAAAAAAAAAGAAAGATTTAAATACAACCATGTGCCAAGCAGCTAAAAAACATTTTTTTTTTTAAATTGATGAACAATTTTGTTTTCGACAAAACAATGGACAATGTGGATAAACGAGCTGATGTCAAATTGATGACTCTTTGGGAGGCAATCAAATTATCTATAAACAAAGGCGCTCCGAGCGGGTTAAAATCGGTCTCGAGTTAGCCCTCCCCTAAAAATTTATGATAATTAATAAGTAAATTACCAGTAATTCATAAATCTCAATTGGAATTTATTTCCGCTAAACCCAGAAATTTTGTTAACACGCCGGACGTTGATAAGAGCGAAACATGATTAATCCTGACTTTATGTGCTAATTAATACCAAATTATATCGTTGGAAAATAAGTAAATTCTTAAAGGAAAACAATTTCAGATTTTTGTTATATATTTATTAAATTAATATATTACAGATTTTATCTTGTTAATAGTCTACTATTACGTGTATGAATTATGTCATTTCATGAAACAAAATCGACTTTCAATTTATATTTTAATACAAGTTTTTTTAAACTAGCTGCTTTGTTTCATTTAATTTTTTCTTACTCGACCTAATTTATTTTCTTCTTCATGACTAACATCCTCCTCATCATTTGATAAATTTTGAATAATTATCTGTTAATTCCTCCAAGCCAATTGATTGTTGTGGTTTATTAGGAGTCATTTTATCAATATCTTGATTTATCAGATTATTGCTTAAACTGCACATCTTTGAATGTGTGGCTTCAAAACACGATCTACAATAATGCTTATCGCATTGTAAACAGCACAATCGCACATTCTTAGTGAGATTTCTAGCCTTATGTCTTCCATGCTTCAAAGCCGTGTGCTTATAACATTCCACACATCTTCTTCTTTTTGTAGACGCAATCAGCTCGTGTTCATCTTTATTTATGAAAGGTCTTGTAGTATAATGAATGCTAATTTTCTGTTTTTTTATCAGGTACAACTTTTAGTGTTTTAATATGAGGTTGTTTTAATTTATAACGACGTTTGTCAGACTCATCATTAATGTTCCGTTTTGTATTGCTTGCTATATGGGACGACTTATACAGGTGTTGTTTATCATACTCATTGATAATTTGTAAATGAGGTTCAGCTTCAAATTGTTTATGAGTTTCGGCTTCAATTTGATAGCGATTTTTCGTAATAACTTTATTTCTATAACCATTTCCCTCAGAGTTTTTATTGTGGAACTCAATTCCCATGATGTCGTTATTATTACTTCGTACTTATATGTTCAAATGTTTCTGAATTGGAAAGCACGACTATTTATAACATATAACCCTAGGAACAGGGAGACAGCTATTTAGAGGCAAGTGTCGCACAGGTGTCGCACACTTAATGCAGTTAGTCACACAAGTGTCGCACACTTAATGCAGTTAGTCACACAAGTGTCGCACACTTAATGCAGTTAGTCACACAAGTGTCGCACAGCCTTGTCAAGGCTAGGAACAGAGAGACAGCTATTTAGAGGCAAGTGTCGCACAGGTGTCGCACACCTGTCGCACAAGTGTCGCACACTTAATGCAGTTAGTAGCACAAGTGTCGCACAGCCGGGCTTGTGCGACAGGTGTGCGACACCTGTGCGACACCTGTGCGACACTTGCCTCTAAATAGCTGTCTCCCTGTTCCTAGGGTTATATGTTATAAATAGCCTTGACAAGGCTGCGCGACACTTGTGTGACTAACTGCATTAAGTGTGCGACACTTGTGTGACTAACTGCATTAAGTGTGCGACACCTGTGCGACACTTGCCTTTTAATAGCTGTCTCTTGTTCCGAGGGTTATATGTTATAAATAGTCGTGCTTTCCAATTCAGAAACATTTGAACATATAAGTACGAAGTAATAATAACGACATCATAAGAATTGAGTTCCACAATAAAAACTCTGAGGGAAATGGTTATAGAAATAAAGTTATTACGAAAAATCGCTATCAAATTGAAGCCGAAACTCATAAACAATTTGAAGCTGAACCTCATTTACAAATTATCAATGAGTATGATAAACAACACCAGTATAAGTCGTCCCATATAGCAAGCAATACAAAACGGAACATTAATGATGAGTTTGACAAACGTCGTTATAAATTAAAACAACCTCATATTAAAACACTAAAAGTTGTACCTGATAAAAAACAGAAAATTAGCATTCATTATACTACAAGACCTTTCATAAATAAAGATGAACACGAGCTGATTGCGTCTACAAAAAGAAGAAGATGTGTGGAATGTTATAAGCACACGGCTTTGAAGCATGGAAGACATAAGGCTAGAAATCTCACTAAGAATGTGCGATTGTGCTGTTTACAATGCGATAAGCATTATTGTAGATCGTGTTTTGAAGCCACACATTCAAAGATGTGCAGTTTAAGCAATAATCTGATAAATCAAGATATTGATAAAATGACTCCTAATAAACCACAACAATCAATTGGCTTGGAGGAATTAACAGATAATTATTCAAAATTTATCAAATGATGAGGAGGATGTTAGTCATGAAGAAGAAAATAAATTAGGTCGAGTAAGAAAAAATTAAATGAAACAAAGCAGCTAGTTTAAAAAAAAACTTGTATTAAAATATAAATTGAAAGTCGATTTTGTTTCATGAAATGACATAATTCATACACGTAATAGTAGACTATTAACAAGATAAAATCTGTAATATATTAATTTAATAAATATATAACAAAAATCTGAAATTGTTTTCCTTTAAGAATTTACTTATTTTCCAACGCTATAATTTGGTATTAATTAGCACATAAAGTCAGGATTAATCATGTTTCGCTCTTATCAACGTCCGGCGTGTTAACAAAATTTCTGGGTTTAGCGGAAATAAATTCCAATTGAGATTTATGAATTACTGGTAATTTACTTATTAATTATCATAAATTTTTAGGGGAGGGCTAACTCGAGACCGATTTTAACCCGCTCGGAGCGCCCTTGTTTATAGATAATTTGATTGCCTCCCAACGAGTCATCAATTTGACATCAGCTCGTTTATCCACATTGTCCATTGTTTTGTCGAAAACAAAATTGTTCATCAATTTAAAAAAAAAATGTTTTTTAGCTGCTTGGCACATGGTTGTATTTAAATCTTTCTTTTTTTTTCATTTAGACCCGTGTGTCAACACATTTTCGACCAAAAACGATAAAACATTGTGTGTTTTACAATGCAAGCTCCTATAAGGGTATAAGGGTATTCCAAATCAAGTTCCGAAATTTAGTCTATTGGAATCGTTTAATTGAATCTATGTATTGGTATGGGAAAACGTCCTTCCTCACTAATAATTTAAATTCGTCATCTGACTTCAAACAATTTTAAAATTTCAACTAATTGATCCCGACTTATATTTTTTGCTAATTTGTCTATTAAACTAGCCATAAATTTAAAGCTGCCCAAGAACTGTAATTTAAAATTGCGGGTATGTTTCATACCTTTTTTTTTATTAATGTACTTATCGACTTTAACCGATTTCGTGAAAGATATATATTTTTTCATAATTTGCGGAATAATATCAATGTCTTCACTATCACATTTGAGTTCTTTAATAAAATAAAGTGTGAATCATACTCGTTCAAGTTATGAAAAAAAGGAATAAAATTCGGTAATATACACCAAGGGCAAAAAAAAACGGTACAAGAAATTTTTTACTTGTATATCTTCGTGAGGTATTAATATTTTTTTAATAATTAATACAACACTGAGAAGCCTAATTTTTATAGATAAGACGAAGTATTTTTTCTCTAAAGAAATAGTACTTAAACATGTGTCCGGAGCATCTTCTTGACTGAACTTCTATCCTTTCAGGAATTCGTACTGTACGGGGTGTTCCTCTTAATTGTTTGCGATGAAAAAGTCTTTCTCTTACAATATTGCCGCAATTTATAATTCAGTTCCTCATCAGTTTAAAAGTCTAAACATTAAAGTTTTTTAAAAACAAATATTATTCATTCTTGCTAGAAGGGTAGTAAAGAAAATTATGTTTAATTTTAAATATTTTCATTATTAAATTAGATTATAAAATGATTTTATTTATAAGAATTGATTATTTATATAATCGAGGCCCCAGTGTAAGAACAGGGAAATTTCTAATTTCGAATCCTGAACTGGCACCTTGTGGTTTTCATAACCTGTAAATTCCTGTATTACTTATGTATAATTTTTGAATTTTGGTTTGTATGTACAGGTTATAAAAATAAAGGCCTATTATTATTATTATTATTATTATTATGGTTACAGTGAAATCTGAGTGTACTTATTAATCACAGAATACTTGTAACCGACCAACCCTTTTGTGGGTATTTGTATTTGTATCTTTGTGACAGATTCATTAGAAAAGAACAAATCATGGCCTCCTAATTTTGATACATACACATGCGACGCGGCGGTGCATTATAAACCTCCATTTTTGCAGAGCCTTCATTAACGTAATTTTATTATATTATCCTATATAATAAAACTTTCCAAAAAATGTAAATAATCATTTTTTGCAATCCATAAAGTGTAAATATTTTGATTTTTAAAACAATATTTAATGCGTTTATTATTACTGAAAATATGAATATTTATAATTTGTACCGTTTTCTTGGCCCACTGTGTATATAACAATTCTAGTGTCGATGGATAATTTGTTCATGGGTATTATATGTCTCAAACGATTGTCGTAAATTCTGTAGGCGTCGACAGTGATTCGATCCACAAACACTTTAACACAGTTTTCATCGGTGTAAATTTCAAATTTATTTAGTGACTCAACATAAGAGCATTTAACTTTATACACGAAACTGTATGGCGCACAGTGGGACGGATGACTATTCTAGCGCGACACAAGTAAAAAAAAAATGATACCCGCAAAAGACGAAATAAATGTTGGAAATTTCTTTCTACGTACATATTCAAATGAAGAAAACAGTTAGTAAATGCGCATATAAACAATTGAGATTTTTTTTTTGTGCAATAAGTACATGATAACGATTGTCTTTTAAGTGATAATTATTTTTTTTAGCTGTTTTTTATTTGTCGTTATAATTTTTGGATTTAATCGTTTATTTTGTGATATATCTCAAGTTATTGCAAGTTACCGCAGTTCGAACATGCTGAGAATTATGTGAAAATGTCTCGAGAAAGATGACATGAAAGCCGTTTTTCGACAAAATCCGGGATTTGTTTTGTACATCACAAAAAAATATCCAAATTTAGAATAAAATTAACGATGAAATAAAAAATTATAATGACAAAAAATACTTATCACTTAAAGGACAATTGTTATCATGTACTTATTGCACAAAAAAAAATCGCAATTGTTTATATGAACTTTTACTTACTGTTTTCTGCATTTGAATATGCACGGCATACCAACGCTTAAGTATTCAGGCAAGATGAGTATAGTCATTATCGCTTTTCACAGCAAGAGTATCTGCGACAGGTGACTTAAATGTCATTATGATTGAAGAAGTGTTGTAGAAAGAGATTTTCAACATTTATTTCGTCTTTTGCGAGTATCATTTTTTTTTACCTTTGTCGCGCTAGAATACTCATCTGTCCCACTGTATGGCGGGTGTATATGTGTTATGTTTTTGAATGATGTTTCACTCTAGAGGTTTTAAAATGCCCTCAACATCCGCGTAAATAACCAATGGAACTTAAGCACTCTAATGTATGGTTGTATTTAAATCAGTATTTTTTTTGTAAAGAAATTCAGATTGTTTAGAACCAATTACTCTGTGAATTTTCAACAAAGTGACAAATTTCTATAATGGAGGACGTTTTCTTTTTTGTTTTTTCTTATTGATCTTTTTTTAAAATATTTATGAATTTATTTATTGAATTTTCACCTGGGTGGTACCATGTTTTCCGACCTAAATATGTAAACGCATTATGCTTACAATGTCAACATCCATGATATATTTCCCATTGACGAGTCGTCGGGTATATTAGCAACGTTTAAAATAGAGATTTCGTTCTCGCGAACCCACTTAAAATACTTATATTGCATCCAAATATGACAGTTATGAATATATTTTAGCACCCACTAAGCGGAATACTTCACAAAATATCGGTTAAAAATAATTCCAATTGTAGGGAAACATAAAATATTAGCGCTACATAATTAAAAAATAAAATAGAAACAACCTTACTTATTGCAGAGAGTATTAAATAAATTCAAAAAAACGAAATATAGCCTGAATATATAAATATTCAACCTGTTCGTAACTCTGCAAGCAAAATTAAGTCTTACTAAGACTATAAACAAATAACTTATTGAAACAACTACTTCCCTGGCTGATGCCACGCCGGATATTGAATGATACCAAAGAAATTTGCATGTTATTACTAGTACTACTAGTGAAATAACATTGGTTTAAGATCCCTTATTTCTACCCACAGGACTTGAATTTGTTTCAATTCAATTTAGTTTCATTTTTCAAGTTAGTCCTGTGGGTAGAAATAAGGGATCTTAAATCAATGTTATTTCACTAGTAGTACTAGTAATAACATGCAAATTTCTTTTGAATCATTCAATATCCGGCGTGGCATGAGCCAGGGAAGTAGTTGTTTCAATAAGTTGTTTATAGTCTTAGTAAGACTTAATTTTGCTTGCAGAGTTACGAACAGGTTGAATATTTATATATTCAGGCTTTATTTCGTTTTTTTGAATTTATTAGCGCTACATTTATAACTAAAAATATGGCGTTCAGTGAGCAATATATAAAAATTCAAGAAGAAGAAAACAATAAAAAAAATATTTGCCAACGAAAGAAAATAGCTATGTAAATTAATAATATAAAAATTTATTACAAAAAAAAATGATGAAATTGTTATTATTATGGATAGGCAAAAACAAAATATGATGATTGACCGAACCTAAAACTTAAATTAAATTGAGGAAGAGTAAATAGTTTTGGTTTTGAAATGTTCCGCTAGCAAAGTATGTGCCTTACAAAAGGAAGATTTTGAATAATAATTTAAATTTTTACAATTGAATTGAGCACATATTTTAAACATGCTGTTAGTCAGTGACGGAAATGTCGGTGTTTGCGGGGGGTCGAACAACAATTGTTTTAGCTGGAAATTTCATTTCTTGGAGTCGTCTAATCGAATCCATATATACATAGAGAAAAAAAAAAAAAAACACTTTCTCAAAAACCATTTAAATTAATCTGATTTGTAAAATTTCGAAACTAATTAATCGCAACTTAGATTTTTTGTTTATTAACTTCCCATTGAGATAGCAATCAATTTAAATTGTTCAAGAGTCGTAATTTAGTATTGCGGGAATTATACATTATTATTATTATTATTATTGATGTACTCGTCGACTTTACTTATTTTATGGAATAATGTCTATATCTACATTATCATGAATCATTAAGTGTAAATCATACCCACACAAGTCTAAATTTGATAATTAATATTACAGTTCGAATTAATTATTTGTTCTTGGGCTAGTAATTTGCGGTTGAGTAGAGTGCAGATACTGTGGCACGCGGTCTTGGTATTCAACTATAGAATGGAGGACAGCAGTGGTGATGCTCTTGGCCAGGCACATCTCTTCATTGTTTTTAATATTTAGGTAGGCTTTTTAATCTTAATTTGTGTTTCAAACAAAATAAATAATGCAAATAATATGTATTCAAAGTTAATTATTAATTATAATTACGTGATAAAAAATATACTTATAAATATTTACCTGGAAAAACAATATAGTTAGATCCATCGATATTTGGGATACTTTAATCAATAGATGTAGGCTACTGCCAAGATCCAAGCGCTACCTCTTTCGTATAACAAACATTATGATATTTAATTTGATAAACATTATCATATTTAATAAGCACCCATAATTTATAAACAACAGAACTATAACCTGGAATTATTCACTTTTCGTTTTAATTGTAGCGAATATTCCATCATTGGCCACCATATATTTTGCATTGAACATTTTAAACTAGCTTTTGTCGCTGTCCCTGCAATCTACTTTCGAAAAATAATTGTTGCACTTCAAACACCAGTAATAATACATAAAATTAGGATAATGTATAAGATTATTAGAAATAAAATATTAAAATAATGTAGATTATTGAAAATAATATTGCACTTACCTTGACATGTAAATCATATATGCTGATAATTAATAATAATAATAACTGCGGAACTAACTGTAGGTAACACGAGCGGGGCAACTTATGTTTAAGTTTCGAGCAACTGACGTTTTCCATTAATACTGCTTTTACTTCCAACAAATTTTAATTATATATTTATTGAAATGGTAATGTGCTCTGACGTCATCATTGTTGTGGTGATTTTCCATTGTAAATTGGTTTTCGAAAATGTTAATCATCCGTAATATATTTATTATGATAAAGTGATTATTTAGGAATGTGGTATAATGACAATCGTTACTGACTCAAATATTTCGAGTAATTTTCCCCAATTAAGCTAACGTGACTTTCCAAAATAATACAATAAATACTAATGTAGAATTATGTCAACATACAGTTCACAGCTTACTCTTACAAACTGCACTTGCTTTATAAATTATATTTATATATATTTTATTTAAAAAATATAATTTATTAATTTATATTAAAAAATACGTGATGTCTAGTAAGGCCGGTGATGTGGGGAAGCTGCAATTAGAGTGAGTAAATATATTTATTAATTATTGTCGATAATTCATGTACATTATTAATATATTGTTGCTAAATAATATATTTTACTTTAAAGGATTTTTACGCGGATGATGATGATCACCACATTTCAGCAGTAATGGAGCTTGCCGACGATAGCCACGATGTAACGATGCTACATGCGTGCTATATCATTGAAAAAATAAATATGCGAAATGTGAAGGTGAAAATAAAAAATCGAAATAATACTTAATAAATGTATCGGAACTTGTAAATATAAAATAAATTATTTCTGACACTTGTAAAAATTTCTATTTTGTTTAAAATAAATTATTTCAAACTTGCACACACACCTACATTTTATGTTTGACTATTGAACGAATAAATATGAAAAATGTAAAAATAAATATTGTTTTTCTATTTACATAAATATTTATCCAGTGTTTGATATATTTTGTTTTGATTTACATAGTTCAGCTTTCATCATCAGGTGACACTTGTGAATTATTTCCAGCGCTTCATGTTGTTTAAAAATAAATTATTTCCAGAATTGTTGTAACCATGTACACACATCTACATTTTATGTTTGTTTATTTTTATTTCACAACCTTATACTCACAAAAAAAAACTGTAATAGCGTAGTTGAGCTTTTCGCCACCAGGTGTCGTCCGTGAAAAATGAAATCGAGTAGTTGAGTTTTTAGCCACTAGATGGCGCTCGTGGGAAATGGAATCGGTAATCGTGTAGTTGAGTTTTTCGCCACTAGATGGCGGGGGCAGCGGGCGGCCATTTTGGTGATTAGGCGGCCATTTTGGTGATTAGGCGGCCATTTTGAGGCAGCCATTTTGGTGATTAGGCGGCCATTTTGGTGATTAGGCGGCCATTTTGGAGTGGTGGGGGTGTGGAGTGTGGAGGAATATCTAGAGTCGGCTCAAGCGCTCTACTAGCATCGGTTCTCATAATGTTTAAAAAACCTCGAAAATTTAAGAAAATTCAAATTTTTTTTTTAATAAATATGTACCCTTAAAACCTGTTCGTTATTTCAAATACACCCTGTATATATTTTAATCATAGTGTGCATTTGCTGCCACACTAAATGTCATTGTAAATTTCATAGAGAATTGATGATTAGCTTAAACTATCTAACTCGCACAATAAACGTCCAAACCTTGCAAACTTCTTCAGGAGTAAGTGTAATGAATAATAGTAAGTACTATCGCTATAAACCACTATCATAGTTGATCTTTCTTTTGCATGAGTAATTTGCATTGTATTTATTAGGTCTCCTAATCAAAATTAAAATCTGTCATTTCTGACACTAACATAAGAGTCCAATTTACTTAATCAATTCTGAGACTAGTACAAAATGGCGTACATTTTGGCCTAAAAATAAACCTACAAAGTTATTATTTTCGTACAGTCGAACATAAAATATATTAACTTTAAATTTACTATCCAGAGCTTCAATCAAAAATTTTGTAACTTCTTCTCTTCTGAAAACTGAAGATTGTTTCGCCCTATATCACACAGATTGGCGTTTTAGAAATACAATCAGTTTGTGGAACTTACCTATTTCAATATTTTCTTTTATTTTTAATGTTGCTTTCAGCATAGAATAATCTGACCAAAGTGTAGATGATTTCTTCACTTTTGACAATTCGTCAAAATATATGAGTAATACACTTTCTCCAGGACTACTATAGAAGTTAAGCATTCTAAAATCAATTTTGATCATAGAATTTTACATTATCACTCTTGTTATGGAACAAAACACTATGCGCTTATGCGTTTTGCATGTAATTAATTCCGTAACAATTAATGGAATGAAGATTCTCACAACGTTTCGAATAAAGCAATTAGCCTTGGATATCACAATTGTCAAAATACTATACTGAAGGAAAAAAAAATGAAACACTTGAAATTCCTGAAATTTCGACCATTTTCAAACCGCCATAACTCGGCGTATTTTCAATCGATTTTGATGAATCTTTGGGACAGAAAAACTATAAAGTGTCGTTTTTAAAGTCATGCATGCAAACTTAAGCGTAACCCTTTACGCCCCCCTCTAGCACCCCTGTAAAAATAAATGTTTCTTCAAGAAATCATACCCAACTTTGACGATGTATACGGAAATGGAAAAGTTTTATCGACTAGATCCACCATAAAGACATTAAAATTTGATCAATTCCCTATGCAGGACTCAAAGATCGAAGTTCCTACGATGATTTGGCACCAAATTATGGGTGTTTGAAAAAAGTGCATTTTAAGGTTTTTCGCACATAACTCAGTGATTTTTCAACCAAATTTGATGATTATTTCGGGAAAAAATCCCATTTTGGCTCCACTTTAAAGGAGTAAACTCAGATTGGATTGATCCCTTTTCGAACCGTTCAACCCCCGAACAAAAAAAACACGTTTTTGGGCAAAAACGTCCCACTTTGGTAAAGTGTACCCAGTTGGAAAAAATATGTCGGCTCAACAAACCAAGAGGGCATTAAAATGTGTTAAATTACCTGTGCATGACTCAAAAAACGAAGTTCCTACGACGATTTAGCACAAAGTTATGGGTTTTTGAATTATATTTTGTCATGGAAAAAATAATTCTTGAGTATAAAGAGCTTAAGTTAACAATGCTTTAAACTTTTAATTACTAAAGTCAAAATAGTCTTATCTCTTTGTCAAATTTTAATGTCAATAAATTGTTTTTTAAAGCCACCTTCGATTTTTATTAAGTAAATTGGCTATTGGAGTGGTTGATAAAACGAGTTTTCTGCAAATAAGTTTTAATGCGTTAGGAATTGGATAGGGTTGTTATTACGAAAAATGTTTGCTTTTTAATTCCGCACGGAATGACATGAAAATATACAAGGGCTCCAATTTAAACTAAGAAAAATAAAGTGCTGTAAAGTTTGGCAAGTTTGACACTAAATTTTGGACACCCCCTGTACAATTAATATCAATCAAACTTGGTCAGCGGGACTATCAGACCTTATTTAGCAGTAGTAGTAGTAGTAGTAAGTTTATTGTTGCAAGCACAATAATTGTTAATACAAGTCAGATCATATATAAAACTAAAAATATAGATTGCACTAACATATCAGCCAATTCAAAATTAAATAAAGTAAATATAGACGAATATAAAAACACATGTATTAACAATAAAAATATAAATTCGAACCGAGCAGATAAAAAGAATGCCTAAAAACAAACATGCTAAATTGAATTCATATACAACTGGTATTTTTCAATTTTGTTATTGTATCCCTCACAATGACATGGCTTACTTCTTTAAAAGTAAAATAGGGTGTATTAACAAAAGTTTTAGAGTTTAGTAAAATATTGATGGGATCCGTAGTAGATTTCGGAAGCTTGTTTATGAGTGCCTCGGCAATATTACTAAAGTAGATTCAGACTTAGTATTATTATGGCTAGAGTTAATAATATTCCACATGGATTTTGGTGAATACTTCGTTTTTTTAAGAAATCATGATTTGCTTTTATTTTAGTTTCTTTCAAGGCAAAGTGATATTGCTTTTCGTAGTTTCGAACTTGATTTTTCAATTCCGGATGCTTTTTACAGGCATCCTTCATTAAAAATTATGTTTTCCTCATTTGTCTAAGATTGCCATTAAACCAGGTAATATTTACGCGGTGCGGTTTATGAGTGCTTTCTTTTAGAGGGAATGATTCGTGAATGTAGTGCACAGCTTGTGCAGAAAAGATTCAAATGCAAATTCAGGATCCGAATTTACATTTCCAAGTAGGCCTTATAATTCTATTTACTACTTTTTCATTACCAAGTTCAATATGTAGTTTTACGTGTATACCAGTATGATCAGAAAATCCTGTATTAATTGGAGTTCATCGACATTGAAAAAAAACATTATCAATACAATTATTTGATTTAGTTTGAAAATTGACTAGTTTGCCCAAACCATATGATACCATAATATCGCAAATTTGTACAGCTCTAGCATCCTCAGTGTTAAAATACACATTAAAGTCACCACCAATTAGTATCACTTGATTACAATCTAGTGTATCAAATAATTTAGTTAAAATTAATAATAATTCATTAAAGTTCCCGGACGGTAAACAATATATAGTTATTGCTATGATATTGAAAGTGTGCAAATAAGTTGCAGCTATTTCGCAATGTATCTCGCACGAAAGTTGAGAAAGTTCAATTAAGTTCGTTGTTAAAATATTATTTTTCACTAAATTCAATACTCCACCATGAGCAAACTGTGCCCGAGAGAAGTAAAAAACTACATTGAACTCTCCAACTGAAAGAGCTTCAATTTAAGACTGTTTGAGCCAGTACTCACTAGTACACAGCATATTAAAAACATTATTTTCAACTAGAAATGCTTCAATTTCATTGCACTTATTTCAAATACATTGTGCATCGAGAAAAAGAAAGTGCACAGTCCGAGAACGAGCCGTACATGAAATATCAAGTATTTTTAGTTCCAAGTTGGGCTCTTCGAAAAATATATCTTGACACAGAAATGCCTTCCAGGCCAGTTGCTCACTAATATGAAATACAGGGAGATCTGACTTTGTGTTTATCACTTCACAAGAGAAATTTTTGTTTTCCAGTATTAATTCTACATGTTCACGCATTATGTCGGTAGTCATATGAGCTCCGACCTTTTTTTTATGAAAAGCCAGGTTTTTTTGGGCTCGGCTACTAATTTTGATTTTAATTTTCCATTACCCGTGGCAACAATAATATTTAATCTTCTTTAATCTTCTAAAATTAAATATATAATCAAAAAGTACGAAACGTCATAGCAACGTAATGTATATAACCAATATTTGCCACTATTGATTATATACTTAAAATCGATAGATTTATAAATCGCAGCAATCTCGCGTAAGTCAATGTGACATTTATACAATTTAAAAGTTTCGTGATTTTGTGTTCGCAAACGAGTGCACTGGAAATGGAAGTTTCTGAAGAAGAACTAGCTTGCACACCACCGGATATCCGTGAAGAGGCTTCTAACGCTTTTTTAAACCTGCTCCCTAAGACATCCAGAGAACTCTACGAAAAAGTTATCAAGAATTTGCCAATTGGTGTATTTCAAAGAAAGTTACGAAATATTCTGAAAATGCCTCATTGGCATTCTTTTTAGAAAAATCGAACAAAATCAAGCCGACAAGTCTTTGGTCCCTGTACTCGATGTTGAAAACTACCCTTCTAATAAAAGAAAATGTGGATGTTTCCAAATACAGTAAGCTCATCGGATTCCTAAAACAAGGGGCGGTTGGTTATGAGCCGAAGAAATCGAAAACATTATCAAGAGCTGAAGTAATACGTTTTATAAAGGATGCACCAAATGAAAAATTCTTAATGATGAAGGTAAATTAACAGTTTATAATTTAATATTTGTAACTAATGAGTAAACATTTAAAGGTGGCCCTAATTTTTGGAATTTCGGGTGCTTGCCGCCGACATGAATTATATAAACTGCAAGAACATAATATCCAAGACATGGGCTCCTATTTATTAATAAAAATTCCTGACACTAAAACCAACACACCAAGAACATTTACCGTTATTAATAATAATGACTGTGGGATTGAGTTCCTCAATCTGTATCACAAATATTCCATTTTGAGAAAAGGAAAATCAGCAGCGTCGAAAAACTTTTTTTTAAGATATGAAAAAGGCAAATGTACCAATCAAGTTATTGGATTAAACACAATTGGTCGCTTTCCGCAAATAATTGCCAAGTATTTAAATCTGGAAAATCCATAAACACGGATTAACAATCCACAATTGTACAAATATCACAGTCAATCTTAATGTTAACAATTATTATAAATCTGATTAAACAAGTTATTATAAATAAAGATTTTGTTCCCTCAAATTGCTGAGTTTTAATTTTGGACTTCGGAAATAATAAAATGACAGATCTATGAATCTCTCCTGTCAGATGTGACATTGGAAATTTGAGGAACGTCACATTTTCTAAGCGTATTTTCTTCAAATTTTGTAATCGAAGGAAAAGTTTTGTATGTATTACGGGCGAAAATCGTATTAGGCGTTCGGTCGAGTTGTTTCGACCTCACGCCTAATACATCATTTTTCGCCCTTGATACATAAATAACTATATCGTGATTATTTCGTTTTTTTTATATTTTACCCGGGTAAAAGGCCCTGAGTATGTAGGCAGCCTTAAAAAGTACCCAAATAAGCTATACAATATACAGCATGTAATCTAAAGAAAAATTATGATCATGACGTCACACTTTTTTGGGACAAAAATATTTTCCTGAAATGCATTTTAGGATGCAAATTTATTCTGAAAAATATCAATATTTCAACTAAATTAGTAAATGAGCTATAGAAGACGGGAGGTGAAATGCAGGAGCATGTATAATCAAATTCAAATGCAAACCATGATTCAGTTTTAATAAATGAGGCCCTCAACCAACACCATCTAAATAACAAGGCCAGTTGGCTCTGGGAATATTTGCTTATGAGTCACCCATAGTAGGGCAAAGCAAATGACGCGTCGGAACATTGTTCGGTCGACTGTCCACACAAATGGTGTAAATATTGCAAATAATAGCCATTTGGTGTTATGTTGTGCCTTTAAAAAACTTTCGCAAGTGCTGTGTATTTTGTGCGATTTGTGCTATTTTGCAAGTGGATTTTATAGCGTGAGGCACGCCGCCGCGATTATAGAATAATTAAATATCTTTGCAACAGCGCCTTAGCGGCCGTCAATTTGCAAAATAATTTGGAATATTTCATACAACCTTACCTAAAGAATATTTGGCCCCATATAACTAGAGTCCGGTTTTTAAATTTTTTTACATGTTTTATTTGCTCTTTCGTATGGAACTGGCGAATTGTATCTATACGTTTCTCTCGGAAATAAATCAAAGGACCAAGTTTTATTTCGCATATAACTTAATATTTCGAGGTTTTGTCACATTAAACTTATTTGAGCATATATCCGCATATAACTACATATAAAGTCAATATTTCCATTAATTGTAATTGATTTTGTTGAAATTTATTTATAAATTTGCGAGCGTACCAACCTTTTTTATAAAATCGTATATAAGATAAATTTACGGTCCCCTAACCTTGTGTTATGTAGATATGTATATATTATATTATTCATATAGAATAAGGGGATTACCCCATAAGCAAGTTAAGCTAGTACGCCTATGATGATGATACTCGGTGCAACCGTACCCGGTAATTGTGCTTGGCTGGAGGCTGCTTTATTCTATGCCAATCACTTAAAAAATGTAAAGATTGTGTTGCATGTAAAATATTTTGCAACAATTAACTTTTATTGCTAATTTTTGCATCTTAATAACTGCAATCAAGAATTTGTAAATTTGGATATTGAAGAACTGTACGAAAATTTGATGCGTATTGGGTTATCGAAATCCGGGATACGAAAAAATTCAAATGATTTGTGGAATTTTGAAAGGGGAGGACATAATAAATTTTAACATGAACTCCATGTCATTTAACTTTACCTAAAATGAAAATGAAAATAAAATTTTGGTTCTACATTGTAATTCCACTAAATAAATCATCATCAGTTATTCGATTTTTTTTATTTTGCAACATTATTTTTAAATCTTAAATAGGTACCCCTATTTTTTATTGCAGATTTGGCTTCTACTCTAAAATATATTAGGTTTTTATTTGAAACATTTTTTTCGATTAGCAAAAAAATTTTTTTTTTTTTTAATTATAAAAAATCCTCTTTGTCGTTACAAACATTCATACTTTACCACAATAGAAAAGAATAGAATGGAATTTGATAATCAAATTGATTTTTATTCGTTTCTACAAATTTTTTCACAAATAATTTTTATTTTTTTTGCTCATTTCTGACATAAAATTATGAATGACTTCAATTAACGCCTTATTTAAGAGATGACTACGTAAAAAATTCGTCATCTATCATTTGATGCGAGAAATAAATATAATTCAATAAATGTTTTTGCCGAATATAGCGCCATCTGTCGCTCATCGAAATTTTTTTTTCGGATAAAAACCTAATATTTTTTAGCATAGAATCCAAATCTGCAATAAAAAATTGGAGTTCCCATTTAAGATTTCAAAGTTACCCTCCTCCCCGACCCAGGAGGGAGGGGGGGGGGTCACATTTCACACTACATGATAGGGCTCAGAAAATATTTTTGAGCATATTTTTTTATCTCAATCCGAGTCGTATTTCAGGAGATATTTGGGGTGAATGGGTGGACTGAAATACCCTAAATAGGTAACTATTATCGTTTCGTAATTATAAACTAAAAATAATTAAAACAAATCGAAAAAAATAGCTATTTATGCAACAAGTCCACAATATAGCACTTTCTTGAACGAGAAGTTTAATGGACGAGCGAGCGAAGCGAGTGAGGCTAATAATGGAGGCGAGTCCATGAAGTGTTTTTGTGAACGAGTTACAAACAAAACTTTATGTTCGACTGCTTTTAGCATTTTTGGAATACTTTTTAAATACAAACTGAAGCAATTTATATATACCGGGTGAATATTTCAAAACCGAACATAGGCATTTAATATGGGAAACATGTTTTTTGCACATTCTTGCTCCCCATTTTAACTAACAGCTTTTTTCGTCAACCGCCGTGAAAGTGACGGCTTTCCGACTTGACACCATTAATCGAAAATTGATAATTCCAGTACACCGAGAGGTTGCTAGGCTACGATGAAATAACAGTCCGGGAAAATTTTTGTCGGACAGTAGATGTAGCGATTGACGAAAAAATAGTATGTGCGTCACGTAGGAAAAATGCATTCCCGGACTACTGTGATTGTTGGACTCGGCTGGCGCCTCGCCCAACCAAACTTCACAGTCGTCCGGGAATACTTCATTTTTCCCACTAGACACACAATCTACTATTATAATGACACCAATGGAAAGAAGATTTTTTTCCTCATCTAATGATATCCGAACTAGTTAATTTTCAGTTGTAATTCTCTATTATTTTACCAAAATATTCACAATAAATACAATTCGGAAAATCGTATTGAGCCATGACTCGCAAGACAATAAACCGATTCAAACGTGATTCGAGTGACAAACTCATTATGCCGTTGGCGACTATGATTTTGAGATTTCCAATTTTCTTCACTGAAACAAATTGTAATTTTCTAAAGAATTGAAAAAACTCTGGTTGAATTTCTGGTAAATGTAAAATTCAGAAAACTTTAGTAGCATCGATTGCATCGTGTTTATGAAAAAATACAAAAATAACATAAATACATTTTAATTAATACATGCCGGTAACGGTATCTATCTACACTATAAATATTACTTCCGAAAAATTTGCAGATGTGTGTTGGGTTGAATATGGCAGACTGATGATTCTTAACAAAGATGAAACAGCTGTCTCTGTCTTTCGCCTCACACATTTGCAAATTTTTATCATCTGACCGAGAATCTCGTTAGCACTTTATCTACAGTTATTCACATGTACGGTCGTTAAAAATTCTCCTATGTTCAATTAAATTGAGATAAATAATTAAATCTATCCACTGGTTGGCTGTCCACCGCCGCAATTTCTGTGGAAGCTTACAACCATATAAGCGAAGCGGAATGTAGTAGCAAAAGTGACTTGTGCTCCACCCAGTGGTGAATAATATCAAGATACATTTCGGTTCTCGTCTACCGTTACCGGCATGTATCTACACTATAAATATTACTTCCGAAAAATTTGCAGATGTGTGTTGGGTTGAATATGGCAGACTGATGATTCTTAACAAAGATGAAACAGCTGTCTCTGTCTTTCGCCTCACACATTTGCAAATTTTTATCATCATCTGACCGAGAATCTCGTTAGCACTTTATCTACAGTTATTCACATGTACGGTCGTTAAAAATTCTCCTATATATATATATATATATATATATATATATATATATATATATATGCTGGAGGGAAGTAACGGCCGTACTTGTTCGAGAATAGTAAAAAAATCGAAGAAAAATCCTCGTAGTATCAGGGAATCCGACCAAAAGGGGTGGTTAATAAATCATCTATTTATCATAAAAATCTATTTTTCATCTATTTTATGATAAATAGATGATTTATTAACCACCCCTTTTGGTCGGATTCCCTGATACGAGGATTTTTCTTCGATTTTTTTACTATATATATATATATATATATATATATAGTTTAGGGAAGTAACGCCGTCAAATGTAAATGTAGGGAGAAGATATCGGGTGTGGTCACGGCCTGGGCTAGTAAATGAAACGGTTTTTTATCTAGTTCCAATATTTCGCCATTTATTTTTATGGCTTCATCAGGGATGACTAAAAATGAATACAATATTTGTGACATGTGCTAGAATGAGGTTATGTATAAATGAACTTACGATATGTGTTCCAAACTTAATAATAAACATAGCAAACGGCGTCTAATTGTTAAAACATTGCACACTGCACAGTAACAACATCTGCGTGGTATAAAAATTACATTTTAAAACGATATATAAAAGTCATGAGATTAAAAATAAAATCCTCGATCAACGAGGACGCGTATAAATGATAATGGCGGACATCGGTGTGAGCTGAGTGCTGTACGTGTGCGTCCTCGTTGCCGGAAACCACTCTGATTTGCAGGTTGGGAAACCGTAGAACCAGACAGGCTGTCGGCAACGCGGCGCGGCGGCGGGAAATATGAATTTGAAATTTTGAATTATTTAAAGTTAAGGTCACAAGATTGACAATTAACTATGTAAAAAATGCTATTTACTACTGCACCTTTTATCGCCTGGTTGAGTGAAGCTCCAAAGGTAAAATTACTGAAGGTATTATGTTGAAACAAAATTCAAAGAAAAAAAAAAAAAAAAACATAGATACTGAAGGTATATTAACTAACAGGGGAAGGTGGCAGTAGTAATTAATGTAGTGATATGGATATCACAGAGGGAAGAGTTGAAAAAAGCATGTGAGGTGTGAAGTATGAAGGCAAGGGGGCTTGTAGCTGAGGTCAAGGGGACGGAGCATGAAGTGATTTACATAATAAAAACGCATAGCTGGAACTGAGCCCTTCAGTGTCAGACCGGAAGTTCATAGTGTCAGGCTGCTTGGAGATGTGAACCATCTCCAAGAACAGTCTGGCCCTATATTGAAACTCCCGATCCAACACCTCCGTGTTCTCAAGATCCACGTTATGCAAAGTGGTATTTGCTTGAGTAGCAAGCGCACATGAATTTTTATTATGTTTTATATCACACCTATGCTGCGCAACCCTTGACTTCAGCCACTGCCCCGTCTGTCCGACATACTTCTTATTACAGTCCTTACATGGAATTAGGTAGATGACACCACTAATCTGTGAGGGAGGAATTTTGCTTTTGGTAACTGAAAATAATAATCTGATCTGTTTCAGGTTGTATTTAGCAATTCTAATATTGTCTGCTCTGAGGACATTTACTATTTCGTTTGTGAGACCTGGGATGAATGGGATTTTTCTGTATTCAAATGGAACAGGAGGATCAGGGGGTTGTGGGTTTATAATTGGTACATCGGCGGTCTGACCTGGGGAATTGTAAATAATTTTCTTAACTAAATTTTGAGGATAACCATTATTTCTGAATGTAATTTCTAGTTTCCGGAGGTTAGTGAGTAATAGGGAGGGATGACAAATCTTCTTTACTCTGTTTTTTATTCCAATAAGTGTATTCACCTTTTGAGATGTTGGGTGATTGGAATGGAAGTTTATGTAACGGCCAGAGGCTGTTGGTTTCTGGTACCAGTCAAAGAAAATTGTGTTGTCATCCCTCCTTATCACCCTAACGTCCAGGAAGGGGACACTATTTTGTGATTCTATTTCTACTGTAAATTGGATATGAGTGTTGAAAGAATTGAAAATATCTATTGTCTGTTGAATTTTATCTTTAGGGACAGCCAAGATCAGATCGTCGACGTATTTTTTGATGAGTGGCAATTCGAAGGGTAGTAGGGGGATGATGTTGTCCAGGACATAGTCCATGATAATATTTGCTATGATGGGACTGAGTGAAGATCCCATAGGGGTGCCAAAAATTTGTAAGTAAAATTCCTCCCCCACAGTAAAGTAACTAGCGTTGAAAATGTGGGTGATTGTTTCAATAAAAAGTGCCTGTGTGAAGTTACAATTTGGTTCTATGAGGGGCCATCTCTCCGTAATTACTGTTAGGACCAGATCAAGGGGGATATTTGTGAAAAGTGAAACAACATCTAATGAAATGATTTCATAATCTGGAGGTAGCTGATGGTTATCAAATTCTTGTGTAAATTCAAATGAGTTTGTGGTGTTATAGTCTCTGTAATAGGCTAGTGAGGTGGAGAGGATCTTTGCGATGAATGCTGAAATTTTTCCTGAAGGGGTGTTTAAAGTTGCAACTATTGGCCGCAAGGGAACGTCTTCTTTGTGTATTTTTGGTAAACCATGTAATTTCGGCGAAGTGGAATTGTAAACCATTAATGATTTTGCTGTGACTTCGTCTACAGCACCCTTTTCCTTAAGCAATTTAATAAACTTGTTGTTTTTTAATTGTAAGGAAGTAGTAGGGTCTTTGTTTATTTTTTTATAAACATTTGTGTCGGCGATAAGATGGTTTATTTTTTCGGTGTATTCCACTTTGTTCATGGCCACAGTGACAGCCCCCTTGTCGGCATTAAGTATTAAAAGATCTTTATGATTGTTTAGAAAAGTTCTGCATTCATCCCAACGAGCCTCGCCCCACGACCGGGGTTGGCCAGTGTCAAGAAATTTAGTAATTAAATAGGTAATATGAGCCCTTTTTCTCTCCTGTGATTCCGGAGGAGATATTCCTAAGATGTATTCTACGTTGGCTAACAGTTTGCCAACGTTAAGCTCACTTTTTTTGATTGGGACCCCAAATTTTGGGCCTAGTGAAAGGAAGTCAGATATCTCCTCCGGAATCTCAGTGGAGCTGAGATTGCGAAACCATTTTGCATTAGATGTGAAAAGTTTGTTGTTACCTGATTTCAATTTTAATTTGTTAAGTTTGATAACGTTAGCACCCTTGATCCGGTCCCGCAAACTGTTAGCCAACGTAGAATCCATCTTAGGAATATCTCCTCCGGAATCACAGGAGAGAAAAAGGGCTCATATTACCTATTTAATTACTAAATTTCTTGACACTGGCCAACCCCGGTCGTGGGGCGAGGCTCGTTGGGATGAATGCAGAACTTTTCTAAACAATCATAAAGATCTTTTAATACTTAATGCCGACAAGGGGGCTGTCACTGTGGCCATGAACAAAGTGGAATACACCGAAAAAATAAACCATCTTATCGCCGACACAAATGTTTATAAAAAAATAAACAAAGACCCTACTACTTCCTTACAATTAAAAAACAACAAGTTTATTAAATTGCTTAAGGAAAAGGGTGCTGTAGACGAAGTCACAGCAAAATCATTAATGGTTTACAATTCCACTTCGCCGAAATTACATGGTTTACCAAAAATACACAAAGAAGACGTTCCCTTGCGGCCAATAGTTGCAACTTTAAACACCCCTTCAGGAAAAATTTCAGCATTCATCGCAAAGATCCTCTCCACCTCACTAGCCTATTACAGAGACTATAACACCACAAACTCATTTGAATTTACACAAGAATTTGATAACCATCAGCTACCTCCAGATTATGAAATCATTTCATTAGATGTTGTTTCACTTTTCACAAATATCCCCCTTGATCTGGTCCTAACAGTAATTACGGAGAGATGGCCCCTCATAGAACCAAATTGTAACTTCACACAGGCACTTTTTATTGAAACAATCACCCACATTTCAACGCTAGTTACTTTACTGTGGGGGAGGAATTTTACTTACAAATTTTTGGCACCCCTATGGGATCTTCACTCAGTCCCATCATAGCAAATATTATCATGGACTATGTCCTGGACAACATCATCCCCCTACTACCCTTCGAATTGCCACTCATCAAAAAATACGTCGACGATCTGATCTTGGCTGTCCCTAAAGATAAAATTCAACAGACAATAGATATTTTCAATTCTTTCAACACTCATATCCAATTTACAGTAGAAATAGAATCACAAAATAGTGTCCCCTTCCTGGACGTTAGGGTGATAAGGAGGGATGACAACACAATTTTCTTTGACTGGTACCAGAAACCAACAGCCTCTGGCCGTTACATAAACTTCCATTCCAATCACCCAACATCTCAAAAGGTGAATACACTTATTGGAATAAAAAACAGAGTAAAGAAGATTTGTCATCCCTCCCTATTACTCACTAACCTCCGGAAACTAGAAATTACATTCAGAAATAATGGTTATCCTCAAAATTTAGTTAAGAAAATTATTTACAATTCCCCAGGTCAGACCGCCGATGTACCAATTATAAACCCACAACCCCCTGATCCTCCTGTTCCATTTGAATACAGAAAAATCCCATTCATCCCAGGTCTCACAAACGAAATAGTAAATGTCCTCAGAGCAGACAATATTAGAATTGCTAAATACAACCTGAAACAGATCAGATTATTATTTTCAGTTACCAAAAGCAAAATTCCTCCCTCACAGATTAGTGGTGTCATCTACCTAATTCCATGTAAGGACTGTAATAAGAAGTATGTCGGACAGACGGGGCAGTGGCTGAAGTCAAGGGTTGCGCAGCATAGGAGTGATATAAAACATAATAAAAATTCATGTGCGCTTGCTACTCACGCAAATACCACTTTGCATAACGTGGATCTTGAGAACACGGAGGTGTTGGATCGGGAGTTTCAATATAGGGCCAGACTGTTCTTGGAGATGGTTCACATCTCCAAGCAGCCTGACACTATGAACTTCCGGTCTGACACTGAAGGGCTCAGTTCCAGCTATGCGTTTTTATTATGTAAATCACTTCATGCTCCGTCCCCTTGACCTCAGCTACAAGCCCCCTTGCCTTCATACTTCACACCTCACATGCTTTTTTCAACTCTTCCCTCTGTGATATCCATATCACTACATTAATTACTACTGCCACCTTCCCCTGTTAGTTAATATACCTTCAGTATCTATGTTTTTTTTTTTTTTTTCTTTGAATTTTGTTTTAACATAATACCTTCAGTAATTTTACCTTTGGAGCTTCACTCAACCAGGCGATAAAAGGTGCAGTAGTAAATAGCATTTTTTACATAGTTAATTGTCAATCTTGTGACCTTAACTTTAAATAATTCAAAATTTCAAATTCATATTTCCCGCCGCCGCGCCGCGTTGCCGACAGCCTGTCTGGTTCTACGGTTTCCCAACCTGCAAATCAGAGTGGTTTCCGGCAACGAGGACGCACACGTACAGCACTCAGCTCACACCGATGTCCGCCATTATCATTTATACGCGTCCTCGTTGATCGAGGATTTTATTTTTAATCTCATGACTTTTATATATCGTTTTAAAATGTAATTTTTATACCACGCAGATGTTGTTACTGTGCAGTGTGCAATGTTTTAACAATTAGACGCCGTTTGCTATGTTTATTATTAAGTTTGGAACACATATCGTAAGTTCATTTATACATAACCTCATTCTAGCACATGTCACAAATATTGTATTCATTTTTAGTCATCCCTGATGAAGCCATAAAAATAAATGGCGAAATATTGGAACTAGATAAAAAACCGTTTCATTTACTAGCCCAGGCCGTGACCACACCCGATATCTTCTCCCTACATATATATATATATATATATATATATATATAGATACATCCACCTATCGTTGTGAAATCCCTTCATGAAATTTTTAATATCTCTTTGACATCCGCAAACTTTGTGACATCCAAAATCGGATGTCACAACGTTTTACGTGTTAAATCATCTACAAAAGGTGATAAGAAAGCGTATGTAAAATTTCGGGAGGATGTCAAAAAACTGAACTTTATGATTTAGTGTATATTTTTAGTTCCGTATCTTACTGCGTAGACGGCGCGCAGGAGACCTGGTTTTGTATATTTTGTATAAAAACATCCGAATATGCCCAGCGGTTGATGTAACATCCGAATGATGTCCGTGTATGTTTATTTTTATGTGGCATACTTTATAACCTCCAAAACGCGGCAACTATGTAACTGTGGCAATTGTGTGATTTTCAACAGTAATATAACGAATGCCCATGATTTGAGCGTCGGGATCACGAATGCTTGTTCCGGCAAAGATCGGAACGACTGCGAAGCAGGAGTGCCGATTTTATAGACGCATCAAGCAAGAGTGATCCAGACGCTAATAATTGCCTGGGAAAAATTAGTCACGGGTTAGATTCGTGAAGACAATTTGCCGTACAGAAAGTTTGCACATCATAATTTGAGAAATTAAATTTAGTGACACCAAGTGTCAGATGTGTATTAATCTGCGGTACAATAATTATAGACAAAATGAGCTTGCCAAGATTTTGAGAAATGCCTATTAATAATATTACTGATAAAAGCACTAACACATTACCCGAAAATACGAACAGATCGAATTCAGTGAGGAAACAATTTTAAAAGTCCGACGATGACTGACGTTTTATACGTAAATTTAAAGAAATGAATGCACACTTAAAAGTACTCTTTTCGATGTTTACTGCACTGAAACCGAAGTATTGCATATTAGCTGGGTCAAGTGATGTAACAACATCAAAGCGGTAATCACACAGATGATTTTGATGTTGCATGGAAATGGATCATGCGACGGCTTAGGAGGTATGATCAAAAGATTAGCTGCAAAATTCAGTTTGCAGAATATGAATGACCCTGTAAATAAGCCTGTCAAATTTTTCATGTGGGTTAACAACAATATCAGAATGTTAGTACCGATTTTTTTCTCTTCAAGATTATAGAACGGAAGCTCAAGCCATTTCGAGAAAACTCTAAGACAAACCGAAAAATCTAGCTACAACGTCAACGATTACAAATGTGTGAAAAAAATTAAAATAAACTTAGTTGTTTCATTAATTTATGTGTAAAGAGCCCGTTGGAGTTCCGTCTTAATTTTTTCACTGTTTCTTTGAAATTGGAGTTTTTTACAAAATTTTAAGTTGGTGAGTTGACGATAAAAAATGCTAATGGATTTTATAAAAAAATTAATAATAGTATATTAACATTAAAAATTTGAAATACTCGTACACCACAACATAGAATAACTCAAGATCTCCAAAATCCACCTGATGATTTTTTTATACGGCTAATGGGTTTGACGATACTATGAATGTTCGTACGACCGACGTTTTCAGTGATTTCTTGCAGCACAATCGTGCATATCTTCTTTAAAAAAAATTGCGAAACATGACTTCCATTATTTCATGTGTGGAATGCGTCTCAAAAAATAAAAAAAGTGGAATCATCATTATCAAAACTAAAGTCTTTAGTTTTGATAATGGCAAGCTGAATTGCCTAAACTGCATTCAAACAAATAAATCAGTTATACAAACAATGTAAAAAGTGTTTTATTCTAGATAAGTACAAGTTTATCATTTTTGAGATAATTGCAGTTATGAGCGTAAAACTCACTATACCAAGTAATGACGAAACCATATATGTATGTCATAAACAGAAAACTCGAATCCGCATGTGTACAGAATAGATTAGAAGATTTTTGATGTAATATTAAACTTTACAACTTCGATATCTTAAAATGTGGAATTGTAACTTATTTGGTTTTGATTGTAAGCCGACGATATGTGAAATAAATAGATTGGGTACGATTCCGACCGCAGAAATTGATGAAAATATTGATGCAGTAAAATCTAAACATACTTCAAAATGCAATTAATCCGTTCGGAAACAATTTTATTTATTAGTTATGTTCTATAGATACCTTGCTATCAACCCATTAGCTTTCATATACCGAGTGTCTGGGATAAGGGGCGAACATAGGGATTTAACATGTAAAATTAAATATGTGTAATTATTAGCTCCCCTATTCATTTTAGAGAAAAATCGTAAAAATAAAATTTTTTTTTAGAGAATTAAAAACTGTAAATGTATCATCCATCTAATTTACGTTTATACCAGAATACACCTCAGAAATAATAAAAATAAGTTTAACCATCTACCATTTAATAAAATCCCTTGCCATAACTTTGACAAATGTCATGTTATGGTGAGAATACAACTCATGGCCTACTAGAATGTATTTTGAGCCAATTAGATGCAAGGAAATGCATAGCAGGATGTGTATCACCGCGATGATAAAAAACAAAAGTGGCGGTGATATTTTATTGTGGTCCTGTCAGAATTTTAAACCTCAAAATGGACATGCTAAATTATTGGGATGCAGTTTCTAACAGTGAACTCAGTGAAATGGTGAAAAATACGACGCCCAGAAACACCGCGAGGAATAATGAGTCGCAGTGCCGACAGTTTATGGAGTCTTTGTGCTGCAAGAAACTACAAGACGGATTAAAACATTGCAATATGTGAGTTGTCATCAAGATTATAAAAAGTTATTCGTCATATTCTCTCACTAAATATAACTCGTGGTACGATTAATAACCGATGATATTTAGTCGTAGAAACCGAAGCAGCACATTCAACTCGCGCTAGCGCTCGTTGAATCTGCAGCTCGGTTTCAACTCCAAAATATCATCGGTAATAATCATACCACTTGTTGTATTACGGCTGAGAATACAACTCATGGCCTACTAGAATGTATTTTGAGCCAATTAGCTGCAAGGAAATGCATAGCAGCATGTGTATCACCGCGATGATAAAAAACAAAAGTAGCGGTGATATTTTATTGTGGTCCTGTCAGAATTTTAAACCTCAAAATGGACATACTAAATTATTGGCATGCAGTTTCTAACAGTGAAATCAGTGAAATGGTCAAAAATACGACGCCCAGAAACACCGCGGAATAAAGAGTCGCAGTGCCGACAGTTTACGGAGTCTTTGTGCTTCAAGAAACTACGAGACGAATTAAAACATTGCAATATGTGAGTTGTCATCAAGATTATAAAAGGTTATTCGTTGTATTCTCTCACTAAATATAACTCGTGGTACGATTAATAACCGATGATATTTAGTCGTTGAAACCGAAGCAGCACATTCAACTCGCGCTAGCGCTCGTTGAATCTGCAGCTCGGTTTCAACTCCAAAATATCATCGGTAATAATCATACCACTTGTTGTATTACGGCTGAGAATAATTTTGCTAGTCAAATAACAATTCACGTATTGTAATTACTATGAACAATAATCTGAGTTATTCCAATGAAGAGAACGTATTCATTATCAAAATATTTTGCAGTGGCGTCAGTTTACTCAGATTTCGTGACATTACATCCAAACGGAACTGAAGAAACAACGATGGATTGGAAGAAACAGTTTTGGGTTTGATAAATGCTAAACCAACAACTAGCATACGATGCATTGCTCGTGAGTGCAACGTGTCTAAATTCTCTGTACAGAAAATTCCGAAGAAGCATGGTTATCATTCCTACAAGCATCAATGCCATGAGGAGAAACTGATAGTGGATGATGAAACTAGGCGTGTATTCTGTGAAATAATGCAGGATCGATCAAATACAGACTGAAATTTTTTGTAGATGAATGTTCACATTTAATATGAACAACGAGCCCAACATTATTGTTCATAGTAAGTACAATGCGTGAATTGATATCTGACTAGCAAAATTATTTTCACTATGACATGACATTTGTCAAACACATGGCATGGGTTTTTATTAAATAGTACATTGTTCACCTTATTTTTATTATTTCTGAGGTGTATTCTGGTACGATACATTTACAATTTTTAATTCCCTAAAAAATATTTTTTTACGATTTTTCTCTAAAATGAATAGGGGAGCTAATAAATACACATATTTAATTTTACATGTTAAATCCCTATGTTCGCCCCTTATCCCAGACACTCGGTATAAATATATTGTGGTCAAAAAATAATCAAATCAAATACATCTTAAGGGTTCGATAAATTAGAAAATACTTTGACAGTTTTTTCGAAAGCTTGTTCTCAGGCAATAGACGCGAGAGCACAAGATGCTCGAGATTGCCATAAGACAACATGACTGAGATAAGCGAACAAAGAAATTTGACCAAATATAGTTTCGACATCAATTGGCATCTAATAAACCTCCTAGAAAACATAATTGTATGCTTAAATAACTAGAAAACATAATTGTATGCTTAAATAAAACACTTTTACTCATGTTAGTTAATATCACACTGTTAATTTATAAGTGACTGCAGTTTCGATCAAACAATAATCATTATCAAATCATAAGTAACCATACTTATTGATAAAGATCATTGTTTGATCTAAACTACAGTCACTAATAAATAAACAGTGTGATATTAACTAACAATAAGTAAAAGTGTTTTATATAAGTAATAAGTATGGTTACTTGATAATGATCATTGTTTGGTCGAAACTGCAGTCACTAATAAATTAACAGTATGATATTAACTGACAATAAGTAAAAGTGTGTTTTATTTAATTAAAAATGTATCGCGAAGTAAGTGCCGCCAACCCCAATCAGTTAATAAATGTATAGATTTGATGAAAACCAACATTTTATAATAAACTTGGGCTTAAATTAAAATCTCCATTATTATCTAATACACCAAGCAGCAACAAAGCGCAATCGCTGTTTCATAACAAATGAGCCAGTATTTTGTAGAAAATTACATTTTACTATACCTAGTTGTGAGGATTTTACCATAAGTGTTACACAGATACTTCATTTAACTTCAAAATAGGAGCTAATACTCAATCTATATCGAAAATGTTAGTAGTATACGACTTATATGGAAACAAAGGTAGTAACTTAAATATAAAACTTTCTGTAAGACTTATTTTATATTGTATTACCTAAATGTGTTTCATTCGAAAAAATGTTAGCATTGTAAAACTGGCAACGCAGCAAGGATGTCATAAGATACGGATTTATTTAATGGATGTCATAAGATCCATGAGATAAGAATGTATACCGGATGTCAAACAGATAGTAAATTTTTAATTGAAATTATGTGTATGGTTTGAATTTTTTGCTTTCAATAGCATCCTTATGTCGATTTTACAAAGTCATATTTTTGTTTTATATGTATCTGTTTACTAAGCAGTGGATGCCGAAAGGTCAAAATTTTTGCCGGATGTCATAAAATACGTTGGTCGACTATATATATATATATATATATGTATATGTATATATATATACCGGGTGACCCAGGGATCTGTAAAAGCCTCATAACTTATTTGCTATTTGAGATATCGACTTCTAGTTTTCTTGAACTGGTACCCGCACTTATTCTACATATTTTAAAAATATGTATGTTTTTGTACAGGGTGTCCCAATGTACATAACAGACCAAAATTATGTTTTTTTTAATGGAACACCCTATATTTTATACTTTATTTTAATCCCTCTTGAGAAGCTGATAAAAATAGTATCATATAGTATGGGTCTATTATGGACGGTTCGTTAGTTATGGGCAAATTTGTGGCAAAAACATGTACACATTGAAAACATTGCAGAAGCGTTCCTAGCAAAGATAGCATCATTATTTGTACGCTAGAAAATTTCCCACATCATAAAGAATAATACACATCGGCTTTGGTTCTCTTTTATTGATAGCGCTATACAGGGTGTCAACATAAGCAAAACAATGGATAACTATTTTTTTCAAATGGAACACCCTATATAAGTTGCCACTAATCGATGGCATTTTTAATAAGCTTTCCAATGATATACAGTTTGTATAACGAAATATTAAGGATTCTTGAGATTTATCAATAAAAACATATTTGTTTCGTGACCTTCTGCTGATTTTTAGATTTTCAGCCAAAACTATGCATTTTCAGGAAGAATTATAAGAGACCAAAGTTGTAGAGCGAAAAATTTTCGATCGACATAGGTCTTTTAACTTTCAAGATTATGCGTGCATTGCCCACCAGAGCGCGCAAAATCGTGACCGTATATGCATTTTAACGTTTTCTTTTCAAATTTTTTATTAATAAATTGCACTATACTTTATTTTCTTCACCCTCTACAGAGAAACGGAAAATTATAGGGATATTAAGATGGCTCATATCGATTCAAAATTTTCCGCTCTACAACTCTCAATAGAAGCAATTTTTGCAAAAAACGCATAGTTTTCCCTAAAAATACAAATTAAAAATGTATATATCAATTTTTGCGTTTTTCAATGTTTTTTTGCATTTTTAGCGAAAACTATGCCATTTGGACAAAAATTGCTTCTTTTGAGAGTTGTAGAGCGGAATGTTTTCAGTCGATGTAGGTCATTCGAATAATTCTATAATTATTATAATTATAATTGTTGTTACTGTGCAGTGTGCAATGTTTTAACAATTAGACGCCGTTTGCTATGTTTATTATTAAGTTTGGAACAGATATCTCATCCCTGATGAAGCCATAAAAATAAATGGCGAAATATTGGAACTAGATAAAAACCGTTTCATTTACTAGCCCAGGCCGTGACCATACCCGATATCTTCTCCCTACATTTACATTTGACGGCGTTACTTCCCTAAACTATATACCGGGTGTGGCACTTAAGACGCCTCGGACCATAGCTCCTTTACGATAAAAGCTATCGACAAAAATCTAAGAACAAAGTGGTGCATAGTTACCGTCGCTATGTTTCAAAAATATTTCTAATCATCAGTGGCGTGCCGTACTCCAGTGGCGTACCAAACTTATGTTTTTTTAAATGGAATGCTTTATTTTTTATTGCAGATTTGGAAAGTGCTCGACGAGTACTTATTTTTTTATCTAACATGTTATACCCTTCACTTTAGCGGTTTCGCTGTTATAACCCCTTCTTTCAAAATTGCGCCCCATTTTTGAGATTTTTTTGTAGAGAAACTAATTGACGCCGGCGCCTAAATTTTGAATTGAGGAACAGGTTAAGACCTCGTATACCTTCACATAATTTTTTTTCGGGTAATTTATGGAAAAAAAATAATTTTTGATTGATCTTCGCATGTTGTCATTTTTTCCGAAAATTTCAAATGGCACCCCCCTAAAAAAATTACGGCGCTGTACAGCCAAAACTCTAAATTTTTCATTGGTGTAAAAAAAATTACACATTGCATAACAAAATTTCGGAGAAAAAAGGAATTTCATCGCAAATGTCGGGATACGTTTTCCGTTCCCAAGTGTGCCATGAGAAAACAAATACACAAATACGGTCAACATAATAGTATGTACCTATTTATTCAACATGATATGAAAAATGCAGATAAAGAAAATTTAACAACTTAAACTAAATGTTCGAAATGACGACCTTCCTGCTGGAGGCATAACCGCAACTTCGACTCACAGGCTCTAGACACTGCCCTAAGGACTTCTGGTGATATACCGCGGAAAGCCGCGCGGATTCTCTCCCTCATATCCTCGACAGTAGTTGGTACCGTCCTGTAAACCTCGTCTTTGATATGGCCCCAAAGGAAGAAGTCAAGGGGAGTGAGGTCTGGTGATCTTGGCGGCCACCTCACAGGACCCCCACGACCAATCCAGGAGTCCGGAAACGTTTCATCGAGAAATTCCCGAACGACACAGCTATTATGTGCAGGAGCTCCATCGTGCTGGAAAACTATCTGTCGAAGAGCGGCTAGAGGGACATTTTCCAAGAGATCATCCAAGTCGTCGCGAAGGAACCTCAAATAACTGTTGCCGTTCAGGTGTGCTTCGATGAAATAAGGACCCAAAAGGTGTTCTCCAAGTATGCCTCACCAAACATTCAGCGACCATCTTTGCTGGTGGTTTATCATTCGCATGGCTTGTGGGTTTTCATCGGCGTAATAATGGTAGTTGTGGCGATTGACATGCCCATTTCTATGGAACGTTGCTTCATCAGAAAATAATACGCGCATAAGAAATGATTCCTCCTGCTCAATTTTGTTGATAGCCCACATGCAGAAATCTTGCCTCGCATGAAAATCTTGAGGTTGCAATTCTTGGTGCAGTTGAATCTTAAATGGACGGAATTTGTACTTTTTAAGAACACGATGTACGGTTCGCGTTGAAATATCGTGATTCCTACTAATATCACGGATACTGGTATGAGGATCTTCAATAACTGCCTCCAGAACCTGCAGTTCATTATTTTCGGTAATAACTGCCTTCTTTCTAACTCTCCTTGGCCGTTTCACACTTCCCGTAGTAGTAAATCTAAAACACTTTTTGAAACGCACGTTCATTTGGATGTGCCCTGTGCGGATATCTCGCAGCGTACACTCGTGATGCCAAGAAACAATTCTTGTTACATTCTCCAAGAATAAATATCATGTCAACCATTTCCTCCTGAGTTCGGAACATTTTTAGAACATTTATCAAAAATGACTTATGGCTGCTACTGACGTCTAATAATTTACTTTGACAATTACCAATCTTTTGTTTTCTCATGGCACACTTGGGAACGGAAAACGTTTCCCGACATTTGCGATGAAATTCCTTTTTTCTCCGAAATTTTGTTATGCAATGTGTCATTTTTTTTACACCAATGAAAAATTTAGAGTTTTGGCTGTACAACGCCGTAATTTTTTTAGGGGGGTGCCATTTGAAATTTTCGGAAAAAATGACAACATGCGAAGATCAATCAAAAATTATTTTTTTTCCATAAATTACCCGAAAAAAAATTATGTGAAGGTATACGAGGTCTTAACCTGTATCTCAATTCAAAATTTAGGCGCCGGCGTCAATTAGTTTCTCTACAAAAAAATCTCAAAAATGGGGCGCAATTTTGAAAGAAGGGGTTATAACAGCGAAACCGCTAAAGTGAAGGGAATAACATGTTAGATAAAAAAATAAGTACTCGTCGAGCACTTTCCAAATCTGCAATAAAAAATAGGGCATTCCATTTAAAAAAAACATAAGTTTGGTACGCCACTGGAGTACGGCACGCCACTGATGATTAGAAATATTTTTGAAACATAGCGACGGTAACTATGCACCACTTTGTTCTTATATTTTTTTCGATAGCTTTTATCGTAAAGGAGCTATGGTCCGAGGCGTCTTAAGTGCCACACCCGGTATATATATATATATATAGAATTGCGAAAAGGATAATTCTTGAGCTGTATTTTTTTGAAAAATATGCAAACATATATGGGAGAGCAGAAGACTGGGACGCGTTTCATCGTTATTACGAATCATCAGCCAGTCATATCTGCAACCTCACACACATGTTTGCACATTTTGGAAGTGATATTTATGCGGTCTGGATGGACGGTGCCGCTGAAAATCGTATTCGTAACAATACGAGTAATTGGTTATTGAGAGAGTGTGTCCAATTGTTCTATTCTACAATAATGCTGGAAGAAATCATATCTCCACGGGCAATTGTATCAGAACGTAGGAAAGGTCTTCTCAATAACAATTTAATTAGTGAAATTATTGCTCAAGATAAATGACTATTAATATTGAGGGTGGGATGACTTTGAAAATATGGAATTGCGAAAAGGATAATTCTTGAGCTGTATTTTTTTGAAAAATGTGCAAACATATATGGGAGAGCAGAAGACTGGGACGCGTTTCATCGTAATTACGAATCATCAACCAGTCATATCTGCAACCTCACACACACACACATATATATATATATATATATATATATATATATATATATATATATATATATATATATAATAGTAAAAATGTCGAAGAAAAATCCTCGTATCAGGGAATCCGACCAAAAAGGGTGGTTAATAAATCATCTATTTATCATAAAACCGAGCTTTCGCCAATGTTTATTAGCTTCTTCAGGGATAACGCTACAAAATAATTTACAAGAGTGAAAAATTTTATAAGTTAATGAAATGAGGTTATGCACGTGTTCGCGACGCACGTGTTGGCGAAAATGTACTTACATGGAAGATGTGAAAAAATAAACCGTTGAACATACGGAATTAATGAAAAGGCTCGATGCAGTAATAGTGAAACATATTAAAATTTGTTTAAAACGTTGATGTCACAGGATTAAAATTTACAAACACACATCGCCGGACATGTTGGTTCGAGACGATGACTAACAGTGATTGTGAACTAGGTTAGATTGTAATGGCCGAGGTACAAGCCAAACTGGAGGGAGAGCACTACACAATTAGTGCCAACCCTGGGAATTGATGCCGTCAAAGTGGCGGTAAAATTTGAATTTGACAATTTAAAGTGTAAAAGAGTAAAAGTGTAAAAATGTATAATAAAAAGGGGGGTGGTGTTGTCTGTGGCTATCAATTTAACCTTTACAAATGTAGATTATAACATTAACAATGACTGACTCATTTTAACGCTATAATAAAATGTAGGGGTTAGGATTAATAGATGAGTTAAAAAATATATAATATAAGTGTTAGAAATGGTAGTTAAGTGATGGTGGTTAAATGGTGAGCACACCATTTACGGTGAATAACGTGGATTAATGTAACCCCCAGATTGTAAGTTGCAATATTAACAATGTACAAGTCATTGTAGTATTATAACACATTGCAGCGGTTGCAGGGTTATTATTGAAAACGTATAAGTTACGTAATGTTAAAGATATATAAAAAAGGTAGTGTTTAAAAGTTTAAATTATTTAGGTGTAATACAGCAATTTCAATAAATTGCTGGGGGGGTAAGAGAGAAAAAGTGAGATGTATAATAATAATTGGTTTGATTACTGATAACGAGAACAATTAACTAGATCCAAACGAAAATCAAGCAGCAGAAACTAAGGAGTTGTGTGAATTATTAATCAGGGGATCGTTATTAGTCTTATGATGGTCTGAAAGACTGATAAGGTAGGAATAGATATTACTTAAGTGATCTGTGTCTGATTTGAAATTCATTGTTTTTCCACGGTTCTTCTGAATGTGATACATCTCCAGAAACAATCTGCCCCTGTAGGACTTACAAGTGTCGAGAACTTTTACGTTGTTGAAGTCTGGGTTGTGGTTTGAAGAGTTGCAGTGAATAGAAAGAGCACATGACTTCTTGCCTAGTCTGTAATCGCTCCTGTGCTGTGTCAAACGTGACTTGAGCCACTGTGAAGTTTGACCCACATAGGAGAGATCACAACCCGAGCAAGGTATATTGTAAATTACGTTGGACAAGACATCAATTGAGTTCTTGTCTTTAAGCCTAGTGAAAAAATGACTGTTAAGGGTGCTAATGTTAGATTGAGCTATTCTGACTTTGTCGTGGCCCAGAACGTTAATAAGTTTAGGGGTGAGGCCCTCTGCGTAGGGCAACTTCCTGAATGTTATTTGGTCGGGGGGTTTGGGGGAGGTTCAATAGGGACTACTGTTGGTGGAGTAACAATAGGATCTTGTCGGTTAAACATCAATTTGGACACAAGTGAACGCGGAAAACCATTGTTAACCGCTATATCAGCTAATAAGTGTAGGTTTTTTTCCCTGAAGGAGTGATGGCAAATTTTTATAATTCTAGATTTCAAACCTAATAAGGTGTTAATTTTCACTCGAAAAGGTGAATGTGAATGAAAGTTGATATAACGGCCGGAATTCGTTGGCTTGCGGTACCAGTCCAGGACAAGAGTGTTGTCAGTTCTCCTAACAACCCTCGTGTCCAAGAAGGGTATGCATCCATCGACTTCCGTTTCAACTGTGAATTGAATATGTGTGTTGAACGTGTTAAAAGTGTCGAGAGTGAGTTGAACCGATTCGAGGGGCACAGCAAGAATTAAGTCATCGACATACTTCTTGATGAAGGGTAGTTGGAAAGGTAATTGAGGGATGACCGCATCCAGTAAGTCGTCCATGACGATTTGAGCCAAAATGGGACTCAAGGGGGAGCCCATAAAAAGATAAACCCACTTAGGAAATTTTACCACAAGCTTTCAGTTCTTCGGATTGTCAAGTAAGACTTATGTTCAAAGTTTCATATTAATTACTGTATTATACCCACAGACACATTTTTTTTTCATAAATCGTTGAAATGGTCGCTAGGGCCTTTTCCGTAAAAAAACAATTTGAAAAAATTTTCACGCAACAGAGAAAGTGAAAATAAAGTTGATGTTGGTATCTAAATAAACGTCGCATTTTAAAAATAAAATTATTTTCTGGAAGAGCTTACAGAAGGGTCAAGGTTTTTAAAAATAACTAGTAATAAGGTCGTAAGAAAATTTAAGCCTAAATTGACTCTCTCGGTTTTTATTGAATATTTCTGGAAGTCATCGGAATATTTTGAATTTCTTTCCGAAAAATTATTCAGCATTAAAATGCGCAACTTTGTTTAAATTTAAACAACTCTCTATTTCAAATAGTTGAAGCTTATGCATCGAATTTGTAATATCCTGTATAGATATGTAGTTTTTTTAAAGATATTTTTTAATGAATCTGTTTTAGCTCGCAGTTAGATCATTTTCGGAAAAATCTATAAATAATCTGATAAAAAATGCTCAGACGCTCGTTTCGCAAGGTAAAATTTCTCAGGCCCATCTTATATTAAATGGTATCCTTGCAAAACTCTACCAATCGGGCCACCCTGCTGATATTGTAAATAGAACACGACTTGCTGTTGCTGATGTTTTCAATCAAGTAAGTAATACAAAAACGTAATAAATTAATAATAATTAATACAAACCATAGGTAAAATTAGAAACATTGTATGACTATAGAGCTACGATAATAGGAATAAGGAACATGTTGAACGGTGAAAATATTGGAAAAGACGATGCCTTTAAAGCTGCAATAGAAAAACTTTGCTACACAATTTTGAATACTAATACCAAGATTCTATTTCATAAAAAATATAACCATGGCTTAACCAACAGTATGAAACTATATTATAAGTAAGTTGTAATGATTAAGTTTTGTATCAAAACAATGTAATAGTTTCCAATGTGAGTACGTGCGTAGTCCCATACGTCTGTAATACATATTATACCGGGTGTTCGATAAAAAACGCCCAACGCCATTACTCAGTTATTTATTGACCTATTTTATTGAACTAAAAAACAAAGTCAGTGGCTGTTTAAATACTATACAGTGTGTATCAGCCAAATGGAATAAATTAGATAATAAATAAATGAGGGTGTGTTCGAAAAAACGCTCGAATACGTCGATTAGTATTTTTAGTTGCGCATTTTTTCCAATAAAAACTTTTTATACAGGGTGTGTTATATAACAGAGGCCAATACCAACTTTCTTATTTTAAATGCAACACCCTGTATATTATTCAATTTTTTGATTGTTCAGAAAATTCTAGACATATTTCATATACCATGTCCTATACCTATCTTCAACTGTTTAGAAAACAAACAAACACACACACACAGACATTTTTTTATCCAGAAATTGTTGAAATGGCATCTAGGAACCCTAAAACTGATATTTCCGTAAAAAAAATTGAAATTTTTTTTACGATCACAAGAGATTCTCGTACTACGTAATGGAGAAAGTAAAAAAGAATATTATTTGATTACAGAAATTCACTACAATACACACAAAAACTAATAAGTATAAAAACAGTTGAAGATAGGTATAGGACATGGTACATGAAATATGTCTAGAATTTTCTGAACAACAAAAATCCAAAAATTGAATAATATATAGGGTGTTGCATTTAAAATAAGAAAGTTGGTATTGGCCACTGCTACATGACACACCCTGTATAAAAAGTTTCTGTTTAAAAAAAAATCGAAACGCGTCTGCAGATGGTTATTTACTTAATTTTTACATATTTTTAGGTTCAGTTTTATAGTTTAAAGTTTTCAAATTCAATTTAGTTTTATTTTTCAAGTTAGTCCTGTGGGTAGAAATAAGGGATCTTAAACCAATGTTATTTCACTTAGTACTTAGTACTAGTAATAACGCAAATTTCTTTTGTATCATTCAATATCCGGCGTGGCACTAGCCAGGGAAGTAGTTGTTTCAATAAGTTATTTGTTTATAGTCTTAGTAAGACTTAATTTTGCTTGCAGAGTTACGAACAGGTTGAATATTTATATATTCAGGCTATATTTCGTTTTTTGAATTTATTTAAAAAAAAATCGATACTAAAAATTCTAATCGACGTATCCGAGCGTTTTGTCGAACACGACCCCATTTATTTATTATCGAATTTATTACATTTGGCTGATACACAGTGTAGAATGACGGTAATGTTTTATTTTTCAAAATAAATTTCATTGCCAAATAATAATCAACTTTAAATTTTTAGATGGCTACATATACTTTTCTTGGGTGGGTTTATAGAAAGCAAATCAAATATTTGATTGCGATTAAAATTCGCGATGCCATGCCAACTAATCTCAATCAACATGAAATCGAATGGTTAATCGCGATTAAGTTAATAGCGTTGTTAAGTGCGATTTGATTGCGATTAAACAAAAAATCGGTTTACAGAATATTTGATATTTGATTGCGATTAACTTTTTGTTTAATTTGACGTTAAGTTAATTGAAGGCGCTACCTCAATTAAGTCCCTAATTAAAGTGAAAGTGAAAAGAAAAACTTTTCAACAACAAAAATTTGGCAAGTTATCAATAAATAAATGGTAAGTAATTGATAAAAAACGTATTTGTTATCCTAATAGTGTTAGTATAGGCGTCATCAATGTATGTTCATTTGTATAAGGCAAACAAGTAAAATATTCTTTGGGTGTGTAGGATTCCGTAAAACAAAAACGCAATATCAATTAAAAGTAGAGGAACCTTTTTAATACCATCAGAAGTTGTTATTCAAATTTATTTAACAGCGGAGAAGGCAATTAAAGCAAATTCTAATGATTCGTCAAAATTAAACAAATTAATCTAAAACTGTGCAATACTATACAATTATAAATGGCCAGTGCAATCATGCATTTAATGGCACAACATATCTCTGAACAAACGTTCTTGGATAATGATAAGGTCCAGTTAATGCACTTAATAATTACCACCTACATCAAAATTAGATTGTTCCATGTTGCTAAGAGCGCAGTAAAAAAAAAATAACAAACGCCAAAAACTACACATAGTATTTCGTAGGTCGTTGTATATTTTCATGAATATTGAGTGAAAAATATAGGAGAAATACAGTGATATGTGTTGTAATGTATGGAAATAAATGAGTCATTTCTCATTTTTGCTAATTTCTTTACCAGAATATCAAAAAAAATTATTTAAAATTTAAAATGTAAAATTCAAATTCCCATGTCAGATGAGAAAATCGAGTGTAAAAGGCTAGTGAATTTGTACGAAATAATCTCAAAACGCGATCAAGACTCTTTATCCATGCTAAAGTACTACAAAAAAATACAATATCAATTTAAAGGTAGATAGGACTAATTATTATAATAACAAAATAGCAAGGGCATCGAATATAAAGCTTCATGGTCAGTCATTAAGGAAATTACCAAAACCAACGACCAAAATCCCAAAATGGGTAAAACAATAAACCCAGACAAAATAAATGAATATTTCATAGGTGCAGTTGATAATCAACTGATCGTGCAATCATCTGAAAATAATATAAACAATTTTCACATCAAACAAATTGATAGTACTATATTTCTACATCCAATAACTGTTGGTGAGTTGGAAAATATCATTCATACAATGCCGACTAAAAAAAGTAGTGGCATTGATGACGTATCACCGTTTATCATTAAAAAATGCATGGAATGTATAGTCGATCATTTATGCTTTTTAATAAATCAATCATTATATCCTGGAATCTTTCCGAACAAACTGAAATTGGTTAAGGCCGTGCCACTATTTAAGAATAGAGACCCGGAAAATGAGATAAATTATAGAGGAATAAGTCTTATATCCACTTTTTCTAAAATTTATGAAGATGTCACAATTAAACATTGTAAATCCTTTTTAAATAAGCATGCAATATTATCCGAATACCAACATGAGTTGTCGAGCAACAAAAACTGCAACACGGCACTATATGACTTCACTACATTCATATATGAATCAATCGGAAAAAAACTTGAGGGGTACTTCTCGATATGTCAAAGGCCTTCGACTGTGTTGATCATAAAATTCTCCTGACAAAGTTAGAACAAATAGGATTTAGGGGAGTTGCCGATAAATGGCTAACATCATATATAACTGGAAGAAAACAAATTGTAGAAATTAAAAGTGAAACCGGCGTCGTACAGTCTAAGGCATTAGACTTTTTTAGCGAAGTCCCACAAGGTAGCACCTTAGGCCGACTTTTATCCAACATCTATATAAATGATTTATTTGAACTGAACTCAAATCCAAATTTCAAAATCGTAAACTATGCCGATGACACAAATATTGCAATCAAGGGAGATGATATGCCGGAGTTATGCCAAAACGGGGAGGAAGCACTAGAATTGATATTCGACTGGTTTCAAAATAATGGTTTAATGATTAATAAAAACAAAACAAATTGTATAGGTACTCTTTAAAAAGACCGAAAGCTTTGATACACAATCTATTATTAGCTTGGCGAATACGAACTAAAATTGACAAAATCGGCAAAATTTCTAGGTATATACATTGACGCTAAATTAAAATGGAACGAACATATAACACACATATCAAAAAAAAAATAGATAAAACTAGTTATATGATTCGCACATTAAAGGAGAAAGTGGATTTTTCAATTCTAAAAATGTCGTACCATGCAAACTTTGAAAGTTTGTTAAGGTTCGGAGTAATTCATTGGGGCAGTTCTTCACAAAAAAATAAAAATTTTATCACACAAAAGAGAACCCTTAGAGCTATGTTGGGTTTAAAATCCATGTTTTCGTGTAGAACATTATTTGCAAAAAAACGGAATATTAACAATATTTAACGCGATATATATATATATATATATATATATATATATATATATATATATATATATATAAGTTAACTGACGCTAACAACAAAGAAACCCTTTGTTTAATTATTATTATAATATATTAATTGTAGATGTATTTAGCTGCTTCATCATCATAACCCGGTGCACCTGCACCTTATCTTATTATGCATCAGTCATGTTAGCCGTAGGAAATCTTATTGTAATATTATTATTTTGGTCTTAACCTGTATTCTGTCTGAGCAACATCGCCGCTTCTCGGCAGTTGTAAATAAAACGTTTTTTTTTAAAACAAAGCTAGTGTACCAGTAAAGTTATTTGGCGCAGTCGGTAGGATTCTTCTGACAGGGTGCTTGCATATCACCCTGGTTCGTTTCAACGATTTATCGAAGAATTCGAATTTTGGACATCTTGGCCTTTGAGCGACCCTCCGAATATTGAGCAGTCCAGACCACCGAGGTCCAGAGGAAAAGCATCGTCCACAACGTCCGAGGGATTCAACATCCAATGGACAAGATTTTACTATTGTGAGTACACAAGTCAGCTTGTTAACTTTAATGAACGCGAAATCAATTCGTGATTTTCACGCAGAGTCAAGTTCAGATTCAGATTCAAGTTCCTCAGTAAATAATCGTTCTAGATCACGATCCCCTGTTAAACGCGTAAATAAAACAAAAAACATGGCTGTTTTAAAAGCAGAATATCTCCAAATGATCCCCGAATTTACGGGCGAAGTCGAATTACTCCCGCGATTTATAGAAATCAGCGAAAAGCTTGTTAATAAATTTTATAATGCTGGAAATGCAGATGATTTCCAAAACGAATACTTAATGTCGAGTATAATTGCAAAGATAAAAGGTGACGCGGCAAAAAATATTTCGTCAAGTGTAATAACAAATTGGTTTCAATTAAAAACCGCATTATTAAATTCTTTTGGTGACAAACGTGACCACATTAGCTTAAATTACGAAATCGTAACTTTGAAACAATTCCAAAATGAATCCCCTTTTGCTTTCTATAACCGGATTCAATCACTATTAAATTTACAAATCGCGTACGTGGTAACAAACATCGCAAATATTCAAGAACAACAACATTTGTCAAATTTCTTCCGTAGCAACGCATTACGTGTGTTACTCCGAGGTCTTAAAGAACCGCTAAGTTCGCAGATGAGGGTAAAAAAACCCTCCTGATTTAAACACGGCATTGCACATGCTTACAAACGATTTCCAGGTGGAAATATTAACGAACAAAATTAATAGTGTTACTTTAAATCAACGCAAAAAAGAAACGGATAATTATCAACCACGTTATAATTATAATGCCCCTCGTTACACTCCGCGTAACTTTAGAATGCCTTATCAACGACCTACATTTAACGCGACCGTGAATCGTGACAATTCTTATCAACAAAGGAATACCAATCCCGGTAGGTTCAACAACCCTAATGTTCATAATCAAAATGTACCAAATTTTGTACAAGGTCAAAAACCCACACCGATGTCGGTACAAACTTCATACACTAGGCCGCAGGAAAATCGCGTACCAAATCATTTATACAATATCGACGAAGAAGGTATTTTTTTAGACGACAGCGATCGGGCTGCGAACCGATCGAATTAATGGGAATACATAATAATGAAAGCCAACTACCGTATATTATTGACCCGCAAAATAATTTAAAAATCTTAGTTGATACGGGAAGTACACGGTCTTTCATTAACCAAAAAATTGCAAAACAATTATTTAAAAAAAATATTAAAACGGAACATTTCCAAGTGACCAGCGCACATGGCACTACAAACGGAAATAGTAGCACGATAATTCCACTAAATGAATTATTCAAATCGCGAAACGCGAATATTAAAGTCTACCTTTTTGACTTTCATTCAAATTTTGATGTCCTGTTAGGTACGGACAATCTCAGGCTTGTTAAAGCAATAATAAAATTCGACGAATTACGCCTAATTGCGATATTCCACTTAACTATGGACAAATTCGTGAAACCACGGATAGGAAATGTATAGTACTACCCGCAAGGTCCGAACAAATAATCCAGGTTAACGTTGCGAATGTAAAAAACGGTGATGTGATAATTCCACACACGAAAATAAATAAACTAGAAGTACCAGAATGCGTTACGCGTGTACGAAATGGCAAAGCCTTATGTACAATAATTAACCCGACGGAAAATGATAAAGAAGTAAGAGAAGTAAGGCCGGTTAGAGTAGAATCAGTCAATGAATATGATTGGGAACTACAAAATAATAATAATAATAATAATGTCGGAAGTAATATAAATACAATGAACTATGAAAAAATTAAGTTAGATATTTCTAAAATTCGCTCAAGTCATATGAACGAGGAAGAAAAAATGTAATTACTAATTTAATTAAAGAATACGCAGACATATTTCATATGGAAAATAAAGGGTTAACATTCACAAATAAAATTAAACATTCCATAAAAACGTCTGACGAATTACCAATATATACGAGGTCATATAGGTATCCTCACATACACAAAATAGAAGTTGAAAATCAAATTAAAGATATGCTTGACCAAAAAATAATACGACCCTCATACAGCCCCTGGTCATCGCCAATTTGGGTAGTCCCCAAAAAGTTAGATGCGTCCGGAAAACGTAAATGGCGCGTCGTGATAGACTATCGTAAACTTAACGAAAAAACTGTCGGTGATCGATACCCCTTGCCTAACATAAATGATTTGCTTGATAAACTAGGCCGTTCACAATATTTCACCACACTAGACTTTGTGTGACTCTGGGTTTCATCAAGTAGAAATTTCAGAAAATGATATACAAAAAACGGCATTTAATACAGAGAACGGGCACTATGAATTTTTGCGGATGCCCTTTGGTTTGAAAAACGCCCCTGCTACGTTCCAACGCGTAATGGACAACATTTTAAGAGGGATACAAAATGAAAAGTGTCTTGTATATATGGATGACATCATCATATTTAGTACAAGTTTACAAGAACACGTAGATCGGTTAAAAGAGGTATTCAAACGTCTTAGAGAGTCAAATTTAAAAATCCAGCTAGATAAGTCGGAATTCCTGCGAAAAGAAGTCGCGTATTTAGGGCACGTCGTTACCCCCGAAGGAGTAAAACCGAACCCAGAAAAAATTAAAGCAATACAAAATTTTACAATTCCGAAAACGGTTAAACAAATTAAGGGATTCCTTGGTTTACTCGGGTACTACCGGAAATTCATTAAGGATTTCGCCAAATTAACAAAACCCTTAACGAAAAGATTAAAAAAAGATGCAATTATTAATATTGATGATCCCGACTATCAAGAATGCTTTAACCTATGTAAAAATGTTTTAACGAATGAACCTCTTCTGCAATATCCCGATTTTAATAAACCGTTTATTTTAACCACGGATGCCAGTAACTTCGCGGTTGGCGCCGTTTTATCGCAAGGCAAGATCGGATCGGATCCACCAATAGCTTATGCAAGTCGTACTCTAAATAATTCGGAAATTAACTATTCCACAATAGAAAAAGAGCTCCTCGCCATTATATGGGCAGTTAAATACTTCCGACCATATTTATTCGGAAGGACACTTTAAATAGTAAGTGATCATAAGCCACTTCAATGGCTTATGTCGATAAAAGAGCCTAACTCTAAATTAGTAAGGTGGAGACTCAAACTTTCCGAGTACGATTACACGATAGTATACAAAAAAGGTGTTATGAATAAAAATGCAGACTTCTTATCACGTATTGATGTAAATATGAATGATGATAATAATAAGGTATTTGAACCCGCGAATGTAAGTGATGAAATCGAATCTATGATCGCTGAAATCGGAGAGTCCGGTATTAATTTAGATATTGATGATATATTAGGTAGCGATAATAATACAATTCACTCTGTTACCAAATTTAAACCGTCTGAAATAATTTCCGGTCATATAGATGCCAATTGCCCTTTCAATATCGATATCGAAAGTAAGCTAATAAATAATTATATTGTGAATCATCGTGACAAAGTCAAACTATTTTATAAGGTAATTAACGAACGATTGATGTTAAACAAAACTGAAATAATAAATAAACGCAATGAATCGCGTGAAGATGTACCCGAATTAACAACTGAAATATATGTAAAAAACAAACAGAAGCAGTCGAAAACAAAGAATAAGTACAAAAAAGAAAATATTGAGGAAATAAATACAGAATTAAAAACTGTAAACATTCATCCAAAACATCATAATGTTGTTGAAAAAATTCATGTTTCAAATATTAAGAGACCCCGAGCAAAACGCAAAAAGCAACAAGGTAAATTAAATTATAATGAATTCAAAAATTATATGGCTACACATAATAAAATCGCGACCGCGAACGTAAAAGAAAATAATGGAAACTTATTTTTCGCCCCAGAAACATTTTCATTAGCTCACTGCGTAAGTGCAGATTTAGAAATGGGTAAAGGAATTGCTGTAGAATTCAAAGAAAGATTTAAGCAAGTTGAAGAATTAAAAAATCAAAACCCCCAATTATATTCAGTATGTAATTTAAAGGACAAAAATAGATATATACTTTATTTAATCACCAAACTAAATTTTGATGATAAACCGACATATGAGGATTTATTTAATACCCTAATCAACTTAAAAGAATTTTGTACAATTAATCAAATCAAGGATTTAGCCGTACCAAGATTGGGATGCGGTTTAGATAAACTTAAATATAAACGCGTAAAACCGATGTTACAATATATTTTTAATAAGTCACAAACGATCGTGCACATTTATTTAAATACCCTCACGATGGAAAATTCTCTTCCAGGTCCCTCTACGTCGTATTGACGCAGACAGTGCAGATAAAAAATATAACGGAAAATTTAGGCATAATCCCTATAAATTTAGGACCTGCGAAATTACAAAAAACTGATCATACCTTTGTACATTTTTATGACTTAGCCCCTGTATATAATGAATATGAAAATCTAAATAAACAATTTTCGTATCTAACCAATACAATCCAAAATATATCAACATTTGTTGTAATATTCGATAATTACAACAAAACAGTAAATTACATCAAAAATGAAATCTCAAGTCGAATTCGCGATATTAAATTACAATCGGTCAAACAACATAAAAACAAAAGAGGATTGATTGACGGTCTTGGAACCATTATCAAAACTATTTCGGGAAATTTAGATGCCAATGACGGCAAACGAATTAATTATATTTTATCACATTTACAAATGAACCAAAGAAATTTACAAAATCAATTGCAAATGCGTTATAGTGTAAACAATCAAATCATTGTCAAATTTAATGACACCTTACGAAATATTGAACATAATGAATTAATGTTAAAAAGTAAAATATTAAAATTAACTGTTCTTTTAAAAAACGAAGTAGAACACGAACACATTCTGTTCGCTAAAGATTTATTTAATCAATTGATTATTTTATACAATGTTATATTGGATATCTTAAAGAATATCGAAAATTCCCTTTTATTTTGTAGACTAGGAATAATGCATTCCAGTATTATAAACGCTAACGAATTATTTTTGGAACTTCAAAAAATCTCTGTACATTACAACGAACAATTTCCTTTCGAACTTATTCCCGAAAACATATTTAATTTCGAATCAATTATCAGAGTAAACTGTAAATTAGAATTTACCAAAATAAACTATTTCTTATCAATACCAATTAACTACGAAACAGATTTTGAACTTTATCATTTAAATCCTATCCCAACCAGATACGAATCTGAATTTGTAACTATTTTACCCGATGTTAAATATTTTATAAAGTCAAAAAATGAAAACCAAATTTGGGCCCTAAGTCACTTGTGTACCCAAAGTAATAAGTATTATCAATGTCTGGATCATCAATTGATGAACCATAATGCAAAATGTGAAAAAGAGCTGATTCTACAAGAAGACAACAAACAGTGCATGTACACAAAATTGAACATTACCACGAATCACCTGGAGCTGATTCCCGACATAAACCAATACTTGGCCGTACTTCCAACGCCAGAAGAAATAAAAATCGAATGTCCACAAGAAACCAGGATGAAGATCCTCACAGGAATCTACTTAATTAAAGAAGATGGATGCAACATCATATTCAGAAATCGAAAAATCAAATTTCTGGAATATACTACTGGAAGTCCCGTTCTAATCGATAACCCACGGATCAAGCTCTATCAAAGCAACTTTACTGGAATTACAATTCATCTGAAAAAATTGGATCTACAAGATGTCCAAACTATCCAGCAACCTCCAATTATTATGCAGGAGAAAAACTTTTTAATCCCCAGTATGTGGAGTGCAACCCTATACATTGTCATCTTCGCCGCCGCTGGATACATCATAATCAAGTGGATGAAGAAAAGAAAACTTCAAGAAACCACCCGGACCAACATCTGCCTTCCAGGAGAAGCCAGAATCCAAGGGGGGAGGAGTTAACTGACGCTAACAACAAAGAAACCCTTTGTTTAATCATTATTATAATATATTAATTGTAGATGTATTTAGCTGCTTCATCATCATAACCCGGTGCACCTGCACCTTATCTTATCATGCATGAGTCATGTTAGCCGTAGGAAATGTTATTGTAATATTATTATTTTGGTCTTAACCTGTATTCTGTCTGAGCAACATCGCCGCTTCTCGGCAGTTGTTAATAAAACGTTTTTTAAAAACAAAGCTAGTGTACCAGTAAAGTTATTTTATATATATATATATATATATATGTATATATATATATATATATATATATATATATACCGGGTGACCCAGGGATCTGTAAAAGCCCCATAACTTATTTGCTATTTGAGATATCGACTTCTAGTTTTCTTGAACTGGTACCCACACTTATTCTACATATTTTAAAAATATGTATGTTTTTGTACAGGGTGTCCCAATGTACATAACAGACCAAAGTTATGTTTTTTTAAATGGAACACCCTATATTTTATATTTTATTTTCATCCCCCTTGAGAAGCTGATAAAAATAGTATAATATAGTATGGGTCTATTATGGACGGTTGGTTAGTTATGGGCAAATTTGTGGCAAAAACATGTACACATTGAAAACAGTGTAGAAGCGTTTCTAGCAAAGATAGCATCATTATTTGTACACTAGAAAATTTTCCACATCATAAAGAATAATACACATTGGCTTTCGTTCTCTTTTATTGATAACGCTATACAGGGTGTCAACATAAGCAAAACAATGGATAACTATTTTTTTTTCAAATGGAACACCCTATATAAGTTGCCACTAATCGATGGAATTTTTAATAAGCTTTCCAATGATATACAGTTTGTATAACAAAATATTAAGGATTCTTGAGATTTATCAATAAAAACATATTTGTTTCGTCACCTTCTGCTGATTTTTAGATTTTCAGCCAAAACTATGCATTTTCAGGAAAAATTATAAGAGACCAAAGTTGTAGAGCGAAAAATTTTCGATCGACATAGGTCTTTTAACTTTTAAGATAATGCGTGCATTGCCCGCCAGAGCGCGCAAAATCGTGACCGTATATGCATTTTAGCGTTTTCTTTTCAAATTTTTTATTAATAAATTGCACTATACTTTATTTTCTTCACCCTCTAGCGGAGAAACGGAAAATTATAGGGAAATTAAAATGGCTCATATCGATTCAAAATTTTCCGCTCTACAACTCCTAATAGAAGCAATTTTTACAAAAAATGCATAGTTTTCCCTAAAAATGCAAATTAAAAATGTATCTATCAATTTTTGCGTTTTTCAATGTTTTTTTGCATTTTTAGCGAAAACTATGCCATTTGGGCAAAAATTGCTTCTTTTAAGAGTTGTAGAGCGGAATATTTTCAATCGATGTAGGTCATTTAAATAATTCCATAATTACCCGTTTTTCTGCTAGAGGACGTGGAAAATGAAGTATAGTGCAATTAATTAACAAAAAATTTGAGAAAAACGCTAAAATGCATATACGGTCACGATTTTGCGCACTCTGGCGGGCAATGCACGCATTATTGGAAAAGTCGAAAGACCTATATCGGTCGAAAATTTTCAGCTCTACAACTTTGATCTCTTATTATTTTTTCAGAAAATGTATAGTTTTGGCTAAAAATCCAAAAATGAACAGGAGGTGACAAAAGAAAAATGTTTTTTGGATAAATCTTAAGAATCCTTCATATTTTATTATACAAATTGTACATCATTGGAAAGCTTATTAAAAATTCCATGCATTGGTGGCAAGATATATAGGGTATTCCATTTGAAAAAAAATAGTTATCTATTATTTTGCGTATGTTGACACCCTGTATAGCAGTATGAACAAAAAAGAACCAAAGCCGATTTGTATTATTCTTCATGATGTGGAAAATTCTTTAGTGTATAAAAAACGACGCTAGCATTGCTAGGAGCGCTTCTGCAACTTTTTCAATGTCTCCTTGTTTTTGCCACAAATTTGCCCATAACTAACCAATCGTCCTTAATAGGCCCATACTATCTTATACCATTTTTATCAGCTTCTCAAGAGGGTTGAAAATAAAGTATAAAATATAGGGTGTTTCATTTAAAAAAACATAACTTTGGTCTGTTATGTACATTGGGACACCCTGTACAAAAACATACATATTTTTAAAATATGTAGAATAAGTGTCGGTACCAGTTCAGGAAAACTAGAAGTCGATATCTCAAATAGCAAATAAGTTATGGGGCTTTTACAGATCGCTGGGTCACCCGGTATATAGTGAAGTGTGAGGTGTAACGGGAGAAAGGTCCAGAATTTCGATATAGTCCGCAGGGAGCAATAAACCAGATGTAGTGTGTGCTCAGTCACTATATTTCGCTATAAGTAGCCAACGTTTCGCGTAAAACATTTACGCATCATCAGGGCCCAAAATTAAATGTTACAATAAATTTTAGTGAGGAGTGAAATGATCAAAATTGAAAAAAATTTTACAAAGTAAAAGCTGAAGGCAGTTAACAAGAAAACAAAAGAGGTTAAACTTACTAGTAAACGATTAAAATAATGATGTCCTGCGGTGCGTGAGGCGACCGCGTGGTGAAGAGGTTAAGAAGATCGTCATGGTGATCGTGTGTAGACGAGGCGTTAAAATTTAAAAATACAAAAGCACATCGCAAATAACCTGTGCGCGTAACTTAATAGGGGCGCAACAAACCACTTAAATCAGAAAATACACAGTGGATGAACAGATTAAAAGCACAGTCGGTAGGTGTAAAATTGACGGTGCAAAATGGCGTTCACCTACCGACTGTGCTTTTAATCTGTTCATCTTTTTGCTTTTTCAATTTGATGGTTTCGTATCAGATTATTCGTCTGTTTTTTATACATTTTTATACATTTGACACACCCCTCCTTTTATTGGAATTGCTTTAACACTTAATTCATTATTTAACTTTTATATCATAATTATCTACGTTTCAACTTTAAACACCCCTATTATTATAATATTGCGATGGTTACGCCATTGCCAATATTATAAGTTATTATTGTCGGGTAGTCTCACCCCCCTTTTCACACTTATAATTATCTACATTTTTACCTTTAAACACCCCTTTTTTATTGTAATATTGCGATGGTTACGCCATTGCCAATATTATAATTTATTATTGTCGGGTTATCTCACCCCCTGTTCATATTGAACCTCGTAACAAGCGCAATCGCGATCACTTAATTAATACACAACACTTTTAACACTTATACCTTAACTCTTCTATTAATCATTAACCACTACATTTAATTATATATTGTAATGATTCACGTCATTACTAATATCATAATCGACTATTGTAAATAGGTTAAATTGGCAGCTTCCCTGCTCTTAATACCAATATAGGTCACCCACTGAATTTTTGAATTTACCCGCCACCCGCCATCAGCGGACAGTAAATACGATTGGTACTACCGATCTCCCCACCACCTTTTCAGATATACGTTGGCAACACAACTGCAATTTAACCTATCCCATCTACCATGCAGTCATTGTTCAATAAGATGGCCGACGACGTTTACTCGTGTTTATCGTCCACCATGTGAATTTTTAAATCGTTTTAATCTGTTAACATCCACGTCTTGTGGAAAGTTTTTAATGTGTAACTTGTTCATCGTTCATGGCCACGCTTAGTTCCTTAAGTACGGTAGTTTATTTTTAATCTTACATGTAAGTAATCAACTCTTCAGCATTCAGCACATGTGCTCACATAACCTTTCACTTTTTTTCTTTCACGCTAATTATACTTTTATTAATTGTAGCGTCACCGTGATGAAGCAAATAAAGATTTGCGAAAGCTCGGTATATGATAAATAGATGACTTATTAACACCCTTTTTGGTCGGATTCCCTGATACGAGGACTTTTCTTCGAAAAAATTTGTTACTATATATATATATATATATATATATATATACCGGGTGACCCAGCGATCTGTAAAAGCCTCATAACTTATTTGCTATTTGAGATATCGACTTCTAATTTTCTTGAACTGGTACCCACACTTATTCTACATATTTTAAAAAAATGTACGTTTTTGTACAGGGTGTCCCAATATACATAACAGAACAAAGTTATGTTTTTTTAAGTGGAACACCCTATATTTTATACTTTATTTTCAACCCTCTTGAGAAGCTGATAAAAATAGTATAAGATAGTGTGGGTCTATTATGGACGGTTGGTTAGTTATGGGCAAATTTGTCGCAAAAACATGGACACATTGAAAACATTGCAGAAGCGTTCCTAGCAAAGATAGCATCATTATTTATACACTAGAAAATTTTCCACATCATAAAGAATAATACACATCGGCTTTGGTTCTCTTTTATTCATAGTGCTATACAGGGTGTCAACATACGCAAAACAATGGATAACTATTTTTTTTCAAATGGAACACCCTATATAAGTTGCCACCAATCTATAGCATTTTTAATAAGCTTTCCAATGATATACAGTTTGTATAACAAAATATTAAGAATTCTTGACATTTATCAATAAAAACATATTTGTTTTGTGACCTTCTGCTGATTTTTGGATTTTCAGCCAAAATTATCTATTTTCAGGAAAAATTATAAGAGACCAAAGTTGTAGAGCGGAAAATTTTCGATCGATATAGATCTTTCGACTTTTCCAATAATGCGTGCATTGCCCGCCATAGGGCGCAAAATCGTGACCGTATATACATTTTAGTGTTTTCTTTTCAATTTTTTTATTAATAAATTGCACTATACTTTATTTTCCGCACCCTCTAGCGGAAAAACGGGAAATTATAGGGAAATATCGATTGAAAATGTTCCGCTCTACAACCCTTAATAGAAGCAAATTTTGCCAAAAATGCATAGTTTTCCCTAAAAATGCAAACTGAAAATGTATATATCAATTTTTGCGTTTTCAATGGTTTTTTCCATTTTTAGTGAAAACTATGCATTTTGGGCAAAAATTGCTCCTTTTAAGAGTTCAAGAGCGGAATATTTTCAATCGTTGTAGGTCATTTAAATAAATCTATAATTACCCGTTTTTCTGCTAGAGGGCGTGGAAAATAAGGTATAGTGCAATTAATTAACAAAAAATTTGAGAAAAACGCTAAAATGCATATCCGGTCACGATTTTGCGCACTCTGGCTGGCAATTCACGCATTATTGGAAAAGTCGAAAGATCTATTTCGATCGAAAATTTTCCGCTCTACAACTTTGGTCTTTTATTATTTTTTCAGAAAATGCATAGTTTTGGCTGAAAATCCAAAAATGAGCAGGAGGTGACAAAAGAAAAATGTTTTTATGGATAAATCTCAAGAACCCTTAATATTTCATTATACAAATTGTACATCATTGGAAAGCTTATTAAAAATTCCATGCATTGGTGGCAAGATATATAGGGTGTTCCATTTGAAAAAAAATAGTTATCCATTATTTTGCGTATGTTGACACCCTGTATAGCAGTATGAACAAAAAAGAACTAAAGCCAATTTGTATTATTCTTTTGCCAGATATTTGCCTATAATTAACCAACCGTCCATAATAAACCCATACTATCTTATACTATTTTTATCAGCTTCTCAAGAGGGTTGAAAATAAAGTATAAAATATAGGGTGTTCCATTTAAAAAAACATAACTTTGATCTGTTATGTATATTGGGACACCCTGTACAAAAACATACATATTTTTAAAATATGTAGAATAAGTGTCGGCACCAGTTCAGGAAAACTAGAAGTGGATATCTCAAATAGCAATTAAGTTATGGGACTTTTACAGATCCCTGGGTCACCCGGTATATATATATATATATATATATATATATATATATATATATACAGGGTGTCCCACGAGGTAGTGGACAGCCGATATCTCGAAAACGGTTAGTAGTACGAAAATGAAATTTGGTGGTTTTAAATGGTTTGAAAGGATGCTCCTTTCTGCAAACATAGATGTCATTTCCGTTTCTCCATTTCCGAGAAAATGACATCAACTTCAGAATTTCAAATGGAACACCCTGTATATTTATTGATTTTTTGAAAGGAGATTGAAAGACAAATACAGCAATGCCATATTATTAGAGAGTTTTATTGTAAAATGCGGGAGTATTGTTGAAGTAATAATCGAAATAGATAATCGCGGTGGTATGGATTAACAAAAAAAAGCGTAAAAAAAATTGAAAACGCTTCATGTCAAATGTTCGATGTCTAGTTGACAATACATTCTGATTACGTGTAAGTAATGCCTCCCAGTTTTACGTATGACGAGTATGCCGACATGCTCCTTATCTATGGAGAATGTCGCAAAAACAGTAAACGCTCTCGAGATTTGTACAGAGTTAAAATAATACCTTCGTCAAGTTAGAAGAAAGATTGCGCAGAGGTTCTTTTTCGGTTGGTAAGCATGAAACACCCCGAAAAAGGTAGAACTGACCTTAATCAATATTTCGGCATATGCACAAGCGAACCCGCATGTATCTACTAGACTTCTTTCTCAAGAATTAGGATTTGCTGAAATATTAATCAAACTTGAATAGGATCAAGAGTTTCTTAAATAAAATATTATGGAGTGATGAAAGTCGATTTCACAACACTGGCACTGTTAACCGACATAACTGCCATTACTGGTCTCCTGATAATCCGCGTTGGACGAAGAAACTTTCAGCACATTTGGGGAGTAAATGTATGGTGTGCTTTATTTAATGGTCGTGTGATTGGTTCTTACTTTTATCAAGGTACAATAACTGGCGCTGTATATTTAAATTTCGTCCAAAATGAACTTCCAGAATTGTTAGAAGAAACTCCGCTACATGAGAGAGCAATGATGTGGTGGCAACATGACGGTGCAACCCCTCACTATTCTCGACGAGTGACTATATTGATACTACTTTCCAAGGACGCTGTATCATTGGCCAGCGCGATCCCCAGATATTAAACCTTTGGATTTTTTCCTTTAGGGATATTTAAAAGATGTCGTATTTACCGCTCCACCTACAGATCTGGAAGACTTGCAGAATCCAATCGTAGCAGCATGCCGAACAATTACTGCAGATATGCACAAGAAACCTTATGGCAAGACTTGAATTTTGTGTTAAAGAATCTGGAAATCAATTAAAACATCTTATAGCCTGAGTTCTTGTCGCACAACTTTGATTAATTATTTTGTTATTTTTGTTTGTTAATTTGTTCGTTGTTTTTGTATACATTGTTCTTTTGTTTTTTTAAAAACAATATATGAATAATATGGTATCGCTGTATTTGTCTTTCAATTACCTTTCCAAAATTCCATAAATATACAGGGTATCCCATTTGCAATTCTGAATATGATGTCATTTTCTCGGAAATGGAGAAACGGAAATGAAATCTATGTATGCTGAAAGGGGCATCATTTTAAACCATTTAAAGCTACCAAATTTCATTTTCGTACTACTAACCGTTTTCGAGATATCGGCTGTCCACTACCTCGTGGGACACCCTGTATATATATATATATATATATATATATATAAATATATATATATATCATTGAATGTGTACTATTTGTCTGGAAAAAACGCATCTATTTTCCACCAAAAGACAACTACAGCGCATAAATTTGCATTTATTGAAAAAATGTGCGGAGTACAGGTGCATCAGGTTTTATGAAGGGTAGAGAATATTATCACAAATCCAAATACAACAGAAGGGGTAAAGATATGCTAGGACCAAGATATTTCTGGAAATAAACAATTCCAGCGATTTTCTTTCAGAAGGTGCCAATCTGGATTGTTATAAAAAAAGGTTGTCTGAAAAAAAAGTTAATGTACTAAAAGATAGTAATTAAATAATTGTTCGCCATCCAACTGCAGATTGATAGGCACTCGACTTTGACTATTTTTTCTAATGCGTTATTATTTTTATTATGATTTTTAATTATCGAATTGTATCGGTTAGCGCCTGGTCCAGTGTATGAAAAATGCTTTCCCAAGTTTTCAAGGAAGTCGCAATGTGTCTGCCACGTCAATTGGGGCGCTGTTTATAATAGCAGTATCGAGTTTCTACCTCTCGTTTCTTACGGGCGATCCATCGTGCACAATCTTGGTCGCATTGTATGCATTTTCTTCTTGGTCCAGACAGAAGATATGTCGACTTGGACGGATTTAAGACAAGACCATGAGAAATAGACTCTTCATATATTGTTGCAAGATCACAATTTAATTTTATTAATAATAATAATTATTATTATAATATTAATAACTCGGCAATAAAGCATATTTCCTTACTTGGCTGGATTCACAGCCTCGCTTGCAAGCTCGCTCGGCGGTGAAACTCCAGCCGCGTCCGTAAATCTGTCACTTTATTGCCTTGTTAAACAAATAACTATTATTCCTATTGAAATACATAATGATATATACAAGATTGCATATACATATACTTAAAATAGAAAGTAGCGTCAATACAAGAAACACATGTAGAACAATGCGTGAATTTAAATGTAATTGTGCAATTTTTAAATTAAAAAACTCTTCAAGATTGTAGTGTTCCAATTTTAATAAGGCATCAATTACTTTTTTCTTGAAACACTTCAAACGTTTTTCCATTTTGAGCTCTTGTGGCAAGTGATTGTAGAATTTCATGCACCTGTACTCCGCACATTTTTTCAGTAAATGCAATATTATGCGAATTTTTGAAAAATATAATTTGAAATAAAGGATTTATTTTCATTTTTCTTGACAAAAATATTGAACGAAGAATAACATATAGGGCATTATTGGAATCAGAAAAATATTATCTAATGTAATAAAATTAAACCACCATAGGCAGCTATTTGAAAATTTTAAGTTGGCTATTATTTGACAATGAAGTTATTATTAAAAAAAAATCAATATTGATGTCATTTGTTAGCACTGAAACGGCCAATGACTTTGGTTTCTAGTTCACTCATATCGGTCAATAAATAACAGAGTTATGGCGTTGGACGTTTCTTATCAAACACCCGGTTTATACTAATTGAATCAGCCCTAAAATCAAATAAAATGCCAGATTTTGACGTTTCGATGAACGTGGGATTAATAAATGCGACTTTTAAAATTTCAACCCCTTCTATCAACCCTTAAAATAAGGGTGCCCACCCCCTCATATTTTCCAAAATTACCATTTCTTTTATGGAACCGGGAGGAAACTGGCGTTCTTTAGGTGTCCGTTTAGGAAGCGGCGCTCCGAGTCGCCCTTGGACCCGAGGGTGTATTTTTTAAGTTTGCTGCTGAGGTGTGCGTCACGTTCTATTTCGTGGGCGATATCAAACCGTTTCCATCGAGAGTCGGCTAAAAAAATCGCCATTGAAAGCAGCCACAATATACAGGGTCTTTTTTTTAAACTCAGAACACAAAATATATACCGGGTGACCCAGGGATCTGTAAAAGCCCCATAACTTATTTGCTATTTGAGATATCGACTTCCAGTTTTCTTGAACTGGTACCCACACCTATTCTACATATTTTAAAAATATGTGTGTTTTTGTACAGGGTGTCCCAATATACATAAAAGAACAAAGTTATGTTTTTTTTAAATGGAACACCCTATATTTTATACTTTATTTTCAACCCTCTTGGTAAGCTGATCAAAATAGTATAAGATAGTATGGGTCTATTATGGACGGTTGGTTAGTTATGGGCAAATTTGTGGCAAAAACATGTACACATTGAAAACATTGCAGAAGCGTTCCTAGATGATAGCATCATTTTTTATACACTAGAAAATTTTCCACGTCATGAAGAATAATACACATCGGCTTTGGTTCTCTTTTTTTCTTAGTGCTATACATGGTGTCAACATACGCAAAACAATGGATAACTATTTTTTTTCAAATGGAACACCCTATATAACTTGCCACAAATCTATGGCCTTTTTAATAAGCTTTCCAATGATATACAGTTTGTATAACAAAATATTAAGGATTCTTGAGATTTATCAATAAAAACATATTTGTTTTGCCACCTTCTGCTGATTTTTGGATTTTCAACCAAAACTATGCATTTTCAGGAAAAATTATGAGAGACCAAAGTTGTAGAGCGACAAATTTCCAATCGACATAGGTCTTTTAACTTTTAAAATAATGCGTGCATTGTCCGCCAGAGCGCGTAAAATCATGACAGTATATGCATTTTAGCTTTTTCTTTTCAAATTTTTTATAAATAAATTGCACTATACTTTATTTTCCGCACCCTCTAGCGGAAAAACGGGCAATTGTAGAAAAATTAAAATGGCCCGTATCGATTGAAAATGTTCCGCTCTACAACTCCTTATAGAAGCAATTTTTGCCAAAAATGCATAGTTTTCCCTAAAAATGCAAATTGAAAATGTATATATCAATGTTTTTCTATGGTTTTTTGCATTTTCAGCGAAAACTATGCATTTTGGGCAAAAATTGCTTCTTTTAAGAGTTGTAGAGCGGAATATTTTCAATCGATTTAGGTCATTTAAATAATTCTATAATTACCCGTTTTTCTGCTAGAGGACGTGGAAAATAAAGTATAGTGTAATTAATTAACAAACAATTTGAGAAAAACGCTAAAATGCATATACGGTCACGATTTGGCGCACTCTGGCGGGCGATGCACGCATTATTGGAAAAGTCAAAAGACCAATATCGATGGAAAATTTTCCGCTCTACAACTTTGGTTTCTTATTATTTTTTCAGAAAATGCATAGTTTTGGCTGAAAATCCAAAAATGAGCAAGAGGTGACAAAAGAAACATGTTTTTATGGATAAATCTTAAGAATCCTTAATATTTCATTATACAAATTGTACATAATTGGAAAGCTTAATAAAAATTCCATGCATTGGTGGCAAGATATATAGGGTGTTCCATTTGAAAAAAAATAGTTATCCATTATTTTGCGTATGTTGACACCCTGTATAGCAGTATGAAAAAAAGAGAACCAAAGCCGATTTGTATTATTATTCATGATGTGGAAAATTCTTTAGTGTATAAAAAACGACGCTAGCATTGCTAGGAGCACTTCTGCAACTTTTTCAATGTGTCCTTGTTTTGGCCACAAATTTGCCTATAACTAATCAATCGTCCATAATAGACCTATACTATCTTATATTATTATTATCAGCTTCTCAAGAGGATTGAAAACACATATAGGGTGTTCCATTTAAAAAAAAAACATAACTTTGGTCTGTTATGTATATTGGGACACCCTGTACAAAAACATACATATTTTTAAAATATGTAGAATAAGTGTGGGTACCAGTTGAAGAAAACTAGAAGTCGATATCTCAAATAGCAAACAAGTTATGGGGCTTTTACAGATCCCTGGGTCACCCGGTATATATATTCTATGTTATAATAATCACATCAACGCATTGCAATGTATTGACAATGTAGGCAACCAAGTACACAAAGGTGCCAGTGAATGCTTCTTCTTCTTCTTCTTCTTCTTCTCTCGGCCCCGTCGACCTGTCACAGCACAGAACACATACCTTTAGAAGTGAAACCTGCATGTTAAATTTCGGAAACACGATTTTTGGCGCCGCCTGGTGTCGGGGTGGCAAATTACTACGATTTCCGCGCCAAAATTTAAAAATGTTATACTCGTCTACACGATATATTTCAATTTAATAACACTAAAAATATAATCAATTATGTTTTTTGGCACATAATTGATTATACTTTTAGATAGTACATAAATGTAGAAGTTACTGGTTTTGGTAAAAGAAAAAAGATTAGATTTCACAAAATAAAAATAAAAATAGGCCTACATGGAAAAAATATATTTAACAGAATAATTATATACATTATTATTAACAAAATTATCAAATATAAAAATATCACAACAATCTGGTATTAGGGTCTTGTCCAGGTGCAATGTTCCATCAGGTCTCTTCGTTCTTCTTAGGATATTTCTTTCAGGCGTCGTAACAGGTCAGTTGTTTGCTCGTATCCAGGATTCATGGCATTAAAATAGTTAAAACAGTAAATTAGTGTAGTTATATTGTCTTACTTCTTGGTGTCGGAACAGCATTGCAATTTAATTTTTTGCGGAAATGGTTAACAAAATGTTTATGAATAAAATGATCTTCACATGAATGAAAATTTAAACAATGAAGACTGTTTTAAGATATTCTTCATTTTTAGGAAATTTATAGAAATGTTTATTTTTGTAGTCGACATTAGTTATATCGGAAAAGAATTTTGACATTCTGGATATTTACAAGAATATTTAATACGGCCATTTGATGTTTCCATTACTAATAAATACAATTGACGAGTTTATAAGACAGAATATATAATAACTTACCTTCAAACATGAATCGCTAGCACTCACAGCACTATTGAGGTTAGTTGATAAAAATGGTGAGACTCATTAAGCGTTGCCGCATATACATCGAAGTATAAAATATACAATGCACATGATTATATTTAATAAACAGTAATATTATACTTTCATGAGTTATTATGACAAATATAAGTGATAATGAGTCTAATTATGTTTAAAACATAATTTTAATTGTTAAAATTATCACTTTGTAGTGAAATTTTAAGTTTATTAAAAACGGTAATCCCCATAATAAGATCTTTGATAAATCTGGCAACACCGGGGGAACCATCTTTACAAAAGCGGCAAATTTGAAATTCCCCCTCGCCCCACTGTCCTGGGGTGGCCCACATACTTTCGTGTAGCCGATATTCGTATCTCGGCTTCACACCCGTGTGTCACAGTACAGTGAAAGCTTAAAATTATTACGAATAAAGTGAGGTTAATGAAACAAACAATGAATCGTAAGTAATTATAATAAATATTCAAAATGACCACCTTTACATTCTGAGCAGTAGCCAAGTCGATTATAAAATCCTTGAATGGCATTTCTAATGTGTTGCGGATTTCTTCTTAATTCATCGCAAATAGTAATTATTCGATCTTTTAACTCTGAAGTATTGTTTATAATAATGTTATTATAAACATTGCTTTTTAGATACCCCCACAAAAAAAAGTCGTTTGGAGACAAATCAGGCGACCGGGGTGGCCAAGGTATTGGACCAAATCTACCTATCCAGCGATCAGGAAGTAATTCACTTAAATAATTATTAATGGCAGCTGTAGAATGTGGAGGCACTCCATCCATCTGATAATAAGGAGCAGCAATGTTTAGTGTATGAATTTCTGGCATTATACTATATATTATATAGTCCAGCCCACACATTAACTCTCGCATTGTATTGTGTGTGCGTCAAATTTTGTAAGCGAGGATTATTGCACGCCCAAAATCTAAAAGGTGAAGGAATGAGTGTAAGGAATGGGTATCGATAAGGAATGAAGAATACTAACCTATAATTTTGTGGATTAACTTCACCATTTAAGAAAAATGATGCCTCATCAGTAAATATTATTCTGTGTAAAATTTCTTGATCATTATTAATTAAATTGAATACGATAATTGCTGATGATTTGAAAACTTGTAAGCACTGTATTTAAATTCTTTTAATGTCTTGCAAACGGAAGCTAAACTTATTTGAAACTGTGCTGCAATAACTCTTAACGATGATATGGGGTTCTGCTCTACGTAAAATAAAATGTTGAGTTTCATCTCTTCCGTTAAAATGTGATTTCCTTTAGCCCTTTTAATGTGAAAATTACTCATGCAGACAGTATTGTTAAAATGATGGACAATATTACAAATTGTTGAGATGGATGGAACTTGTCTACTCGGATACTCAACCGAAAACAAATCTCTAACACGTCGAATGCTGTTCCCACTCTTATACCAATTAATTATCTGTATTCTTTGTTCGGTGGTGTCATACATTTTTATTAATAACACAATTTTTACAATTAAATAAAACTGAGTGTAAGTATGGTTGCCTACATTGTCAATACATTTCAATGCGTTGATGTGATTATTATAACATAGAACATAGGCATTAACAATCATATGATCTGAGTTAAAAAAAGACCCTGTATACTATACTATATATTATATTGCCGTCGACCTCTCCGTTTGCGAACTGTGACGCTTTTTCGCAGGGGTGGCTTTCTAAACGCTTCAAGTAAAAGGGCGCGGTCACCCTTATCAGTCGCAACACCTATCATGTGTGGGATTTATAGAATGGATTATTTTTTATATTTTACGTTTCATCGCTTTTTGAATATCTCTAAACCTTAGGGAGTTATTCAAAGAAAACCACCCACGATTTCAAATAAAAAATTCTACAGCGACCGTTCTTAACCCCACGCAAAAAAATTAAAAAAAAATGTTATCTGGAATTGGGGTTTGCTTCAAATCGATAACGATCGTAGTATTTGTTCCGTAGGGCGCACTGTTTACAATCTAAGGCCGATTTTCGATTGTTGTTTGGGGATTTTTTGAAGATTTTTTAATTTCTTTTCATTACTGTCACCGAATTAATCCGTGTCAAAGATGTTGAGTTTTGGAGATGAGGCGATGTAATCGAAAAGGGGAAGCGTCATTAAGCAGCGGGGAAGAACATTTTTTGTCCGATCCGAATTCTGATTTTACCGCGGGCAAGCACTTCTCAATCCGAACAGAAAGAGTTAGTTTTAAATGCAACGCGATCAAAATGAATGAAACGTATCGCATTTATAGTCTGAATGTATCGGAGGTATCAGCTCTATTAGAAATTAGGCTAACCATCAGTGTCGACATGTTTACACAAAATGTAGAACAGTTAACATTTGTGTATGCTCTATATATTCGTAATGGGTCGCTTACGATTGGTGAAAACATTTCGGTAATTCATCAATTACAAAGTGGGAGTAGGTAATGGTATATTACATACCGAGTCGGAAAAACATCATTACAGCCGAGGCCATACTGTGCGAGGCTGGAATACTCCCGCGAAGTATTTTATTCACACTCACGAAATGTAACGATACAAGTAAAATTGTTTGATTCGGGTACATTGGTAAATATGTATATTTATTTCGGACATCTTTAATTCGTAAAACATCTGTCAAACAGGCCTTCAGTTTCTCCACTGATACTTAACTAGATAAAATCGATTTAGAAAATAATACGTTCTTAAAGTGGTGCACCAATAATAAATCGGGCGGTCGTACATTGTAACAAGTTAAAAACGTGGCGATGTTGCGGGTGATAATTCCATAGTCTGGCTAGAATAGTTGTGAAAATTACAGAAGCACAAATAAATGTAAAAATACTAAATAATATCCTTGTCTCTCTGCCCCATTAAAATGCTCAGATGAAAAGAGAGAGTTATTTTTAAATGCAACGCGATCAGAATGAATGAAATGTATCGCATTTAAAGTCTGAATATATCAGAGGTATCAGCGCTACTAGAAATTAAGCCAACGACGCAGCAGAGCTATAAAACAAGATATCCAAAACGCACATATCAGTGTCGACAAGTTTACACAAATTTGAACTATACAGGTAATCATAGGACATCTTTTGTTAGTTAAATTAAATAATAAAAAGTATTTTAAGTTGCGATTAAAACACAAACAAGCTGTGTAAAACATCCAATTTAATCAAGAGTGTTTTAAACTAAACATAGTGCCCAAATATGCCCAAATCAAAATGAATACCAACACCATCACTGGGAAGAAAACCAAAACTGCAGCCCAAATATTAAGAATTAAGGAAGAAGCAAAATTCTCGTTGCGGAGACGCGACATCAAACTAACATGCTTGAAAGTGCTTCAAATTGAACTTCTGTTCCACCTACATCCTGTGGAATTCGACCTCATAGATGATTATGTAAGAAGCAAAGTGAGTGCCACCATCTTCAAAGAAGTGCCAAGTGCAATAGAAGATAATTGCAATTTTACGACAAAAAACAGTCGGTAACGTCTCTCAAACGTCCATGGATAATATTAAATTCTACCCTAGATTCATTAATTTATCAAATACTCAATTTTTACAGCAAGAAAATTCACTTTTAGAATTAGGCCCCAAATATTCACCCCATATTAAATGTAATAACTTTAAAGATCGATAATTGTTGAATCAGAAATAGCCCTAAAAATGTCAACGAATGTGAATTAAATAAACTCAAAATTAGTAATTTCATAAAACAAGCAGAACTAGACAGCACAGTAGATTCAAAAATTATTAGAAACATAAAACACAATGTCAAAATTAATAAACTGATAATAACCAAAACAGATAAAGGCAATTCCACAGTGATTTTAAATAAAGTAGATTATATACAGAAAGTGGAACACTTTATTAATAATTCCAATATAGAAGTCCATAAAAAAGATCGAACTAGTTGCTTCATAAAAAATTCAAAATCCTTAGTTAAAGATTCTAAAACAGCATTCTATCTCAAAAAGACCAATTCAAAATTTTACCCATGAACCCTATGTGTCCGCGATTGTACGGTTTAATCAAAATTCACAAATCAGAAAAACCAATAAGACCTGTAGTCACATATACAGGGTCTTCATTTCAAAAGGAGCCACCCTGAATAACTCTGGATCTGAAGTAGTTACGGTTTTAAGAAAAAATAGGTCAATTTTGTTTTCGAGGGGGAACTTAAAAAACACCATTTTAAAAATTTTATCTTTCACCCCCTCACCCCCAGCCACCCCAGCTTTAAAATTTCAAATGGCACCCCCTATTGTGCGATACCTCATTTTAAAGGGCATAAAAAATGCTATCCAGCAAAGCAAAAATAATTGAAATCGGTTCATTTGTTTTAGAGAGAGAGGGTATTCATTTCAAAATAAGCCACCCTGAATAACTCTGGTTCTGAAGTAGTCACGGCTACAGGAAAAAATACGTCAATTTTGTTTTTGAGGGAGAACTTGAAAACACTGTTTTTAGAATTTTATCTTTCACCCCTCACCCCCAGCCACCTCACCTTTATAATTTCAAATGGCATCCCCTTTTGTGCGACACCTCATTTTAAAGGGCATACAAAATACTGTCCAGCAAATAACAATTAATTTAAATCAGTTCATTTGTTTCAGAGATATTCATATCAAAATATGCCACACCAAAGATTGTGTGGTTGGGGGTGAAAGAAAAAATTATAGAAACATTGTTTCTCAAGTTCCACCCACTAAAATAAAATTGACGTATTTTTGCTTAAAACCGTAACTACTTCAGATCCAAAGTTATTCAGGGTGGCTTGTTTTGAAACAAAGACCCTCTCTCTCTAAAACAAATGAACTGATTACAAATATTTTTCATTTGTTGGATGGATATTTTGTATTGCCTTTAAAATGAGGTATCGCACAATAGAGAGTGCCATTTGAAATTTTAAAGTTGGGATGGTTGGCGGTGAGGGGGTGAAAGAATTCTAAGAACGGTGTTTTTTAAGTTCCCCTCAAAAACAAAATTGACGTTTTTTTTTGAAACCGTGACTACTTCAGAACCAAAGTTATTCAGGGTGGCGTATTTTGAATTGAATACCCTCTCTCTCTAAAACAAATGAACTGATATCAATTATTTTTGCTTTGCTGGATAGTATTTTTTATGTCCTTTAAAATGAGGTATCGCACAATAGGGAGTACCATTTGAAATTATAAAGATGGGGTGGCTGGGGGTGAGGGGGTAAAAGGTAAAATTATAAAAACAGTGTTTTCAAGTTCCGCATCAAAAACAAAATTGACATTTTTTTCCTGTAACCGTGACTACTTCAGAACCAGAGTTATTCAGGGTGGCTTATTTTGAAATGAATACCCTCTCTCTCTAAATCAAATGAACCGATTTAAATTATTTTTGCTTTGCTGGATAGCATTTTTTATGCCCTTTAAAATAAGGTATCGCACAATAGGGGGTGCCATTTGAAATTTTAAAGATGGGGTGGCTGGGGGTGAGGGGGTGAAAGATAAAATTCTAAAAACAGTGTTTTTTAAGTTCCCCCTTGAAAACAAAATTGACGTATTTTTTCTTAAAACCGTAACTACTTCAGATCCAAAGTTATTCAGGGTGGCTCTTTTTGAAATGAAGACCCTGTATAAACTCACCGGCACGCAATTTATGTAAAAAAACTAAGTGAAATTTTCAGTTAGTTAACCGACTTTAAAGATCCCAATGCCATTAAAAAATCCGTCGAGTTAACTGAACAATTAAATAAATTCAGACTGCAGCCAAATTTCAATTTAGTATCCTTTGATGTATGTAATATGTTCTCGAATATACCACCACAGGATTGTCTAAAGCTAATTAAACAAACTTTAGAAGAATACCGTCAACCAGGTTATCATTCATGAATTTTTAGAATTAACAAATATCATTTTAGATAATAACTATTTTTCATTTGAAAACAAGTTTTATAAACAAAATGAAGGCTTAGCAATGGGATCCCCGTTAAGTCCGTTACTAGCTGAAATTTGTATGCTTAACATAACCCAAAAAATATTAAAATTAAACTCAGCCAAAACACATGTACAATTCTGGAACAGATATGTTTCAAGGGAACAGATAAATAGCTATAACAATTTCTTAACGAAATATACAATATACAGCCCAATATTATATTCACACTTGAAAAAGAAGACAATCAAAATATTAAATTCTTAGACCTCTCCATAACTAGAAGAAACAATACATTTAAATTTTATATATACAGGAAACCTACATTCACAGATACATTAATTCCTAATAATTCAAGACACAATTTCAACCACAAATTAGCCGCATTTGAAACTATGATCTATAGAGCTAAAGGTATTCCACTTTCTAATCAATCAAATAACAACGAAATCAAAATCATACAATCTCTTGCAATTAATAATGGTTATTTACATAATTTAATAAATTAATTAATTCAGAAACAAGAGCTGAAGTCGATACAAAAATACTTTATGCTTTAAATAAAACACCAAACTCTAACTTTAAAACATTAACATTTTTCGGTAAAATTACGCAAAAAGTTAAATCCATTTTAAAATTAATAAAATGTTAAAATCTGGGAAATATAAGTTAAAATGTGCAAGTTGTCGAGGAGAATATATTGATCAGTCGGGACGCAATTTCAACACCCGTCTAAAACAACACATCAGCGCATATAAAAATGTTAATAATAAATCGACATTCGCGAATCATATTAGTGAAAATGAACATTCCTTTGAAAAAGATGTACTCCAGGTGATCCATTTTACCGAGAAGGGATTAAAAATGGATTTACTCGAGTTCATCCAAGTTTTCAAGGTTAAGCGTAATCCGGAAATCTCACTCATCAACGACCAGACCGACCTAATATTCTCCACCCCGTCCCCCTTGTTCAATGCTTTGTAAAAATATATAAATGTACAATCATAATGTAGATATTCATAGTTTGAAAATGATAAGCTGAAATTGTCGAAACTATAGTTACTCCAAGTTAATACAGTGATACCGACGAAGTTATTCGTTTTATTTGAATTACCATTATATGTATGTTAAAATATGCATTAAAACGAAATATGCATTATATGGGTTTGGGGGTTGCGTTGCGTAGTTCGTTGGATCCAAGAGAATGCGATGTGGTCGTAACAGTTTATGTACAGAATACGAATATATACCGATACAGATAATTAAGGTTAACGCGGTGTCGGTTTCGCGACGCGGATTCCGCGGGCGCTGCCACGGACTGAAAATCGGCGCAGACCCTGTGGGTGCACGGTCGTCAGATTCACTCCGGTGTACAGCACCTGGGTCAGGTTCAGTCTTCGTGGTGTCCTATATGTGGGGGTCCTCGTCGGCGATGGTGGCAGCGGTGACACGGGCCTCGGGATGGCGTGCGTCCTTGCTGGTCCTCGGGTTCGCTCTGGGCCTCGCCTCCGTGGTGTCGATGAGATTGGTGATAGTAGCCTCGGGTGGTCCACGCATTAGCGTCGTACTCTTCTACTGATGTGGCGTCGACCCCGGCATAATGTGCTCCGGGTCTGGTGCTGCCGGACCGGAAGGCGTACTATCGGATGCCGTGGGGAGCTTATCGTAGCGTGCCTTGGTGAGCTTGCTTTGATTCACGTGCCTTGGTGAGCTCGTGTGTTTAGATAAGTGCCTTGGTGAGCTCGTGTTGCGTGCCTTGATGAGCTCGCTTGTCAGACTATCTTACCGACTGTACTGACTGTTAGATTGCAGTGCGCTGATCGAAGTGGCGAGATTCTTCTCAGTTGTGATGGTTCCCTCCTGTTTGCTGAGGGTCATCTGCAGATCGTCGCGTATCGACCTTTCTGCTGTGTTTTTTTTAATTATTTATACAGTGTTTTTTTTCTGGGTTGAGCTTTTTTTTTGTCTATTTTTGTGTCTTTTTTTTTTCTTGCCCCTATACTAGTTGTTGTTAGTTTACAGTAGTATTTACAATTTATCTTACTTACTAAGTGTTAGTAGGTTGACAGTGGTTTTTTTGTTGTTTTTTTCAGTCATTGTTAAATTAATCTCGGGATTATCAGAGAGGTCTGTTCTGTTTGTGAAGTTGGTGTTTAGTTTAGTGACATGTTCCGTAATGTTTTCCTTAAGGTGGGATGTTTGGTGGAGTGATTGGGTTGTGGTTAGTATGGGTGTTCTGTGTATTTTGCGGAGGATGTTGTTTTCTGTTATTTGTAGGGTTTTCATCATGCTGGGGCGGGATAGAGACCAAACTTGGCATGCATATGTGAGTGTGGGTCTGATAATGGATGTGTATAGTAGTGTATTTGTTTTGTGTGTTAGGCTTTTTGTTACTAAGGCTAGGTTTTTTTGTTTTTTCGTATGCTTGTTGTTTTTTGTGTTGTGTGTGTCTATCAAATGAAAGTGTTTCATCTAGAGTGACCCCTAGGTAATTGATTTCCTGTTTCCATGTGATGTATGTGTTATTGTGTGTAATGTTGTCTACGTGTATGTGGAATTTGTGGGGTATTCTGGGTTTTTGGAAAATTATGCCTTCAGTTTTTTCGGTGTTTAGTTTAAGTCCCCATCGTTCTAGATGGTATGTGATGGTGTCGAGTGTGTCTTGTAGGAGGATGTTCAGGGTGTTTGTTGATTTGGATGTGGCTAGGATGGCTGTGTCGTCGGCAAATAGGGCGGTTGTTACTCTAGGATCTTTGTTGATGGGAATTTTGTTGAGGAATATGTTGAATAAGGTTGGGCCTAGGGCGCTGCCTTTGGGGGACCCCGCAAGATTGTGGTGTGGTGTGGGAGAGTGTTGAATTGACTCGGACTGTGAATTTACGGTTTTTTAGGTAGGATTGTAGGATTTTGATGAGGTATAGGGGAATTTGGGCTTGAGTCAGTCGATAAATCAGCACGTCATGTCTCACTTTGTCAAAGGCTTTTCTAGGTCAATGGTGACCATGGCTGAGTTACGTTTTGTTGCCCATCCGTGCTGGATTTTATCGACGACTCTAAGGAGTTGTAGGATGGTGGAATGTTCGGTTCGGAATCCGAACTGTTGGTTTATGATTGTGTTGTGGTTAAGGAGGTGGATGTTGATTTTTTGTTGGAATATTTTTTCAAGCAGTTTGCCTAGTGTGGGGAGCAGGTTTATGGGTCGGTAGTTATTGGGTTGTTCTGGGTTTTTGTTTTTTTTTGTGGATAGGGATGATGACAGAGGTTTTTACAGGTTTCGGGGAAGGTGTGGTGGTTAAGGTATTTGGTGTAGATGTTTGCTAATTTTTCAAGGATATTAGGGTGTAGGTTTTTTAGGGCTATGTTTGGTATGTTGTGTATTCCGGGGGATTTATTATTTTTCAAGGATTTTATTATGGATGTGATGTCGGATTTGGTGATGATTTCGGTAGGGTTAATGTTTGTGTTGTTTATTTGTTCAATTTGTGTGTTTACTGTGTGTAGTGTTTCGTTGTCCAGAGGATTAGGTGTGAATATGTCTTGGTAGGTGTGTGCGAGTAGGTTGGCTTTTTCGAGGTCGGTGGATGCGAATGTTTGATTGGTTTTTAGGGACGGTATGGATTGTTTGGATTTGAAGAATATTTTGGGGTATTTCCAGGGGTTTTCAGGTTCACTTTTTTGAATGGTTTCTTCCCATTGTTCGAATTTGAATATTCTGATTTGTTGTTGGATATTTTTTTGGAGGGATTTTTTGTTGGATAGGTATTGTGGATCTCGGGTTTGTAGGTATAGTTTAAGTTCGTGGTTTTTTTGTTTAATTGTGTTGATGATATGTGGAGGTAGTGTTGTGCTGTGTGTGTGTTTGTTATGGTTTTTGTGTGTTTCGATCAAGCTTTTCCGTAATGCTGCTATGATTGTTTCCGTTATTTGTTCTGCTGCAGTGTTTATTTCTTGTGTTGTGTTATGGTGAGAGTAGTGTTATTGTGTATGATTTGTATTATTGTGTTTTCGGTTGTTGATTGTATGTGTTTGTGTTTTATGGATGTTTTAATCAGTATAGCCGTGCCGCCGTGTTGCTGGTTGTGTAGTGTGGGTGTGCGTGTGTATGTGAGGTATGTTTTGTAGTTGGCTATGTTAAAGTGTTCTGTGTTTTTAAGTTTGGTCTCTTGGATTAGGGCTATGTCAATGTTGTTGTTAGTGAGGTAGTTAATGAATTCCGGTTTTTGTCTGTTGATGCCATTGGCGTTAAAAGTTAGTATTTTTAGGGGATTTGTTTTGTGGTGGCTAGCCATTTACGGGAACATGTCACTTACGGCTTCAATTATGATGGAGGTTTTGTCAATAATATTGTCTGCGTTTTTTAATTTGATGATGGTTTTCGTGATGACCTCCCTGATTTTCCCGACATTAATTCCCGCGAATATTTGTTTTAATTCGAGTAATAATGATGCAATGGACTGAGGGTCTGTGTTTGTATTTGTTTCTGGTTGTGTCTGTACTGTTGGTCTTGTTACATTTGTATTTTTAATTCTTTGTCTAATTTTGTTATAATCTATGGGTGTCGGCTGTTGCTGGGTGTTGGATGTTGATGGCTCCGCGTATTTGTTGTGTAGTGGCGGAAATTCGTTTGGGGTGATAATTGGCGTTTGTCCTACCTTATTTGTTGTGGTGTTTGTTGTTGCGGTTTGTCCTGGTGTTGGTGTTGTGTGTTTGTTTGTTCTTTATGGGCTTTGCATCCCCTGTAGTTGGTCGGGTGTTTGTCTCCACAGTTGGTGCACTTAAAGATGGCTTCGGTGGTTAGGCACTTTCCTTTGTGTGGGCCGGCGCACTTCACACATCGTGGGGCTGGTTGGCACAGGTAACTCGAGTGTCCGAAATTTTGGCAGTTGTGGCACTGTGGTGTCGATGTCGATTTGTAATGTTCGGTTTTAACGTGCACTCCACTAAGTTGCACAAGGTTATATACTTTCGGCGCACTGTTTTTGTCCGTAGTCAACTTTATTATCGGCACTACACTTTTGTCGTTTTGCGACACCCTTCCCAAGGAGATGATATTGATCCTTAGGTTCTGGAGTTCTTCTTTCACTTCCTCCAGGGTGATGTCTCGTGGGCAATGCTTGATGGCGATTTTCACCGGTTTGGAGTCTGCTGATCCGTATGTGAAGAACTCGATGTCGTTCTCGAGCAGCATCCTCATGGTGTTTTTGTTGTCGTCTTTTTCTGTAGTTTTCACGGTAATGTATTTGTTTCTTATTGTAATATGGCATTCCTGTTTGCATATTTCGTTGATCTTCCTGGCTGTTTCTGTCTGTTTGGGTGTGTATATAAAAATCGTGGGGTTTTGTCCGTCGTCCTTCTTCACTTTGTCTTCGGTTGTGGTGTTGTTGTGTGGTGGTGGTGTGTTCGTCTCTTCGGTGTTGTCCATGAGTACTTGGAATCTGTTTTGTGTCTTGCACTTGTATTGAAGAGGCTCCGTCGATTTCCTCTTCTGCCTGTTGTTCTCGGGGAGGGGCACTTCCATGGGGTTTACCTCCGTCACTTCCATGGCTGCGACGGACTGGTCCTTTATGGAAATGACCGGCTCCATGGCTCACGTAGGGACGTGGCCCAAAGTGGCGAGATTTTTTTTTTTGAAGAGAGGAGAGAAGATCTTTTATAGACACCCCTATAGTGGGGCAGAGTATACCAACTAAAAACTCTCCTCAGAGTAGAGCGGATGGAGACCGAACCTTGACCCTGGTCAACCGCAGGGGAACAGAATGACATGTCTGGATTGCTGTTTATGGGTCCGTTCGGCTGCACCTTCCTCGCGCTTTCGCGCGTTTATGGTGCAGGCGCCCGGCCCCGTCGCAGTGGAGTGATGAAGCTAATTTAATAAATTAAATTAATACTCCTCTAGGTCGGTTATGTCTGCGTGAAACAGGGACGTCGTATTTGGGAAAAGGAATTTTGGTGGGTGGGTGGTTGTCCAGTCTGTCGAAAAATTTAGTTGAGAGCACTTTGATGTGCTCCGACACACTCGGCGTTTTAGTGTCGCGATGTATTTGCGTATTCCGCATATACAGCGGAGCGTTGAGAACGCGTCTAAGCGAGAGGTTTTGCTGCCGTTGGAGCGCATCGATTCGCGAGCTAATACAGTAACCAAACACGACCGAGCCATAGGTCATTTGTGGTCTTATAACCATCTTATAAAGATTAATTCTGTTTTTAATTGACAGTTTGGATCGCGTGTTAATGATCGGCCATAGATGATTAAGCGTGGCTTGACCGCGAGCTTGATGTGTTTGGCCCAGTTTAGGTGGTTGTCGAGGACGACGCCCAGGTATGTGACGTGATCGAGAAGCGGGATTTGAGTGTTCGCGAATTTAAGTATGAGCGGGTCGGGGGGCTGCATGCCAGGGCGCCTAAAATGCACGGCCTTACTTTTATCAGGGTTAATTGCAATGCGCCATTTGATTGCCCATGCCTCGAAGGAATCAATGGCGTTTTGCATTCTTTTTTCTAGGTGTTTTTTAGTTTTAGGCGTGTTTGCGCGGCCGCGGAAAAGAAGCGCCGTATCGTCAGCGTATTGCGCGGTCATAACAGGCGTAAGGACTGGAATGTCGCTGACGAAGATGTTATAAAGCGTCGGGGAGAGGCAGGACCCCTGGGGCACCCCGGCTTCTATGTGCGGATACTGATATTTGATCATTTTGTAAGTTAGCGCCTCGGGCCAGACTTTATCGAACGCTTTATCCACGTCAAAGAAAACTGCCGCAGTCTCTTTCGCGAAAGTGGCGAGATTAGGGGGCACATACCCTATTTAAGTGGGTCGTGCGGCCACAACCGTCGTGCGAGCGACGGCCACAACCGTCGTTCAGGTTGCGGGCGGCCCTTTTCCTTTGGCGAGTGCCGCTGGTGGTGAATCGCCCTAGTGGCGAGCGTCTTTCGCGTGCCCGAGCGCGGGTCGCCACAATGGGTAAATATGCTAAGTATTGAATATAAGCAAAATATACAAAAATGTGCATTTTGCATAAAATCCTCTCTAGTAGTCAAACGTGAAAATAGTGAAAAGATTGCAACTGCCTTTAATGTGTTCACGAAAATTTAACACAGCTTCTCTGGTTTTCAATCATATTTTGGAAAAAAGTTATTCCATAAATTTGAGACTTCACTTGTTGCAGAAGCATTAAATAAATTTATTAAAGACGAAATATAGCCTGAATAGCCAGTTCATGAAATTCTGGCAGAGCGGATATGCTGAATATTTTTACTAATTACACCGGTCTGCATGAAAATCGGCACTGACATAATTCCTGCTGATTCTTATGTAAATACCCTTAAATGGAAAAAAAATAATTAAAACTGATCGATTATTCCGGTTTGTTTGTGTTGGTTTTTATATGTTTATACCGTGTGTCTGGGATAAGGGGCGAACATAGGAATTTAACATGTAAAATTAAATATGTGTAATTATTAGCTCCCCTATTGATTTGAGAGAAAAATCGCAAAGGAATATTTTTTAGCGAATTAAAAATTGTAGATGTATCATCCATTTAATTTACGTTTGTACCAGAATACACCTAAGAAATAATAAAAATAAGTTGAACAATGTACCATTTAATAAAAATCCTTGCCATGAGTTTGAAAAATGTCATGTTATTATAATAATATTATAGTCATGTTAGAATAATTTTGCTAGTCAGATATCAATTCACACATTATAATTACTATCGTGTAAGCCACAAAAATTTTGTTTCAGAGTTGGCTGTGAAATGAATGAGGTATGTCGCATATTATTACGTCATGAGACTAGATTACTTCAATTGAATTAGATTTAGAAAAAAAATGAATTAATCTCAGACATAACTGCGGTGTTTCTCTCTCTCGGGCATGGCCAACTCTGAAACAAAATTCTGTGGCTCACACCTTATGAACAATAACGACGGGCACGTTTTTAAGTATGAACTAGCATTCATCGGAAAAACAGACAGACTACAAAAAGTTTCGGGCTGTATTTGATTGATCCTGCATTATTTCACTTTCTTCATCCACTCGCAGTAACTCCTGATTGTATTGATATTTGTAGAAATGATAACCATGCTTCTTCAGAATCTTCTGTACAGATAATTTAGATGTTGCAATCACGTGCAATGCATCGTATGCTAGTTGTTGGTTCAGCATTTATCAAACTAAAAACTCTTTCTTCCAATTCATCATTGCTTGTGATGTTCCGTTTGCCTGTAATGCTAATGTTTTTGAAATAATATTTGTTGAAATTGAACTCAATATCAAAATCAAAATACCCTTTGAACGAGTTGTCGCTACATTTGATATATTTTCAAACTTTTTCACAAACTTGGTAATTGTTGATAGACGGAATAGGTCGATTGGTAAATTTAACCGAAAATGTCACGAACTCTGAGTAAACTGACGATACTGAAAAATGTTTTAATAATGAATACACTTTCTTCACTGAAATAACTCAGATTATTGTTCATAGTAATTACAATGGGTGAATTGATATTTGACCAGCACAATTATTATCACCATAACATGACATTTGTCAAACTCACGGCGGGGGTTTTTATTAAATGGTACATTGTTTTTCAACTTATTTTTATTATTTCTGAGGTGGATTCTGGTACAAACGTAAATTCAACGGATGATCCATCCACTATTTTTAATTTTTTTAAAAATGTTCCTCTACCATTTTTCTCTAAAATGAATAGGGGAGCTAATAATTACACATATTTAATTTTATATGTTAAATTCCTATGTTCGTCCCAGACACTCGGTAGATGCTGGAGGGAAGTAACGGTAGTACTTGTTGTGAAATAGTAACACATTTTCTATTTATCATAAACCAATCTTTCGCAAATATTTATTTGCTTCATCAGGGAAACGCTATAATTAATACAAAAATTTAATTCGCTGATTTTAAAATGTAAGGTAATGTTGCTGAAGGCTGAGAGTTATTATTTGCATGTAAGATTAAAAATAAAGTGTTCCACATAACAGACTAATGGGGGCATCATAGACGTTGAACAAGTTACACATTTAAAACTTTCCGCAAAACGTGGATGTTAAAAGATTTTAAAATTACGTAGAAAACGATAAAGGAAAACATCTCCGGACATCTTGCAGCGGAACAAATACTTCGAGAGAGATGAGATAGGTTAAATTTATCGTTTAACTGCGTTACCAACCTTATAATTGTGAGAGAAAAACAAGTAGTACAAATCGTATTTATGTGCCCACCGAGGGCGTTGAATTCGAATTTGAATTGAAAACGTGAAAGTCAAAAACATTGTGAGTAAGCACATTGAGGCTGTAAACTGAACCTTTTTTACAGTAGTCTATTATGATATTAACAATATTATAGTCATTGTAATATCATAATTAAATGTAGTCCCTAAAATTAATATATGAGTTATATATTATATTAAAGTTATTCTGATAACTGCGTTTAGTAGGTGAATCAATTTCAGTAAAGGCGTGTGAAATTCCTTTTACTTTAATTGATTACTATAATGATATTAACAATATTACCAGTCATTATAATATAATTAAATGTGGTGGTCAGAATGAATAGATGAATTATATATTATATAAGAGTTTAGGAGGTGAATCAATTGCAATAAAGAGGCGAGAAACATGCCAATTATGTTGTCAGACGGATAGCTGATACAAAACCATTAACTTTACCCGAAACAAAAATCAAAGCTCAAATGGACGAATTTTTTGAACGATTGATTAAACAGCAACAACTTAATCAACTATTCGTATACTCATTTGTCGATGTACAAAGAAGCAGTAAACTCTGATGGTTATTTTTAATTTAAGCTGTGTATATGGAGATTAGTCATTTGTTAGTCATATTGATCATATACTGTAATTTATAGTCAATATACTATAGAATAGATCTGTCTGTTACCACAAAATGATAACACCTTGATACTAGTCTGTCTTTTAATCTGTATACGTTACTTCATAATGAGGTTTATTGAACTTTTATCAATTATTTTTAAAAATATATTCATAATTATTTTATTTTAGGTTTGTAGATCATTGTTCTGAAATGTCGGTAGATGTGGGTCAGTTACTAGAAATATTTTCGAACCAAACACATAATGCCACAGAAATTGATCTGGTAGATGAAGAGGTAATTGAAGAAGATTATGAAGATTATGATACAGCAGAATCCGATGAGGTAAGCAAATATTTCATTATTTGTTTGGGTTATTTTTAAAAAGGCTACAAAACTGCCTAAGAAAACGAATAACAAAATCAAGAATACATTAGCGAAAAAACAGTTTACACAGGTCATTTAATGTAGATTTCATTAGAATAAGTTAATAAAATAATAATATACGTTAAAAAAAAACTGGAGCAATAAAGTAATACATAAATCACACATTAAAATCTTTTTCTGCAGCCGTCCCGAAAATAAAACTTTCGGTATGATTTATTAAATCGAAAGTACCACTTTACATAAATCGTACCGAAAGTAATTATTTTCGGGACGATTTTGTTTCACTTTCGGGACGCTTTTTGTTACTTTCGGGACGATTTTGCGTATACAACGTGTCCACGTAAGTATGCAACATTTGGGAAACTTTTTTATTATTAATTTCTCAGAAAATTTTATTCTTTATAAAAGTTGGTGCTTGATCCTAAACATACAAAAAAGACCAAACAAATTACATTCGACGCTATACGGGATGGGGCACCACATACGACACGGTTATGGAAAATGCAACTTTGTTTTATTCTTTCAAATGGATAGATGTGGGATCGTTGTATGTATAATTTAAAAGTATTACCAGTTATACAGGATGTCCCATTAAAAAGATACACATCAAAGTTATGTTTTTTAAATAACACACCCTGAATTTTTTGTCATTTTTGAATTCTAGGGAACAAATAAAGGTGAGTTACTCCAATATTCCCTATACGTATCGTTTACCATTTTCGAAATATTTAAAGATTTGTTGGAATGAAGGGTACAGGAGAAATTTTATTTTCGCCCCAGTGTTTGACGTTAAACCATTACAATCATTTCTATTGTTTGGTTGAATGTTCGAACTACAGCGCCAACCATGATTTAGTATACAAAATTATACAGGGTGATGAAAAAAACGTGGTAGAAAATATTAACTTATAAAGTTGAATAACTTGTTTTTTTTTTCAAATAGCACACCCTGTATTTAGTAACCTATTAGCACGTGGAATCAATTATCTGTCAGATTATAATAATTATTATTAATATGAAAATCACCAAAAACAAGAAAACTATTGAGATTAGAAACAGAGAACCCTAATACAATCTGAAAAAGAATTGGATTCTGTGAGAATATGTTACTAAATACAGGGTGTGCCATTTGAAAAAAGCGAAGTTATTCCACTTTATAAGTTAGGATTTTCTACCACGTATTTTTTATCACCCTGTATAATTATTTATACTAAAGCATAGTTGACGCTGTAGTTCGAACCTTCAACCAAACAATAGAAATGATTGTAATGGTTTACCGTCAATCACTGGGGCAAATATAAAATTTCACCTGTACGATTCATATGGACAAATATTTAAATATTTCGAAAACGGTAAACGATAGGTATAGGGAATATTGAAGTAACTCACCTTTATTTGTTCCCTATAATTCACAAATGACAAAAAATACAGCGTGTTCCATTTAAGAAAACATAACTTTGATGTGTATCTTTTTAATGGGACATTCTGTATAACTGGTAATAATTTTAAATTGTGCATACAACGATCCCACATCTATCCATTTGAAAAGAATAAGACGAAGTTGCATGGTTTTCGATAAAACGACCGTGTCGTATGCGGTGCCCCACCCTGTTGAGCGTCGAACGTCATTTATTTTGTCTTTTTTGTATGTTTAAGATCAAGCACCAACTTTTATAAAGAATAAAATTTTCTGAGAAATTAATAATAAAAAAGTTTCCCATATGTTGCATACTTACGTGGACACGTTGTATATGTAGGCGGCCTTGATAAAAACATGAACTTCGTATTTAATTATGACAGCGCTTGTCATATTACCTTCGTGTGTGTTTCTGTTTTTTTAACATAAAGAAAACGGCTGCAGAAAAAAATATTGTACGTAACTCGTTCCAAAAATGATTTTACGGGACTCGCAGCATTCCAGGACTCGCCTACGGCTCGTCCTGGAAACTTCCTACTCATCCCGTAAAATATCACTTTCGGAACTTGTTACGTAAATTACTATTACCTACTCCCACTTAGTAATTGATGAATTACCGAACTGTTTTCACCAATCGTAAGCGACCCATTACTAATAAATAAAGCATAAATAAATGTTAAATGTTGTACATAAATGTGTAACATGTACTATTACCACTTATGTACCTCGCTATATTATATACTTATTAGCCAATTACAATTAACGTCCACCGAGTCCCTCTGCATTCGTCTGTTCGTCTTTAAATATCAAAAGTGACAGTGACATTTAAACGTCAGATTACAACTTATTGGTTAAAATAATAACCGACACAATAAACTTCACGCCATACCTTATTGGTACTTCCATCGCAATGGTTTCTTAGTAGATTAACACTTCAGAGTGAGTACAACAATCCCTATGCTTAAGAGCGTTGGGAGTATCAGAACAATATATGTAAATGCATGTAATTTGTTAACATGAATTGAAGCTAAATGGTTAAATTTATTCTATTTCGGTTTTCACCGAGTAGAAGATGTTATTGTTTAGTAATGGATCTCCTAACTGTTTTTGTCCAATTTCACCTCAGAGTATGTTTTATAATAAGATTAATATTGAAAAAAGTGCCCGATAATAGGCTTATTTTTTTCAACAAAGTTAACGCAGTAAATAAAGTTACAATATTAAAATAAATGAGTCGATGCAAGAACCCAATATGTACTCTTGAATCTCACATAAGAATGATTTATTTTGATTGGAAAACCAATTTTATTTTTATGTTAACGTGCGACAGTGTTTCAGTGATAAATGTGGGTCTAGAATTATTTTCTCTTTTCGTCGCACACTACGCCCCGCTATCTCGTTGCTCCGCCCATACCAGTGGTGTTCGTCTCACAAGATATTGAATTACGATCCGACGACAGAAATACTATTTTGAAACACGTTTCTTAAGAGCATTTATGAGCGTACGTATTCAAGTTTGGTATGAATGAGTGTGCTAATGTATGCTTTATGAAAAGTGTGATTTACACATATACAAGTTAATAAAATGCTATGGATTATTTTTAAATGGATATGTTTGCAAAATAGAAAAATTATATAATCGAATTCGAATTTATAGAGTGGAACTGTTTCGAATCGTTCTGCCAGTTTGGGCGACGGACTCGTCATAAAGAAATAAATCGTACGAGTGAACAATGCGGAAGGAAAGAATGAGGCCTGTAACTCCACGGGGTGTTCTTAAGAGCGTTCGGAGTAGTCGAAAGAATATAATTGTGAGAGGTCTAATATCCATCCCGCATAAAATTCATTTCACGGCGTGGTATATATTAACCGCAAACGAGTGTCTTAGAGTCGGAACGGGTGCCGAACTTCCGGCCGACACATTTATATTAATTCAAATTCTGTCCATCCCCACTGCATATTACGGAGTTTGCCGAACAGGATCCTTCAGAAAGGGGAGGTCCGATCTTTTTAGCACTGTGAGCTTGAACAGTTTGCCTCTAGACAGGAAACAACAATTCGACAGTCGCATATAAACGGATTTTAAAAATGTGTCTTTTAGATTCTACATGAAATGAGTTTGGTTAGGTATAATATATTCGTTAAATTCATGATATTATGATGATAATAATACTTATTTTTACCGCTTACCATGTTTTCTTAAAATATTAATAAACTTATTACATCTCGAAACGACGAAATGAATGATACTTTAGTTATTTCAATTAAAAAACTACAAACTACAAATTATTTTGCAATTATAAAACATTTTAACAATTCCTAATATTATGTTACTATTGGGAAAAAATCACAAGTTTGTACATACTTTATCGGAACTCGATTGGTTCGTTAATTAAAAAAATATATTTTGAATTTTATGAAGAATACATGAGAATAGTTATAATTGTGGTATTTATGTTTTAAAACACACCAAGAACATGTTTGCAAAACAAGGTAAATATCTCATCGGTTATAAGCTGTTCAAAAAGGTTATAAAAAATGTAACATACATTAGTGTATACTATGTACCATGAAATTGTAAGCAACTAATTTATGTGATAAGGGGTGATTTGATGAGAAAGAAATTGTAGAGTTAACTTTTTTAATGTGGCTCAACAAACAACTAGTGACAGGTTACTCCTTTCACACTAAAATATTTAGTATAAATTCAATATTTATTTTTTTGTAATTTACTTGATAATGTCGGTAACACTTCGAAACTGGAGTCGTGTAATATTTGTTTAGATTTATAACTGTATTCTCACGTTAAATAATATTTTTTACAATAATCAGTTGTTAAAATGTATTGAATTTTTCAATTCAGTTTAATGATGGATTATGCATGAATGGTTACAACCATCCTCTTCATGTCAAGACTTTTCTATATTTTAGAATAATGTAATGTGGTGGAGCAACATTTTTAGCTATCAACGAAAACATAATTGTTGGCCTTTATAAATTATTATTATTATCAGAACTACCAATAATTTATAAATTATTGGTAGTTCTGATAACTATTATATCGTTATAACAAATGTAAAGTAATACTATTTGAGTTTAAATATCATCATACTTCGAAAAAACCGGTAGTTTACTCGAATCAAATTGCAATCATACGTGAAATGATTTGTAATTTGTAATAATATTTTCATAATACAAAAATATATTTCAGTGATAAAAACCGATTCTAAATTTTAAAATGATAAAATCGAATATCATCGATTCTAAAACTTTTAATTCAAATCATCCAATATTGTACAAATTATCTATCTCTCCGATTTCGTCAAACAATAATGATTGATTCCACATTCATAAATATGGTAAAAACATTTCGCAAAACACAAGCCATTCACCTATGAAAATTCATGTAGAGAGTTTAATTGTGATTGTGTAACAGTCACCCATTCATTTTTTGATTTGCATTGCCGCGATTTATGAATATTACCCCCCTATAGATATAAAAATCGACGAGCTAATGGAAGAGTAGGAAGTCCGAGTAATTTGGGGCTTTACATAAATTAGTTACCCAAAATATTCAAATTAGTCTATTAGAATCATTTTCACCCTCATAATAATTAAGAATCTGAAATATCAAATTGGAAAAACCAAATAATGCTGCTTGCAGAACTTGCTTTATTGCCTAGCATAAAAAATAAAATGTACAAATAGGCGTTCAAAAATTATTTTTATTCAGTCCATCAGTGATATTCCAAACTTATGAAACTTTAATTGATAATGGAAGTTAAATCCGACATTTACGGGAAATGTTATTATCTCCACGAGGGATTTATCTACATTTCAGACAGAGCTAGAAATAACAAAATTTATTTAAGATGCCGTAAAAGGCACATATGTCCGGGCAGAGCAATAAGTGAAAACGACTTTTTTCGGATTACTCGGCTGCATAATCATGATGGGGATATTTCAAAAATTAAAAAGTTAAAGTTCGAAATTAAATGTAAACGGGACCTCAAGCTCAATCACATATACCACAAGCTCAAGCTCCACTAGCGATTACGACACCAGGAAATCTACCACCAATGATACCAATTTATGTACAATTTATTGATAATAATTGGTATGTGGTCCCAAATCAATTTGATTAATAAATGAAAAAAATAACAGTGTGTATAATTTTGGATCAAACCATATTTATACCATTTAATCAAATTTCACATGTTAGAACGTGGTGTTTACTCTCTTACACTCCTTGTTTATGAATGTTTTTCATTCATATCTTGAAACAAAGAAATCTAATTTTTCCAAAATATTCCAGGTTTATATCTATAATAATGAAATCATCTGTAGCAATACTTTTAATACTTAAAAACTTTAATACAGTTATATTACAATAATTGTTGCAGTGACAATGGGTATTAGTTTGGCAAGTAAAAAAATCCGACAACAAAGCTGCAGAATTTTTCTGCCAAACTAATACAATTTGTTACTTCTACAATTTGAGAGATAACGCTGTTAATTAATAAGGACAAAGAGTATTCGATCAGATAACTTTCTTTTTCCTTTTTGAAATGAAAAGTGATCTTTTTTATCATTATAATATTATTGTGAATGTAAATTTGGTGTAACGTTTTTGATTTCATAATTATAGACAAAAACTACAAACCGTTTTATCTTTATTTTTTTTTTATATATATAAAAAAGTTTTTGAGAAACATTTATATAATCAAAAGATGTCTATTTTTTTGTTGTCTTCAAGGTAAATACCCACTTCCGATGTACACATTTTTACCAAAAGCCTTTTAATTCTTGAGATTATTTTCGTTAAAAAATGTAACGAAATTAAATGCATATTGTTACTGAACTCCAGATCTGAACTTTCACGGACGATTTTTTTCCACAATTCCCATTATATATTTAATTGTTGCAATTTTGTATCGACGAGTAACTTTATTTATACGGCTTCCATTAGTCGATCAAGACGAATATTACGAATTTCAAAGTCAAATAGATTGAGACTTTGATCATTTGTTCTTAGAAATAAATTATGAATTAGATTAAATATTATTTGCCACAATTGATTTTTTTTAAATATATTGGAATTGTTTGATTAATTTAAGTGAAATAAAAATTGGCTATCGAATATAGCGGTTTTTGTCAGATTTAGCGTGGAATATCACTCACGATAATTCACTATTGCACACTATTACACATGTAATGAAATTATGAAGCACATTTTTCTGAAACACATCATGTAAAAACACCGTAAGTTCGACAACGGTTCGTTTAACGGCGTATTCCTCATGAGCATTTCCGATTTCAAAACGAGTCTGGCCGCATGGATAAACGAAGTTCCGAAAAGTTGTGGGTGGAGCTTATCGCATCTTCGGGAAAAAATCATTCCCCGCACACTTGAGGGGGTGAAATACAGTTTGTCGGCCGAAAGTGGCAGACCCAGTCGGAACCGCGACCATTTCATTTTGTCTATCAAAGCAGGCCGCCGGGGAGGGTTTGCGGTTGTAATAATCATCATAAAAATGTCAGCACCCGACACCCGACATTTTGCCGGCACGTGCGGAACCGTTTTTTGTCGCGTTTCTGGTCGTCTGGGATGCAGGTAGCCGACCCTTTTCTGAGGGCCATAAGAATGCGGAAGTAACTGAATTAGTTTATATATTATCATATTGAAAGTAGATAATACTTGAATGTTGCCAGGGAGAAAAATAACTTTAAAAATCTTAATTCCTGGCCGATCTAATTTGATTAGGGGTTTGATCGATACTCGTTCCCTAATTATTTTTAAATATTAATTATTATTATGCATAAATGCAGAAGTGATTTCAATTTGTTGCAGATGTTAATGAATACTGAATGGCCTGTTTATTTTTAAATCAATCAATAAATAAACAGTATCCGGAAAGAAAATGAATAGCGTCTATATAAATCATAAGTAGATATTTATATCAGGTTATTCAAAATCAAAAGAAAGTTACATTTTGAAATGTATGTAACATTCAAAATAACACTCCCGCTCTGTTTTAGTAAGTTTTTGATGAAACAACACTTATTTAAATAAATTTTATGTATACTGGAGCTCAAAAGTAATGCAACACTCCCTAGATGTGGTTTAAGTCAGCAACAAATACGTACGATTTATTCACATTAAAATGAAAAAAAAGCGATAACGTTTCTACTGCTTTATATCAATTTTTTGTGTACGATTTTTACATTTATGCGAAAAATAAAGCAAATTTAATAATGATACAACAATAATGCGGGGGGCACATTATTGAATTTTTGTCAGTAATTTTTGTTCAACCTGCACCAAATTGTAATTGTTTGTTCTGACGCGATAACTGAACATACATTTAATACAAACACATTTAAAACATTGTTATTTCTGGGTGTTACATTACTTTTGAGATCCAGTATATTTTGCCCTTCCAACTGTGTAAAAATTATTTATCTACTGTTCTTGTTATGATTATATTTTTATTCTTATTTTACTGAAAGTAAACTAACCTGCTGAATAAATATAATCTCATTGATCTATATTACATTTAAAAGTAATTTTTTTGTAGGAGATAATATGAATTAAATATGAGTCAGTTTTATTTAGCATCTCTTATTGTTAGTTTGGAGCGGATATTGAGTTGTGTTGCATTCATTTAAACTAATTCCATTTAAAATTTAAAGGGAAGGTCGAACGCAGGTACTAAGGGTGAAGAATGGGAACATCTGGAAAATATAAAAGCCAAGGTTGCCAGCCCTACAAATATTTGAAAATAGATTTTCATAGTTACTGTTTAAATTAATAACATTCTTTAAGTTTTCGCGGTACTATTATTATTACTATCGTAGCTTGTTATTAACGGTCTGAATTTATTAGGGGGACACTTGAATATCTTTGTTCTTTTCCTTCTTTGTTTTTTTTAGTCGATGTAATTTAATTGTGCTCTTACTTTTTTAGGTAGCGAGAAAACTTGTGTGATTATAAATGTTACACGTAGATATTTTTAATTATCATCCATTGATTGATTAAGAAAAAGTACGAATAATATAAATGCAGATTATACATAAAAAAATTGGACATACAAATTCCGAATATCCGAATAAAAACATTTATGATATCCAGTTTAAAATTATGGCCCACGATAAAAAAAAAAACATACTGTATATCATATCTTTATTAACAGTTTAATTTTTACAATAGTGTGTAATTAATTTGATGCTATCGTCAGCCTAATTAATGGCTATTGACCAAAGGTCTTTCTGCCTACCAAGTTTTATTTAGTAGAATTAATATTTATTTCAATCAATCAATATAATGAAAAATATGTATGTACAACAAACAAAAATTACGAATATAACGTGGTAATTCATTAAACAAACCAGAATTGAACAAAATTATGGACATTGCAAAAATTAATTAGTTAACCTTATTCAAAATTATTATTCTTAATCAACGTTACCAAAATACCATGACCGACATGTATCAGAGAAGTCAAAATCTGAACAAAGATCAATCCATTACATTAACAGGTTTTGGTGAAATTACAGACAAAATAGACATTCTCCAAAAACATAACCATTAAATCGCGTTTAGACCAAGTTGCAAATTATCAAATTCTTTAGTAGTTTTGAAAGGAGATATTCCGAACAAGCTTTAGAAGCAAACTTTTATTCCCCAATATTCAAAAACTAATTTTTTTACATACCTGTACGAAAGGCACAAAGAGCGAAGCTTTGGGAATCCGCCGAAGTTTTCAAACAAGGAAATAATCCTCTCGTTATGCATAATTAAAAAGTACCAACAACATGAGGCAATTATCCGCATTATTCCAGCAAGCGGTAAAGCAAACCCTACTACCTGCTGGTGCGACCCTTGGCGACTACCTGCTGGTCGCCTGGAAATCGGTTCCCCATAAATCTCAATTTCTATTCACTACGGCTCTGAATAGTTTCCATAATTGATGGTAGTAAACAAACACCGCAAACAGCACCCGCCTTGAATAAATTGTAGACATTTTGAAGAGATCCTGTCGGAACCCATGCTACTGCTCTTACTTACGGGAAGTATTATTGTCTGTCTCACTCGTGATTCAGTGGTGTAGACTTGGTCGGGCAATACAACCGCGTGCCCCGATTTCGAGCAATCGCTCTTCGCACACAGGATTGTTTTGTAAACAAACAGCGAGAAAAATAAATAAACACCGCACGACCATCTGTTTCGGGTAGAAAGTCGATCGGCAAGCAATCAAATTGGAAATATGAAATAAATTATGAATGACGATATTATTACATTTTTAGTGAATATATTGTACTTATTACAACTTGAGTAAATTATTTATAAATTTATTGTTAGATAAATTCCATTAACTCGGCTTAACAACAGATTAATGAATACAAAATTTATTTTCGCTTCGTTATTTTTTAAATAATTTTTTTTTTACAAAAGTTCAAATAAATGTTACAAATAACGAAAAAACTGAATATTTTGTATTAGCAAATGTTTTTCACCAATGCCTTAATTTTGGGAAAAAACAAAGAAAATCATTATAATTTTGTAATGTTTTCTGTGTCATATGAATATATTAGAGTTATATAAAATTTATAATAATTTAGCATATTATAGAGAATACGTTTGCTTTCAAAATCCCACTTAAAATTAGTTCACTTGTAAAACCCGAAATTCTTAATTTTTTGTCCATACTTGATTTTCGGAAGAAAGTCCCAATAACCCAAAAATGAAAATGAATGAAATGTTATCTTAGCATCGAAATTATATTCCTTATTGTCCTTATTGGACACACGACATTTAATAACTAACTAATTTTAAATCGAATGTTTTATCATACATTTTGATTAAAAATTTAAACGCTTTCAGCCTCTAAATCTAAAATGAAACCTAATGATTTTTAAAACTCGTTCTTTAGAAATTCAAATTTTAATATTGTTAAATATAAAAATTGAAAATTATATTTTTAAGATAATATGTTCGATTACTTTCAAAAGAATATTATCTTATGGTTAAGAGCATTTAACATTTAATCCCACTCTTGGCCGAGAACAATTGTATAGCGACATATATGGTAGACAAGTTGAATGACCGCCTCAATTTTCTCGGAAATTGTAGCAGTTAAAAAAACGCCTAGCCGGTATTACAATTTAAGCTAGTTTTCATATCAATGCTCATGAAATCAATTTAAATCAATTTAAAATCATGTTTAAATGTTTTTTTTTTATCTGTTAATCTGCTTGAATCAAAAACTTTTTTTTAAGTAATATGATTTCAATCGCAATTAGCCTATGGTAACTTTACCTTGATCTCTAGTCTTATAAGAGTACTATAATTCAATTTAGTTTTAATTGTAATTGTCAAAAGTGAGTGCGCCAGGGTAATCAAGCGCTGCAGCTGGCGACTGGGGGACCCTCTGCGTGGCGGGTCCTGCATAAATTAAGGGCCTCCAGATACCAAGAAGAAATTGAGACCAAAGAACACCCCGTGGAGTTACAGGCCTCATTCTTTCCTTCCGCATTGTTCACTCGTACGATTTATTTCTTTATGACGAGTCCGTCGCCCAAACTGGCAGAACGATTCGAAACAGTTACACTCTATAAATTCGAATTCGATGATATAATTTTTCTATTTTGCAAACATATCCATTTAAAATTAATCCATAGCATTTTATTAACGTGTATATGTGTAAATCACACTTTTCATAAAGCATACATTAGCACACTCATTCATACCAAACTTGAATACGTACGCTCATAAATGCTCGTAAGAAACGTGTTTCAAAATAGTATTTCTGTCGTCGGATCGTAATTCAATATCTTGTGTCAGAGACGAACACCACTGGTATGGGCGGAGCAACGAGATAGCGGGGCGTAGTGTGCGACGAAAAGAGAAAATAATCCTAGACCCACATTTATCACTGAAACACTGTCGCACGTTAACATAAAAATAAAATTGGTTTTCCAATCAAAATAAATCATTCTTATGTGAGATTCAAGAGTACACATTGGGCTCTTGCATCGACTCATTTATTTTAATATTGTAACTTTATTTACTGCGTTAACTTTGTTGAAAAAAATAAGCCTATTATCGGGCACTTTTTTCAATATTAATCTTATTATAAAAAATACTCTTAGGTGAAATTGGACAAAAACAGTCCAGAAGATCCATTACTAAACAATAACATCTTCTACTCGGTGAAAACCGAAATAGAATAAATTTAACCATTCAGCTTCAATTCATGTTAACAAATTACATGCATTTACATATACTGTTCTGATACTCCCAACGCTCTTAAATTTGTTCAATCAATGTATTGGACAATATATTATTCGACGGAAAATTGTTCGAACGGTAATTAAAATTTAAAGTTAAAAATTTCAAATTTAAAGTTAAATTTTAAAATTTAAATCATAAAGTAAAATCACAAATTAAAATCATAAATTAAAATAAAAAAGATAATAAAAGATATAAATCAATAAATAAAAAGAATTAAAACGTACATAAATTACACAATACAATAATTATACATTCACTAAATTAGAATCACGAAATCTTTGGATAAACATTCCTCAATGCTGTAGAATGTTTTTTGCATTAAATATTTTTTAATTCGCTTATTAAAAATATTGTCCGTGCAACATTTAATTTCTTCAGGAAGTTCATTGTACAGTCTAGACCCGTAATAGTTGATGCCGTTTCTACACCTAGAGATACAATGAAAAAATGGGAAAATAAGATGGTTATTGCGCGTCTCATAACTGTGTATTTCAGTACTAGTTTTGTAGGATTTGAAGTGTTTTCGAACATATTTAAGGCATTCCATGACAAAAATGCACGGTAAAGTAAGAATACCCAGATCAACAAAAGTTTGCTTACAATCATCCCTATATTTTAAACTTGAGATTACATGAATCGCTTACTTCTGGAGACTAAATAGGCTATCAGTTATGGTGGAATGTCTCTATGTGATAATACCAGGTGATTAGACTATGAAATAATAAGAAATATGCTGATTTTGTTGCATGTGGAGGTAGAGAGTTTCTAAGGCTTCTCAATAAGTTATGGTTCGACACAGTTTAACAGATATGTAATCACAATGGGAATGCCAATCAAGTTTGGAGTCCAAATTTAGCCCTTAAAATTTGGTGGAGGTACATAAAAATTGTCCGTATTCTTCAGAGTAAAGATAACCTTAACCGTTTTAGTTGTATTAATTAATAGTTAACAAATTAGAAACAACTTTACTTGTTGCAGAAAGCATTAGATAAATACAAGAAAACGAAATGTAGCCTGAATATATGAATATTCAACCTGTTCGTTAATCTGCAAGCAAAAAATTAAGTCTTACTTAGACTATAAACAAATAACTTATTGAAACAACTACTTCCCTGGCTAGTGCCACGCCGGATATTGAATGATACAAAAGAAATTTGCATGTTATTACTAGTACTACTAGATAATAACATTGGTTTAAGATCGTCTATTTCTACATTCAAGACTAACTTTGAAAATTATTCTAAAATGAAATGTGAAACTTTAAACTGTAAATTTAAAAAAAACCTCCGCACACAAAAAATAACGCACAGTGATAATTGCGCACACGAAAATTACTCACGCTGAAAAATGCTAACACGGAAAATTACTCACTTATATCAATCCTCACAGGTTGCGCATAACAAATATTTTTGCTATAGTTATTACATTTCACATTAGTTGAAAAGCAACAATGTAGTTTGTTTTTAAAAGTATAAATATCTTATATATTAATTTAAATAAACAATTTAATGATAATGCATCACAGGTATGTTAAGTTTGTTTTCTTTTTAGTTTTATTAAGGTTTGATCATTTAAGATCTAGATTAGAAACACATTTGTATTTGGAAGATTCTAATAGAGGATTGTAACACTCGAAATCTTATACTACATTTACGCTACAGAGCGTGTATTAATAAACGATTGATTCTGCTATTTCGTATATTTCAATTTTCACAACTTCTCCGCCTGATCAAATGAAAGTATTTCAAAATTCAGCAAAGTGGTGTAAATGGATTTTCACGAAATCATAATCTTGAACGCATTTCTAACGTCGTTGGCAATGATTTTTCTATTGTTTCGAGTCGGCAAACTTATTAGAAATTTTCACAACTTCGCCGCCTGATCAAGTGAAAGTATTACAAATTCCAGTGAACTCAAAAATTAAAATTCAAGAATAACGCTGTTAAAATCTAAAACACCGAACAAACTCACCGGCGGAACTGGAAAATTTTGCCAGGTGCGAACCATCGAATCATTTGACCTTTGCCCCGGAGGATATTAGTATCCGGCGTAGATGTTTGCAAAAAACGCATTCTTTCGTCGTCTGTTATCAATCCTTATTTACGATGCATGAAAGCATTCCAGATCTTGCACCGCAGCCGTGTGGGTTCGATTCCCAGCCGGGACGAAAGACTTTTCTGTCGAGAAGTATTCGTTCGGATCCGTGGTTGTTTGTATACGTCTTTCATTATTCATTTGTTCATTTACTCATTTAATTTATAACTTAAAATATATACATAACAATTGATGATGGCTAATGGTCATAGCACCAAGGCCAGGCGTAACGCCGAAAACAAAAAAAAAAAAAAAAATTCCAGATCTCTTTTTAGTCATCGAAATCCATTCGATTCGACAGTTTACCATCCACCGAGTGAGTGAGTGTTCGCTTGTTTTAGTGTGTGCAGAATATTAAAAATTACGATGCGTAAATAAATGAAATTAATTAAACTTTATTGAATGAATTTTTTATTGTGAATTTTTCAATGCTATTTAATAATAACTCTCAACACAGCTAACGATGGAAGTAGAGAGATCATCAGGTCAATAGATTATTGATAAATCGTACAGAATCTTATAATTGCATTTACCTTCTTACCAAATACCACTTTCAGTTAGCTTTCTCACCATCGAATGAGTTTATTTTGTGGAGCTTAAGGGGAATCTCCATACCCACGGTTTTGAATGAAAAGTAATACAGGCACATCTCGGGCACTATAGGTCATATTAAAAAAAAAATTGCAATGAATTTAGAAAATTCAGGAGCATACCGGTAGTTTTGTACTTTTTGTAATTTGTTAAATTTCAAAAATACCTAAATAATTACGCATATTTTTGGGCGATAAAGGAGCCGCGCTACGTGATTTATGTGACAGGCTCGCTCCGTTCGTATGAGTCAAGTGCCCTTGCCCTCTCGGCTTTCATAAACAAACACAGCTAGATAATTCAGTAAATGTATTTCAAATAGTTCCGAGCAGTTCTATACGATAACATTATTTTCTTTTTAGTTGACAGAGAGGTATTTGTGCGAAAACACTTTCGGGCGAAATAAATTGTGTAAAAATTTCACAAATAATTTCATCGAACTCTTCAGAACAATTTGAAACACATTGGAAATATGGAGCACCGCTTCCGTGAAGTCTTTTTTGCAATTTGATTTCAAAAGTACCTAAATAATGAGGCATATTTCTGGGCGATACAGGAGCCGCGCTACGTGATTTATGTGACTGGCTCAGTCTATTCGTGTGAGTCAGGTGCCCTTGCCCTCTCGGCTTTTATAAACAAACACAGTTAGATAACTTAGCAATGTAATCGTATTATTTATATAATATCCCAGTGACATTATACCATAAAAAGGTGATCGCGTGAAATAAATCCCGGAAATTTGATATTTTTCGGCAAAGTTGTTCGTTGGTGTCTGCTGTACAACATAATAAAAGTTCTCATGGTTGGAGAACCCGATTTCATGTTTTCTGATCCTAACGAAAATATTCAACAAAAAAACAAAATAAAACCTAAGTTCTAAGTCTATAGGATATGTGGTCTACTTTTTTTTATGAAAAGCGTTTTTTACTGAGACCGATAGTTTCGGAGATATTAGCAAAATATCGAAGAACACAACTTGTAAAGCGTATTGTTTGCAATCGCATTTCAAACGGATACTTTGTAATATTACCGTTATGTTGTATTTTTATCCTTTGTAATTCGTTTATTACTGCATTTACAATTAGATTTATGATTCCCTTTTATTATCCTCCAAAGATTAGAGTTTCTCGAAGAAAGGCGGGCCGAATCTAGGTAATTGGATTCTTATTTTATGGTCACAGGCTACAGGGTGCAATTCATTCGTATCTAAGCTTGCATTTACATCTGCTATTCTTAGAAATAGTCATTACGCATCACACTTTACACCCCACCTCTGTAAATATCCACCTCCACCTCCCTCCCTTAGTTAACATTATTGCAAATATTGGAATTATTGATCACTTTGCTTTTACATTTAATTGTAATAAGTCATTTAACGTGTTGGTTCGTTTATGTACCTCTGAAAGTTATATTTACAAGCATTTTGCAAGTAGTTAGTGATAAGTGTTGTATCTACTGTATTCTATTTACTACTATTTGAATAGCAACAAATATGTCCAGAAGGTACTCATCAAAAGACGCTACGAAATTGCGGTTATGTGCATCTAGACCAAGGCGACGTCTAAATGCTGGACTGTTACAATATCTGAAATCAAGGTAAGTACGTGAAAATGAAATCATATCGTATTTTTTGTCTATATTTCTTCTTTATAAATGAAATAAACGGTCTAAGTGATAAATGCCGAAAAATAATAATTTATTACATATTTTATAATGATCAGTGGCGGCTCGTGGAATATGTTGATGGTAGATCCACTTATAACAATATACCCACCCCCCTTTTGAAGAAACAAGGAACGATTTATCTTCCAAGACCAGAATAACTGGCGAAAAAGTGTTTTAAAATAAATGGCTCCTTTGTTCTATATAATGAGCCGCCCCTGGTTATAACCCATTAAAAAAATTATGGAATTTAAAAAGTTGCTTATATTCTTAAAATATAATTATTTTGGAGTTGTATAGAATTATTTCAGAATTTTTAAACAATTTCTATTATTTTATATATATTTTAGAAAATGCTCAATTTTGAATGCAATTAAAAAATGTATATTTATCTATGAACAGTTATAACCCATCAAAAAATTGTTGGAATTTAAGAAGTTGATTATATTCTTGAAATATAATAGTTTGGGAGTTGTATAGAATTATTTCAGAATTTTTAAACAACTTTTAATATTTTTTATTTATTTTAGAAAATGCTCAATTTTGAACGCAGTTAAAAAATCCATGTTTAAAACGAACAGTTATAACCCGTTAAAAAATTATTGGAATTTAAGAAGTTGATTATATTCTTAAAATATAATAGTTAGGGAATTGTATAGAATTATTTCAGAATTTTTAAACAACTTTTAATATTTTTTATTTATTTTAGAAAATGCTCAATTTTGAACGCAGTTAAAAAATCCATGTTTAAAACGAACAGTTATAACGCGTTAAAAAATTATTGGAATTTAAGAAGTTGATTATATTCTTAAAATATAATAGTTAGGGAATTGTATGGAATTATTTCAGAATTTTTAAACAACTTTTAATATTTTATATTTATTTTAGAAAATGCTCAATTTTGAACGCAGGTAAAAAATCCATGTTTAAAACGAACAGTTATAACCCGTTAAAAAATTATTGGAATTTAAGAAGTTGATTATATTCTTAAAATTTTACCAAAAGGTTGTCATTGTCAAATAAAGCACGTGTTCGATGTTGCTTGTTGTTGTAATTCTTGAAATAATTTCACGATCACAACACTTTCCCGTACGTAACGGTGAAAATAAAAATTATAATTTTGTCCGAAATAAAATTTCGTCACGAAAATATTTCTTGAAAGCCGATTCAGATCAGTATATGTTCCCGACAGGGACTGGTCGGTCCCTCCAAATGTAAATTTTGTTAAGAGAGACACCCTCTTCAAGCTGGAGAGAAATAATGGAAGAAAAGAAACCGCAATTTATGCGTGTTATTGGGGGTGTTTCAGCGGTTCGTCAGGATTGTTTACATGGGTCGTGCCCATAAATTATAAGAAGGATAAAGAGGCTGACCAGGTATATTTTCAGAAAGCATTTTGAACGGCAGTTCGTATTTATTGCGCAATCAGTTACAATCAATTTAATTTAATTTAAATAATGGGAATAATTCTGATTTATTTGAGGCTATTGTTCCAATTGACGATCTTGAAAAAACTATTTTAAAACGGATAAACTGATATTTATGGTGAAGAGTAGTGATGGGAATTATCAAGAAATCATTATCGAACTAGTGTATTATTAAAATATCTCGATATATTCGATTATTGTACACCGATGAAGAGAAAGATTTTATTTGTATGTATCATGTTTTTTAAACGGAAATATATAAATTGTAAATTAGTAATTACAAAGTACAAAAACGGTAGATGTGATCAGAAAGGGGGTTAGATCTTATGAAATATTAAATAATTGTTTAGAATAAAGATTGGCACATCAATATAAAACAATCTCAGTCCAAATAATCGATTATTAAAATTTCTCCAATATTCCCATCACTAGCATCACCGTTGATTTTAAATTAAAACATGATCTAAATCAATTCATTTAAATCGCCACAGCCCTGATAGAAATACACGAACTGCACGTTAATACGGGAATTTACCTAGGTTATTTAGTGTATCAGAGGATATTTAAGCAATATATTTAATTTTTTGAAGTTGCAATATAATATATTTGAGTGAATTCGATTTGAAAATAAAAGAAACAGTCGGTTGTCATAGCAACAAAATAATAAGTGCCAACGAATATCCAACTTCATAGCCTGTTATATTATAACATACCAAAGAACTTTTATAAAAATCAATTTTAGATTCGGTAAATAAAATAATAATAAAGTCATTATGCGATACCGACCGCTTATTTTCAAGTCGAATTTCCTCGAAATTTTCTTATGCGACACTACCCAAAAAGTAAAAAAAAGCTTGGTGGTTTTCCATTAAAAAAAATGTTTCAAACCATAGCAACAAAACAATGCATGCTAAAAGCTATTTATTGTCCTCACTAGTAGGTGTTCTTTTAAATATCGAACAAATTTTATTTGAATTGTTTTTTGATCTGGTTCATAATTAAAAAAATATAGTAATGCGATATTATATTTGTTGAAACTATATGTAGAGTCAGAAAATAGTCATTAAAGTTATTTAAAACAAAGATTTTGATATATGTATATAATTCATAAATTATTTTATTTGTTACGACATTTAATCGATTGAAATATTATTTGCTCATTACCGATTTACACTTCCTCCTTATTTCAGTAATTTTTTTTAATGAAATTACGTTCATAAAATGGATATAAAATAAGCCCCAATTATGTATCTAATGTTCCTTTCATGGTTTATTTTATCCGTTCTCATTTCACCTTAAATGTGTTAATGCTTTTATGTGTTAATTGCAATTTGTAATTTGAAAATACGTGTAATATGAAATAAATGTGAATTAAGTTTATTTAATGAATGTTAGTTTGGACCGGATGTTGAGATGTTGCATTCCTTCCAACGAATTCCTTTTAAAATTTAAAGGGATGGTCGAAAACAGGTAGAAAACTCGGGGTGAATCATGCGAACATGTGGCTACCATAAGGCATCTAAATGCATAATTTTAGCAAAAGCTGCATTATTCACCCCAAATAGGTACCTGCTTCAGACCCTCCCTTTAAAACTCAAAAGGAATTCGACGAAATAAAAGTAGGCCATCATACCAAAATCCGGTTAAAACTAATTAAACGAAACCATAATAACAGTACTAATAAAACTGACACTGTTTTAAAGTAACTTTAACTTTAATAAAATATTTGAAGCACCCGTAGAAAATGTAACCCTATTGACGCTTTCTGTACATAGATTATTTTAAATTTTATCATAAAATCACGAATTGACGAATTTCAACCGGATATTGGGATTGTGTGTAAATCATTTTTTACACTAGTAGGAATTACCAAACTCGCCTTTGGCTCGCACGTGGAAAAAGTATTTCTTTACTCACTTATTGCATAAATAACCATTAACTAATCTCATATTGTTGCATATTTAACTTATTAGAAAATACTGACAGTCATTACTCTTTGGGTCAATTCATTAGTGCAGTTTACATACTTAATCATCAGTAGTAATACAACAAGTGTATTAACAATTGGCGAAATACAAATTCATTCGATTTTGAGAAATAAATGATGTTTGGAAACTACACGATTACAACGGCACGAGTGTAGTTTCCAAACATCACTTATTTCGAAAAAGAGAAAGAATTTGCGACAATATTATTTTTTTGTATTCCAAATATTAAGACAGTTACAACTTTAAGTCTCGGTTGAAACAACCTGTACGTAAATGCGAACGCGTTTAGAAAACAGAAATAATCAAAAATTAAGAAAGCAACTTTTATGAAGGGTGTCGTCGAGAAATATCTACGAATTAAATCTCGGTCAATAAAGCCGTGATTTGGAAAAACCATAATTTTTGTATTCCATTTGATGTAATCAAATTTCCTTTTAAGTGAATTTTAACTGTATCTATTTTAAGTTTCATATTATGAGTTACCTAATTATTGCAGGTAGTTGTGTATGTTTCCAAATAAGTTATATTAGCATAACTTTAGATATTATCTGTTACTGTTTAATTGAAATAAAGGATCATGAAAGAATCGATATGTTGAAATTATTTAATTGTATGCGCAAAAGATTATAAAGACTTCACCTCTCATAATCCTTTATTACGGTTAGATTTATTATTATTTATTATTTATTGTTATGTGAATATAAATGTATGCTAGAAATTGTATAAAATATTCAGGTAATAAGCATGAAAAAACTGGGGCTTTTCAAATGTGTTTACTCAAGGAACCAGATGTATCTCCACGTGCGGAACGCCCGGCAGAAAGATTAATTACTGTTTACCACAAAACTAGTGTTCGACCCTTGAGCCGCCAAGTGCGGTCTGTTTCTTCCCCTTACCCTCCCAAATCTTAAGAATGAGATAAATACCCGAAAATTTTGGAGGAGACGGGGTGATCGCATTTCTCTCCAGCTTGAAGAGGGTGTCTCTCTTAACAAAATTTACATTTGGAGGGACCGACCAGTCCCTATCTAAATGCATAATTTTAGCAAAAGCTGCATTCTTCACCCCAAATAGGTACCTGCTTCAGACCCTCCCTTTAAAACTCAAAAGGAATTCGACGAAATAAAATTAGGCCATCATACCAAAATCCGGTTAAAACTAATTAAACGAAACCATAATAACAGTACTAATAAAACTGACACTGTTTTAAAGTAACTTTAATATTAATAAAATATTTTAAGCACCCGTAGAAAATCTAACCCTATTGACGCTTTCTGTAAATAGATTATTTTAAATTTTATCATAAAATCACGAATTGACGAATTTCAACCGGATATTGGGATTGTGTGTAAATCATTTTTTACACTAGTAGGAATTACCACACTCGCCTTTGGCTCGCACTTGTAGAAAAAGTATTTCTTTACTCACTTATTGCATAAATAACCATTAACTAATCTCATATTGTTGCATATTTAACTTATTAGAAAATACTGACAGTCATTACTCTTTGGGTCAATTCATTAGTGCAGTTTACATACTTAATCATCAGTAGTAATACAACAAGTGTATTAACAATTGGCGAAATACAAATTCATTCGATTTTGAGAAATAAATGATGTTTGGAAACTACACGATTACAACGGCAGGAGTGTAGTTTCCAAACATCACTTATTTCGAAAAAGAGAAAGAATTTGCGACAATAATTTTTTTTTGTATTCTAAATATTAAGACAGTTACAACTTCAAGTCTCGGTTGAAACAACCTGTACGTAAATGCGAACGCGTTTAGAAAACAGAAATAATCAAAAATTAAGAAAGCAACTTTTATGAAGGGTGTCGTCGAGAAATATCTACGAATTAAATCTCGGTTAATAAAGCCGTGATTTGGAAAAACCATAATTTTTGGATTCCATTTGATGTAATCAAATTTCCTTTTAAGTGAATTTTAACTGTATCTATTTTAAGTTTCATATTATGAGTTACCTAATTATTGTAGGTAGTTGTGTATATTTCTGAATGGGTTGTATTAGCATAACTTTAGATATTATCTGCTACTGTTTAATTGAAATAAAGGATCATGAAAGAATTGATATGTTGAAATTATTTAATTGAATGCGCAAAAGATTATAAAGACTTCACCTCTCATAATCCTTTATTACGGTTAGATTTATTATTATTTATTATTTATTGTTATGTGAATATAAATGTATGCTATAAATTGTATAAAATATTCAGGTAATAAGTATGAAAAAACTGGGGCTTTTCAAATGTGTTTACTCAAGGAACCAGATGTATTTCCACGTGCGGAACGCCCGGCAGAAAGATTAATTACTGTTTACCACAAAACTAGTGTTCGACCCTTGAGCCGCCAAGTGCTGTCTGTTTCTTCCCCTTACCCTCCCAAATCTTAAGAATGAGATAAATACCCGAAAATTTTGGAGGAGACGGGGTGATCGCTTCCCGACTGTCGGCTCAGAAACTGGAGTATCGAATTTCTTGTTATGTTTGTTTGTATTATGTAGATAATTTCGAGAGGGCCTCTGGGAAGAGTCTAAAATTGGGAATTTTAAAGAGAGATACCCTCTTCAAGCAGGGACTGGTCGGTCCCTCCAAATGTAAATTTTGTTAAGAGAGACACCCTCTTCAAGCTGGAGAGAAATAATGGAAGAAAAGAAACCGCAATTTATGCGTGTTATTGGGGGTGTTTCAGTGGTTCGTCAGGGTTGTTTACATGGGTCGTGCCCATAAATTATAAGAAGGATGAAGAGGCTGACCAGGTATATTTTCAGAAAGCATTTTGAACGGCAGTTCGTATTTATTGAGTAATCAGTTACAATCAATTTAATTTAATTTAAATAATGGGAATAATTCTGATTTATTTGAGGCTATTGTTCCAATTGACGATCTTGAAAAAACTATTTTAAAACGGATAAACTGATATTTATGGTGAAGAGTAGTGATGGGAATTATCAAGAAATCATTATCGAACTAGTGTATTATTAAAATATCTCGATATATTGAATTATTGTACACCGATGAACAGAAAGATTTTATTTGTATGTATCATGTTTTTTAAACGGAAATATATAAATTGTAAATTAGTAATTACAAAGTAAAAAAACGGTAGATGTGATCAGAAAGGGGGTTAGATGTTATGAAATATTAAATAATTGTTTAGAATAAAGATTGGCACGTCAATATAAAACAATCAATTCGTATACCAGGAATTAACAAGTCACTCGTTTTGATTACTGATTTGAGTGCATGTTTATATGTGTGTGCGTTTGTTGGTCAATTGACTTGTAACAGTCTTACAAATAGATTGACTGTCTCTTTTCGAATACTCCCACACAACTGATAAATTACAGAATTCAGAGATGATCAGTAACAAGAAACGTGTTATATTTATAAATGGAACCATTCATATTCAGCATAATAAAAATCAATGCGCTTACTCGTCAATCAGTAGTGGAAAAAAACGATTATTACATCGATAAAATATCGATATACTAATCGATTATTATATCGATGATTAAAATATCTCAGTCCAAATAATCGATTATTAAAATTTCTCCAATATTCCCATCACTAGCATCACCGTTGATTTTAAATTAAAACATGATCTAAATCAATTCATTTAAATCGGCACAGCCCTGATAGAAATACACGAACTGCACGTTAATACTGGAATCTACCTAGGTTATTTAGTGTATTAGAGGATATTTAAGCAATATATTTAATTTTTTGAAGTTGCATTATAATATATTTGAGTGAATTCGATTTGAAAATAAAAGAAACAGTCGGTTGTCATAGCAACAAAATAATAAGTGCCAACGAATATCCAACTTCATAGCTTGTTATATTATAACATATCAAAGAACTTTTATAAAAATCAATTTTAGATTCGGTAAATAAAATAATAATAAAGTCATTATGCGATACCGACCGTTAATTTTCAAGTCGAATTTCCTCGAAATGTTCTTAAGCGACACTATCCAAAAAGTAAAAAAAAACTTGGTGGTTTTCCATTAAAAAAAATGTTTCATACCATAGCAACAAAACAATGCATGCTAAAAGCTATTTATTGTCCTCACTAGTAGGTGTTCTTTTAAATATCGAACAACTTTTATTTGAATTGTTTTTTGATCTTGTTCATAATTAAAAAAATATAGCAATGCGATTTGTTGAAACTATATGTAGAGTCAGAAAATAGTCATGAAAGTTATTTAAAACAAAGATTTTGATATATGTATATAATTCATAAATTATTTTATTTGCTACGACATTTAATCGATTGAAATAATATTTGCTCATTCCCGATTTACACTTCCTCCTTATTTCAGTAATTTTTTTAATGAAATTAAGTTCATAAAATGGATATAAAATAAGCCCCAATTATGTATCTAATGTTCCTTTCATCCGTTCTCATTTCACCTTAAATGTGTTAATGCTTTTATGTGTTAATTGCAATTTGTAACTTGAAAATACGTGTAATATGAAATAAATGTGAATTAAGTTTATTTAATGAATGTTCGTTTGGACCGGATGTTGAGATGTTGCATTCATTCCAACGAATTCCTTTTAAAATTTAAAGGGATGGTCGAAAACAGGTAGAAAACTCGGGGTGAATCATGCAAACATGTGGCTACCATAAGGCATCTAAATGCATAATTTTAGCAAAAGCTGCATTCTTCACCCCAAATAGGTACCTGCTTCAGACCCTCCCTTTAAAACTCAAAAGGAATTCGACGAAATAAAAGTAGGCCATCATACCAAAATCCGGTTAAAACTAATTAAACGAAACCATAATAACAGTACTAATAAAACTGACACTGTTTTAAAGTAACTTTAATTTGAATAAAATATTTGAAGCACCCGTAGAAAATCTAACCCTATTGACGCTTTCTGTACATAGATTATTTTAAATTTTATCATAAAATCACGAATTGACGAATTTCAACCGGATATTGGGATTGTGTGTAAATCATTTTTTACACTAGTAGGAATTACCACACTCGTCTTTGGCTCGCACTTGTGGAAAAAGTATTTCTTTACTCACTTATTGCATAAATAACCATTAACTAATCTCATATTGTTGCATATTTAACTTATTAGAAAATACTGACAGTCATTACCAGGGCCGTGCGAAGGGAGGGGGCGAAGGGGGCGCCAAAATTAGGGGCGCCAAAATCGCTATTACATCGGAATGACGGAAAATTCATAAAAGTGTTAATTAATGTATTTTTATTATTTATCACACGTCAGCATATCTAAAATTTCTTCTTATTTTACCTTAAATTTCTTGATTACATACTAAAGGGGAATAAATAAATAAAACTAAATTATTTCTAATGGCTCCCTTGTCACATACTAAAATGTTATATAATATTCTTAGAAATGTTCTTTTGTGAAAATATCGTTAATTAACACTCCGTCGACAAGACATACCTATAATCCAGATGCTGTGACATTTTTTGTCCGAACTGATTGCCCGGTTGGCTATTCCAAGCTACGCGCGGTCAGGTCGGCTGATCGTCAATCTGACTTCATATTTTCCAGATTTCCGTAGCCTATTTTTTTTAAATCATACAAGTCAAGGAATCGATAGAATCTCCGAAGCTCTAGACAATTTTAGAATTAGAATAATTGTTTTTTTTTGCAGCAATATAAGTAACACTTTCCGCAACATTTTTTTTTTTTTTTTGGGATAGAAGGGCGCCAATTTTACTTTCGCCCCGGGCGCAGTTTTCTCTTCGCACGGCCCTGGTCATTACTCTTTGGGTCAATTCATTAGTGCAGTTTACATACTTAATCATCAGTAGTAATACAACAAGTGTATTAACAATTGGTGGCGAAATACAAATTCATTCGATTTTGAGAAATAAATGATGTTTGGAAACTACACGATTACAACGGCACGAGTGTAGTTTCCAAACATCACTTATTTCGAAAAAGAGAAAGAATTTGCGACAATATTATTTTTTTGTATTTTAAGACAGTTACAACTTTAAGTTTCGGTTGAAACAACCTGTACGTAAATGCGAACGCGTTTAGAAAACAGAAATAATCAAAAATTAAGAAAGCAACTTTTATGAAGGGTGTCGTCTAGAAATATCTACGAATTAAATCTCGGTCAATAAAGCCGTGATTTGGAAAAACCATAATTTTTGGATTCCATTTGATGTAATCAAATTTCCTTTTAAGTGAATTTTAACTGTATCTATTTTAAGTTTCATATTATGAGTTACCTAATTATTGCAGGTAGTTGTGTATGTTTCCGAATGAGTTATATTAGCATAACTTTAGATATTATCTGCTACTGTTTAATTGTAATAAAGGATCATGAAAGAATTGATATGTTGAAATTATTTAATTGTATGCGCAAAAGATTATAACCGTGTTTTCTGTTTTTTGCTTTATTTTTCAGACTTCACCTCTCATAATCCTTTATTACGGTTAGATTTATTATTATTTATTATTTATTGTCATGTGAATATAAATGTATGCTAGAAATTGTATAACATATTCAGGTAATAAGCATGAAAAAACTGGGGTTTTTCAAATGTGTTTACTCAAGGAACCAGATGTATCTCCACGTGCGGAACGCCCGGCAGAAAGATTAATTACTGTTTACCACAAAACTAGTGTTCGACCCTTGAGCCGCCAAGTGCGGTCTGTTTCTTCCCCTTACCCTCCCAAATCTTAAGAATGAGATAAATACCCGAAAATTTTGGAGGAGACGGGGTGATCGCCTTCAAGCGGGCGGCATAATGGAAGAAAAGAAACCACAATTTATGGCGTGTTGTTGAGGGTGTTTAAGTGGTTCGTCAGGGTTGTTTACATGCGTCGCGTCCATAAATTATAAAAAGGATGAACAGGCGAGACGTTTTCGTAAAGTGGTATCAAGTCAACGTGGACTAATACCCAATGAATACAATGCGCCAATCCTCGAGCCGTATTCCTTTCCTGCACCAATGACAAAAATTCTATTTGAATTAATCTCGTTTTTCCAAAATCCACTTGAGATTATACTATTTTCGATTACTATTTTAAACCCTTTATCACAAATGCAAATTACTGATTTATTGGGGTTATTGTTCGGCCGAACTATTAAAAAAAACATACTTAGAAAAAATATTATTTACCTGTTCTATTGTTAAAATCGGGAATATTAAACTGAGCTAGTGTTGTATTTTATATTGTATATGGTAGATGCTGTATTTAAACGGGCATGCATAGGTCAATTTGGTTATAAATTTAATATATAATGTAATTTGATTAAGGCAAGAATGAATGTAATTGTAATAAGACAACAACTACAATATGTGTACCTCTATCGAGTATTTGATTAATTGTTGAAGTATTTTTAATCGCTGAGCCACAGAAATAGCAGCAAAATTAATATTTCTGTGTAAATTTTATAATCAAGTATTTTTAAGAATATCGTTTCTATGTACTTATGACATTAAATTGAAAAAAAACAATGTTTTATTTATTGATAGAAACCTTATGATTGTTTAAAAAAATGAGTTGACTAAGATCATGATTTAAATGTATAGACTTAAATCGTCACATAAATACATACCAGTAAATTCCACGCCAATCCAGGGTCCCACAATTAACGACTGATTAAGGGTTACACAACTTTTATTTAAATTATTTTTTGATCTGGTTCATAATTAAAAAAATATAGCAATGCGATTTGTTGAAACCATAAAGTCAGAAAAATAGTCGATAGAATTAATTAAAACAAAGATTTTGATATTGTTATATAATTCATAAATGATTTTATTTGCAACAACATTTAATCGAAAGAAATAATATTTGCTCATTCCAGATTTAAGTGTAAATTTAAATCATTTCAGTGATTTTTTAAAATGAAATTACGTTAATAAAATTCATATAAATGGATATTTTGTGTATATTGCACTTTCAAATAAGCCCCAATTATGTATCTAATGTTCATTTCATGGTTTATTTTATTCGTTCTCATTTCACTTTACATGTGTTAATGCTGTTATGTGTTAATAATTGCCATTTAAAACTCGAAAATACGTTAATATGAAATAAATATGAATTGAGTTTATTTCATGAATGTTTGTTTGGACCGGATATTGAGATGCAACGCATTCATTCGAACGAATTCCTTTCAAAATTTAAAGGGACGGTCAAAAACAGGTAGAAAACTTGTGGGGTGAATCATGCGAACATCTGTATAAGATACATTTTCGAAGGCAAGGCTCCTTATTTCAAAATAGATTTTTATTATAGCTATTTAAATTAATAATTTTCTCTAAGTATTTTGCGGTTTGAAACTACACCAGTGTGCTTTAGAGTTTTAATTTAAATCAGGGTTCGGACGATATATATCATCGGATATATACCATGATATATATCACGATATATATCATGCTATTTATTCGATGATATATATCATGGATATTTATGAAACACACAATACCAAAAAATTCCCCTATTTCTCAAATATTCCCAGTTGCAGCAATATGAATAGTAAGTATTTGCTTTAATTTAAACTAGAGATGGGCGAAATGACTCTTTTTTGTCGAAAAGAGTTGATTTTTGAAGTGACTTAAAAATGAAAAAGTAAGTGTGAGCAAAAAAAACTAAAAAAAAGGTCCTCACTATGAAAATTCTTCAATTTATCTCTGAAAACATAGTGAAGAGCAAAAAAGTCTTCATTTCAAAAAATTTTCAATTTGATGTCAAATATTTTGACATTTTAAATGTTATTTTTTTACTATCTTGTAAGCAACTGTGTTTGTTTGCAATAAATAAATATAATATAAAGTATGCGCATTATATAATTAATAAGTGATATAAACATTAATATTAATGACCAAGAATAAATATCAAGAAGTTGATATATATCCGATATATTGATATTTATATAAATATCAGATATTTTCCGAACCCTGATTTAAATGAAAGACTCATGATATTCTTTGTTCCTTTACCTCTTAGATTTAGTCATTGTATAATTTAATTGAGCAGGAAAAAAATGATTAACCCCTCAATAGCATTAAGAATCATGCTTTTATTTTTAATAGTAAATTTTCCTTCTGTGGGAATCTGATTTATGGGGGGCTATTGTTCGGCCGAACTGTTTTAAAAACATTTAAAAAAATAATAACATTAATTAATATATAATATTAACCATTTATTATAATTATAACAAATATAAATGAAGTTGATATGTTAATTTAAAAACTAATTCAGTCATTATCTTACACCCCTCATACTATAACATACAATAACTTGTAAATTGAATACAGAACCGTGCATTTAAGTATTTTATTTTATCCTATAATGTTAACATGCCAATGACTCTTTAGCAACGAGTTACTTTAAGATAACTTTAACAACACTATTGTTAGAAATTCTTAACAACACTAGTTTTATTAAATGCATCTTAACGCAACTCGTTGCTAAGGAGTTATTGGCATACAAACAATGTTTCGCTTTCTGACGGTTTTCATTAAACATTTTCTTTAAATTAACAAAATGGAAATAGGATAAAATAAACCGTATTACAACATACCCAAATATACCGCGAGCTTGGATGAATTATCAAAAACATTTTTTTCGTACGTTTACCTTTTAGTAATTCATCTCGACATAACATTTGTTGTCAACAAATGTTATTGTCTCGTTAAATTACTAGGTAACAAGGTACTCAAAAAACGAATTTTTGATAATTAACCTTGATCTAGGTATATTACTACCGATAATTTAAAAACACTCGCTCCTATGTCGCTCGTGCTTTCAAAATTTTCTCTCGTTATGTAAAAAGCTTCCTTACGTTACTTATATCATAAATTATTGTTATTTAAGGGGTCTGGCCACCTTGGTCGCGCGGAAAATGTTTGTTTTTTTCTAAATTCATAAACTCTGAAGTACATTCCCAGGAGTCCCTCCGCACAAAGGGGGGGATGTGGCGTCATCGATAGCTCTGTTCATTTGCATCTGAAAACGAAAACAAAAAACAGAGCATATTTGTGGATAGTGTAGTTACGACATCACGTAGCGATTTCTTTTTTTTTCGACTTTTTGAGAGATTGTGGCGAGCTGAAAAAAAAAGTAATTTTTTCACCTAAATTTTACGACAAAAAAAGTCAACAAAAAAAAAACTAATCAAGTAATCGCAAAAATCCTACGTCATGCTTTAGATAATGTATCTGTCAGTATTGTGTTAAAATTTCAGAGCAATCGGACTGATAGTTTACTAGATTTCGATGACGCCAGTTCTGAAAATGTAGTTTCGAGATAAACGCAAAAGAAATTAAGTGTGCGGTTATACGGCCGACGGCGCGGTTTTTCTTTCTTAGTCTGACTCTTACCTTCAATCAGCGATTCCTGGTCCATACATATCCAAAGCTAATTGTTTTATTCGAAACAGTGTGAGAATATTCATTCTATTATTATTATTATTATTCGTCGTGCGAGTCAAACCGCGCGGTCGACCGCCCGCAGCAGCTCCACTCTCCTAACGAAAAATACCTATAACTTCGACAATTTTGCGATTCTCAGTACCGCCAATGTCTTAAAATGTTCGTAACATTTCAAACTTCATTATAAAAAAGTAAAAAAAAAAATAAAAAAAAAATAAAAATTCATGGTGGCCAGACCCCTTAACTTTATTGCGAAATCTACCTTTACTTCATTTATTCCATCCGGTAATCTTACTAAATTTAAAAGCGGGTAACAACTAATAATTATTTTATATTGTGAGACAATTAAATGTTCAGATTTACTTTTCGGCGTCAGATTTTAATTATCACATAAATGCCCGTCCTCTTAAGATCCCGCAAAAATGGGACCGACTACCTGATCTCAAGATGGTCTCGACGGCACGTGCCGGTGGTGGTGCGGCAAATGTTTCGTTCCCAAAGTGCGGTCGGTGTTTTTGCGGTCGGTGTTTTCCCCTTACCCTCCATCTTTTCGGGAAGGAGATGCAACGACCGAAATTTTAGACACTTTCCGGTGGTCGCATTTCGAGTCCACGTAGACTGGAAAGATGCATGTCGCGGCGTCAATCCCCAATCGGAGACGACGGAGTGCGATAAATTACAAGCTGAAAAATTACGACGACGTTTCATATGTCTATCCTCTTTCTTTGCACATAAAAATGTCTTCGGATCGTTTCACGTTTGTGTTTATTTCACTAATGCAAGAAGTATGTTAACGCCCATTTCACGTTGAATACAAACCGAAGCGGGAGTTTAGCGTACACTTTGTTTCATTATTTTCTTAGAAATACTAATTTTTAGGAAAAAAATCTTAAACCTTCGGGAATTTAATGACTGCACTAAACACGTTGCCGTTTTTTGTTTTCCTCTAGAAACTACAGTTATCGAGAAAAAACTGTAAAACTTTTACATTATAAGTCCCATATAAAGCGGTGCCATCTACTGAGCCAGAAACACACCAAAGAGGTCTACCGATTCCCCTTAAGGGTAGGGTACAAATTAAATTAACCGCTCAAGAAATCGAATATATCTTTGTAAATATAAACTTTTTCGAAAAGTTTATTTTGTTAATATGTTATTTATATAAAGATCGATTATTATTTCTGTGTTTAAGTTTTGGTTTAACCTTGATTATTAACAAAGTTAGCAACATTTTACTTTAAACAGACAAACTGCAGAACCAAGTAAGTAACAACAGTGAAATTTGACTTGTAGCCAACCAATACATACATCTAGGCAATGAAGTAATTTGAAGTCAAAATCATAGTTAATAAAAACATTATAAACGAATTATGAGACAAATGAATAATAAAATGATGTTTTTTGTGTCTATTTCCATTAGTATTGGTCAAAACTTGATAAAACTTTCTTACTGTCTAGACAGGAACATAATTGACATATGTGCAAAATTTTAAAATAATCCTGTGGTAACTTTTTAAGATAGTCAATCAGAAAGAAATAAAAAAGTTATGTAGATATTTCTCGCAGCGAGTCTATTGTTCTTTATCCTAGTACGGGCATTCGGCCACTTGAGGATGATGGTGGTGTGCGCGGGGTTTAGGGGATACGTATGATAGGGGAGTTTATTTCGCGCGACGTTCAAATCGTTCTTCCGTGCTAGATTTCGTATGCCATATGCATATTCACCTGCATGCCCAATAACATCGCATGTTATTCACATTTCTGCGTCACTCGCGACGGCGCACAGTGGACGCAACGTTAAATCTAGCTGAACATTTCGCCGAAAATCAACTGTTTAGAAATCCATTTTTTTCTTTAAATATGAGTAGTACAATATCCAGAGGGTACGCAGGTAAAGCCATAAAACCCTCCGACCCTTTTCCCAGTAGTTATCGGTACCCAAAGTGCACGCTTCGTTTACGTCGTTTAGTTGTAAATTACACGCGCTCTGAACGTGTACGTTTAACATTTTTTTTTACATTTGTGTTTAGTGCAAAATTTAAATTAACGATGGATATATATTCTACTAGTATCTATCTACAACATAGTTTTAATTATTTTTTGTTTAAATTTAGTCAACATATAGATACAATGATTTAAATTTAGTAGAGAATCCTACTGTAACATTTTACATTATATTTTAATAAGGTTAAAGTTTATTATATCCGCCGATATCCGCAATGATTTTTTTTTGGTATACATATTAACTAATTAGTTTAATGTACAAGTAATATTACATGCTTGTTTTTGCCCGTTTGCAAGCTGTGATTTTTTTAGGCAGCGTAACCGTTTCCCGGAGAACATTATTCGACATTTGGCGCGCTCACCAAACGCAAGAAGAAAAAAATAAAGCAGTTTATTTCTTTGTGATGAACATTATGAAGATTGATATTGAATCGGACACTGAAAATTTACATTCGTTGAAACAAAAAATAACACATTTTACGTCAAAATTGACAATGAAATGGCAAACTTCTAATAGAGCATTTTCAAGTTTTGAAAATAAATATTCAAAGTGGCTAAACGAAATGCAAGTATTCTCTACTGAGAGTTTACCAAATGAACCCCAACCTGGATCTACTAGTGGTAAATCCAGGGGTCCGTATAAATCTTTTACTAAACTAACGGATGTCTCAAAAAAAACGAAAAATTAAGCCACTGGTGGAAAATTACTCCCAGGAGGAACTAGCATTTGCCACGCGGTTCAGTCTTCGACAATCTGGAAGAATTGTGAATAATTTTATAATTAAAAAAAACATGATGTAATATAATTTTTGTTTTCTAAAATTTTAAGTTTCTAATTTTTCTAAGTGTTTATATTTCAGTTACTATTTACAAAAATGCTAATGGTGAAATTATCTTCTAGATTTGTTTGAACAATTTTTCGGCTAGAATAAAAATTAAATGGGGGATGATGGAGGGTACAAGGGAAGAATTATTTAATATTGAATGACATATATTTATAATAAACTATTTTCTTTGACTACGAACAATTTTAATTAGACTAAGACGCTTTATAGCGAAATGTTCAGCTAGATTCAGCATTTCGACCAGGGACAGGTCGGTCCCTCCAAATGTAAATTTTGTTAAGAGAGACACCCTCTTCAAGCTGGAGAGAAATAATGGAAGAAAAGAAACCGCAATTTATGCGTGTTATTGGGGGTGTTTCAGTGGTTCGTCAGGATTGTTTACATGGGTCGTGCCCATAAACTATAAGAAGGATGAAGAGGCTGACCAGGTATATTTTCAGAGAGTATTTTGAACGGCAGTTCGTATTTATTGCGCAATCAGTTACAATCAATTTAATTTAATTTAAATACTGGGAATAATTCTGATTTATTTGAGGCTATTGTTCCAATTGACGATCTTGAAAAAACTATTTTAAAACGGATAAACTGATATTTATGGTGAAGAGTAGTGATGGGAATTATCAAGAAATCATTATCGAACTAGTGTATTATTAAAATATCTCGATATATTCGATTATTGTACACCGATGAACAGAAAGATTTAATTTGTATGTATCATGTTTTTTAAACGGAAATATATAAATTGTAAATTAGTAATTACAAAGTACAAAAACGGTAGATGTGATCAGAAAGGGGGTTAGATGTTATGAAATATTAAATAATTGTTTAGAATAAAGATTGGCACATCAATATAAAACAATCTCAGTCCAAATAATCGATTATTAAAATTTCTCCAATATTCCCATCACTAGCATCACCGTTGATTTTAAATTAAAACATGATCTAAATCAATTCATTTAAATCGCCACAGCCCTGATAGAAATACAAGAACTGCACGTTAATACGGGAATTTACCTAGGTTATTTAGTGTATCAGAGGATATTTAAGCAATATATTTAATTTTTTGAAGTTGCATTATAATATATTTGAGTGAATTCGATTTGAAAATAAAAGAAACAGTCGGTTGTCATAGCAACAAAATAATAAGTGCCAACGAATATCCAACTTCATAGCTTGTTATATTATAACATACCAAAGAACTTTTATAAAAATCAATTTTAGATTCGGTAAATAAAATAATAATAAAGTCATTATGCGATACCGACCGCTTATTTTCAAGTCGAATTTCCTCGAAATTTTCTTATGCGACACTATCCAAAAAGTAAAAAAAAACTTGGTGGTTTTCCATTAAAAAAAATGTTTCATACCATAGCAACAAAACAATGCATGCTAAAAGCTATTTATTGTCCTCACTAGTAGGTGTTCTTTTAAATATCGAACAACTTTTATTTGAATTGTTTTTTGATCTGGTTCATAATTAAAAAAATATAGCAATGCGATATTATATTTGTTGAAACTATATGTAGAGTCAGAAAATAGTCATTAAAGTTATTTAAAACAAAGATTTTGATATATGTATATAATTCATAAATTATTTTATTTGCTACGACATTTAATCGATTGAAATATTATTTGCTCATTCCCGATTTACACTTCCTCCTTATTTCAGTAATTTTTTTAATGAAATTACGTTCATAAAATGGATATAAAATAAGCCCCAATTATGTATCTAATGTTCCTTTCATGGTTTATTTTATCCGTTCTCATTTCACCTTAAATGTGTTAATGCTTTTATGTGTTAATTGCAATTTGTAATTTGAAAATACGTGTAATATGAAATAAATGTGAATTAAGTTTATTTAATGAATGTTAGTTTGGACCGGATGTTGAGATGTTGCATTCCTTCCAACGAATTCCTTTTAAAATTTAAAGGGATGGTCGAAAACAGGTAGAAAACTCGGGGTGAATCATGCGAACATGTGGCTACCATAAGGCATCTAAATGCATAATTTTAGCAAAAGCTGCATTCTTCACCCCAAATAGGTACCTGCTTCAGACCCTCCCTTTAAAACTCAAAAGGAATTCGACGAAATAAAAGTAGGCCATCATACCAAAATCCGGTTAAAACTAATTAAACGAAACCATAATAACAGTACTAATAAAACTGACACTGTTTTAAAGTAACTTTAATTTTAATAAAATATTTGAAGCACCCGTAGAAAATCTAACCCTATTGACGCTTTCTGTACATAGATTATTTTAAATTTTATCATAAAATCACGAATTGACGAATTTCAACCGGATATTGGGATTGTGTGTAAATCATTTTTTACACTAGTAGGAATTACCACACTCGCCTTTGGCTCGCACTTGTGGAAAAAGTATTTCTTTACTCACTTATTGCATAAATAACCATTAACTAATCTCATATTGTTGCATATTTAACTTATTAGAAAATACTGACAGTCATTACTCTTTGGGTCAATTCATTACTGCAGTTTACATACTTAATCATCAGTAGTAATACAACAAGTGTATTAACAATTGGCGAAATACAAATTCATTCGATTTTGAGAAATAAATGATGTTTGGAAACTACACGATTACAACGGCACGAGTGTAGTTTCCAAACATCACTTATTTCGAAAAAGAGAAAGAATTTGCGACAATATTATTTTTTTGTATTCTAAATATTAAGACAGTTACAACTTTAGGTCTCGGTTGAAACGTCCTGTACGTAAATGCGAACGCGTTTAGAAAACAGAAATAATCAAAAATTAAGAAAGCAACTTTGATGAAGGCTGTCGTCGAGAAATATCTACGAATTAAATCTCGGTCAATAAAGCCGTGATTTGGAAAATCCATAATTTTTGGATTCCATTTGATGTAATCAAATTTCCTTTTAAGTGAATTTTAACTGTATCTATTTTAAGTTTCATATTATGAGTTACCTAATTATTGCAGGTAGTTGTGTATGTTTCCGAATGAGTTATATTAGCATAACTTTAGATATTATCTGCTACTGTTTAATTGAAATAAAGGATCATGAAAGAATTGATATGTTGAAATTATTTAATTGTATGCGCAAAAGATTATAACCGTGTTTTCCGTTTTTTGCTTTATTTTTCAGACTTCACCTCTCATAATCCTTTATTACGGTTAGATTTATTATTATTTATTATTTATTGTTATGTGAATATAAATGTATGCTAGAAATTGTATAAAATATTCAGGTAATAAGCATGAAAAAACTGGGGCTTTTCAAATGTGTTTACTCAAGGAACCAGATATATCTCCACGTGCGGAACGTCCGGCAGAAAGATTAATTACTGTTTACCACAAAACTAGTGTTCGACCCTTGAGCCGCCAAGTGCGGTCTGTTTCTTCCCCTTACCCTCCCAAATCTTAAGAATGAGATAAATACCCGAAAATTTTGGAGGAGACGGGGTGATCGCCTCACATACAGTCACACCCACACACATACATATATACAATCACATACACACACACACACACATACATATATACACAAAATCATTCCCAGGGTCTAAAAATGATGATTGGTTGATCTGAAACAAAATTTTCTCTCTTAGAAAAGCCACAATAGCAACAATTAAAAATAAATGTCATGCTATTGAGGGGTTCATCATTTGTTTTTCCTGCCTGGTGAAGTAAGAGCTTAATTAAATTATACAATGACCAAATCTAAGAGGTAAAGGAACAAAGAATATCATGAGTCTTTCATTTAAATTAAAATTCTAAAACGCACACTGGTGTAGTTTCAATCCGCAAAATACTTGAGAAAATTATTAATTTAAATAGCTATAATAAAAATCTATTTTGAAATAAGGAGCCATGCCTTCGAAAATATATCTTATACAGATGTTCGCATGATTCACCCCCCAAGTTTTCTACCTGTTTTTGACCGTCCCTTTAAATTTTGAAAGGAATTCGTTCGAATGAATGCGTTGCATCTCAATATCCGGTCCAAACAAACATTCATGAAATAAACTCAATTCATATTTATTTCATATTATGTACATGTATTTTCGAGTTTTAAATGGCAATTATTAACACATAAAAGTATTAACACATGTAAAGTGAAATGAGAACGAATAAAATAAACCATGAAATGAACATTAGATACATAATTGGGGCTTATTTGAAAGTGCAATATACACAAAATATCCATTTATATGAATTTTATTAACGTAATTTCATTTTAAAAAATCACTGAAATAAGGAAGAAGTGTAAATCTGGAATGAGCAAATATTATTAATACTCGATAGAGGTACACATATTGTGGTTGTTGTCTTATTACAATTACATTCATTCTTGCCTTAATCAAATTACATTATATATTAAATTTATAACCAAATTGACCTATGTATGCCCGTTTAAATACAGCATCTACCATATACAATATAAAATACAACACTAGCTCAGTTTAATATTCCCGATTTTAACAATAGAACAGATAAATAATATTTTTTCTAAGTATGTTTTTTTTAATAGTTCGGCCGAACAATAACCCCAATAAATCAGTAATTTGCATTTGTTATAAAAGGTTTAAAATAGTAATCGAAAATAGTATAATCTCAAGTGGATTTTGGGAAAACGAGATTCATTCAAATAGAATTTTTGTCATTGGTGAAGGAAAGGAATACCGCTCGAGGATTGGCGCATTGTATTTATTGGGTATTAGTCCACGTTGACTTGATACCAGTTTAGGGTGCCGAACTTCCGGCCGACACATTTATATTAATTCAAATTCTGTCCATCCCCACTGCATTTTACGAAGTTTGCCGAACAGGATCCTTCAGAAAGGGGAGGTCCGATTTTTTTTAACACTGTGAGCTTGAACAGTTTGCCTTTAGACAGGAAACACAACAATTCGACAGTCCGTATTAAAACGGATTTTAAAAATGTATCTTTCAGATTCTACATGACATGAGTTTGGTTAAGTATAACATATTCGCTAAATCCATCATATTATGATGATAATAATACTTATATTTACCGCTTACCATGTTTTCTTAAAATATTAATAAACTTATTACATCTTGAAACGGCGAAATGAATGAATACTTTAGCTATTTCAATAAAAAAACTACAAACTAAAAATTATTTTGCAATTATAAAACATGTTGTTCACGAACATTTTATAATGTGCGCATTATTTAATTGTATGGGCAGCATTAATGGGGTACATTTAACACTCAATTTCTTAAACACGCATTTGCTAATTAAACACGCACACACATTTGCGTGTTTAATATGGTTATTAACCACGCTAATTCGCGCTTTAATTCACAGAACGCGATTTATGATAATATTTTGTTTACCCTGTTTAATACTGATTTTTTTTTCAATTGTAATTGTAATTACAACTTGAATTTTGATTTTTTTTTTGTTTTTTTTTTAAATTTTGATTTTAATTTTAATTTTGATTTTAATTTTTGTGAACAAAGTATAGTGTACAACTCGCATATAATGGCTATTAATCACTCAAACGATTTGCTCCACTCGCCTACGGCTCGTTCCGCAAACATCGTTCTCGTGATTAATAGCCATCATTATATGCTCCTTGTACATTATACTATTAACAATTCCTAACATTATGTTACTATTGGAAAAAAAAATCACAAGTTTGTACACACCTTATCGGAACTCGATTGCTTCGTTAATTAAAAAAATATATTTTGAATTTTATGAAGAATACATGAGAATAGTTATAATTGTGGTATTTATGTTTTAAAATACACCAAGAATGTGTTTGCAAAACAAGGTAAATATCTCATCGGTTATAAGCTGTTTAAAAAGGTTATAAAAAATGTAACATAATTAGTGTATACTATGTACCATGGAACTGTAAGCAACTAATTATGTGATAAGGGGTGATTTGATGAGAAAGGAATTGTAGTTGACTTTTTTAATGTGGCTCAACAAACAACTAGCGACAGGTTACTCCTCTCACACTAAAATATTTAGTATAAATTAATTTTTTTTTTTTGTAATTCTCTTGATAATGACGGTAACACTTCGAAAGTGGAGTCGTGTAATATTTGTTTAGATTTATAACTGTCTTAATAATATTTTTTTACTCAGTTGTTAAAATGTATTGAATTTTTCAATTCAGTTTAATGATGATTACGCATGAACGATTACAACCATCCTCTTCATGAATTAAAGTATGTTTAAATAAATCAAGACTTTTCTATATTTTAGAATAATGTAATGTGGCCTTTATAAATTATTGGCAGTTCTGATAACTATTATATCGTTATAACAAATGTAAGGTAATGCTATTTGAGTTTAAACATCATCATAATACTCGGAAAAAACAGTAAATGATTTGTAATTGGTAATAATATTTTCATAATACGAAAATATATTTCAGTGATAAAAGCCGATTCTAAATTTTATAATGATAAAATCGAATATCATCAATTCTAAAACTTTTAATTCAAATCATCCAATATGGTACAAATTATCTCTCTCCAATTTCGTCAAACAATAATGATTGATTCCACATTCATAAATATGGTCCAAACATTTTGCAAAACACAAGCCATTCACCTATGAAAATTTGTGTATTACCATACCAGATGTTGGCCAGAAATGACAGGATTTTTTTTATGTTCGAATCAGTTAACCAAAATATTCAAATTAGCATAAAAAATAAAATGTACAAATAGGCGTTAAAAAAATATTTTTATTCAGTCTATCAGTGATATTCTAAACTTGTGAAATTTTAATTGATAATGGAAGTTATATCTGACATTTACGGGAAATGTTATTCTCTCCACGAGGGATTTATCTACATTTCAGACAGAGCTAGAAATAACAAAATTTATTTAAGATGCCGTAAAAGGCACATATGTCCGGGCAGGAATCCGACAACAAAGCTGGAGAATTTTTCTGCCAAACATACGATTTGTTACTACTACAATTTGCGAGATAACACTGTCAATTAATAAGGACGAAGAGTATTCGATCAGATAAGTTTCTTTTTCCTTTTTGAAATGAAAAGTGCTCTTTTTTATTATTATAATATTATTGTTAATGTAAATTTGGTGTAACGTTTTTGATTTCATAATTATAGACAAAAACAGTTTTATCTTTATTTTTTTTATATATAAAAAAGTTTTTGAGAAACATTTATATAATCAAAAGATGTCTATTTTTTTTGTTGTCTTCAAGGAAAATACCCACTTCCGGTGTACAAATTTTTACCAAAAGCCTTTTAATTCTTGAGATTATTTTCGTTAAAAAATGTAACGAAATTAAATGCATATTGTTACTGAACTCTGCGTCAAATTAAACAAAGTTTGTTAATTTGACTGTTCTTTCTAAAGTGAAATGACCAGATCTAAACTTTCACGGACGATTTTTTTCCGCAATTCCCATTATATATTTAATTGTTGCAATTTTCAATTGGATGAATAACTTTATTTATACGGCTTCCATTAGTCGAACAAGACGAATATTACGAATTTCAAAGTCAAATAGATTGAGACTTTAATTATTTGTTATTAGAAATAAATAAATTATGAATTAGATTAAATATTATTTGCCACAATTGATTTTTTTTAAATATATTGGAATTGTTTAATTAATTTAAGTGGAATAAAAATTGGCTATCGAATATAGCGGTTTTTGTCAGATTTAGCTTGGAATATCACACACGAAAATTCACTATTGCACACTATTACACATGTAATCAAATTATGAAGCACATTTTTCTGAAATACATCATGTAAAAACACCGTAAGTTCGACGACGGTTCGTTTAACGGCGAATTCCTCATTATTATTTCTGATGTTAACTCCGAAGGGTTCAAAACGAGTCTGGCCGCATGGATAAACGAAGTTCCGAAAAGTTGTGGGTGGAGCTTATCGCATCTTCGGGAAAAAATCATTCCCCGCACACTTGAGGGGGTGAAATACAGTTTGTCGGCCGAAAGTGGCAGACCCCCAGTTTACGAAAACGTCTCGCCTGTTCATCCTTTTTATAATTTATGGACGCGACGCATGTAAACAACCCTGACGAACCACTTAAACACCCTCAACAACACGCCATAAATTGTGGTTTCTTTTCTTCCATTATGCCGCCCGCTTGAAGAGGGTATCTCTCTTTAAAATTCCCAATTTTAGACTCTTTACAGAGGCCCTATTTCGATCTGTGTGCGGCGGCACTTACTCATATTAGAGTATCGAGTTACAACTGCACTAAAAAAATAAACAAGGGACCGGAGGGCAGGGTACCTGCGACGATTCCGATTTATAACATGAACATACTAGTAATGCGTTCAATAAAATTTATAAATTAATTACGTCATGTATATTTTTGATAAATAGAAGTTGTTGATTCCCTCATCATTGAAGAGTACAAAACTAACTTGAAAAGTATACAAGCCAATAAGAATAGTAACATAATCGGGGAATTCCAGATATTTATTAGTAAATAATTTAAGACCGATACAGTGACGGCTCGCGGGGTGGCTCATGGTACGGCCGAGGTAGCTATACAGATAGGTAGGGTCGGTTGCAAAGACGGCTGGCGGCGTAATCTATCTGTATGACCATCTCTGCTACCTCGGCCGTACCAGAGTTACCCCGCGAGCCGTCACTGGTCGATAATTTATAGAGTATTAATTGGAAATTGTTTTTCTTGTTTTGTTTGTTTTTGTTTAACGTTCGGCTATATCTATTCCACAATTTTTTTAGGTCTGCTTTTTAAAAAGTATTTACCCACTGGTATCCCACTATATTGCCAATTAAATACCGGTACCCCCAGCACAGTGGTCCAGCTACCCTAAAAAGCTGGCCAAAATCCCAAATGAACTTACATTCGTGCAGAAATTGGTATATAGGGATTTTTGACGTCGCTGATTCAAAATTACTATAAACACAACGGCGGATCCAATATGGCGGCAAAAGATGTGGAAATGACATAAAAATTGATGAAAATTAGTATGTGGGGGTTTTCGAAGTCGCAAATTACAAATCTAAAGTTAAAATTATTCTAAACAAAATAGCGGATCCAATATGGCGGCAACATATGTGGAAATGATAAAAAAGTGATGAAAATTAGTATATGGGGGTTTTCGAAGTCGCAGATTACGAATCTAAAGTCAAAATGAAATTAAACAAAATTGCTGATCCATTTTTCATTCAGCGCGTTTTTCAATTTTTTTAAACTTCAAATAACTCCTATAGCAAACAATTCAGTGTTAAGTGTGATATTTCATTAATTTTGGAAGGTGAAAAGCTACTCTAAAATGAAATAAGAAATGATGATTATTGTGGGTATCTTAATAACGAAACGTCGTATTTTAGAAATAAAATTATTTTTTGGATGAGCTTAATATTGTAAGAAACATAATGCAATATAATTTTCCACATAGGCCTTCTGTATGCTCAAAAATAATTCATTATCTCAAAAAAGTCAAACATTTTCCATTCAAAATTTTTTCTCGAAAATCAAAGAGTTTACGAAATTCATCCATTAACAAAATATTGTTATCTTAAATAGATGAATAATCATTTTTGTAATAGAGAGAGACAATACATTTATTGAGACACTTTTACAAATGACCTCAACAGGCAATTTAAAAATTAGATTAGATTTTGAGACACAGTGCCCATAAAATGACAGATTTAGAGATAGGTCGACACAGCACACGGACATACAGACCATTTTCCAAAAAAATAATTGTTTTCGGGAACCTCAAAATGAATATTTTCAATCTCGAAAACAATACTGTACGGCGAAAGTTAAAATATGTTTAACATTTTAAATGATGTACAAGTCTATACTCTTTAAAATAGTAGAACACCAATTTGGGAAAGGAATTTAATTTCGAAACTAATATTACTATAAGACATAAAGTAATATAACCTTTTATCAACAACGAAAAGGTGTAAAACTTGCTATCTTAAGCTTTTATGAATCCTACGTTTCCAGTCTTGAAGAAAATTATTTTGGCAAATAATTCGTAGATTCAAAAATGTTGATGTGGCCATCATAAAAGGAACCTGTTTATTCAGGCTACCTTTCGTCTTTATTTAATTCATTTAATGCTTCTGCAACAGGTAAGGGTTTGCAATTCCAATTAATTTGTTGAAAATATAAATAAGAAAAACAAAAACTCAATTTAATAACTCAATAGATCTTGTCAAAGAAACCCAAAGTGTACAGTTCACTTTAAAGATCTGTAGTAGTTTTTGAGAATCAGCATATTTCATACTCGAGAGTCGAAAAGAGGCTCTAAAATATTGGTTTGCCTCCGGGCCCACAATTTGAAGTTACGCCACATCTAAACATTTTGGGAAACTCTGTTCTAGACGTGTGCGCTAAAGTTCATATTTCTGTTACGGTTTTTACATATTGAAAATAAATGATGAAAATTCTAAATTTTAAACAGAATAAAGTACTGTATCTAACAGCAAAAATTTAGGTGTAGATACTCGACTGAGGGCAGTTATGCCAGTTACAAAAGTGAGATGAACATAATATTTGTATTACAGGGTCCATTATAAAAGTAATGCACATTTTCTGGGAAATAGTATATTGTACAACAAGAGTGGATATGATGCACATATCTCACGAAGGCAAGTTTGGGGAACGAGCCGTAGGCGAGTGCCCCAATGCCGAGTGAGATATGGGGGCATCATATCCACTCGCGTTGTACAGATAACTTTTTCTACGACTGAAATTCCTTTCACTTTTTATAATGAATACCGAATACAAACATGTAAATTAATTTATCTGAATTTTGAAGTGTCACGTTTTCTCAGCGCAGCTACGTCTCCATTATAAAAAAGTTCTGTAACGTGTGGTCTACAATGTTGAAGGTTTATCAGTTTTGGAAATGTTTTCTATGCACGTAATCATAACGTATTTATTGATAGTTTTCACATTCTGACTTGTACACCAATCCATATATTGTTTGTATGCGAAGTCATATTTTGGAAGGGATCTGATCGGCAGTAATCCCTGCTGGATATCTTGAGTAGATTTCCTAACTTCAGGTGGGGTACAATTATTTGAATCACTTTCACTTTCCACGATGATTTCCGATTATACCGAGTGTTTGGGATAAGGGGCGAACGTAGGGATTTAACATGTAAAATTAAATATGTGTAATTATTTGCTCCCCTATTCATTTTAGAGAAAAATCGTAAAGGAATATTTTTTAGAGAATTAAAAACTGTAAATGTATCATCCATTTAATTTACGTTTGTACTAGCATACACCTCAGAAATAATAAAAATAAGTTTAACAATTTACCATTTAATAAAAACCCTTGCCATGACTTTGACAAATGTCATGTTATGGTGAGAATAATTTTACTAGTCAAATATTAATTCGGGCGGCCCGTTGGTGTAGTGGGTACAAGCGAGCGCTTATGCCGGTTGCACTGCGTGCCGCGAGGGTTCGAATCCCAGCCCGGGCGAACGATTTCGGGGTCGCGGAATATTCGCTCGGGACCATGGACATTGCATTTGTCTTTCATTATTCAGTTATTTATTTAATTTCTGATATATTACAATACAATGATTATGGCAGATGGCCTCGTAGCCGACGCCAATTTCCCGAATTATTCAATCTCCTTAACCCGCAGTTCCATCCACGTCCAAATATCAATTCACGCATTGTTATTACTATGAACAATAATATGAGTTATTCCAATGGAGAGAGGGTATTATTTATTATCAAAATATTTACAGTGGCGTCAGTTTACACAGAGTTCGTGACTTATTTCCGGTTACATTTAACAATCGACCAATTCCGTCTGTATCAACAATTTTCAAATTTGTGAAAAAGTTCGAAAATACAGCAAGTGTAGCGGCAGATGATTCAAAAGGTATTTCAATAGTCCAATTTCAACAAATATTATTTCAAACATATTAAAATTAAAGGCAAACGGAACAGAAGAAGCAACGATGAATTGAATTAAAGTGGTGTCAGATTACACACAGTTCGTGATATATTTTTGGTTTTACCGTAACCAGCGGTCAACGGGAAATTTTAGAAGTACTCAAAAAGTTCTCCGTTCTGGTGTAAACAATAACCCAATCGGTTATAAAATGCATGTCTAACATTAGCCAACTGCCTATCTGTAATCAATGTGCATTCCGCAAAAATTGCTTCCCGCAAAGATTCAATATTTGGATGGTGTTTTTTGTAAATTTTGTTTTTCAAGTGACCCCACAAAAAGAAATCACATGGTGCTAAATCAGGAGATCTTGGTGGCCAGTTGATAGTGCCACCGCGACCAATCCAGCAATTGGGAAAATTAGCATTTAAATATTCCCTTACATTTAAACCATAATGGGCTGGACATCCATCATGCTGATACCATATCTCCTGATTGTCACGTGCAACTTCTTCTAACGCAGGGCCAACCTGGTTGATTAAAAGGTCTAAATAAGAATTCGAATTTAAATTTCCACATATTTCAAACGGCCCAATAATATTATTTTTAAAAATACCAGCCCAAATATTGATTTTTTGCGGGAACTGGGTTCTAGTTCTAAGGCATATCCGCGGATTTTCTTGGGTCCAGTATCGCGTGTTCTGAGTGTTGGGCTCGTTGTTAAGTGTGAACGTGCATTCATCCGTAAAACAGATAGACTGCAAAAAGTTTCTGTCTATGTTTGATCGATCCTGCATTATCTCGCAGAATACACGCCTGCTTTCTTCATCCACTAGCAATATCTCCTGATGGCATTGATGTTTGTAGGGATAATACCCATGCTTATTCAGAATCTTATACACTGAGAATGTAGACACGCTGCACTCACGAGCAATGCATCGTATGCTAGTTGTTGGATCAGCATTTATCAACCCCAAAACTCTTTCTTCCAATTCATCGTTGCTTCTTCTCTTCCGTTTGCCTGCAATGTTAATGTTTTTGAAATAATATTTGTTAAAATTGGACTATTGAAATACCTTTTGAATCATCTGCGGCCACACTTGCTGTATTTTCGAACTTTTTCACAAATTTGGAAATTGTTGATACAGACGGAATTGGTCGATTGTTAAATGTAACAGAAAATAAGTCACGAACTCTGCGTAAACTGACGCCACTGTAAAATGTTTTAATAATGAATACCCTCTCTTCATTGGAATAACTCAGATTATTGTTCATCGTAATAACTAGAATTTATATCTGACTTGCAATATTATTATTTTCGCTATAACATGAAACATGACATTTGTCAAAGTCATGGCAAGGGTTTTTATTAAATGTTAAATTGTTAAACTTATTTTTATTATTTCTGAGGTGTATGCTGGTACAAACGTAAATTAAATGGATGATACATTTACAGTTTTTAATTCTCTAAAAAATATTCCTTTACGATTTTTCTCTAAAATGAATAGGGGAGCAAATAATTACACATATTTAATTTTACATGTTAAATCCCTATGTTCGCCCCTTATCCCAAACACTCGGTATACAAATGTAAATTAATTATTTGACGTTTGATGTGACGTTTTCCCGTCGCTGCCGCCGCCGCAACATTGTATAACAATGGTTGTTTATTATCTGTAACCTGGATTTCATATCCGTACACCTAGCCGAAAAATAGCTTATATCCGTACAGTTTATTGTTAGGGAATTAATCAATATACGGCAAGGAGTAGAAAATAGTATATTGTACAACAAGAGTGGATATGATGCACATATCTCACGAAGGCAAGTTTGGGGGACGAGCCGTAGGCGAGTGCCCCAATGCCGAGTGAGATATGGGGGCATCATATCCACTCGCGTTGTACAGATAACTTTTTCTACGACTGAAATCCCTTTCACTTTTCATATTGAATACCGAAAAAACATGTAAATTAATTTATCTGACGTTTTATGTGTGACGTTTTCTCGTCGCGGCCACGTCTTCATTCTAAAAAAGTCACTGTAATGTGTGCTCTACAATGTTGAAGGTTTATCAGTTTTGGAAATGTTTTCTATGCACGTAATCATAACGTTTTCATTGATAGTTTTCACATTCTTACTTGTACACCAATCCATATATTGTTTGTATGCGAAGTCATATTTTGGACGGGATCTGATCGGCAGTAATCCCTGCTGGATATCTTGAGCAGATTTCCTAATTTCAGGTGGAGTACAATTATTCGAATCACTTTCACTTTCCATGATGATTTCCGATTATATAAAAATGTAAATTAATTATTTGACGTTTGATGTGACGTTCTCCCGTCGCTGCCGCCGCCGCCGCAACGTTCTATAACAATGGTTGTTTATTATCTGTAACCTGGATTTTATATCCGTACACCTAACCGAAAAATAGCTTATATCCGTACAGTTTATTGTTAAGAAATTAATCAATATACGGCAAGGAGTAGAAAATAGTATATTGTACAACAAGAGTGGATATGATGCACATATCTCACGAAGGCAAGTTTGGGGAACGAGCCATAGGCGAGTGCCCCAATGCCGAGTGAGATATGGAGGCATCATATCCACTCGCGTTGTACAGATAACTTTTTATACGACTGAAATCCCTTTCACTTTTCATAATGAATACCAAAAAAATATGTTAATTAATTTATCTGACGTTTTATGTGTGACGTTTTCTCGTCGCGGCCACGTCTCCATTATAAAAAAGTCACTGTAATGCGTGGTCTACAATGTTGAAAGTTTATCAGTTTTGGAAATGTTTTCTATGCACGTAATCATAACGTTTTCATTGATAGTTTTCACATTCTTACTTGTACACCAATCCATAAATTGTTTGTATGCGAAGTCATGTTTTGGACGGGATCTAATCGACAGTAATCCCTGCTGGATATCTTGAGCAGATTTCCTAATTTTAGGTGGGGTACAATTATTCGAATCACTTTCACTTTCCATGATGATTTCCGATTATATAAAAATGTAAATTAATTATTTGACGTTTGATGTGACGTTCTCCCGTCGCTGCCGCCGCCGCCGCAACGTTCTACAACAATGGTTGTTTATTATCTGTAACCTGGATTTCATATCCGTACACTTAACCGAAAAATAGCTCATATCCGTACAGTTTATTGTTAGGGAATTAATCAATATACGGCAAGGAGTAGAAAATAGTATATATTGATCGTACCCGTACAAATGGTTAAAATTCTCCAAAATACTCTCCCCCAGCATCAATACACTTGCGGAGACGAGTCTGCCATGGCTGGAAGGTACCCTGACATGCCTCGACGAGAATATCTTTTAGGAAGTGTGTAACATGCTTTTGGATATTTTTCATAGACTCCCAACTGTCAACTCAGCCTTTTACCTGCAGGTGCTCAAGAGGTTGAAACGGTGGGTCGTGCGAGTGATGGCTGACATCAAAGACACGGTCAGGCTCCATGACAATGCCTCCAGCCACACGGCCTTCATCGTTACCAATTACCTGGCCCGGAGCAACACCCCGGTGGTCCTCCAGCCCCCTTACAGTTCCGACTTGGCTCCGTGCGACCTTTTTTGTTTCCCCGACTGAAGAGAGAGCTAATAGGAAAGCATTGGGAGTCCGTGGAAAATCCAAAAATCCAAAAGCATGTTACAAAGAGACATTCCCGTCAAGGAGTTTCAGGGTGCCTTCCAGGTATGCTAGACACGTCTCTTCAAGTGTTTTGATGCAGGGCGAGAGTATTTTGAAGAATTGGAAGCATTTGTACCGGTGCGATCAATAAATATATTTTTGCCAGAAAATGTGCATTACTTATATAATGGGCCCATACAACCGATATGGTTTCAAACTACATTATAAAATCTATTGGTAGCTTTTGGAGATTTGTTGTATGACAATAATAAAAATTTCAAGTTATAATCCCTAAGAGATTATTTCTTGGGAATTACTTGCTTACGATTATGTCGCCCTTCAACTGTGTTTGGACGACGCTCACTAGGCCCTGAAATGGTTGGGTTGGGCGGGGTTTGGTGTAAACGCCACCGATGCGGAAAAAAAAATAACCACAATGCAGGACGACAAACATAACTTGCCGTTGCGCAGTGGCAAAATTGTGGGCGGAACCTTCGAAGGGCGCTCTCGATAGATTTCGTGAAGAGTTCGCGCGCCTGGTACATTCATTTTCAAAAGTGACAGTGCAATGGTTTTCGAAAGTAAATTAACTCGTGGCCGTGCTCTTACTAGTCAATCTCGTGAGATAATTAGCAATGTATGCAAATTTATAAAAAATGAGCTTGATGGTGATGGTGATGAGGTATCGCAGCAAAAATTTTTTGATCGGGCTTCAGAGATGGCAGATGTTTCGCAACGTTCGATACGACGAGTTATGAAGGAGCAGTCTGATATAGATGAAGGTAACAATATCAAATATATTAACAAAATTAATAGTTTTGATATTTACGCATTGGTAGTTCTTATTATTATTATGAATAGTAATATGAGTTAATTAATTTTACTACCAAATGAAACACAGTTTAGAGATGAATATTTAAAAGTCTCGACTAGTTTCGCTTTATACAGGCATTAACATAAGAATTATAATTCTAGAGAATTTAGAGAATTATAAAAAAAAATATTATAATTCTCTTGATAATGCGAAATTAGTCGATAATTTTAAATATTCAGTCTCTAAACTGTGTTTTGTTTGGTAGTAAAATTAAGTAACTCATATTACTATTCTTAATAATAAATTTAATATAATTATAAATATATTACATTTTATTTTTGTTTAGATCGAAGCAATTCTTTTTCAACCCCAGGCAAACAACGGAGGAGGACAATAAGCGTTACCAACATTGACGATTTCGACAGGGGCGTATTAAAAAGAATTATTTTAAATTCCTATACAATTGAAAAAATTGTTCCTACACTTAGTGTCATTTTACATAAATTTTCTATGGAAACAGGTTTCAATGGATCTAAAGAGAGTGTACGTAAAATTATTCATAAAATGGGATTTCGTTGGAGAAAAACTCAAACGAACAGAAAAGTTCTAATTGAACGGCATGCCATAAGGTCACTTAGAATTAATTATTTGCGCAAAATTAAATTATATAGATCAGAGGGAAGGCCGATTGTTTACATGGATGAAACATATATTCATTCGTCACACACAAAAGCAAATGCTCATGCAAATGAGTGATAAACAGCAATGAGGAATTACGTAGGCCAATAAGTAAGGGGCAGCGTCTAATAATTGTTCATGCGGGTGGTGAAATGGGATTTATTCCAAACATCATGTTAATATTTAAGTCGGGGATGAAAACAGGAGACTACCACGATGAGATGAATTTTGCTAATTACCAAAAATGGCTGGAAGAAAAATTAATTCCCAATTTACCACCTCGCAGTGTAATGGTAATTGATAATGCCCCTTACCACAATGTACAATTAGATAAAGCACCAACCTCCAATTGTACAAAAGGGCAAATGAAGGAATGGTTAATAAATAATAATGTACCATTCGAGGACGGGTTATTAAAACCACAACTGTATGATCTGATTTTAACCCACAAACCAAAATATAAAAGATTTGTTGTTGATGAACTCTTAAAAAAAAAGAACCATAGTGTATTAAGATTACCACCCTACCATCCTGATTTAAATCCTATCGAGTTAGTGTGGGCTTCTTTAAAACATGATGTAGGTTGTAAAAATGTTACTTTTAAGCTGGACCATGTCAAAGCTTATTGCGAAGACTTTTTCAAATCGTTTTCCCAGGAAAATTGGAAAACAAGATGTATTAACAAGATAATTATATATAATTAATTTTAAATACATTTTGTATTTTGAATAGGTGTTTCATTTCATATTGCGTATTTTTCCTAAGCATCCCTTTGACTTTCAAAATTGTATTTAGTAGCATATAAAATTTATCAGTATTTCATTCATAAGACGAAAGAAGTGAATTTAATCGTTTATAAAGAAAGTGAACTAACATTTAAAAAATATTACTTCTACATAATAAATGTACATTTTTTCTCTTCATGCAAGTAGCTAATAATAGAGGGTGCAAAGCAGGGAGCCAGGGAGCTGGGAGCCAGCCCGTGCTGGGAGCCCACTCGAGCTGGGAGCCCGCCCTGCAGGGAGCCAGCCCGGCAGGGAGCCCTCCCGTGCTGGGATCCCACTCGAGCTGGGAGCCATCCCGTGCTGGGAGCCCGCCCTGCAGGGAGCCCGCCGGTGCAGGGAGCCAGCCCGTGCTGGGAGCCCACTCGAGCTGGGAGCCAGCCCGTGCAGGGATCCTGCCCGTGCAGGGAGCCAGCCCGTGCTGGGATCCCGTCCGTGCTGGGAGTTCGCCCGTGCTGGGATCCCGTCCGTGCTGGGAGCCCGTCCGTGCAGGGAGCCCGCCCGTGCTGGGAGCGTGTCCGTGCAGGGAGCCCGTCCGTGCAGGGCGTCCGCCCGGCAGGGAGCCAGCAAAGAAATCTGTAATGCTGTTGAAATCTGGTTGCTCTCGCGAAAATTAGATGGCGCGTTCGGCCAGCGGAAGCCGGTGCAGGAAGGGGACTGCCGTGCATGAAGCAGGTACAATGAAATTGATGTTAATGAAAAATTATTTATTTTAAGAAAAGACAATCAAACTATACTATTTAAAAATTAAGAAAAGTCAATCAAACTATACTATTAAGAGAATACATTACGATTAAGTGTGTATATTTAATTTGCATTTGCAAAACGTGAGCAAGTGATGTTAAAGCCAATTAGCTCAAGGCGCGGGTCAGTGACATACGCTCTCTTTGTTAATGAAATATTATTTATTTCTTTGAACCGTCCTTCCATTTTAATCCTAACCATTTAACATACGATTTATTTCCTTTTTTTCTAATTATTCGTTCGATTAAATATACATCAGGATGCACAACTTTTTGAAGCTCATGCTCATAAAATGCCCCTTTAATAGCTTGACCAGTGGAATCTTCAAGTAAATATGTGACGGGATTAGTAATTTGTACTTTGATAATTTTAAATACTTCAGTGGTCCAGTTTGGCGTGTAACCCTTAGTAAATATTGTCTTATATTTACTAATCCGCACAAAGTCACCTATGCGATAAATACCTTTCTTTGCAATTTTTAGGTGAGTGTATACAGTAGTAAGAAGAGCTTGCTCATTTTTCTTTGAAACGTCCTTCGGTTTCATTCTTATAGTCGAATGCACCGTATTATTGTATTGTTTAATTGTTTCTGGTAAAATATGATTCCACTTAAAGTTCCCGTTCAAACTAAACTGTTTGTACATTTTTGCTTTTATCGTTCTAATGACCCGTTCTACTATACTAGCCTTTTTGGTGCTATATGTTGAATACAAGTTGATACTGTTTTTTTCACAGAGTCCAACAAAAGTTTTATTGTAAAATTCGGTGCCCATATCCACTTGCAAATTCTTTACAGGTTTCCCAATACTGGTTAGTATTTCAGTCATGGCCGTTGCAACATCAGTTCCTCTCTTCGATTTCAATGGACGTGCCCACACAAATTTACTGAAGCAGTCAATAACTATCAGGATATACTTGTATCCTCGATTTATTCCCGCATATGGTATCATTTCAACTAAATCAGCCTGAAGTAAATCCAACAATCCCCTCACAATTGTTCTTCGACGCGGGAAGTTTTTCCGGGCAGGTCTATGCAGCTCCTGAACCACTTGGTGGCGTTCCATTTTGCTTAGGTTTTTTTGCTGTTGACTTTTGTTTTGTATCCTTTGAAGCTTCAATTGCTCTAATTCTTACGTCCAGAATACTACTTACGTAGTTTAGTTCTTTCTTGATGGTGCAGTCAGTTTCACCCAAGGGACTTCCTACATTCACTATTCGTTTTCCCCGTGCGTTCCAGTTACCATTCGAGTCAAGTAGAATACTGTCCGATTGTTGTAGCTGTTGTTGTTGTTGTGAGCATCCAAATTTATCAATACTCATTTTATAACTTTAGCCTCACGTAGCTCTTCGACAATCGATACAATTTCGTTGCGCACAGAATTATTGCCTGCAAGTTGTGCAGCGTATAATAGCCTCAACCTATCTACCACTTCATTTACAGAATTCCAATATATATAATCGGGTTGAAATGAGACTTGTTTATACAATCCTTGCCCACCTTTTGTCAACGCCGACGTTGAAGATGATCTCAAGGTGGGTTTTACTACTGTCGATGTAGAGAGATTTTTTCTTCCAACATTCGCCGGAAATATAACACTTATAATTTTTTTATATTTATATCCACTACTTCTGTTGATGAGAGTTCCTGCTCCATAATCACGTCGATGCGCATTTATTAATCTCAAAATTCTTTTATAATTTTCAAAGTCGTCCCTTGTGTATTTTTCGGGTTTGTTCAGAAACAGAAGGTTGTACAAGCCTTCAGTTCCTTTGAAGGTTGTACCATCGATGTAGACATCGTTGCCATCTGCTTCAAAATTCTTAATTCCAACCTTCCACGTGTTGGTAGTCGCATCCCATCTCACTCCATAAGTGTAATCCATGTCAGTAGCATTTGTTATCAACATTTTTAAATACTTTTTCGGAAGTGGACCATAGCCCGAATCGTTGAAATAATTTGAAATTGAACGACGTCCTTCAGCTGTTGAGAACATTTCTCGGATATCTTCAAGTGTTTGTTCATGTGGTTCTGATGTGGTATCGACACCTATAGCGGATATTTCTTTTTCTGCAATATCGGACGATGGTTCCTCAAACACATCATCATCCTCCTCCTCCTCATCAGGAACCAACATCGTAGACTTTGCTGTGTTACTCAATCTAGAAGATTCAGCTTGACGACTTGCTTCCTGTTGCTGCTGGTATTGCACTTTAGGCGAAATAGAGGATTTAATTTTTGTTATGGGCGTTGAAGCGGTCCGTTGTGGATGAAGTGAACGATAATTACCAGGGGAAGGCTCCTCCTCCTCCTCCTCCTTCTTCTCTTCCTTTAGTTCCTGTTTGATTTCCTTCGTCATATCACTTAGAGATTTAATTGGTTCTACGATGAATTTAAATCCGCTCTGCATCATTTGCTCAGACTGATCTCGCCTCCTACGAATTGCTTTAACTTTATTTGATATAATCTTCCTGGCTGCAATTAACTCCTTTTTAAATTTAATCGCTTCTGCTTGTTTACGCGGTGACATGGTCGAATGGTAAATGGGAAATAATGGGATGATTTCAGTGGTTTTATATCTTTATAAAGCAACCCTTTCTATACCGACCACAGTTAAATTCTCGTTCTTTATCGATCACAACATACCCGTACTTGTCGTTTTTCCAGCACAAAGAGCACAGTTCTGTAAACTTTGGGAACGTCATGTCTGTGTTTACGTGGTCGGCGTATACATGACGCAAATTGGTTTCATCTTGTCTAAATAAAATTATTAAATTTGCATTGTCACGAACAAGTTGTTTGGGAATTCGGCTATATGTTTGGCACAGGTAAAAGCAATCAACACCTTTATGTCTTCCAAACGAAAAATAATCACGAATACTGCTTTGTGGTGAGCATGAAACATCGTCAAATATAAATATCGAGTTGGATTTCGCCTCGGTGTATGGCACAATGTCATCTGTATCTTTAAACTCAAAGTAACCGGCAATGTTGTGAAGCAGCTGCTTCAAGTACAGGTACTTTGGTTGGTTCAAAGACTTGGAATATATATAAATATTTTCAAAGAACAAACCATTTGCATTTTCAATCATTCCCAGTAAAAGATTACTTTTTCCCGAATTACTTGCTCCTGTTATTAGACAGCGAATACTGTTTGGCAACAGACGACTATGTTGATGTTGAAGCTGTTTGGGTGAAACGAAGATGGCGTCATAGTTGCGTATGTGAAACTTCTCCCGCTGCTTAACTGCCCGCATTATTATTGATGACTAGACAGCAAAATGTATAAAATGAGTGTTATATATAGGGTGAGCTCAAATGAGTGACAAGCATAGTGACCGCAACACCTTCAAGCTGCCCTTTGAACTTCACTTGCCAGGAGGTTACCAGTACTGTGGACCCGGCACAAAATTAACCGAGCGCATTTCAAGGGGTGACAAGGGAATTAATCCGTTGGATCGAGCTTGCAAAGAGCACGATATTGCATACGCACATCAACAAGATCGTCATCAGGCCGATAAACGATTAACAGAGTTAGCTTGGCAAAGAGTTAAAGACAAGAGCACACCGATCGGAGAGAAAATTGCTGCGTGGGCGGTTGCGAACGCAATGAAAATTAAAACCAAGACCGGTATGGGCAGTGGTGGCGGTGGTGGTTTAATGAAACAAAAACGACGACGCAAAAATAGAGCTAGAGGAGAAGGTTCGTTTAGGAAATCTGTTGTAAAACCTATTCAAGCAGAACTGCTAAAATATAAAAATAGCGGTGGTGTTAGTGGTGGCGAAAATATTCGGCTAGCACTGCGAGCTGCTAGAAAAGTGGTCAACAGGACGACGACGACGACGACGAAGGGAGGTAAGAAAAACGTAAAATTGCCTCGAATTATTCCAGTGCCAAAGACTGGGGGTTTTCTTATTCCACTGTTTGCAGGATTGAGTGCGCTGGGTGCTCTCATTGGAGGAGCTTCATCTGTTGCAAATGCAGTTTCCAAGGCAAAAAATGCTCATAAAAAGCTAGAGGAAGCTCTACGGCACAACAAGACCATGGAAGCCATTGCCTTGGGTAGAGGCATGCACCTAGGGCAGGCTAAAAAGGGTCTTGGACTGCACATTACAAAAAACTATTGAATCTGCCTCGGAGACCACTGAGTAATGTAGATTTAATAAAATTCAACACCAAAAATCCCATTCCATATTTCAAAGGGGTTTTTATGCGCAACGATTTACCACAACATCCGCCAGCGAAAAATGAAAGTGGTATTGTTAATTTAGACGATAAGAAAGGACCGGGAACCCACTGGTGTGCGTATAAGAAACGCAGCAATAAAGTGATTTGGTTCGACAGTTACGGTGATTTACCCCCTCCCCTGGAAATTATTGAATATTTTAAAGGATGTGACATTGTTTATAACTATGACCGATTTTAGAAATTTAACACATTTTATTGCGGTCACCTATGTCTTCAATTTTTGTGTAGTCCACATCATGTCGCAAACGTTTAATCTGAGCGGAGACGAGTCGCTACTCACTGCCACATACTTTCCACCGATTCAGCTAGACGCCGGCAGAAAATATTCACTGGGTCTGATTAGTTTTCAGTCATTTGACACAGTGCCCAACTTGCAAGGAAAAGTGTTCTACTATGGAGGCGATAAAAAGTTGACTATACCAGACGGATACTACGACATTCACCAGCTGGAGAAGTTTTTGAAGGATAAACTGGGATCCAACGATATTTCACTGAAATCGCACAACCACAACTCTAGGTGTGAGATAAAATCATCATTTGATGTAGACTTCAAACCCGACGACTCTCTGCACAAGGAATTGGGCTTCCAGCAGCAAACGTACATCAAGAAGACGCCTCACATCTCTGAAAGTGCCGTGTACTTTGTAAATGTTAAACTAATTAGAATGGAATGTAATATCATCTCTGGGTCATACCACAACCACAAGCACATGCATGTATTGCATCAATTTGCTCCTGATATTGGTCCGGGCGGAAAACTTATATACGAACACCCCAGAAATATAATTTATTTGCCAGTCAACGTTCAAACGATAAACAATATCACATTGAGAGTTGTCGATCAAGAGGGACACCTTATAGATTTCCAAGGGGAAAACTTGAACATACGATTGGAACTCAAGAGCGGTGATGGGATTAGCATTTAAGAAAAGAAAAAAACTTTCTCAGTATAAAAGTGCAACAGCCAACAACAGATCTTTTATTAGCTGCATGCCCTTGGGGCCACTAACACCTGAAAATAAAAGATTTCTTCAAGTACTTGGCTTCAAAGTGTTAAGCAGCAGCAGCAACAACAACAACAGCAAGAAGAAGAATAACTATGGAAAACGTGGTAGATATTTTTGAAAGTGTACATTTCGAGGATGCCATCACCAAAAAGGAGTATCATACATACCAGCCATACCTGACTTCCACATACAACAACAACGATGAAATTCGCATTCCAATCTTGTCCCGTGACGTTTACACACTGCCCTGTGACAGTTTCCTGTATCTGGAAGGAAACTTTGACGGTGGAACAGGAGATGGCGCTAGTGTTTTAGTAAACAATTCTTATGCATTTCTATTTGACGAATTGCGCTATGAAATAAACGGAGTTGAAATTGATAAGGTGAAAGATGTTGGAACTACTAGCCTGCTGAAAAATCTAGCATCATTTACGCATGCAGATGCAAGAGCTTATGAGGGATCGGGGTGGAATCTAAAAGAAGTTACTAGTACATGGGACAGTGCTGCTAAACGCTTTAGCGCCTGCATTCCTCTGAAGCTATGGTTAGGATTTGCAGACATGTACAAGAAGTTGTTGATAAATTGCAAGCAAGAACTGATTTTACTGAGAACCCGGCATGATGAAAACATCTTCAAGGGTAAACAAGGAACTGTTGCACTTCTTAAAGTCGAGTGGCATGTGCCACACATCAATGTAAGCGATGAAGTTAAATTGAGGTTATGGAAGTCTATAAAGAACGACAAGCCAATCCAGATTGCTTTTCGACAGTGGGAATTGCATGAACTACCAACAGTACGAGAGAATGTATCCGACAAATGGAATATTCGTACATCAACACAGTTGGAAAAACCCCGGCATATTATTCTAGCATTCCAGACGAACAAAAAGAATGTCAAGGAAGAGGATGCAAGTAACTTTGATCATGTGACATTGCGAAACTTTAAAGTATACTTGAATTCAGAGAGTTATCCGTACTATAAGCAAGACTTGGATTTTGGGCTGGGGAAATATAATTTAGCTTATCACGCATATAGTACGTTCCAGGCAAACTACTATGACCGTAACTCCAACGACCCCCTACTCTCCTATAAAGAGTTTAAAAGTAACCCAATATTTGTGGTGGACTGCACAAATCAAGTGGAAAGTGTGGTAGGTGGAACGATCGACGTACAAGTCGAGTTTGAGGCTAACGCAAAGTTCCCAGCAAAAACTATCGCCTACTGTCTCATTATCCACGACTGTATAGTGCAGTACAATCCGATAAGTGGTCTAGTTCAGAAATTCTGGTAGAATGTCGTCGTCGTCGTCGCCACCACCGTATATGATTGTTGATATTCAAGGCTTCAAGCTCAAGAAAAATAAATTTATTCCAAAAGAACTGGCAGCATACGATGGAGAGCAGACAGTGCATGTGATTTTCAAGCCACCGTTTGCATCAATCTATTTAGATGACGATGAAATACGTCAAGTTAATTGGTTAACAAAACACTATCATGGGCTCAGTTGGAATAATGGATTTGTGGATTTGGAAAAGTTGCCAAAAATAATACGTCAAATTGTACAAGATCATCACCAGTTGTACGTGAAGGGGAAGGAGAAAGCAGAGTTCCTTAGGAAATATTTGGACACTGACATCCAAGTGATGGAGTATCCGGAGAACGAGCAGCCATCATTGAAAAAGTACAACACTATGCCAGACTGTTGCTTTCACACCCAACAATATTGTCACTGCGCTTTATCAAATGTTAAACTATTGCATAACTATAAAAAATATTAATGTACTTATTTTTTTAATAAACGGTTTATTTATTATTCTCATTTAATTTACAACCTTATATAAATGATATAAGACACTGTAGCCAGAAGAATGGTTAAAAAAATTGTTATCACAAGCACTGCTATTAGCAGATGATTTGAACTGGGAGGGCACTCGGTCATCATCATCATCATCACATCACTAGCTCTGTGGCGGCGAACCAATATCCAATATCCCTCTGCAATTTTTCCTTCATCTGATTCAAACAAAACTTTGAAATGGATGAAGGCTGCTGCTGTGTCATTGGCGGTGGTCGTCATGCGGTACTTGAAAATATGGGTATTGTTTACAAAATCATTTTCCATCCATGAATAAAACTCAAGGGTTTTTGCAGATGGGGGTGTTGTTTGGTTGTTTTGCTCCACCAAGATCAATGCCTTTTTAGCAGTAATTGGTTGAGCGATGAAAATTTGCGTATTGTTGATTACACTGTACAATACAAGTAGTTGTGACATCAACATCTTGACAAATACTAATTTGCAATTGTATATCGGTGAACACTTATAGTAATGGTGGGAAGAGTGGTATATATTAGCGTAGAGTCCAGTCATACGTCCCAAAGTATTGCTCAGAATGTCCAACAGCAAAGTTCTCAAGTGTGTTGTGGTAGAGTATTACACAACCTACTATAGTGAAGTGGGCCCAAGTCAACCCATGACCGAGTTTGATAATCGGCTCGTAATAGTTTTTGAAGATTGTTCATTTGGTGGTGACGACGACAGGTGGGTGTCCCAATATCACATTTTGTGCGACGAATCAGAGTTGGATAATATTCAAGAGTTGCATAGTTGCGAAAACTGCTATGCTGAGTTGTTTGTCATTCGTGACGCTCAAGACTGCGACATTTGTAGAGAAGAGCCTAGAGACGTGTCAACACCCCGTATTCTAGAACAGTTTACTGAAGAAGTACGGCCCAATCCATTGGAAGGATATTGAAGCTACAACGCCACCCCATGTACAAAAAATTACTGCTAGAATCTTCCTACCCACTCGACGATGGCACCCTGCACCACCACCTAAGAATTGGCTTAAACGTAAATTCAGATTTTGAGGCGTTTGTTATTTTCAAACATTTGGAATTGTCGTATGCTGACTGGATGGATTTGACGGCAACATTCAATAGCATTATTTGTGACTTTTTCTGTGACACTCTAGAGATTAGCAACAGTGAATTCAATTCTTATAATGTAGCGCTAAGATGTAATAGCAACCATAAAATAAAATTTTTGAAAGTTGGTGGTGGTGAGAAAGTTGTTCAGCTCAAGTGTACAGCTGATAGACGCACTTTTAATATAAACCACACCTTATACGATAATTTGCTCAAAATTAAACATATTATTGACATTGGCTTGGTACATTTGAAAAGGGTTAATTTTAAGAATGAATATATACACTATTTAAGAACTTATTTTGTTAAATATAAATTTGAGGAATTAATTGAAAAAATGAAACTTAAAGTAGTAAGCATGCAAATGTTGCAAGGCTTGCTTGAATTACATCACTTCCATAGAAATAAGCTTGTAAAGGATTTGCGTCTCGTGACACTTTATAATAAACGAAAAGCAGGTGAAGGAAACAAATAAAATATTTACGATTTCATGGTGTTGTTTTATTAACCCAATCAAGTGGAATAAAAGTAATATATAAACAATAATACAAAATACAATTTATTAACATAAATATGAAATAATAATTCTTAATTAACATGCAACAGAATAATTCAAAATACAATTTATTCATATAAATCAAGCGCATAATACAAAAAAAAATACATGCAATGATAGATAAAAAAATTAATACAAACTGCAATTTATTAATAGAAATATCAAATGCAAAACAATTTTCACACATCATAAACAAATCAACGGTCCTCATCAAGACTTTCCAGTTGTTTTATTCGATAGTGACCGAATGCAAGAGTCTTTACGGAATTTGGAATAAGGTACCGTTTAGTATCATGAGGTGACAGAGCAATTTTGTTCACGGTAGATTGTGTGCAAGATTGAACGAAGGACATTTTGCTGTCGGTAAATAATTTCTTCTTTGTACAAACAATTTTTATAGTCATCTATGGTCACATACTTATTCACCACGTACTTCTTTACTCCTTTTGCTTTTTTTATAATTTTACCTTGAACATTGTTATAGTAGAGTTTACTTCGCAAACCAACAAATTCAAGCATAATACGCCCTCCATTTTCATCTTTCATTAGACCCAACACTGCTTTGTTTTTCCGCGGAATTGAATACATATTATTTTCCTCAAAATTTGAAGTGTCGAATTTGTCTAAATTTTGTTTCATATCTTCATACAGATTATCAGTTTCAACGCGAAAGGTTATACTGTCCGTATCAACATAACATAATTCAAGTTTATCCTCATAATTCACTTTAAAAAAATCATAATAGAATTCATAAAGTGCTAATTTTGATAGTTCCAGTACAGTGAAGCCGATGTGAACCGGTTTGTCAAACTTGATGTTGTTTTTTTTTCAATTGAACAGCGCACATGTTATCGCTGAAGACGGCAACACTGTGAAAGTTCGGCTTTGCAATATACGCTCGTGCGCCCCATTTACGTCCGATATTTTCCCAATGCGTTAAAATTCTCACAACTACTCTCTTTTCTACCGATTCCAACGTTTTACCATACACTGCATTATTGCATAATTTATAATTACTCTTATCGAATTCATTTCTGGACGCTTGACGAAGACGCGTGTTAAGGTCGATATACTGCTTTAGCCAAGCACTTTGCTCAAATTGCAGCACTCTTTGTATTTTTTTTAATTGCAAGCCGTGTTTCAAGGCATGTTGCAGTTGTCTATAGTGCATTACATATTTAATTTTCGGATTAAAATCTAATATCAATTTTGGTTGCTTACAAGTAGGAGTTGATTTATTTTCTGAGCAAAATGGTAAATCATTATGACGATCGTGAATAGATACCGGATAATCGAGATCAACTTCGAAGAAATAACCTATCGCACTTAAACTCTCCAATGAATCGACATTTAATTTATCAATTTCCTCTTGTTGCATCCACATAAATTTCTTGTGCGGCAATAATTGACTCATTGCATATCCATACATGTATTCATATCCCAGTATGCAAGATAGGTATTTGGCTTATGTGGATCATATTCATCTGTCATTAATGGATTATTGGCAGTTGCATGTCTGCACGAACATTGAGATATTCCGCCACGAATTGACTTTCTAACAAAATAATACATGTCGATATCGGTAAACAGTTCCAATTCCACTTTGGTGTACTTTGGCATTGCTTGCCAGGTGAAACTCGGAAGCGTATAGGTTTGTGCCGGGTCCAAGTCATATGTTCTTTTACATAAATGTCTAAAATTTTCAAATATGTCAGCCAAGAGTAATGCATCGGTTTTAAGGTATAAATTTGAGTATTCCTCTAAATTTTTGCAATTGGACGTTTGCCAAACTTTTTGTGCGTGCGTATAATCGCTCTCTGAAATGTTTTCATCTTTTAGTGAATTATAGAAACATTCTGGCGATGGTAAAGCAGTTGTTTCTGTCAATTTAGAAAATGAATCAACATAATTGTATGGAAATACGCCTTTTCTCGTTAATAATTTCAAATGTTCACCATTGGGAAAAAATTTGAACATTTCGTGAAACATGTCGATACTTAAATTTGCACTGAGACTATCAATGCTCCCCGACAAGAAGCGAAAACTGTCTAGAAATCTAAGGTGGAAATAATTCTCATTATCGAATTTAATACGTTTCGAAATGGATATATACTTGTCTTTGTTTACCGGAATAATTTCAGTAGGTTCATTGTCATAATTTAAATATTTCACGATTAAATGAGCATCAAAATTTGAAAAATTGTGAAAAAATATTGGAAGAAAATTGGGTACTTTATAATTTAAATTACATTCTTTATGCACTGCTCCCCTATACATTCCGGTCAGGTGGTCCTGATCCTGACATTTTATGTCAGCTGGTGGTATAAAGGAATCGTTGCATATAGAACACTCATTTGCATTATTAAAGTCTGCTTTTTGTTGTGTCGTTAATGGTTGCATCGGTAAAATGGGCTTTAGATAATTTTCGTAAATAAATTTAGCATCGTCCACCAGTCTTTCAATGAAAATTTTTGGTGCATCTAATCCTGTATATGTGACAAATTTCGACAGGTTATCATTATACAAACATTTGATGTAATATGCAAAACTGAATGGTACATGAACATGAGTACTGTTTGTAAATGAACTTGTTGGATTTTGTGAGCATAATGCAATCGGTTGAAGAATTGTTTCGAAATCGGCATAAACTACAAATGGGACCATCATTTTTTTGTTATAATCTGTGAATTTTAAGATATTTCCCGGCATCGATTTACCCCATCTATTCATTTTCAGTTCAGCTGACGGCATTACGGTGACTATGTGGTTACAATCGTTTTCAATATGATTTTTGTATAATCTTTCATTGGTAAAATACAACAGACAGCCATCGCACAGATATTTTCTACTTTTATGTTTGGAAACTTGGCTGGCGATTAATGAAGACATATTTTTAATCCAGCAATAATGAAGTCGTTCACAGGTATCAATATTTTGCAGTAGCAACAAGTTTACATGTTTTTCCCGTTTGTGTGCAGTAAAGTGCAACGGACCAACAACCGAATACGTTTCATGTTTGTTTTGTAAACTATTTTCGTTTAATTCTAGACCGTAAACATTAACGCGAATGTCGTTTTGAGTTTCAAATAGGGGTATGTCTTTAAGTTTAACCGGGAACTCTATGTTGTCAAAATTTAATATTGCTTGAAATGGTGGGTAGCTTTCCACCAAATGAGGATTGCTTACATTTTCGTGCAAATATGCGTTTACGCTGTGTGCAAAGCAAAATTCATCGTTTGGATTAAAAACATTTACAACACATCGCTTTTTCGCTAGAAAATAGGGTAGTTTTATAAATGAACTCGACGATCCGGCTATAGGTTCATATTTGTTTATATTTACTTCTAGAAATAAAATCTGCTGTAATGACCAACCTGAATCTCGTTCGGCAAACTCTTCAGATTTTACCGCAATTGCTTCACACATTTCGTCATAAATTTGATTAAAATCCATACTTTGTGTGTAAATTTGAAGCCGTGTATTGAACGACTTTAAATCAATCTTTAAAGTGTCGTCATCGCTCTCATGTTTACCAAAATTTGCAAAACATTCCACGTTAAATTTTATTGGTCCAAATTTTTCAACACTTCTATTAACAAGCGTTTCAATTTTACCTCGCACTTTTTGCAACGCCGTTATAAAATTTAAATCTGCTTCTAATGAAATTTTGAACGAGGCTATTCGTCTTTTAAATGCTTGTGAAATTTCTACGACGTCCGGAATATCTGTCGCAATGTTTGCCTGCTCATTTAAACGGTGCTTAGTGGATCGAGAATGTGATACGTACAATTTTGACGGAACATTAATGTTACACACCATACATGTTTTTATCGTCTCAATATCAACTGTTTTTTTATTTTTTTTTTAATTCGGGACCAATTACGTTTTGTGAGTCATGCTTGTGAGCTTTAAATTCTTTTGTTGATTTGAAAAGCATGCCACAAATGTCGCACAAATGCTCAAGTTGCGGTTCTAATTTGGGAACAATTACTTTTTGCTTGTGGGCTTTAAATTCTTTTGTTGATTTGAAAAGCATGCCACAAATGTCGCACAAATGCTCAAGTTGTGGTTCGTGTCTGATATAATGGTCGAAAAACTGTTGAGCTGTTGCAAACTCAAAATGACAAACGTTGCACAAATACGGTGACTTATGTTGACTCTGCACATGCAATTTGAAATTTCGCGGTATAATTTTTTTCATGCAAATGAAACAAGTTAACAAAATAGGTCTGATGTTACTACAACTATTTCTCACGTGTCTAAGCATGTTACGTTTGTTTGAAAATTGTTTTGCACATGAAATACAATTAAACATTTTTTGTTGGGTGAACTTAATTATTCTAAGTATAATAAATCCATAATAATCAAAGAGTGAAACTTACAAAAAATTCCAATATTGGACAACATTTTCCATTAAATATTCTCTTCTCAGTTATCTTGATTTGTATGTTCTCTTTCTTATTTATCTCGTTGATATCGTCCTCCGTAATCTGTATATTAAACCGTTCCGGTAAAAATATCTTCCGCTGTTCGTCCAATTCTGCTACTAATTTGTCGCCATACCTTGTTTTGATTTTTGAAATGGATTTCACTTTTATTATCTCATCAACTTCAAAAGTATCCCACTTCAAAAAGGTGCATCCAGCTGTTCGACTAACTTGATTAAACTTTTCCTGCAATAGGTACCTATTGTTAGTTGTAAATCTGTAAAACGACAATTTTTCACTTACCATAATATCTGCTTTAAAGTAAATATTCCTCTGATGATGGTGTGCTCTTTTTTGTTTCGTTTCACCAATAAATAACTTTGATTTATTACTTTTGTTACTCCACACTTTTTGTCGATGCAATGAATTTTTTGTTTCGTTTCACCAATAAATAACTGATTTATTACTTTTGTTACTACACACTTTTTGTCGATGCAATGAAAAAACTATCGCTTCCTTTGGTTATATACTACCTTAATGTAATTTCTAAATACTTTATCCCACTTACTATTATCTTTGTCTTTACTGTGTACACCTTAAAAGCATAATTAATGTACTTTAACATACTTTCAACCGCTTCCTATTATTATCTATGCCTTCGTACATCTCGTTGTGTACCCCTTAAAAGCATAATTTGCATAATGCATAATTTAGCTTCGATAACTTCTTTAACCCACTTTCTAACACTTTTGTCCAACTCGTCGCAGGTGTTTCCTAATACGTAAGTAATCTTTGATTTTCGCAATAAATGCGAGACTAAGTAATCTTTGATTTTCGCAATAAATTTGTGCGACAAAACATTTTTCGATAGATTTGTGTAGAACCTAAAATCATTGCTTACAATTGCTTACAATTGACGAATGTTTATTCCCGAGCATGAGCTTCAAAAAGTTGTGCATCCTGACGTATATTTAATCTATTTCTTAAAATACATAATACATATTTCATTAACACAATGCAATTATATATGCAAGTCAGTCGGATAAATTTGCTCCCGTTGCAAATGTTTGTAATAGCGCACCATCTAATTTTCGCGAATAATGAAATCGAAGGACGTTTCAGAGTCGGATAAATTTGCTCCCGTTGCAAATGTTTGTAATAACGCACCATCTAATTTTCGCGAAGAATGAAACCGAAGGACGGTTCAAAGAAATAAATAATATTTCATTAACAAAGAGAGCGTATGTCACTGACCCGCGCCTTGAGCTAATTGGCTTTAACATCACTTGCTCACGTTTTGCAAATGCAAATTAAATATACACACTTAATCGTAATGTATTCTCTTTTTAAATAGTATAGTTTGATTGACCTTTCTTAATTTTTAAATAGTATAGTTTGATTGTCTTTTCTTAAAATAAATAATTTTTCATTAACATCAATTTTATTGTACCTGCTTCATGCACGGCAGTCCCCTTCCTGCACCGGCTTCCGCTGGCCGAACGCGCCATCTAATTTTCGCGAGAGCAACCAGATTTCAACAGCATTACAGATTTCTTTGCTGGCTCCCTGCCGGGCGGACGCCCTGCACGGACGGGCTCCCTGCACGGACACGCTCCCAGCACGGGCGGGCTCCCAGCACGGGCGAACTCCCAGCACGGACGGGATCCCAGCACGGGCTGGCTCCCTGCACGGGCAGGATCCCTGCACGGGCTGGCTCCCAGCTCGAGTGGGCTCCCAGCACGGGCTGGCTCCCTGCACCGGCGGGCACCCTGCAGGGCGGGCTCCCAGCACGGGATGGCTCCCAGCTCGAGTGGGCTCCCAGCACGGGAGGGCTCCCTGCCGGGCGGGCTCCCTGCCGGGCGGGCTCCCTGCAGGGCGGGCTCCCAGCACGGGCTGGCTTCCAGCTCCCAGCTCCCTGGCTCCCTGCTTTGCACCCTCTATTATTAGCTACTCATGCACAATTAAACCGTAAACATTGACATTGAATGAAATTGGTTTCATGTTCAGAGGAGAATGTTCGAACGTGATATGAACAATGGGCAAGGGCAAGGGTTTCTGCGAACGGGTGGACCGTAAGGCAAGATGCCATAAATTAAAAACCATCACAAGTGCTTTCCTATGACATCCGTTGTCCGTTCAAAAATATCCAACAAAGGGCCCATTAAAAGCAACTAAAACTGATTGTGAGTGGTGCGATTTTGTACAGCCGTGACATAACTAATCCGGGTTAGTCCAGGATTAATTCGCGAATCTCAAACACAATTCATTACACATTCTTCTCCACAACTTTCGTCCGCCGTAACAGATCTTAAGTATTTTATTTTCCTTTGTCGCAATATTTTGTTTCGCCATCTACAATTTCATCAAACTACATAATTAATTATGTGGAGGAGAGCGCCCGATAGAGCTGTAAATGAATAACGCACGCGAAGAATATGTGACCGCTTATTACAGAGACTGTACTCGGCCGGCTAAAGAGAGAGAGAGCTTTCGTTTGCTCTCTGCGCGTCTGGCCAACTTATATTTGCCGTGCTGTAAATATTCTAATACGGTTCTCACGCTCGCGCTGTAGCGGGGTGCAGACGTATAATAGCCTCTCTCTTTTAGAATCGCAGGAGCAACCTTGAATGTATTAGATATACGGAAATAGCACTGAGTTAATTTACCCTCTCTGTAAGCTGGGTTGCCTACAGTCATACCAATTTGATTTAATCCCCCTCTCGCGAGCGTGTACCGTACTTTTGATGGATACCCTACCGTTAAACAACCAATTAAAAAAAAAAATTCAATGATTAATTTTTTAAATCGTACAATTTTCGATTTTGGTGTGTTGCTGTTTCTTTTCAATCTCGGATTTGGCACTCATTTTCATTCGAAATCAGAAATCTGTAATTTTTTCAATTAATTTTTAACTCTTAAAACGAATTTCTCCTTTGATTATTTTTTTTCTATCCTTCTATGTAATTTTTGTTTTCCCATTTTCAGTTTGGAAATTTGCTGTTTTATTTTAACCTAAGATAAGAAATCAAAAATGCATACTTTTTACATAGAAGTTTATCTTTTAATACATTTTTTACAACTTTTAAATTCGTAGAATGCATATTTCGTTTCCCCAGACAATGTTTAGAATAAATTAGAAACAACCTTACTTGTTGAATTTAATGTTTAGAATGTTGTCATTTATTTTCAGCTATAATTTGGCAATTGTTTTAACGGAAAATCAGAAATGTATTGCTCTGTTTATAGATCTTAATCTTTTAAAACAAATTCGGCTCATCAACTAAATGATTAAACCAATGCAGAAATTTAAATTTGATTGGAATTTAAAACTCGTTACACTTGTAGAATTTTCCAAATTCTTCTGCAATTCAATATATTTCTTTTCTGATTTTTTATTAAAAAGTATAAATTTTAAAGTTTAAATGAATTTAAAATTCGTTACACTTGTGGGATTTTACAAATTTTATTATTTAACTTAACGCAAAAATTTATACATTTTCAAAAATTGTAGTTAATTCTGAAGGTAGATGTTTTGTATCATATCAATATTTTTTAAACAATAATTTTCAAAAATTTATTACACCCAAAAATAAACAAATTTTCAAAAATTACAGTAAAAACACAGTACATTGTTGCTTTTAAATTAATGTAAAATGTTATAATTATAGCAAAAATATTTGTTGTGTCCACCCTATGAGGATTGACAAAAGTGAGTAGTTTTCCATGTGAGTAATTTTCGTGTGCGCAATTATCCTTGTGCGTTATTTTCTGTGTGCGGAGTTTTCCGTGTGAGGAGTTTTCGTGTGCGGAGTTTTCGCTGTGCGCAGTTTTCTGTGTGTAGTTTTCGCTTGAGTAGTCTTCCTGTGCGGATATGTCTGGTCACGGTGCAAGCAGAGGTATACGTACTGACGATGGAAACTATTATATTGTGTTTGATTAAGTGTATTAAAATAAATTAAGGAATAATAGTTATTTATTATACGAGTGTGGGATGTAATCAGTTATTTTAATTTAGGTCATTTTCTTAAGGGACTAATAAGTAATTCCACATGAGTATAATATAATTATTGACAAGAAATTTTGACTTTGAATTATTTCAAAAATTATTTGAAGGATCTATGTATTCTGTAGGTCCCAGTTATTCTCTCACTCTGTGGGGAATGAGCAATATTACATCCCTCAAATGACCACAGTAATTCGCTAATTACACCCGATTTTGGATAAAAATAATTATCGATTTGTTAAATGGATCTTGGTATTTAAATAATCGACTAAATTTGTAACCAAAAAATTGTCATCATTTCTAATTAGGGGCGCTCCGTGGCGGAGCGATTACACTCCCGCTTTCGGTGCGTGGTGTCGTGGGTTCGAATCCCACGCTCGGGCGGTAGCTTTTATTAACGAAAAGTTATCGTTCGGGTCCATGGTTGTTTATTATTTGTCCCATTCATTATGAAAACGAATTCTCAAATATTAAAATGAACGTTAGTGGCCGAACAGCAAATCGCTTACGACAATTCGCTCATAATCATTCACTCTCCTTAATCCGCAATTCCACCAAACATCCTTCCTTTAAATAAAAAAAAAAATTCGAATTATTTACAAAAAAACCTGTCTAGGAAAACAAATATACTTCCTGCGTCATTTCACGTTTACATTCTGTTTTAACAAAAATAATTACTTTTATACTGAATTTTCAAATTTGCAATGAACTTTTTGCGTTTCAGATGTGATTAATAACAAAAAAGCATGTTGTTCTATATATAAGTTTGTTCTTTCAAAATCAGCATATTAAAAAAATAGAGGTGTTGTCTTGTGAAATATAGTGCAAATAATTGAGAAAATAGTTGATGTAATAATCTATATAACCATCGTTATAATAATCGATGTAATAATGGATACACTATAATAGATTATGTCGAGATATTTTAATAATCGACTAATTCTATTATCCTATTATTCTTATCACTATTACAAACTATAAATAGTTCTTTTTATAGCAGTGACAATATTTACAAAACCCTGACGATAGGCACTTTAAAAATATAAATCAATAAAATGAACTATTATATCCAGGGTATCGCATTATGACTTATGGTTCAAGTCCCCTTTATGTAACGATAACAGCAATAAAATGTATTCGTTTAAATATGTTATTAACAGTTTCAAAGTAGACTTTATACAAGGTTTAATAGTAATATTGCATCCAGCAACACAACATATATGTTTGTTATAATATATGTAGACAATAAATGAAATTAATACATTTTGTTTAGGTTACAGACAAAAAGTTAAGTGCTCTTAATATGCTTGTTAAATCTTCCGAATTATTGGCAGTACTTTCACCGATAGGATCCATCAAACCACCTGAACGTTTCTGTAACAGATCGTTACTGAATATAGAAGGAAATAAAATGGAAAACAATGTACTTAATGTAACAGCTGCTACTATAAAAACAATAAATGGATTTAAACATTTTGGCTCGAATATTACAACTGCAATTGTAACTTACAATATGATATATTACAATTTTCACTATCTTTCTAATATTTCAGGTACTTTCATGTGAAAAGCAATTCTTGGATCCAGAAAAGATTTCATCCAATATAATTAGTCTAGATTTTTATGAAAATCGCGCGGATAATTTGCAGAAAATTTCTGGTCGTTTCCTTATCGAGTTTGATGTGGAGATTCAACAGAATGCATTCCTTTCATATAGTTTCACAATTGCTACAAATGAAACGTATTGGCAAACACCAGACATCGACTATGAATATCATGTCCATAGGATTAATTTACGTAGTGGAAAAAATTGTTTCGTTAAGTTCCATAATTTGAACAGCACCGACAAATTTAGGGTAAACGTGTTTATATATTAAATGTGTGTTATTAATTTGTGTAGTTACAGATCGTATTCGCAGTTAATACTAGACCAAAATATCAAGATTTTAATGAGGGAGTATACATTGTTGAAGCAGCCGGTAATATCATAAATTGTCCCTATGGTACTGATGAAGAAAATGACAGATTTATTTATTTAGGAATACTACCCCATAGAGATATGTTGAAGGTAATTTTTCGTTTTCAATAACATCTCGTTTTACAAAAATATTTGAAGGGAAGACTGCACGAATAATTTAATAGAGACAATGTAGTGATTTATTTCAATTATGTAAATATATTTCTGATGTTGGCATTTGGTATACCTAGAAACGATATGTTATTGGAAGTTTACATTTAATGCTAAATAGATACCAGAGTCCGCGAAAAAAATGTATTATTCACTTTGAGGAACGAAAACTATTTATTATGTGTTTACATTTAAATACCAATCACATATTATAGTACTGTCTTCAGTTAAGCACATCGTTACTTTAGATGTTCAAAATGTTGGCCGCTGGCGGCCAGACACCTAATGGTAGAGTACGTTTGAATAGAGAGGAGCCCAAGGTTGCGCGAGATTTTAACGGTCGCTTGTGCCAGTGGCGTGCGTAATTCAAGTAAATATATTTGAGAGGGCAGAAAATATTCAAACGTACTCTACGAAGAGAAGATCGCTGCACATGCCACTGTAGACTTGCCCCTTTGCAACATTCAGATTTCGGCGTACATCTGCACTGCTAATCTCTGCTTTACGTGCAAATTGCGTAGTAGACTTCTGTGGAGAAGTAAAAAAACCTTTCCAACTAGAGAGCTGATGAAGCAGGACTTGTAGCTGTACGCGTTCTTCCCGATCTTCCTTTATGAGTACCATAAATGTTACATGAACCTCAACCTTGTCAATAATGCATTTAATTGTGAGAAGGGTTAGGGGTTCTGTTTCAAATTCCCGTCTTCACTGACGCTACACCTTCAACGGCATTAATAAACTGGGCAAACCACTTCAAAGCTGTTCAAACGAAAAGCGTGCTCCAGCCATTTTGTTTCTCGCTCTCCTGATGGTGAAAATACCGACATCTGTTAAGCGAAAGATCAAAATAAAACATTCTCATAATTCAAATCTATTTGCAATTTAAATAATAATAAATCAATTTTATTCAAAAATAATTTACATTGCATAATACAGGCTCATTATGGAGAATTTCGTCAGGATAGGAAAAAACATATATGTTTATGAAAATAGTATCAAACTGTACGATTAACAAATTAGTGTTTATTATACATGTAAAAATCATTCAGTGAATGAGGCTTTTAGTTACACAGAAACTTAAAAAACTCACATTTCATAGTAAGGTCATTATTTGATGTTTTAATTGATTCGGGAACGTGTTCAGCCATTTTATGCACGAATAGTATGCGCCTTTTTCATATACTTTTAGCTTCAATTTCAATTTCAATTTATTTGTGATAATGCCGAAGCTTACACACGTCAGCGATAGATAAACATACATATACATATTAATAGCAGATTAACAATAGCAGGTAACAAGCACTATAAAAAAAAAAAATTTTCAAGAAACAAGTTAAAAGGCCTGGTTTAGTATTTAAGTTACGTTACTTAAAATATTAAAATTGTATAGAACAAAGGACGTATGAAAGTACAAACATTATATACATAAAATAAAATAACATCATAAACACATTAAGAATACATAGCATATGAGTAAAACAGTTTAAAATATAATATATGACAGATTAGTATTTAAAAACAATTTAATGTTGATGTAGTGAGGAAAAATCAGAACCACAATCCTCATTGAAAATACAAAATATAACCAGAGGTAAGACAGGGGTAGTTAAATTAAACTGCATAATATTTAGCTAGCAGGTTAAATTGCTATGACATCACTAACGAATAGAATAATTTGGACATTAAATACATTTTTATTTTCGCTTTAAATTTATTATACGAGAGGCTTCTAATTTCTGAGGGCAGCTTATTAAAAATTTGAAGCCATAATAATTGATGCCAGTTTGAGATTTTTTCAATCGTATTTGGTTCTGGTACAGATAATTATTGAATCTAGTTTCATGTGTGGGGTGATCATGCAGGAAGTATTTATTTTCGTGTTTTTTAATATAGCATAGGCAGTCCAGTATATATAGACATGGAAAAGGCAAAATATTAAGTTTTGTAAAGAGCTGTTTGCAGTCGGTAGTATAACCTACTCCTGCGACTATGCGTACAGCTCGCCTCTGTAAATCAAAAATGCGGTGCCGGGATGCCGAGTGCCCCCATATTAAAATGCAATATCGCAAGTTTGATTCGATCAATGAGAAGTAAGTTGTCCTTATTACGCTTGTCGGTACTTGCCGTGCAAGTGTACGAAGGCAGTATATGTTTCTAGATATTTGCATGGCTGCCGCATCCCTTTGGTGATTCCATGTCATAGAAGGATCCATGTGCACACCTAAGAAGTAAGTTGATTCACAATCTGAACGGGGTTGCCTGTTAAAAGATAGGGTTTTGGTCTTGTTCTCGTTTAGTGTGAGTTAATTTGCATGGCACCACGAGGACGCAGCTGCAATAGAGTGCACATTGTCCCTTAGGACCATTTCTGGATCTTTGCCACTATTTATTACAGTAGTGTCATCCGCAAACAGTATTACATAGGCATCCGGAAGGTACTGAGGCAAGTCATTTATGTAAATTAAAAATAGTACCGGTCCCAGAATGGATCCCTGCGGCACCACATACAACACTGGGAGCGGATTCAATCGACTGTTATTCATATCTATAACCTGTATCCTACCTGTTAAGTATGACTCAAGAAGTTTTATACTTTCGGTACTAAAATTATAGTTTTCCAACTTGTTTAACAAGTTTTTATGCGACACACAGTCGAACGCTTTCCTCAAATCCAGGAATGATCCAATGCAGGATGATTTTCACTCTGAACAATCTTTAATTATGGTGGTTAGCTCTATAATGGCATCGACTGTAGAACGATTAGAACGAAAACCAAATTGACCTGTGTATAATAGATTGTAAGATTCAAGGTGCTCTACTATTTGATCCTTGAGTATGATCTCTACTATTTTTGATATTAATTAATTAATGAAGTGAGAGAAGACCTCCCTTATCATTTTTTATAATATTAGAATCTAAATCATATATGTCCCTTGCCTTATTGTTTGTTTAACTGAGCTATGGCATCCCGTACTTTTATAAATGTGGTTTCTTTAAATGCAAAGGTAATATTGTTATCTATATATTTATTTATATGAATAAAATTGGAAGGGGTTGGTAATTTACTTTCTGGATCTGAAGCTACATTAGCAAAAAAAAGTATTAAATTGGTTACTTCGGAAAGGTTATGTGAATTATGATGGCTGTTTCTCAAGTTATTAACAATTTGCCACATCGCCTTTTGTTTATTGTTAGATTGGTTAATGTAGTTTTCGTTTGCCTTTTTTTGTGTTCTATTGCCATTCTATATACACGCCTGAAATTATCCCTTAACTCCTTCGTTTTGGTAGAAGGTTTCGCAACATAATCTTCTTGTATTAATTTCATCGTTTCTCTCATATGTCTTAAGTTATTGTTGAACCAATTGACTTTATTATTGTATTCTGTAACTCCCTTAACAATTTTACATGGGAAAGTTGTTTCAAGTGTATTAGTTAACATAATATTTAAATTCTCCCACTTTGCATTAACAGTTTGACCTTGATCATGTATAAACTTCAATTTCATATTAGACATCAATTCAAAAAAAGATTGTTTTCCCCGTAAGGTAGAGGGTCTGTAAATGTTATTAAATTTGGTGGGTTTAATGTACGGACAATTTACACATACAAATATACCCACCTGATCAGACAATGATGTTTCTTCAGGATCTACAGTGATGTTGCAGTCGTCATGATTTGGGAAAATGTTGTCTATGCAATTATCACCCCTGGTATTGAATGTAACCAGTTTTTTTTAGCCTCAAACTCTCAAGACAATCTATCAATGCCTTCGCCTTCGGATCATGACAGTTGAAATGTACATTGAAGTCTCCTCCCACTATTACAAATCGATTGTGGCAATTGATTTTTCCTAAAAATGACATAAATAATTTTAAAAACATATTCAAATCTCCCGACGGAGAACGATAAATACATATAACGTATATACAGGGTGTCCCCGAATGGTCTGTACAACGCTCCACCACATATTCTCTGAAACAAAATAAGACGATTTAACTAAACTTATCTCTATCCAAAAGTGGTTCCTAAGCCATCTACGAGGCCTCAAAGATATTATTTTTTTTCATTATTTTTCAAATATTTTTATTTTGGAATTAGGTAAGAAAACCTAATTTGGCACATTTAATTACATTGATACCATGCCCTTTTTGCGATATGTTTCTTTATCCTACGTTTAAAGTAAGTGGTCAAACTAGGACCATCGACTTCTTCAGATACCTAAATATTTTTATTCAACAGGTCAAATCATAAGGAATACTTTTTTTCTGCAAGATCATTCAATTTTACGTATTTTTTGTCTCTTATAAAATTTTGCTATTTTCCCCACAAAAAAATATTTTTATTTGTCAAAAAAAAGTAATAAAATTATGAACAATTTGCTTCTCAAAACAATTAACAAAGTAGAAATAAAGATAGATACCTAACAATAAACACAAATTTATTAGTTTCACAACAAATGTTCAAACTGATTGCCATTTTCAGCAATACAACAATTTACACGTCGCAAAAAATTAAAATGGACACGTTGTAAAACACCAACATTGTTTTTAACTGTTTGAAACGCATTCTGTATTCGCGCCCATAATTCGTCGTGCGTATTTATGGGCTTACCATAAACAATAGATTTAATAGTTCCCCACAAAAAAAAAGTCCATTGGGGTGATATCCGGGGAACGTGGAGGCCAAGGCACTGGTGCGTCATTGCCTCTCCCAATCCATTTACCGGGATACTTTTGGTTTAAAAAAGTACGCACTGGTAAAGTGAAATGAGGTGGAGCCCCATCATGCATAAACCACATATCACGCCTAAGTAAAAGCGGCACATCCTCCAGTAAGACTGGCAATTCCTGAAAATGTTGTAAGTACTGTTCTCCGTTTAAATTTTGTGGTAAAATTACTGGTCCTACAATAATATCATTTACTATACCGGCCCAAACATTTATTTTAAATTGCCGTTGGAAATGCATGGTTTTAGTTGCATGTGGATTATCTTCGGAATAAACATGCTCATTTTTAAGATTTGTTATACCTCTTCGGGTAAAACACGCTTCGTCTGTAAACAAAATTGTCTTGGCGAAATTCAAATTGTCAATTTGGTTATTAACAATAAATTGGCAAAACTGAAGTCGCTTATCGTGATCCTGAGGCATTAGCTCTTGAACTTTTTGAATGTGATATGGGTATAGCAGTTGCTCTTTAAACACCTTATGCACAACATTTTTAGATACGCCTAGTTCAGCACCTAAACGCCGGGTACTTTTAGATGGATCTTCATCTATCCGTTCTAAAATCTCTTCTTCAACATCCACAGTTCGTACAGTGCGTCTTCTACCACAATCCCTCGCAGAGTATTCTAAGCGGCCAGTTTCTCGAAGACGCCTTTCTACGGAAGCAAATGTTTGATGGTTTGGTATTCGGCGATTTGGAAATCTTTCACTGTACACTCTTACACATTTGCAGCCATTACCTTCACAAAACCCAAAAACTAAAACAATATCAGTTAATTCATTGAGTACATGACTGACGTTGTCACAAAATCACCGATAACTGAATTTCACAGGTGTCTCAATTTCTATATTTGTAAATAAAGAATCAGTTTTTTCTTAGAATTTTATTTCTTTGTTGTTTTGACAAATAAAAATATTTTTTTTTTGTGGGGAAAATAGCAAAATTTTATAAGAGACAAAAAATACGTAAAATTGAATGATCTTGCAGAAAAAAAGTATTCCTTATGATTTGACCTGTTGAATAAAAATATTTAGGTATCTTAAGAAGTCGATGGTCCTAGTTTGACCACTTACTTTAAACGTAGGATAAAGAAACATATCGCAAAAAGGGCATGGTATCAATGTAATTAAATGTGCCAAATTAGGTTTTCTTACCTAAGTCCAAAATAAAAATAATGAAAAATAATAATATCTTTGAGGCCTCGTAGATGGCTTAGGAACCACTTTTGGATAGAGATAAGTTTAGTTAAATCGTCTTATTTTGTTTCAGAGAATATGTGGTAGAGCGTTGTACAGACCATTCGGGGACACCCTGTATACACATATGTCACAAATTTTAGCAGTGCTGTGAGTTTTTGTAATGTTATTAAAAACATCAACGTCCACATCATTTTTACATAAATAATAGAACCACCGTGATTGCTTTCATTGCGAGTAAAAAATGCTCTTGCATGCAAATTATTTATTTTGGAAAATTTGCATTCTTCTTCGCTCAGCCAATGTTCAGAGGCTCCAATTATAAGCAAACGCTCATCATGCAGCAAGGTCTCCAGTTCATGTATTTTATTCCTAATAGATCTTATATTTAAAAATAACAAGTTAAAATGGGTACTTTCTACTGGTGGCTCAGTTGTATTTTCCAGACTATTTCTCGGCCCGGCGTTGTTTGTCCCACCTAAAAGTATAGCGGTCAAGAACGACCCCGACCGGCCAATTTTTCGGTTCAGTTAGTATTTTATGGTTTTTATAGCCAGCGCCAATTTTAAACGCCGGATAGGGTGATTTTGTAATAATTTTTTCACAAACAAAATCTTTAGTTTTTAATATTTGTTCGACGTGTTCTCGGATATCCGCGATTGTGACATTTTGTTTTACCCGCTTTAGAAATAACCAGGTCTTTTTTGGCTCTACTTCAATATTTGAATTTATGCTTCCCCCGGAAGAATAAATCAATATGATTTTTTTTCGGTTTATTCTTTTTTTATTTGTCACCATTTTGAAACCATCTTGATCGACTAAGTCTTTCGTACTAGTTTTTACTGTTAAATCGTTAGGAGTGTCATTTTGCTGCTTCTGTAGTACGCTGCGGCCCCGATCCAAAATCCTCTCGCTTCCGGTCTTCTTTTCGCGCGCTACTGTTGGTGCATTAAGCGGTGGAAATATGATTGGTGTCTGCACAACTTTAGGTTTGTTGATATCGTTAATAACAAGTGTATCATTGACAGATGGCGTGTTGTCCATGGTGACATCCACAAGAACTTCAAGTATATTATTAATTTGAGTGGCGTCTTCTGTAGATTTTTTGTCGCTTGTGGGAGTTAACATAGAAAATAATCTTACGTTTACTGCTTCCAGTTGCTGGATCTTCTCATGTTGAAGTTCGTTTATGTATTTGAGCTCAGCTACCCTCTCTTTTAGTGTAGTATACGCTTCCTTCTCTAAATCAAGCGGCTCCTCGCAAGAAACACTTCCACTGTTCCGTAATAAAACTCCACAGCACATTTTAGCTCTTTTCACACATCCGGAATGGTAGAGTATTTTACACAAGGTGCATTGCGTTCCCGACTTTGCAGTGGATCCACATACACACATTTTCCGACTTGTTTCACTAGTTTTAAAATTTGTTTTAATTTAATTTTAATTTAAGCTTGTATTTGGGTATAATGTATTCACTCCCATGCCTGATTGAGTAGATAGATAGATTTATTGGTCCAAATTACAAATATAGGATATTAGGACAAGTCAAATTTCATATTACATACAAGTAAATTAAATAAATACATTAAATTTATCTTGAATATTATACTGTTCTTTATCAATCAGAAGAGACTTAATCACATCTTTGAACTTTTTTCTAGGGAGTCTCCTCACGCTTTCAGGTAAAAAATAATAGAATTTAACACCCTGTACAAGGAAGCTTTTGTTCGTCTTGGTCAGCCGATGCGTTGGCAAATATATGTCAGACTTCGATCTTGTATAATAGTTGTGCATGTCGTGATGACAGCGATACAAGGATTTTCGGTCATATGTATACAATAAACATGATATAATGTATAAGCCAGGCACTGTACATATGTTCAATTTAGAAAAGTGACTTCTGCAAAGCTCTGTCATATTTAATCCAGCTATTATTCTCAAGCACTTTTTCTGCAACACAATTTTATTGATACCAGCTGTTCCACCCCATAGTATTATATTATTATTAATTATACTGTGTATACAGGGTGTTTCAAAATTTATGCACCAAAAATTTTCTGCGTACTCATCGTAGATAGAAAGAAAAAAACCCTTATGACAAATCTCGATTTTCTACAGAATAAAATGGATTTAACCCCTTCGCTAAAATATTAATGAGACGCCACAGTTCCCTATCAATTAATACGTTCGTTCGCTTGTATAAAAACAAACGTTGTCAATTTTAAGTGTTGACGCATGAATGAATGGTGACCTAATTTCGAGCGCGCAGTTGAAAAAACTTTATCTAAACATAAATAGTCCGGTGCGGGATGATAAAACCGACGCACAAATTTTACAAAGTTCACCTTATTTATTATACTTTTTTTATTGTTCCTGACGGCTTCCTACACTTGTGCATTTTTATTGCTGTGCAATTGTATCCCCTGCAGTCCTATTACTTAAAATCGCAGGGGGTAGGTGCTGTAAAATGATATCCCTTTGTTACCCAATGCCAAGACCTAACTAACACATTTTTAAAAAGTCATCTGAGTTTCAAGGAAGACACAAATCGGTTTTAAAAATTCCAATTCCATACTCGATGGTACATTGACCTAATTTGTGTGCTGCGTCAATGTAATCGGCACCGTTTGTTTATCTAATATAAGCTCGAGAGACCCCAGACCAGGCGAGCGCGAACATGTACGTGGTGCCTGTTTCTACACGCGAATGTAGTATTCATTGATAGGGAGCAGTGGCGCCTCTTTAATATTTCTGTGAAGGGGTTTAGTCCATGTTATTTTGTGGAAAATCAAGATTTGTCATAAGGGTTTTTTTCTTTTTATCTACGAGGAGTACGCAGAAAACTTTTGGTGCATGAATTTTGAAACACCCTGTATATGCAAAGTATGCCATCCGAACAATATTGACATGCTCAGATATTTTGGGCAATAGGTATATATTTTTACTTAATTTAGTACCCAGTTGATTTCTGTGTTCTTCATAACTCAGTGCTGGGTCTAAGGTGATGCCAAGAAAACTAATATTTGTTATATTTGTACTAGAAAGTGAAAACAAGATAATTTTAGTTTTTTATTCATTAATAGCAAGGTTATTTTGTCTAAACCACATTATAGCTTCTCTTTCAACTTCCGATTGTAGAATATAATGCTGCGTTTTTTGCTTTTTTGACGATTGTTGGATCGTCTGCGTATTAATACTTGTCTGCCTATTTTTAATGCTTAAATCATTTGTGTAGGCTACCTTAATACGGTATATATGAATAAGTTTCTTGGAAATTAACGGGTTGTTTCCTGCCATACAAGAACGATTTATTTAGTGACAAAGGTGAACCCAGTACACCATAGTATATAGAAGCTTATCTCAACACACCGTATCGAACGCTGTTGTTGTTTGGCTATTTTCATATGCCTGGTATATGTCTTCCATTAAATCTATAACTGCGTCAATGGTAGATTTACCAGATACATATCCATATTTACTATTGCTGATAAACCTAACCATATAACGATAGAAACCATTTTCGTATATTTTAGGGAGTATTAGAGTTATTGTTATTGTCTATATTTGTCTTCCGCGTTAATATTACCTTTTTTGTGAATAGGAACGACTTTACAGATTTTAAGTTCTACTGGAAATACCCCGCTTAAAAATGAAAGATGAATTAGATTTTCGAGCAGAGGGCATATATCTTCAGCTATTTATTTTATTATATATACATTTATACCATATATATTAGGGTGGTCTTTATTTTTGGAAGTGAAAAATATCATCGGGGCACCCTCTTATTATGTTCTCTGTGCTATAATATGAATACAGATTTTTTATTTAATTCTTTAAATAACGTTTAGGGGTCGCGACCGACATTTCAAAATTAAAAAAAGAAATTAAAACAAGACAAACGATCAAAAAAGATATTCATGCAGGAATTTGCAAAATGTTATGATTTTTGTTTGCTTATATGACTCATAAACGAGCAGTGGTTCGTAATTTGACGGCCCTCACCCCTCTCTTGCCTTACATTCTCAAGGGCACGCCCCGCAAATCACACAAATTAGTCCCGTTTCGGCCGTAAGCGAGAGCGCTCGTCTGTTTTGTTTTTTATCGTGTCATTATGTCGTCAAAAAGTGGTGGAAGTGGATCTATTTCCACAAGAAATAAAACAAAGATTTGGTTAGTTGGACAAATGTCGCCTGATTTGAGTGCAACAAAGTTGCCATCAATCAAAGCAGTTGTTTTTTATTACAAAAACGAAAACAATAAATGTACTCGTGATTATACTACTTTGACTGTTTGCGACGTCTTGGCAATATGGGAAAAGGCTGGAGTACCGACCATGTTAAAAAAACATGTGATTGCTACAGTGGAACAGTACTTCAAAGAGTGGCAAAATCTCAGTAAGAGTAAGCTAAAACGTTCGCAAGCAATAAAACAAATAGAAAAGCAATGGCAGCAAAAATTAGAAGGATTATTTGATATTGCACACGCTAAAGCCTTAAATATCATGAAAGTTGAAGAAGACAAACAATTTTTGCTTGCACAACGTGAGGAGGGCCGTAGGGGTCTAATGGGTGCAGTGGACAAAGCAAGTTTAATTAAAGAGGCGAAAATTCAAAAGAAACAAGAACGGCTTAAGCGAATTCGCGATCGTGAAGCTGAACGCATCAATACTTTAAAAACACAACTTTTGCTTTCATCGTCCTCAACTACTAGCACAGACTCAGACACAAGTATTGCATCCGAAATTGAGATTGCCAGCCCTTCTACGGCCAAGCCACCGCCGCGTAAACGAGGTCGAGTAGAGTTGGTGGATAGTCATTTAGCTTCAAGTCTTGATGCCGCGAAATTAAGTGACCGGACAGCTGCGATTGTAATCACATCTACGCTGAAAAGTGCAGGGTCTGACCCCATGGAATTTACTGTCAACAGGTCGCCCATTCGTCGTCAGCGTCAGAAGCATCGTAAAGAGATGGCGGGGTCGTTAAAACGTGAATTCACAACTAATTTGACTTGGACTGTTCACTGGGATGGAAAGCTACTAGAAGATATTACTGGGCATGAAATCGTGGATCGTCTTCCTATTTTGGTGTCAGGGCAAGGAATCGACCAGGTACTATCGGTCCCAAAACTGGACCGTGGAACAAGAGAAGCATGTGCGTCAGTTGTCCATGGTACAATACGGGAATGGGGATTGAGGGATAAAGTAAAGTGCATGTGCTTCGATACGACTGCAGTCAGCACGGGACTAAAAAATGGAGCATGCATACTACTGCAGCAAAAAATGGAGGAAGATATGCTTTGCCTTGCATGTCGCCAGCATATACTAGAGATAATGTTAGAAGCTGTCGTGAGCACAGCACTAGGTCCTTCAAGTGGGCCTGATATTTTAATTTTCAAAAGATTTAAGAACTACTGGAGCAAAATAGACCAGACTGACTATAAAACAGTCACATCTGATCCTCATTCGCTGGAATTAGTTCAGGATGTGATTTCCTTCGCTCAAAATCAATTCAACCAGTATCAGCCTCGAGATGATTATAAAGAGCTACTCAACCTCACCATTATTTACCTAGGAGGGGTTCCTGAGAAACGAACATTATTTAAAATGCCAGCTGGACTGCACAGGGCTCGTTGGATGGCAAAAGCTATGTATTGCTTGAAATTATTTTTATTTAGACACCAGTTCAAAATGACCAAAAAGGAAGAAAAAGGAATTAAAGATGTTTGCATTTTTGTAGTCACAATTTACGTGAAATACTGGTATCAAGCTTCTGTTGCTTCTTCAGCGCCCAGAAATGACTTGCAGCTATTAAAAGACCTGACTATATTCGAAAATATAAGTCCATCACTATCCAAAGTTGCTCTGAAAAAAATTATGGGGCATTTGTGGTACTTGTCAGAGGAGCTCGTATCATTTGCATTTTTTGATGACGAAATTGCTTTAGGTACCAAACAAAAAATGGTACAGGCATTAGACAACGAAGGTCTAGATTCCTCTCGAATAAGTCTGGATACCAAAGATATTGCAAGAAAAAATATCGCTGACTTCGTGTCCAGTAATTCATTCCGTTTCTTTGAGATACTTGGAATATCATCCCAATGTTTAAAAAAAGATGTCGCTGACTGGCTAGCAGATGAGGAGTATAAAAGTGGAAGAGACATAGTACGGTCAATGAGGGTAGTCAATGATATTGCAGAACGTGGTGTTGCATTAATGGAAGAATATAATAAGTTGATCACCATTAATGAAGAGCAAAAGCAATACCTACTTTTGATTGTCAAAGAATTTAGAAAAAAATATCCCGACTCTAAAAAATCAACACTTGTTAAGTAACTTTTTAAGTGACTTGTGTATTTTATGTTTAAACTTGACTATTTAAATAACTTAACGTTTAATTGTTTGTTGTTTCCACTGCTACGAATAAATGTGGTAATTTATTAAAAAAACGACTTTATTTTTACTTTCCCAATTCAAAAGTCCTGTCGCGACCCCTAAACATTATTAATAAATTCTTAAAAAAATATCATGTTTCATTCCAAGCCTATATGTCACTTTGTGAGGGTGCCCCACCAACATTTAAAAAAAAAAATTTGTTGACAAATAAGGACCACCCTAATATATATCTTCAGTGTGTATCAGCCAAATGAAATAAATTCGATAATAAATATATGGGGGCATGTTCGACAAAAAACGCTCGGATATGTCGATTGGTGTTTTTAGTTGCGCATTTTTTTCAACAAAAACTTTTTATACAGGGTGTGTCATGTAACAGAGGCCAATACCAACTTTCTTATTTTAAATGCAACACCCTGTATATTATTCAATTTTTGGATTCTTTCGAAAATTCTAGACATATTTCATGCACCATGTTCTATACCTATCTTCAACGGTTAAGGAAACAAACGCACACACACACAGACACATTTTTTCCCAGAAATTGTTGAAATGACATCTAGGGACCCCAAACAGACATTTTCGTAAAAAAAATTGAAAAATATTTCAAAAACACAATAGTTTCTCGTACTTCGTAACGGAGAAAGTAAAAAAAGAATATTATTTAATTACAGAAATTCGCTACAATACACTCAAAAACTAATAAGTAAAAATAAAAGAGTTGAAGATAGGTATAGGACAGGGTACATGAAATATGTCTAGAATTTTCTGAAGAATCCAAAAATTGAATAATATATAGGGTGTTGCATTTAAAATAAGAAAGTTGGTATTGGCCTCTTTTACATGACACACCCTGTGAGTTTTTGTTGAAAACAATGCGCAACTAAAAATACCAATGGAGGTGTCCGAGCGTTTTTACGAACACGCCCCCATTTATTTATTGTCGAATTTATTCCATTTGGCTGATACACACTGTATATATAAAACTTAGGGAAGTAACGCCGTAAAATATGAAGTGAAGAAATTGAATGTGGGTGATGCAACACGGCAAGGATGGGACTTCAATCCAATAAAACTCTAGTTTCAAGTTCTAATATTTCGCCCCCCAAGCTAGGCTTCATCAGGGAAATTCGCTAAAATTTATTAAATTGCACCGTCAAAATTTACATGGGTGAAAAAGGTAAAAAGTACTTACAAGTTGAGTAAATTTCAGTAAAATAGCTAAGAACACTAATAGCATTATGTGTACAACTTAATAAAACACACATTAAAAACCAATCTACAAGTAGATGTCCGCAGATTAAAAATTATTCGACGATTCACAATTAAAAACATGGCGATACAGAGGTTAAGTGAACATGTGCGCGTTATTGTTGTTAACAAGGACGTGAAGAAACTGCATTGTTCACGTCGTTACCAAAGTCAATTACCAACCTAAGAATGAAGTGTATTAGTGCCGGGGCGCTAACCGGTCCAAAAAAAGCGCGAAATTTGAATTTGAAAGTGAATAAATTTTTGGTTATTTAATTGCGAATTGTCCAAAAATCTTAACAAAATTAATTAAAAAATATAATATTATTAGTGTCACGTTCAATTTGAGCACACACAACAAGCAGAAGGCAATAGTTGTGTGAAAAGTGTGTGAAATGAAAACCCCTGTACCCAATGAGTGCAATATATTCAATTAACAATGGGATCAAAAGTATGTTATGAATATTTAATATGAAAGTTGTTAACCTGATTAACCGTAAGTAATGTAAAATCGTCTGAGGGACCTAAGTTAGTGAACATTTGACAGATGAGAAAAAAATGCAGAAAAGAAGTTTAGAACTAAAAGATGATCAAGACAATCCACAGTCAAGGGACTGAAGTGGGAGCATGCAGGACACGCAGGGAAGGGGGCGTATCAAGGGGGGCACAACAGAGGTCTCTCACCACTATGTTGTGCACCCCATGAACGTAACCCATCTCCTGCCCGTCCCACACAGCACCCACCCCAATCCATGCATGGGATCATGTCGACCACTCCAATAGTCCAGGGAGAAAAAAAAAACAATAAACGAAAAAGGGATGATTCGGACAATCTACAGTCAGAGGACTGCAGTGGTGGCCTGCAGGGCAGGCAGGGAAGGGGGCGTATCACGGGTGACACCACGGAAGTCTTTACTAAGGATGAAAGCGTACATGGAACTTAAACCTTCTACGTCGGTTTTATGATTAAAAGTATTATTTACTTTTGTGATATGTACCATTTCTAAAAAGAGTCTGGTCTTATACGTAGGTTCAAGTTCCAGTACCTTAACGTTATTCAAATCCGCAATGTGTGAAGTAGCATTGGCATGCATCGCCAAAGCACAGGATTTTTTCCATGTTTTATGTCGCTTCTATGTAGTGTGACCCGTGACCGCAACCATTGCCCCTGTCTGTCCTATATAACACCCACCACAATCCATGCATGGGATCATGTAAACCACTCCACTGACCTGAGAGGCCGGAATTTTTTCTTTAATTTTGGAAAAGAGTGAGGCTCCAGTTTTTACATTATATTTGGCAATCCTGATTTTCTCAGCATAAAGGATATTGACTAACTTCCCAGTAATATCGGGGACAAACGGTAATTTTTTATATTTGAATTGGATTGGTTCTCCCTCAGGAGGTACGGTGGGCACCCGAGTTACGCTGTTATATAAAAGTTTATTAATTAAATTTGGAGGGTAACCATTATTACAAAACATTTGGTGTAAGATTCTTAAATTCTTATCTAACAAGGAAGGATGACAAATCCTTGAAATTCTGTTTTTCATGCCTTTTAAGATGTTCATTTTTTGTGTCATCGGATGGTTGGAATGATAATTAATGTAACGGCCTGATGCCGTGGGTTTCTGATACCAATCTAACATCAAAGAGTTATCATCCCCTTTTGTATCCAAAAAGGGTACACCATTGTTTATTTCTTGTTCTATCAGGTCGTCAACGTACTTCCTGATAAAGGGGAATTCAGGGTAGTAATGGGATAACCATGTCCAAAAGATGGTCCATAACCAAGTTAGCAAGTATAGGACTAATAGGGGAGCCCATCGGGTTGCCAAATATTTGTAAATAAAAATTACAGTTGAAATTGAAGTAACCATTGTCAAAAATGAAATTGATCATGTTATTAAACGATTGAAGGTCGAAATTGCAGTGTTGTTCAATAATTTCCCATTTCAATTCAATCACCTGTAAAACCAGTTCTTTTGGGATATTTGTGAAGAGAGAGACTACGTCCAATGACAACAGCACGTAGCCTGGAGGTAATAAGTAATTGTTGTATTCAGTAGCAAAATCAAATGAGTTTTTAATGTTATAAGGTCTATGTTTACCGAGGGATGTGGTAAGGATGTCAGCAGCAAACTTGGAAATATTATAAGCCGGAGAATTTAATGATGCTACGATTGGTCTGAAGGACCTGTCTGGCTTATGAATTTTCGGTAAACCGTTAAGTTTCGGCGATGTAGAATTATAAATGGTTAGGCGCTTAGCTAACGTATCGTCGATACACTGCTTTTGTTTAAGATCCTTGATCAATTTATTATTATTTAATTGAATCTTCGTTGTAGGATCACTCTTGAGCAGTTTATATGTATTCGCGTCCTCAACCAATTGTTGCATTTTTTTCTACATACAGTTTCCTATCTAAAGCTACTGTGACAGCGCCCTTATCAGCCCTAACGATAAGCAAATCCGGATGATCCTTTAAATTTTTTTTTGCAATTAACACAATCATCATTAACCCCACCCCCCTGTGAACTAGAATCCAAATAATTAGTGATAACATTAGTGGCACGTGCCCTGGATAAATTTTGAGAACCTGATGGGAGTGACTCTAAAATTGACTCTACATTAGAAAGTAATCTACCAATGTGTAGATCCCTAATATTAAAAACTAAACTAAATTTTGGACCAAGTGATAATGTATCAGAAATATTTTTTGGAACTACAACAGAACTTAAATTAACCCACCACTTACTGTTGTCATTAAACATAGACCCCGTCCCCCTATCACCCTTAAGTTTATCAAATTTTTTAATCTGGTTGATTTTAATGTTATTGAAATATTTTTTGTAATATAGGCACTGTCTATTGTGAAACTCGTTTACTAATTCTCCTGGTAAATTGTCAAGAGATGATTGTTTTAATTGTTCAATATTTTTTTTCCAGTAAACGGATCTCAGAACAGACAATGTCTATTTCAAATTTTAAGACGTTACCCCCTAACCTGTTATGAAATTCATGAATCCGGCGGCCTATCCGCTGGTTATGTGTGTCCAATAATGAAGTGAAATTCTTGAAATTATTAGTAATGTGTGATGGTGTGATGTTGACTCGTTTACAGTTGTACAGAAAAATCCTATGGTAGTGTTTCTTTGGGAGGTGGAGTTTGCCCATTTTCTGAGGGTGTTGGCTGAATATGCGCCAAACCTGGTAGAGATGTTCTCGTAGTAACCCATCTAGAAGTACAAAACTTAGGGAAGTAACGCCGTAAAATATGAATATGAAGTGAAGAAATTGAAAATTTTTTGTCCCCGACATTACTGGGAAGTTAGTCAATATCCTTTATGCTGAGAACATCAGGATTGCCAAATATAATGTAAAAACTGGAGCCTCACTCTTTTCAAAAATTAAAGACAAAATTCCGGCCTCTCAGGTCAGTGGAGTGGTTTACATGATCCCATGCATGGAATGTGGTGGGTGTTATGTAGGGCAGACAGGGCAATGGTTGCGGTCACGGGTCACACAACATAGAAGCGACATAAAACATGGAAAAAAATCCTGTGCTTTGGCGATGCTTGCCAATGCTACTTCACACAATGCTCTTTTAGAAATGGTACTTATCACAAAAGTAAATAATACTTTTAATCATAAAACCGACGTAGAAGGTTTAAGTTCCATGTACGCTTTCATCCTTAGTAAAGACTTCCGTGGTGTCACCCGTGATACGCCCCCTTCCCTGCCTGCCCTGCAGGCCACCACTGCAGTCCTCTGACTGTGGATTGTCCGAATCATCCCTTTATCGTTTATTGTTTTTTCTTCTCCCTGGACTATTGGAGTGGTCGACATGATCCCATGCATGGATTGGGGTGGGTGCTGTGTGGGACGGGCAGGAGATGGGTTACGTTCATGCGGTGCACAACATAGTGGTGAGAGACCTCTGTTGTGCCCCCCTTGATACGCCCCCTTCCCTGCATGTCCTGCATGCTCCCACTTCAGTCCCTTGACTGTGGATTGTCTTGATCATGTTTTAGTTCTAAACTTCTTTTCTGCATTTTTTTCTCATCTGTCAAATGTTCACTAACTTAGGTCCCTCAGACTTTACATTACTTACGGTTAACCAGGTTAACAACTTTCATATTAAATATTCATAACATACTTTTGATCCCATTGTTTATTCAATATATTGCACTCATTGGGTACAGGGGTTTTCATTTCACACACTTTTCACACAACTATTGCCTTCTGCTTGTTATGTGTGCTCAAATTGAACGTGACACTAATAATATTATATTTAATTAATTTTTGTTAAGGTTTTTCGACGATTCGCAACTAAATAACCAAAATTTATTATTTTTCAAATTCAAATTTTCGCGCTTTTTTGGACCGGTTGGCGCGTCGGCATTAATGCTCTTCATTCTTAGGTTGGTAATTGGCGTTGGTAACGCAGTGAACAATGCAGTTTCTTCACGTCCTTGTCAACACCAATAACGCGCACATGTTCACTTAACCTCTGTGTCGCCATGTTTTTAATTGTGAATCCTCGAATAATTTTTAATCTGCGGACATCTACTTGTAGATTGGTTTTTAATGTGTTTTATTAAGTTGTACACATAATGCTATTAGTGTTCTTAGCTTTTTTACTGAAATTTACTCAACTCGTAAGTACTTTCTACCTTTTTCACGGTGCAATTTAATAAATTTTAGCGAATTTCCCTGATGAAGCCTAGCATGGCGGGCGAAATATCGGAACTTGAAACTGGAGTTTTATTGGATTGAAGTCCCATCCTTGCCGTGTTGCATCACCCACATTCAATTTCTTCACTATATATATACACTCAGATGAAAAAAAAACGGGTCATTGGGTTATTTTTGCAAAAAACGCGGGTATATTTTTCTTTTAGTACTTTGAATAAAACTTTTAGTGTTTTACAATCTAGGTAGGTGTGTTAGAGGACGTGCAGTTGCACCAACCACAATAAACGAGCTTCGTGTGGCACTTCAGGAAGAATGGCAGAATATTCCACAAAATGATATTCGTGAGCTCATTAGTGGCATGGGCCGCCGCGCCGCACTGTGTGCCATATCCGAGCGCGAGCGCCAGGGGGGGATTTGGAGGAAAAAAATAAAATTAAAAATTTCGAGAAAAAAACATATCCACTCCATTGTAGATACATGAAACCCTTCTGATCTTGCATATTTATATTTTTTAACCCCCTATATTATTTGCAATTAACGCTTAAAGTTGATCGATTTAGAAAACTTCATTTTTACGGTATTTCACGCGCACGTTTAAAAAATTATAACATGGATTGTAAGCTTGCTATCAATACAACATTATACAGAATTGTTTATAACATAATACTGTATGCTATGGTTAACAAATCAAGTCTCTAAATATTTTAGAACAAAATTTAAAAATGTTTGAATATGATAAATATTTTAAATATACATTTTGCCTTTAAGAAGGGTTGTATAAAAAATGCCAACTCGATGAGGTCTGGGACTACCGCCAAAAATTAGTTCAATGTTTTCTCTAACTACCCTCAAAATTTCGTATCTCCACCGGTGCGTTTTTGGGGTTTTTTTAATTTTTTTATTCGGCGCCACCAATTAAAATTGGGTCGACCGAGGCCCGTGTGCCGTGCCGTGAGTATCGCGGAGTCGTGCGCGCTATCGTCGAGCAGCACAAAAAAAATAAAAACACACTTAAAACGCACCTGCAAAAATTCAAAAAAATTAGGGCAGTTACAGAAGACACTGACAAATGTTTGTATGATAGTCTCAATCCTCCCGATTTGCGATTTTGCAAAATAATTAATATAATAATAATAATTCATTGCAGCAAAATTATACACAAATGTTATAATCTTTACAATGGTTGTGATTGTCACCGAAAAATGTTCTATGTTTTTAACTACCAAATCGAATCTGTATATGTGCGTTTTGTGTGCCTTTTTGGCCGCACACAAGTGACAGTGTAGACGAACAGACTGATGAGGATGAGAAATGTAATGTATATTCTGATTAACAATTCACATTTTAAACCAGAGTTTAAATTATTTTTAACTACAGCAGATGCTTTTCACATTTGTCCATTTTTTGGAGGTGTTATAATTTTTATTAACCGAAATGAATCGATTCGGTCATTGGCCAAAAAGGGACACAAAACGCACATATAGAGATTCGAAGTTTTGGCAGTTAAAAATATAGAACATTTTTTGGTGACAATCACAATCATTGTAAAGATTTTAACATTTGTGTATAATTTTGCTGCAATGAATTATTATTATTATATTAATTATTTTGCAAAATCGCAAATCGGGAGGATTGAGACTATCATATAAACATTTGTCAATGTCTTCTGTAACTGCCCTAATTTTTTTGAATTTTTGCAGGTGCGTTTTAAGTGTGTTTTTATTTTTTTTGTGCTGCTCGAGGAAAGTGCGCTCGACTCCGCGATACTCACGGCACGGCACACGGGCCTCGGTCGACCCAATTTTAATTGGTGGCGCCGAATAAAAAAAATAAAAAAACCCCAAAAACGCACCGGTGGAGATACGAAATTTTGAGGGTAGTTAGAGAAAACATTGAACTAATTTTTGGCGGTAGTCCCAGACCTCATCGAGTTGGCATTTTTTATATAACCCTTCTTAAAGGCAAAATGTATATTTAAAATATTTATCATATTCAAACATTTTTAAATTTTGTTCTAAAATATTTAGAGACTTGATTTTTTAACCATAGCATACAGTATTATGTTATAAACAATTCTGTATAATTTTGTATTGATAGCAAGCTAACAATCCATGTTATAATTTTTTAAACGTGCGCGTGAAATACCGTAAAAATGAAGTTTTCTAAATCGATCAACTTTAAGCGTTAATTGCAAATAATATAGGGGGTTAAAAAATATAAATATGCAAGATCAGAAGGGTTTCATGTATCTACAATGAAGTGGATATGTTTTTTTCTCGAAATTTTGAATTTTATTTTTTTCCTCCAAATCCCCCCCTGGCGCTCGCGCTCGGATTTGGCACACAGTGCGCCGTATGCAGGCAATAGTTAGGGCTCGAGGAGGCAATACGAAGTATTAAAATCATATTTAACAGAAATTTTCATTATTAATCCCTCTTAAGTTTATTTTGCAGAAATGCATTTTCTTTCGTGTATACGTATTAATGTTCATTAAATAAAGTAATAAGTACCATATGTTGTTTTTATCTACATTCTGATGGTCTCTTTGGTTGTAAAACACTAAAAGTTTTATTCAAAGTACTAAAACAAAAAATTAACCGCGTTTTTTGCAAAAATAACCCAAAGACCGACCCGGTTTTTTTGCATCTGAGTGTATATATATATATATATATATATATATATATATATATATATATATATATATATAATATATATATATACCGGGTGTGGCACTTAAGACGCCTCGGACCATAGCTCCTTTACGATAAAAGCTATCGAAAAAAATCTAAGAACAAAGTGGTGCATAGTTACCGTCGCTATCTTTCAAAAATATTTTTAATCATCAGTGGCGTGCCGTACTCCAGTGGCGTACCAAACTTATGTTTTTTTAAATGGAATGCCCTATTTTTTATTGCAGATTTGGAAAGTGCTCGACGAGTACTTATTTTTTTATCTAACATGTTATACCCTTCACTTTAGCGGTTTCGCTGTTATAACCCCTTCTTTCAAAATTGCGCCCCATTTTTGAGATTTTTTTGTAGAGAAACTAAATGACGCCGGCGCCTAAATTTTGAATTGAGGTACAGTTTAAGACCTCGTATACCTTCACATAATTTTTTTTCGGGTAATTTATGGAAAAAAAATAATTTTTGATTGATCTTCGCATGTTGTCATTTTTTCCGAAAATTTCAAATGGCACCCCCCTAAAAAAATTACGGCGTTGTACAGCCAAAACTCTAAATTTTTCATTGGTGTAAAAAAAATTACACATTCCATAACAAAATTTCGGAGAAAAAAAGGAATTTCATCGCAAATGTCGGGAAACGTTTTCCGTTCCCAAGTGTGCCATGAGAAAACAAAAGATTGGTAATTGTCAAAGTAAATTATTAGACGTCAGTAGCAGCCATAAGTCATTTTTGATAAACGTTCTAAAAATGTTCCGAACTCAAGAGGAAATGGTTGACATGATATTTATTCTTGGAGAATGTAACAAGAATTGTTTCTTGGCATCACGAGTGTACGCTGCGAGATATCCGCACAGGGCACATCCAAATGAACGTGCGTTTCAAAAAGTGTTGGAGAGATTTACTACTACGGGAAGTGTGAAACGGCCAAGGAGAGTTAGAAAGAAGGCAGTTATTACCGAAAATAATGAACTGCAGGTTCTGGAGGCAGTTATTGAAGATCCTCATACCAGTATCCGTGATATTAGTAGGAATCATGATATTTCAACGCGATCCGTACATCGTGTTCTTAAAAAGTACAAATTCCATCCATTTAAGATTCAACTGCACCAAGAATTGCAACCTCAAGATTTTCATGCGAGGCAAAATTTCTGCATGTGGGCTATCAACAAAATTGAGCAGGAGCAATCATTTCTTATGCGCGTATTATTTTCTGATGAAGCAACATTCCATAGAAATGGGCATGTCAATCGCCACAACTACCATTATTACGCCGATGAAAACCCACAAGCCATGCGAATGATAAACCACCAGCAAAGATAATCGCTGAATGTTTGGGGAGGCATACTTGGAGAACACCTTTTGGGTCCTTATTTCATCGAGGGGCACCTGAACGGCAACAGTTATTTGAGGTTCCTTCGCGACGACTTGGATGATCTCTTGGAAAATGTCCCTCTAGCCTCTCTTCGACAGATAGTTTTCCAGCACGGTGGAGCTCCTGCACATAATAGCTGTGTCGTTCGGGAATTTCTCGATGAAACGTTTCCGGACTCCTGGATTGGTCGTGGGGGTCCTGTGAGGTGGCCGCCAAGATCACCAGACCTCACACCTTGACTTCTTCCTTTGGGGCCATATTAAAGACAAGGTTTACAGGACGGTACCAACTACTGTCGAGGATATGAGGGAGAGAATCCGCGCGGCTTTCCGCGGTATATCACCAGAAGTCCTTAGGGCAGTGTCTAGAGCCAGTGAGTCGAAGTTGCGGTTATGCCTCTAGCAGGAAGGTCGTCATTTCGAACATTTAGTTTTCTTTATCTGCATTTTTCATATCATATTGAATAAATAGGTACATACTATTATGTTGACCGTATTTGTGTATTTGTTTTCTCATGGCACACTTGGGAATGGAAAACGTTTCCCGACATTTGCGATGAAATTCCTTTTTTCTCCGAAATTTTGTTATGCAATCTGTTTTTTTTTTACACCAATGAAAAATTTAGAGTTTTGGCTGTACAACGCCGTAATTTTTTTAGGGGGGTGCCATTTGAAATTTTCGGAAAAAATGACAACATGCGAAGATCAACCAAAAATTATTTTTTTTCCATAAATTACCCGAAAAAAAATTATGTGAAGGTATACGAGGTCTTAACCTGTACCTCAATTCAAAATTTAGGCGTCGGCGTCAATTAGTTTCTCTACAAAAAAATCTCAAAAATGGGGCGCAATTTTGAAAGAAGGGGTTATAACAGCGAAACCGCTAAAGTGAAGGGTATAATATGTTAGATAAAAAAATAAGTACTCGTCGAGCACTTTCCAAATCTGCAATAAAAAATAGGGCATTCCATTTAAAAAAACATAAGTTTGGTACGCCACTGGAGTACGGCACGCCACTGATGATTAAAAATATTTTTGAAAGATAGCGACGGTAACTATGCACCACTTTGTTCTTAGATTTTTTTCGATAGCTTTTATCGTAAAGGAGCTATGGTCCGAGGCGTCTTAAGTGCCACACCCGGTATATATATATATATATATATATATATATATATCGACTTCTAGTATTCTTGAGCTGGTACCCACACTTATTCTACATATTTTAAAAATGTGTATGCTTTTGTACAGGGTGTCCCAATATACATAACAGAACAAAGTTATGTTATTTTAATTGGAACACCCTATATTTTATTCTTTATTTTAAACCCTCTTGAGAAGCTGATAAAAATAGCATAAGATAGTACTGTTGGTTAGTAAATTTTATTTATTTCTCACATCATAAAGAATAATACACATCGGCTTTGGTTCTCTTTTATTCATAGTGCTATACAGGGTGTCAACATACGCAAAACAATGGATAACTATTTTTTTTCAAATAGAACACCCTATATAAGTTGCTACGAATCTATGGAATTTTTAATAAGCTTTCCAATGATATACAGTTTGTATAACAAAATATAAAGGATTCTTGAGATTTATCAATAAAAACATATTTCTTTTGCCACCTTCTGCTGATTTTTGGATTTTCAGCCAAAACTATGCATTTTCAGGAAAAATTATAAGAGATAAAAGTTGTAGAGCGAAAAATTTTCGATTGATGTAGGTCTTTCAACTTTTAAGATAATGCGTGAATTGCCCGCCAGAGCGCGCTAAATCGTGACCGTATATGCATTTTAGAGTTTTCTTTTCAAATATTTTATTAATAAATTGCACTATACTTTATTTTCCGCACCCCCTAGCGGAAAAACGGGAAATTATAGGGAAATTGAAATGGTCCACATCTATTTAAAATGTTCCGCTCTACAACTCTTAATAGAAGCAATTTTTGCCAAAAATGCATAGTTTTCCCAAAAAATGCAAATTAAAAATGTAAGTACCAATTTTTGTGTTTTTCAATGGTTTTTTGCATTTTTAGCGAAAACTATGCATTTTGGGCAAAAATTGCTTCTTTTAAGAGTTGTAGAGCGGATTATTTTGAATCGACGTAGGTCATTTTAATAGTTTTATAATTACCCGTTTTTCTGCTAGAGGACGTGAAAAATAAAATAAAAACATTGAGAAAAACGCTAAAATGCATATACGGTCACGATTTTGTGCACTCTGGCGGGCAATGCACGCATTATTGGAAAAGTCGAAACACGTATATCGATCGAAAATTTTCTGCTCCACAACTTTGGTCTCTTATTATTTTTTCAGAAAATGCATAGTTTTGGCTGAAAATCCAAAAATGAGCAGGAGGTGACAAATAAAAATGTTTTTATGGATAAATCTTAAGAATCCTTAATATTTCATTATACAAATTGTACATTATTGAAAAGCTTATTAAAAATGACATCTAGTGGTGGCAAGATATATAGGGTGTTCCATTTGAAAAAAAATAGTTATCCATTATTTTGCGAATGTTGACACCCTGTATAGCAGTATGAACAAAAAAGAACCAAAGCCGATTTGTATTATTCTTCATGATGTGGAAAATTCCTTAGTGTATAAAAAAACGACGCTAGCACTGCTAGGACCTCTTCTGCAACTTTTTCAATGTGTCCTTGTTTTTTCCACAAATTTGCCCATAACTAACCAACCGTCCATAATAGACCCATACTATCTTGTACTATTTTAATCAGCTTCTCAAGAGGGTTGAAAATAAAGTATAAAATGTAGGGTGTTCTATTTAAAAAAACATAACTTTGTTCTGTTATGTATATTGGGACACCCTGTACAAAAACATACATATTTTTAAAATATGCAGAATAAGTGTGGGTACCAGCTCAAGAAAACTAGAAGTCGATACCCAGCGATCTGTAAAAGTCCCATAACTTATTTGCTATTTGAGATATCGACTTCTAGTTTTCCTAAACTGGTACCGACACTTATTCTACATATTTTAAAAATATATATGCTTTTGTATTTTTAAGTTATGTTTTTTTAAATGGAACACCCTATATTTTATACTTTATTTTCAACCTTCTTGAGAAGCTGATAAAAATAGTATAACATTATATGGGTTTATTATGGACGGTTGGTTAGTTATGGGCAAATTTGTGTACAAAAACATGTACACATTGAAAACATTGCGGAAGCGTTCCTGGCAAAGACAGCATTATTGATACACTAGAAAATTTTCCACATCATGAAGAATAATGCACATTGGTTCTCTTTTATTCATAGTGATATACAGGGTGTCAACATGCGCAAAACAATGGATAACTATTTTTTTTCAAATGGAACGCACTATATAAGTTGCCACCAATCTATGGCATTTTTAATAAGATTTCCAATGATATATAGTTTGTATAACAAGATATTAAGGATTCTTGAGATTTATCAATAAAAACATATTTCTTTTGCCACCTTCCGCTGATTTTTGGATTTTCAGCCAAAACTATGCATTTTCAGGAAAAATTATAAGAGACCAAAGTTGTATAGCAAAAAACTTCCGACCGATGTGGGTCTTTCAACTTTTAAGATAATGCGTGCATTGCCCGCCAGAGCGTTTTCTTTTCAAATTTTTTATTAATAAATTGCACTATACATACTTTATTTTCCGCACTCTCCAGCGGAAAAACGGGAAATTATAGGGAAATTAAAATGGCCCATATCTATTGAAAATGTTTCCCTCTACAACTCTTAATAGAAGCAATTTTTGTCAAAAATGCATAGTTTTCCCTAAAAATGCAAATTGAAAATGTATGTATCAAGTTTTGCGTTTTTCAATGGTTTTTTGTACTTTCAGCGAAAACTATGCATTTTGGGCAAAAATTGTTTCTCTTAAGAGTTGGAGAGCGGAATTTTTTCAATCGATGTAGGTCATTTGAATAATTCTATAATTACCTGTTTTTCTGCTAGAGGACGTGGAAAATAAAGTATAGTGCAGTTAATTAACAAAAAATTTGAGAAAAACGCTAAAATGCATATACGGTCACGATTTTGCGCACTCTGGCGGGCAATGCATGCATTATTGGAAAAAAGTCGAAAGACCTATGTCGATCGAAAATTTTCCGCTCTACAACTTTGGTCTCTCATTATTTTTCAGAAAATGCATAGTTTTGGCTGAAAATCCAAAAATGAGCAGAAGGCGACAAAAGAAAAATGTTTCTATGGATAAATCTCAAGAATCCTTAATATTTGATTATACAAATTGTACATCATTGAAAAGCTTATCAAAAATACCATGCATTGGTGGCAAGATATATAGGGTGTTCCATTTGAAAAAAAATAGTTATCTAATATTTTGCGTATGTTGAGACCCTGTATAGCAGTATGAACAAAAAAGAACCAAGGCCGATTTGTATTATTCCTTATGATGTGGAAAATTTTTTCGTGTATAAAAATTGACGCTAGCTTTGATAGGAGTGCTTCTGCAATTTTTTCAATGTGTCCTTGTTTTTGCCACAAATTTGTCCATAACTAACCAACCGTCCATAATAGACCCATACTATCTTATACTAGTTTTATCAGCTTTTTAAGAGGGTTGAAAATAAGGTATAAAATATAGGGTGTTCCGTTTAAAAAAACATAACTTTATTCTGTTAAGTATATTGGGACGCCCTGTACAAAAACATACATATTTTTAAAATATGTAGAATAAGTGTGGCTACCAATTCAAGAAAACTAGAAGTCGATATCTCAAATAGCAAATAAGTTATGGGGCTTTTACAGATCCCTGGGTCACCCGGTATATATATATAACTGTTGAATTAGAGTTTTTCAAGTTTCTTATATGTTTAATTTCATTTTGTGTGACTGGTTCAAGGAAGAATGAACCATTTCTGTTTGTTTTAAAAAATTTCAATGCAGATTTAAAATCCTCATTATTACAAACTAGAACAGTGTTTATGTCAGTTATTGCCTTTATAAAATAATCTTGGACACTGATGAGATTTTAGTGACTTTCAGGGTATTTTTATTTTTGCATGTATCATTTATAATTTTCCACATTTGTTTTGGTTTGTTCAATGATTTTACAATTTTGTCTTCATTATAAGTCTTTCTTGCTTTACTTAAATCCATTCGGTATTGATATTATCTTTCGTTTAATTCGTTCTTTATGGCTTTGTTCGCTGTGCGTTTATAGACTACCATTAGAGCTTGTATGGTATTGTGCTGTTGCTTTAAACTATTTGTATACCAGTGACTTTTCGATAATTGTTTTGTGTTTAAATTTTGTTTTGTAAATTTAAAGCAGGCATCAAATACCGGGTGACCCAGGGATCTGTAAAGGCCCCATAACTTGATTGCTATTTGAGATATCGACTTCTGATTTTCTTGAACTGGTACCCACACTTATTCTACATATTTTAAAAATATGTATGTTTTTGTACAGGGTGTGCCAATATACACAACAGAACAAAGTTATGTTTTTTTTTTAATGGAACACCCTATATTTTATACTTTATTTTTAACGCTCTTGAGAATCTGATAAAAATAGTATGAGATAGTATGGGTCTATTATGGACGATTGGTTAGTTATGGACAAATTTGTGGCGAAAACATGTACACATTGAAAACATTGCAAAAGCGTTCCTAGCAAAGATAGAATCATTATTTATATACTAGAAATTCCCCACATCATAAAGAATAATACACATCGGCTTTGGTTCTTATTTATTCATAGTGATATACAGGGTGTCAACATACGCAAAACAATGGATAACTAGTTTTTTTCAAATGGAACACCCTATATACGTTGCCACCAATCTATGGCATTTTTAATAAGCTTTTTAATGATATACAGTTTGTATAACAAAATATTAAGGATTCTTGAGATTTATCAATAAAAACATATTTCTTTCGCCACCTTCCGCTGATTTTTGGATTTTCAGCGAAAACTATGCATTTTCAGCAAAAATTATAAGAGACCAAAGTTGTAGAGCGAAAAATTTTCGATCGATATGAGTCTTTCAACTTTTAAGATAATGCGTGTATTGCCCGCCAGAGCGCGCAAAATCATGTCCGTATATGCATTTTAGCGTTTTCTATTCAATTTTTTTATTAATAAATTGCACTACTTTTTTTCCGCACCCTCTAACGAAAAAACGGGAAATTATAGAGAAATTAAAATGGCCCATATTGATTGAAAATGTTCCGCTCTACAACTCTTAATAGAAGCAATTTTTGCCAAAAATGCATAATTTTCCCTAAAAATACAAATTCAAAATGTATGTATAAATTTTTGCGTTTTTCAATGGTTTTTTGTATTTTTAGCAAAAACTATTCATGTTGGGCAAAAATAGCTTTTATTAAAAGTTGTAGAGCGGAATATTTTACATATCGATGTAAGTCATTTGAATAATTCTATAATTACCCGTTTTTCTGCTAGAGGACGTGTAAAATAAAGTATAGTGCAATTAATTAACAAAAAATTTGAGATAAACGCTAAAATGCATATACGGTCATGATTTTGCGCACTCTGGCGGGCAATACACGCATTATTGGAAAAGTCTAAAGACCTATGTCGATCTATAATTTTCCGCTCTACAACTTTGGTCTTTTATTATTTTTTCAGAAAATGCATAGTTTTGGCTGAAAATTCAAAAATGAGCAGATGACAAAAAAAAATGTTTTTATGGATAAATCTCAAGAATCCTTATTATTTCATTATACAAATTGTACATCATTGGAAAGCTTATTAAAAATTCCATGCATTGGTGGCAAGATAAATAGGGTGTTCCATTTGAAAAAAAATAGTTATCCAATATTTTGCGTATGTTGACACACTGTATAGCAGTATGAACAAAAAAGAACCAAAGCCAATTTTTATTATTCTTCATGATGTGGAAATTTTTTTAGTGTATAAAAAATGAAGCTACCTTTGCTAAGAGCGCTTCTGCAATTTTTTCAATGTGTCCTTGTTTTTGCCACAAATTTGCCCATAACTAACCAATCGTCCATAATAGACCGACACTATCTCATACTAATTTTATCAGCTTCTCGAGAGGGTTGAAAATAAAGTATAAAATATAGGGTGTTCCATTTAAAAAAACATAACTTTGTTCTGTTATGTATATTGGGACACCCTGTACAAAAACATATATATTTTTAAAATATGTAGAATAAGTGTGGGTACCAGTTCAAGAAAACTAGAAATCGATATCTCAAATAGCAAATAAGTTATGGGGCTTTTACAGATCCCTGGGTCACCCGGTATATTCAGACATTGAATGAAAAATTTTAAAAAGGCCCGTTCTGGATTTTCATTTAATATTTTGCAGAAAATGTAGCAAGGCGTGTTTTTAAATTTACGCATTTTCGTTGGCGTAATAAATTTACCTGTGACGCATTTATTTCTTTCTTTTCCTATTTTCATGTATATTGTTGTGAAAATGGAGCTGTGGTCAGATATTGCGGGATCGTATATATCGTATTATATTTTATTCACAATCACTATAATAATATGCATATTTTTAACCTCGAAAAAGTTGGGATATTAGCGATTCCCTCTTCGAGATGGGTAATATTCTATTACTAACGTCTATTTCGAGGTACAGAAACATTTTGCGAACCTCTATTTCGAAATACAGAAACAGTCAATTGTCAGTTTATATAAACGTCAAATTGACATCAATCATGCGCTCGGTTCTCCAACGAATCTACTCTGAAGTGAATTTTACAATTCTGTTTAATTATGGATTACCACGTCATAACGGTCGCAACCATCCTCTTCATTAAGTACTTCTTATTTATAAGTGGATATTAATTATTTGTGCTCTTACACGAAACGGATTTATGCATATCTCAGGTTGGCAACATCCCAACAACCCATCAAGTGTCAAAACCGTAACCTCATAATAAATGCGCCTTCACAACAACCCGCGGACAGTAACGAGGACGGGAACGGAGGCGAAAATATAGCAAGCTTCTCGTTCCCGTTACCCGAAATTAGTTATTAGTTATGTCAACATGCGAATCATTTAACTTTTGGTTCCCGGAAGTTGTTGCGTTTACTTTTGTCCGTTACGTGAAATGCACGTTTACCCCATTTTATGTCAATTGCCGTAAGTCGTATTGAATTACATCATTATCTGCTGGTGGCTCGGGTTCTCCACGTAATCTAGCTGTATTATGTAATACACTACTTACCACAATTATAAAAAGTGTGGTACTGAGGTTTAAGTGACACCCATACGTCAATTTTTTTACGAATTAAATATGTCCGACATTGAAATAAATATGTGTACCAAAATCAAACAATTTTACTTTTATCATTACATTTCGTGATTGTGAATAAAATAGTATACATACCTCGCGGGAACACAATTCCAGCCTTCGCGCCTCGGTTTGCAATCTATGCCCTCGGCTGTAATGATGTTTATCCCGACTCGGTACGTAATATACTATTACCTGACTATTTATTAATACATTGTCCAAGCAGCTTCTGATACTGTGTGTTATTCTGGTGTCGGTGTAGTTAGTTATTCTGAAATTATAGGCGTTTGTTAGCATGTTAAAACTATACAAAATATTATTGTCACAATTAAAATTTACATTAAAATCTCCGCAAACTATTGATACTACGTTAAGTGTGTTTAAAATTTGTAAGATCTTTTCAAAAATATATATTTAAAAATGATCCATAATCACCCGACGGAGATCGATAAATCGATACAAATAATAGTTTCGGATTACTTAATCATACGGCACAGACCTTGCATATATATTTCTGTGACAGCATATTAATACTATCTACTTTTTTCACACAAAAAAATATTATCTAGTAAAATCATAGTTCCTCCATGTTGTGACGTTGTCCTGACAAATATATTTCCTATGTAATATCCCTCTATTGTTACAGCATTCTCTTCACCGGGTTTGAGCCAGTGTTCATTTATTGACACCACGTGGACACTATTATTGTTTTTCTTCTAATCGATTGGATATTTAACTGAGCGATTTTTGTGTAATCATCTTCAATGTTGGTTTTTGAGTTTCCGATTGTTTTGGAAAATTTGAGCTTCTTTTTTCGTTAATTGGAAAATTGTAACTTCTAACCTTAACTCTCGCAGGCCAAGTATCGGGCAACATTAATGTCTCGAGATCCCCATAATCAGCTCCAAGTTTAAAGGATTTATTAGTTCCTTTACGTTCGAGTTCACTGCCGCCGAGTGCGGTCTGTTTCTTTCCCTTACCCTCCCAAATTTTAAGAAGAAGATCAATACCCGAAAATTTGGAGCAGACGGTGTGATCGCCCGCTGTGTATGTTTCGGTATAATCGCGCAAATGTGGATTCACAAAACATACACAGGCATATTTTGCGATTCAAGAACTTCTAATATTAATATTCTGTATTAGCGCGTTGGCCTCTAATATCCGAATTGTTCAAAAATACCCGAAGACGACGGCGCACAACAATGTTCAAAGTTTATAAAAAACCTCGCCGACGAAATAATGTTCTGTTTCGCTACTCATAAAAATACGAATATTCACTCTACCGTTATCAATTGCCTGCAATCCGTTCGGGTTGAAAAAAAGTCCCTCGCAGTTCAGGAGATTTTGCGGTGGGCGTAATGCCTAAAATTTCGGTCGTTGCATCTCTTTCCCGAAAAGGTGGAGGGTAAGGGGAAAAACACCGACCGCACTTTGGGAAGGAAACATTTTGCGGCAAGTGCCGTCGAGACCTTGGGATCAGGTGGTCGGTCCCAGTTCTGCGGGATCTTAAGAGGACTGACATACAAGATGGCGACATGCACTTTTTATGGCAGCTGTTTAGTAATACAACAGTCGCATATTTTATAAACCCAAATTAATGAAAAAAAAACTGTACATGCACTCACAGGTTCGATATGGATAACCCAAAAGTCGCAAAACTCATTAATAATAATGACCAGTGATAGTTTTACTGGGCGCTCTGGAGAGAAGAATATTTTGCTCCGCACAATAAAACCACGGCGCGTTACTGCGCGCGGCCTTTCGAAGTGAAGAAGATTATTGTGCGAATATCGCACGGCCCATAATGAAGCGGCCGAACAAACTGAATAAGTTTCATGTTGATGCTCTTATTTATATTGCGCAATTATGAGATTATCTGCACTTTGTAAAACCACGTTTCAATGTTATACTCTAGCACTAGTTCGCCATCACGCTACTGTCCCATCGCCTGTGATAGCGCTCTTCGATGACACAGGGCAACAAAATAAAAAAATATTTCCTGTTGCATAAGATTCTCTAAATGAGTATTTTGGCAATGCTAATTTCAAATCTGAAATCAGTTTTCTTCTGCAAGCTACGGTTATCATGCAATTTGACATTTTGTCATTATTTCTATAGTTTAATTGCTCGCTGATGAATAATGTCAGAGTGATGGGGTTGGCCTTCTTTTTGAGCCAACTACATCACAAATAATCTGCTGTTTTTCGTTTTTTTTTAAATATTTTGCACAGGTGCCGAGGAATATCTGCCCAATTTCGCTAGTACGGCCAACTTGGACATCTTAAATTTTCCCCTCATTTTTCTATTTTCTTCAAATTTAGTTCACCATACTTTTGCATCGAGAAACCTCACGATTAACCTCCCGTTTTTCATTTTTTGATATTTTGCACAGGTGCCGAGGAATAGCGCTCCAATCACGAACGTTCGACCAATTTCGACATCTAAAATTTTCGCCTCATTTTTCTGTTTTATTTAAATTTAGTTCAGCATACTTTTGTAGTACTGTTACACTCGAGGGGTGTGGTCGTGCAAATTGTATGTACGAATAGACTAAATAAACGAAAACTCTTAATTCGAGGAATGTTAAGCGGCGTAGCCGCAACTCAGTAAGAACAACACATACGGTCACTATACATCCCCCTGGTGAACTATCGTACTAGCTTGGTAGACCATAAGACGAAAACGAAACCAAGCAAGGTTGTCGCAAGAAAAAAAAAATTTCGTTACCTTTCTTCAGCTATTGCTGCAGCTCTGCACGACTTCGTCGAGGATGGAAAAGGAAAGGGTTAACTGACTTGAATTGAAAATAAACAACAAAAGAAAAGGAAATAAGAAGATGATAATGTTTTGTGACTAATAACTTTAGTAATAATAAAATTTAGAGATACAAATATTTACAACAAAATAACAAATAACAAAAAGAAAAACTAAGGTAACAATAAAAAGATAGATTGGTAGGCAAAGGGAAACGCGGACGCGAATTAAAAAAAAAACACTAACTTAATAAAATTAAACGGAGCGGAGCACTGGCTCGAAACAAGAACACACACTTGTAACAAAAAAAGCAACTGATTCCTGTTGTAGTCAACAAAGAACTGCCGTTCAACTTGTTCTCGAAATCCCTTGTTGGGTGGTAGGAAGGGTGGTCGAACCAAGGGTGGGAGTGTGCACTTGGTTCTTCCACCCTCGATCAGATGTCGCCACCGGTAGTAAAATTACTAAATTTCTAACTTATTCTAGGAGCCGCTAAAAATGTCCAGAGTAGGCGGCATGGCCCTTGGGTTTATTGCGGTCGGTAATAATCACCAGGCGGTCGTAAAAATGTCAAACTTGCGGGCACGTGCCCACCGGATCGAATTTTAAATTTTTGGCCCAAGCAGGTAGTGAGCCCATTTTTGGGATGTATTATAATAAGCCGTGCATTCATGTCTATTGGTTATATACAGAGAGCTATGGAATTTAAAGAATGTAAATAGTATGCGCCTTTAAAATGGTGAGCGCAGCGATGAAATAGAAAAAAAAAATTTTTTGGCATGTTATTTTCAATGGGCCGCTCTGTTTACCGCGACCACCGGAAAGTGTCTAAAATTTCGGTCGTTGCATCAGGGCCTCTGTGAAGAGTCTAAAATTGGGAATTTTAAAGAGAGATACCCTCTTCAAGCGGGCGGCATAATGGAAGAAAAGAAACCACAATTTATGGCGTGTTATTGAGGGTGTTTAAGTGGTTCGTCAGGGTTGTTTACATGCGTCGCGTCCATAAATTATAAAAAGGATGAACAGGCGAGACGTTTTCGTAAACTGGTATCAAGTCAACGTGGACTAATACCCAATGAATACAATGCGCCAATCCTCGAGCCGTATTCCTTTCCTGCACCAATGACAAAAATTCTAATTGAATGAATCTCGTTTTCCAAAAATCCACTTAAGATTATACTATTTTCGATTACTATTTTAAACCCTTTATCACAAATGCAAATTATTGATTTATTAGGGTTATTTTTCGGCCGAACTATTAAAAAAAAAACATACTTAGAAAAAATATTATTTACCTGTTCTATTGTTAAAATCGGGAATATTAAACTGAGCTAGTGTTGTATTTTAATTGTATATGGTAGATGCTGTATTTAAACGGGCATACATAGGTCAATTTGGTTATAAATTTAATATATAATGTAATTTGATTAAGGCAAGAATGAATGTAATTGTAATAAGACAACAACCACAATATGTGTACCTCTATCGAGTATTTGATTCATTGTTGAAGTATTTTTAATCGCTGAGCCACAGAAATAGCAGCAAAATCAATATTTCTGTGTAAATTTTATAATCAAGTATTTTTAAGAATATCGTTTCTATGTACATATGACATTAAACTGAAAAAAAAACAATGTTTTATTTATTGATAGAAACTTGATGATTATTTAGAAAAATGAGTTGACTAAGATCATGATTTAAATGTATTGACTTAAATCGTCACATAAATACATACCAGTAAATTCCACGCCAATCCAGGGTCCCACAATTAACGACTGATTAAGGGTTACACAACTTTTATTTAAATTATTTTTTGATCTGGTTCATAATTGAAAAAATATAGCAATGCGATTTGTTGAAACCATAAAGTCAGAAAAATAGTCGATAGAATTAATTAAAACAAAGATTTTGATATAGTTATATAATTCATAAATGATTTTATTTGCAACAACATTTAATCGAAAGAAATAATATTTGCTCATTCCAGATTTACACTTCTTCCTTATTTCAGTGATTTTTTTAAATGAAATATAAATGGATATTTTGTGTATATTGCACTTTCAAATAAGCCCCAATTATGTATCTAATGTTCATTTCATGGTTTATTTTATTCGTTCTCATTTCACTTTACATGTGTTAATGCTTTTATGTGTTAATAATTGCCATTTAAAACTCGAAAATACGTGTAATATGAAATAAATATGAATTGAGTTTATTTCATGAATGTTTGTTTGGACCGGATATTGAGATGCAACGCATTCATTCGAACGAATTCCTTTCAAAATTTAAAGGGACGGTCGAAAACAGGTAGAAAACTTGGGGGGTGAATCATGCGAACATCTGTATAAGATACATGTTCGAAAGCATGGCTGCTTATTTCAAAATAGATTTTTATTATAGCTATTTAAATTAATAATTTTCTCTAAGTATTTTGCGGTTTGAAACTACACCAGTGTGCGTTTTAGAGTTTTAATTTAAATCAGGGTTCGAACGTTATATATCATCGGATATATACCATGATATATATCACGATATATATCATGATATTTATTCGATGATATATATCATGGATATTTATGAAACACAATACCAAAAAATTCCCCTATTTCTCAAATATTCCCAGTTGAAGCAATATGAATAGTAAGTATTTGCTTTAATTTAAACTAGAGATGGGCGAAATGACTCTTTTTTGTCGAAAAGAGTTGATTTTTGAAGTGACTTAAAAATGAAAAAGTAAGTGTGAGCAAAAAAAACTCAAAAAAAAAGGTCCTCACTATGAAAATTCTTCAATTTATCTCTGAAAACATAGTGAAGAGCAAAAAAGTCTTCATTTCAAAAAATTTTCAATTTAATGTCAAATTTTGACATTTTAAATGTTATTTTTTTACTATCTTGTAAGCAACTGTGTTTGTTTGCAATAAATATATATATAATACAAATAAAGTATGCGCATTATATAATTAATAAGTCATATAAACATTAATATTAATGACCAAGAATAAACATCAAGAAGTTGATATATATCCGATATATTGATATTTATATAAATATCGGATATTTTCCGAACCCTGATTAAAATGAAAGACTCATGATATTCTTTGTTCCTTTACCTCTTAGATTTAGTCATTGTATAATTTAATTGAGCTCTTACTTCACCAGGCAGGAAAAAAATGATTAACCCCTCAATAACATTAAGAATCATGCTTTTATTTTTAATAGTAAATTTTCCTTCTGTGGGAATCTGATTTATGGGGGGCTATTGTTCGGCCGAAGTGTTTTAAAAACATTTTTAAAAATAATAACATTAATTAATATATAATATTAACCATTTATTATAATTATAACAAATATAAATGAAGTTGATATGTTAATTTAAAAACTAATTCAGTCATTATCTTACACCCCTCATACTATAACATACAATAACGTAAATTGAAAACTGAACCGTGCATTTAAGTAATTTATTTTATCCAATAATGTTAACATGCCAATGACTCTTTAGCAACGAGTTACTTTAAGATAACTTTAACAACACTATTGTTAGAAATTCTTAACAACACTAGTTTGATTAAATGCATCTTAACGCAACTCGTTGCTAAGGAATTATTGGCATACAAACAATATTTCGCTTTCTGACGGTTTTCATTAAACATTTTCTTTAAATTAACAAAATGGACATAGGATAAAATAAACCGTATTACAACATACTTTCCGCTATTTTGCATTGTCATAATCGATAACAGAAAAACGGTAATTAGGTGAGTAGCTTTTAAAAATATAAAAACATGATGTTCATGACATTATGACACTGACATTAAGTATTAATTTTACTATTGTAGCAAAGCAAACTATTCAACTTGTAATAAACCATAACTTTTCCTGTTCCTTATGATTATTTCATTTGGTAAATTATCTACCCAAATATACTGCGAGCTTGGATGAATTATCAAAAAACATTTTTTTCGTACCTGTTACCTTTTAGTAATTCATCTCGACATAACGTTTGTTGTCAACTGGTTATTAACCGAGAGCGTTACAACAAATGTTATTGTCTCGTTAAATTACTAGGTAACAAGGTACTCAAAAAACGATTTTTTGATAATTAACCTCGATCTAGGTATATTACTACCGATAATTTAAAAATACTCGCTCCTATGTCACTCGTGCTTTCAAACTTTTCTCTCGTTATGTAAAAAGATTCATTACGTTACTTATATCATAAATTACTATTATTTAACTTTATTGCGAAATCTGCCTCTACTTCATCTATTCCATTCCATCCGGTAATCTTACTAAATTTAAAAGTGGGTAACAACCAATAATTATTTTATATTGTGAGACAATTAAATCTTCAGATTTACTTTTCGGCGTCAGATTTTAATAATCACATAAATGCCCGTCCTCTTAAGATCCCGCAGAACTGGGACCGACTACCTGATCCCAAGGCGATCACCCTGTCTCCTCCAAAATTTTCTGGTATTTATCTCCTTCTTAAGATTTGGGAGGGTAAGGGGAAGAAACAGACCGCACTTCGCGGCTCAAGGGTCGAACACTAGTTTTGTGGTAAACTGTAATTAATCTTTCTGCCGGGCGTTCCGCACGTGGAGATACATCTGGTTCCTTGAGTAAACACATTTGAAAAGCCCCAGTTTTTTCATGCTTATTACCTGAATATTTTATACAATTTCTACCATACATTTATATTCACATAACAATAAATAATAAATAATAATAAATCTAACCGTAATAAAGGATTATGAGAGGTGAAGTCTGAAAAATAAAGCAAAAAAACGGAAAACACGGTTATAATCTTTTGCGCATAGAATTAAATAATTTCAACATGTCAATTCTTTCATGATCCTTTATTACAATTAAACAGTAGCAGATAATATCTAAAGTTATGCTAATACAACTCATTCGGAAACATACACAACTACCTGCAATAATTAGGTAACTCATAATATGAAACTTAAAATAGATACAGTTAAAATTCATTTAAAAGGAAATTTGATTACATCAAATGGAATCCAAAAATTATGGTTTTTCCAAATCACGGCTTTATTGACCGAGATTTAATTCGTAGATATTTCTCGACGACACCCTTCATAAAAGTTGCTTTCTTAATTTTTTATTGTTTCTGTTTTCTAATCGCGTTCGCATTTACGTACAGGTTGTTTCAACCGAGACTTAAAGTTGTAACTGTCTTAATATTTAGAATATAAAAAAATTAATATTGTCGCAAATTCTTTCTCTTTTTCGAAATAAGTGATGTTTGGAAACCACACTCGTGCCGTTGTGCTCGTGTAGTTTCCAAACATCATTTATTTCTCAAAATCGAATGAATTTGTATTTCGCCAATTGTTAATACACTTGTTGTATTACTACTGATGATTAAGTATGTAAACTGCACGAATGAATTGACCCAAAGAGTAATGACTGTCAGTATTTTCTAATAAGTTAAATATGCAACAATATGAGATTAGTTAATGGTTATTTATGCAATAAGTGAGTAAAGAAATACTTTTTCCACAAGTGCGAGCCAAAGGCGAGTGTGGTAATTCCTACTAGTGTAAAAAATGATTTACACACAATCCCAATATCCGGTTGAAATTCGTCAATTCGTGATTTTATGATAAAATTTAAATTAATCTATGTACAGAAAGCGTCAATAGGGTTAGATTTTCTACGGGTGCTTCAAATATTTTATTAAAATTAAAGTTACTTTAAAACAGTGTCAGTTTTATTAGTACTGTTATTATGGTTTCGTTTAATTAGTTTTAACCGGATTTTGGTATGATGGCCTACTTTTATTTTGTCGAATTCCTTTCGAGTTTTAAAGGGAGGGTCTGAAGCAGGTACCTATTTGGGGTGAAGATTGCAGCTTTTGCTAAAATTATGCATTTAGATGCCTTGTGCTAGCCACATGTTCGCATGATTCACCCCGAGTTTTCTACCTGTTTTCGACCATCCCTTTAAATTTTAAAAGGAATTCGTTGGAATGAATGCAACATCTCAACATCCGGTCCAAACTAACATTCATTAAATAAACTTAATTCGCATTTATGTCATATTACACGTATTTTCAAGTTTTAAATTGCAATTAACACATAAAAGCATTAACACATTTAAGGCGAAATGAGAACGGATAAAATAAACCATGAAAGGAACATTAGATACACAATTGGGGCTTATTTTATATCCATTTTATGAATGTAATTTCATTAAAAAAAATTACTGAAATAAGGAGGAAGTGTAAATCGGGAATGAGCAAATATTATTTCAATCGATTAAATGTCGTAGCAAATAAAATAATTTATGATTTATATACATATATCAAAATCTTTGTTTTAAATAACTTTCATGACTATTTTCTGACTACATATAGTTTCAACAAATCGCATTGCTATAGTTTTTTAATTATGAACCAGATCAAAAAACAATCCAAATAAAAGTTGTTCGATATTTAAAATAACACCTCAAGTTTTTTTTTACTTTTTGGATAGTGTCACATAAGAAAATTTCGAGGAAATTGGACTTGAAAATAAGCGGTCGGTATCGCATAATGACTTTATTATAATTTTATTTACCGAATCTAAAATTGATTTTTATAAAAGTTCTTTGGTATGTTATAATATAACAAGCGATGAAGTTAGATATTCGTTGGCACTTATTATTTTGTTGCTATGATAACCGACTGTTTCTTTTATTTTCAAATCGAATTCACTCAAATATATTATAATGCAACTTCAAAAAACTAAATATATTGCTTAAATATTCTCTAATACACTAAATAACCTAGGTATATTCCCGTATTAACGTGCAGTTCATGTATTTCTATCAGGGCTGTAGCGATTTAAATGAATTGATTTAGATCATGTTTTAATTTAAAATCAACTGTGATGGTAGTGATGGTAATAATGGAGACATTTTAATAATCGATTATTTGGACTGAGATATTTTAATAATCGATATAATAATCGATTAGTATATCGATATTTTATCGATGTAATAATCGTTTTTTCCACTTCTGATTGACAAGTAAGCGCATTGATTTTCATTATGCTGAATACGAATGGTTCCATTTATAAATATAACACGTTTCTTGTTACTGATCATCTCTGAATTCTGTCATTTGTCAGTTGTGTGGGAGTATTCGAAAAGAGACAGCCAATCTATTTGTAAGACTGTTACAAGTCAATTGTGCAACAAACGCACACACATATAAACATGCACTCAAATCAGTAATCAAAACGAGTGATTTGTTAATTCCTGGTATACGAACTGATTGTTTTATATTTATGTGCCAATCTTTAATTAAATTAAAGATATTTTGAATTTGAATTTGAATTTATTTTAAACAATTATTTAATATTTCATAACATCTAACCCCATTTCTGATCACATCTACTGTTTTTGTACTTTGTAATTACTCATTTACAATTTATATATTTCCGTTTCAAAAAACATGATACATACAAATAAAATCTTTCTGTTCATCGATGTACAATAATCGAATACATCGAGATATTTTAATAATACACTAGTTCGATAATGATTTATTGATAATTCCCATCACTACTCTTCACCATAATTATCAGTGTATCCGTTTTAAAATATTTTTTTCAAAATCGTCAATTGGAACAATAGCCTCAAATAAATCAGAATTATTCCCATTATTTAAATTAAATTAAACTGATTGTAACTGATTGCGCAATAAATACAAACTGCCGTTCAAAATGCTTTCTGAAAATGTACCTGGTAAGCCTCTTCATCCTTCTTATAATTTATGGGCACGACCCATGTAAACAACCCTGACGAACCACTGAAACACCCCCAATAACACGCATAAATTGCGGTTTCTTTTCTTCCATTATTTCTCTCCAGCTTGAAGAGGGTGTCTCTCTTAACAAAATTTACATTTGGAGGAACCGACCAGTCCCTATCCCAAGAAGGTCTCGACGGCACGTGCGGCAAATGTTTCCTTCCCAAAGTGTCTGTCGGTGTTTTTGCGGTCGGTATTTTTCCCCTTGCCCTCCACCTTTTCGGGAAGGAGATGCAACAGGGCCTCTGTGAAGAGTCTAAAATTGGGAATTTTAAAGAGAGATACCCTCTTCAAGCGGGCGGCATAATGGAAGAAAAGAAACCACAATTTATGGCGTGTTGTTGAGGGTGTTTAAGCGGTTCGTCAGGGTTGTTTACATGCGTCGCGTCCATAAATTATAAAAAGGATGAACAGGCGAGACGTTTTCGTAAACTGGTATCAAGTCAACGTGGACTAATACCCAATGAATACAATACGCCAATCCTCGAGCCGTATTCCTTTCCTGCACTAATGACAAAAATTCCATTTGAATGAATCTCGTTTTCCCAAAATCCACTTGAGATTATACTATTTTCGATTACTATTTTAAACCCTTTATCACAAATGCAAATTACAGATTTATTGAGGTTATTGTTCGGCCGAACTATTAAAAAAAACATACTTAGAAAAAATATTATTTACCTGTTCTATTGTTAAAATCGGGAATATTAAACTGAGCTAGTGTTGTATTTTATATCGTATATGGTAGATGCTGTATTTAAACGGGCATACATAGGTCAATTTGGTTATAAATTTAATATATAATGTAATTTGATTATGGCAAGAATGAATGTAATTGTAATAAGAAAACAACCACAATATGTGTACCTCTATCGAGTATTTGATTCATTGTTGAAGTATTTTTAATCGCTGAGCCACAGAAATAGCAGCAAAATCAATATTTCTGTGTAAATTTTATAATCAAGTATTTTTAAGAATATCGGTTCTATGTACTTATGACATTAAACTGAAAAAACAACAATGTTTTATTTATTGATAGAAACTTGATGATTATTTAGAAAAATGAGTTGACTAAGATCATGATTTAAATGTATTGACTTAAATCGTCACATAAATACATACCAGTAAATTCCACGCCAATCCAGGGTCCCACAATTAACCACTGATTAAGGGTTACACAACTTTTATTTAAATTATTTTTTGATCTGGTTCATAATTAAAAAAATATAGCAATGCGATTTGTTGAAACCATAAAGTCAGAAAAATAGTCCATAGAATTAATTAAAACAAAGATTTTGATATAGTTCCATAATTCATAAATGATTTTATTTGCAACAACATTTAATCGAAAGAAATAATATTTGCTCATTCCAGATTTACACTTCTTCCCTATTTCAGTGATTTTTTAAAATGAAATTACGTTAATAAAATTCATATAAATGGATATTTTGTGTATATTGCACTTTCAAATAAGCCCCAATTATGTATCTAATGTTCATTTCATGGTTTATTTTATTTGTTCTCATTTCACTTTACATGTGTTAATGCTTTGATGTGTAAATAATTGCCATTTAAAACTCGAAAATACGTGTAATATGAAATAAATATGAATTGAGTTTATTTCATGAATGTTTGTTTGGACCGGATATTGAGATGCAACGCATTCATTCGAACGAATTCCTTTCAAAATTTAAAGGGACGGTCGAAAACAGGTAGAAAACTTGGGGGGGTGAATCATGCGAACATCTGTATAAGATACATGTTCGAAGGCATGGCTCCTTATTTCAAAATAGATTTTTATTATAGCTATTTAAATTAATAATTTTGCGGTTTGAAACTACACCAGTGTGCGTTTTAGAGTTTTAATTTAAATCAGGGTTCGGACGATATATATATCATCGGATATATACCATGATATATATCATCGGATATATACCATGATATATATCTCGATATATATCATGATATTTATTCGATGATATATATCATGGATATTTATGAAACACACAATACCAAAAAATTCCCCTATTTCTCAAATATTCCCAGTTGCAGCAATATGAATAGTAAGTATTTGCTTTAATTTAAACTAGAGATGGGCGAAATGACTCTTTTTTGTCGAAAAGAGTTGATTTTTGAAGTGACTTAAAAATGAAAAAGTAAGTGTGAGCAAAAAAAACTCAAAAAAAGGTCCTCACTATGAAAATTCTTCAATTTATCTCTCTCTGAAAACATAGTGAAGAGCAAACAAGTCTTCATTTCAAAAAATTTTCAATTTGATGTCAAATATTTTGACATTTTAATGTTATTTTTTTCCTATCTTGTAAGCAACTGTGTTTGTTTGCAATAAATAAATATAATATAAATAAAGTATGCGCATTATATAATTAATAAGTCATATAAACATTAATATTAATGACCAAGAATAAATATCAAGAAGTTGATATATATCCGATATATTTATATTTATATAAATATCGGATATTTTCCGAACCCTGATTTAAATGAAAGACTCATGATATTCTTTGTTCCTTTACCTCTTAGATTTAGTCATTGTATAATTTAATTGAGCTCTTACTTCACCAGGCAGGAAAAAAATGATTAACCCCTCAATAGCATTAAGAATCATGGTTTTATTTTTAATAGTAAATTTTCCTTCTGTGGGAATCTGATTTATGGGGGGCTATTGTTCGGCCGAACTGTTTTAAAAACATTTAAAAAAATAATAACATTAATTAATATATAATATTAACCATTTATTATAATTATAACAAATATAAATGAAGTTGATATGTTAATTTAAAAACAAAATTCAGTCATTATCTTACACCCCTCATACTATAACATACAATAACTTGTAAATTGAAAACAGAACCGTGCATTTAAGTATTTTATTTTATCCTATAATGTTAACATGCCAATGACTCTTTAGCAACGAGTTACTTTAAGATAACTTTAACAACACTATTGTTAGAAATTCTTAACAACACTAGTTTTATTAAATGCATCTTAACGCAACTCGTTGCTGAGGAGTTATTGGCATACAAACAATATTTCGCTTTCTGACGGTTTTCATTAAACATTTTCTTTAAACTAACAAAATGGAAATAGGATAAAATAAACCGTATTACAACATACCCAAATATACTGCGAGCTTGGATGAATTATCAAAAACATTTTTTTCGTACGTGTTACCTTTTAGTAATTCATCTCGACATAACATTTGTTGTCAACAAATGTTATTGTCTCGTTAACTTACTAGGTAACAAGGTACTCAAAAAACGAATTTTTGATAATTAACCTTGATCTAGGTATATTACTACCGATAAACTTTTCTCTCATTATGTAAAAAGCTTCATTACGTTACTTATATCATAAATTATTATTATTTAACTTTATTGCGAAATCTGCCTTTGCTTCATTTATTCCATCCGGTAATCTTACTAAATTTAAAAGCGGATAACAACTAATCATTATTTTATATTGTGAGACAATTAAATCTTCAAATTTACTTTTCGGCGTTAGATTTGAATTATCACATAAATGCCCGTCCTCTTAAGATCCCGCAGAACTGGGACCGACTACCTGATCCCAAGAAGGTCTCGACGGCACGTGCGGCAAATGTTTCCTTCCCAAAGTGTCTGTCGGTGTTTTTGCGGTCGGTGTTTTTCCCCTTGCCCTCCACTTTTTCGGGAAGGAGATGCAACGACCGAAATTTTAGACACTATGCGGTGGTCGCGATGCAACGACCGAAATTTTAGACACTTTGCGGTGGTCGCGTTGCATCTCCTTCCCGAAAAGATGGAGGGTAAGGGGAAAACACCGACCGCAAAAACACCGACCGCACTTTGGGAACGAAACATTTGCCGCACCACCACCGGCACGTGCCGTCGAGACCTTCTTGAGATCAGGTAGTCGGTCCCATTTTTGCGGGATCTTAAGAGGACGGGCATTTATGTGATAATTAAAATCTGACGCCGAAAAGTAAATCTGAACATTTAATTGTCTCACAATATAAAATAATTATTAGTTGTTACCCGCTTTTAAATTTAGTAAGATTACCGGATGGAATAAATGAAGTAAAGGTAGATTTCGCAATAAAGTTAAATAACAATAATTTATGATATAAGTAACGTAATGAAGCTTTTTACATAACGAGAGAAAAGTTTGAAAACACGAGCGACATAGGAGCGAGTGTTTTTAAATTATCGGTAGTAATATACCTAGATCGAGGTTAATTATCAAAAAATAGTTTTTTGAGTACCTTGTTACCTAGTAATTTAACGAGACAATAACATTTGCTGTCTGGTTATTAACCGAGAGCGTTAAATTACTTAAACGCACCGTTCTGTTTTTGAGTTATTGTATGTTATAGTATAAGGGGTGTAACTTAATGACTGAATTAGTTATTAAATTGACATATCAACTTCGTTTATATTTATTATAATTATAATAAATGGTTAATACAATGTTACCGGGTAAAAAAAGAACTTAAAAGATGTGAATAATTGGCATTTATTTAAATATTAAAATATATACACACTCACATACAGTCACACCCACACACATACATATATACAATCACATACACACACACACATACATATATACACAAAATCATTCCCAGGGTCTAAAAATGATGATTGGTTGATCTGAAACAAAATTTTCTCTCTTAGAAAAGCCACAATAGCAACAATTAAAAATAAAATGTTTTATTAATCCAATACAATGAAATATATTTAAATATTTCACCTGCTCGTTTCCTATAATGGCAAAAATGTTTGTAACAGTGACGTTCACAATACATAATTATCTACATTAAATGCCATTTATAGACGGAGCGGATGTTAATTGTAATTGGTTAATAAGTGTATAATATACCGACGTACATAAGTGGTAATAGTACATGTTACACATTTATGTACAACATTTAACATTTATATATGCTCTATATATTCGTAATGGGTCGCTTACGATTGGTGAAAACAGTTCGGTAATTCATCAATTACAAAGTGGGAGTAGGCAGAATACATTATTCACAGTATTCCCACTACTATTAAAAAAAAATAGATTTTAATTAAAATTTGACCTGATAAAATATCACGTCAAAAATACCATGATACATACCTTGTTGCACTAATATGATGAATATATAAATCATATTCCGAAGAATCTTTCTTCATTTGTTATCACACACACACACCTCACACACGCACAATAGAGAAATGTTTATTCACTTGTCACTGCGGTATCGCATTTCAATCTATTGCTTCGAAAAATACTCAAAGGTAACCATTAATCGGTCTGTAATTATGGGACCCTGGATTCGCGTGGACTTTACAGGTATTTATGTATGTATGTGATGATTTAAGTCAATAGATTTAAATAATTATCTAAGTCAACTGATTCTTCTAAACAATCATCAAATTTCTATCAACAAATAAAACATTGTTTTTTAAGTTTCATATCATAAGTACATAGAAACAATATTGTTAAAAATACTTGATTATGAAATTTATTCAGAAAGATTGGTTTCGCCGCTATTTCGCCATATGTTCAAGGAATTTTCATTCAGAAATGTTCCTTTCATGTAATATTAAATTTACAACCAAATTGATCTATGTATGCCCCTTTAAATACAGCATCTACCATATACAATATTAAATGTAACACTAGCCCTGTTTAATATTTCCGATTTTAACAATAGAACAGGTAAATAATATTATTTCTAAATATGTTTTTTAAAACAGTTCGGCTAAACAATAGTCCCCATAAATCAGATTCCAACAGAAGGAAAATTTACTACTAAAAATAAAAGCATGATTCGTCATGCTATTGAGGGGTTCATCATTTGTTTTTCCTGCCTGGTGAAGTAAGAGCTTAATTAAATTATACAATGACCAAATCTAAGAGGTAAAGGAACAAAGAATATCATGAGTCTTTCATTTAAATTAAAATTCTAAAACGCACACTGGTGTAGTTTCAATCCGCAAAATACTTGAGAAAATTATTAATTTAAATAGCTATAATAAAAATCTATTTTGAAATAAGGAGCCATGCCTTCGAAAATATATCTTATACAGATGTTCGCATGATTCACCCCCCAAGTTTTCTACCTGTTTTTGACCGTCCCTTTAAATTTTGAAAGGAATTCATGAAATAAACTCAATTCATATTTATTTCATATTACATGTATTTTCGAGTTTTAAATGGCAATTATTAACACATAAAAGCATTAACACATGTAAAGTGAAATGAGAACGAATAAAATAAACCATAAAATGAACATTAGATACATAATTGGGGCTTATTTGAAAGTGCAATATACACAAAATATCCATTTATATGAATTTTATTAACGTAATTTCATTTTAAAAAATCACTGAAATAAGGAAGAAGTGTAAATCTGGAATGAGCAAATATTATTAATACTCGATAGAGGTACACATATTGTGGTTGTTGTCTTATTACAATTACATTCATTCTTGCCTTAATCAAATTACATTATATATTAAATTTATAACCAAATTGACCTATGTATGCCCGTTTAAATACAGCATCTACCATATACAATATAAAATACAACACTAGCTCAGTTTAATATTCCCGATTTTAACAATAGAACAGATAAATAATATTTTTTCTAAGTATGTTTTTTTTTTAATAGTTCGGCCGAACAATAACCCCAATAAATCAGTAATTTGCATTTGTTATAAAGGGTTTAAAATAGTAATCGAAAATAGTATAATCTCAAGTGGATTTTGGGAAAACGAGATTCATTCAAATAGAATTTTTGTCATTGGTGCAGGAAAGGAATGCGGCTCGAGGATTGGCGCATTGTATTTATTGGGTATTAGTCCACGTTGACTTGATACCAGTTTACGAAAACGTCTCGCCTGTTCATCCTTTTTATAATTTATGGACGCGACGCATGTAAACAACCCTGACGAACCACTTAAACACCCTCAACAACACGCCATAAATAGGGACTGGTCGGTCCCTCCAAATGTAAATTTTGTTAAGAGAGACACCCTCTTCAAGCTGGAGAGAAATAATGGAAGAAAAGAAACCGCAATTTATGCGTGTTATTGGGGGTGTTTCAGTGGTTCGTCAGGGTTGTTTACATGGGTCGTGCCCATAAATTATAAGAAGGATGAAGAGGCTGACCAGGTATATTTTCAGAAAGCATTTTGAACGGCAGTTCGTATTTATTGAGTAATCAGTTACAATCAATTTAATTTAATTTAAATAATGGGAATAATTCTGATTTATTTGAGGCTATTGTTCCAATTGACGATCTTGAAAAAACTATTTTAAAACGGATAAACTGATATTTATGGTGAAGAGTAGTGATGGGAATTATCAAGAAATCATTATCGAACTAGTGTATTATTAAAATATCTCGATATATTGGATTATTGTACACCGATGAACAGAAAGATTTTATTTGTATGTATCATGTTTTTTAAACGGAAATATATAAATTGTAAATTAGTAATTACAAAGTAAAAAAACGGTAGATGTGATCAGAAAGGGGGTTAGATGTTATGAAATATTAAATAATTGTTTAGAATAAAGATTGGCACGTCAATATAAAACAATCAATTCGTATACCAGGAATTAACAAGTCACTCGTTTTGATTACTGATTTGAGTGCATGTTTATATGTGTGTGCGTTTGTTGCTCAATTGACTTGTAACAGTCTTACAAATAGATTGACTGTCTCTTTTCGAATACTCCCACACAACTGATAAATTACAGAATTCAGAGATGATCAGTAACAAGAAACGTGTTATATTTATAAATGGAACCATTCATATTCAGCATAATAAAAATCAATGCGCTTACTCGTCAATCAGTAGTGGAAAAAAACGATTATTACATCGATAAAATATCGATATACTAATCGATTATTATATCGATGATTAAAATATCTCAGTCCAAATAATCGATTATTAAAATTTCTCCAATATTCCCATCACTAGCATCACCGTTGATTTTAAATTAAAACATGATCTAAATCAATTCATTTAAATCGGCACAGCCCTGATAGAAATACACGAACTGCACGTTAATACTGGAATCTACCTAGGTTATTTAGTGTATTAGAGGATATTTAAGCAATATATTTAATTTTTTGAAGTTGCATTATAATATATTTGAGTGAATTCGATTTGAAAATAAAAGAAACAGTCGGTTGTCATAGCAACAAAATAATAAGTGCCAACGAATATCCAACTTCATAGCTTGTTATATTATAACATATCAAAGAACTTTTATAAAAATCAATTTTAGATTCGGTAAATAAAATAATAATAAAGTCATTATGCGATACCGACCGTTAATTTTCAAGTCGAATTTCCTCGAAATGTTCTTATGCGACACTATCCAAAAAGTAAAAAAAAACTTGGTGGTTTTCCATTAAAAAAAATGTTTCATACCATAGCAACAAAACAATGCATGCTAAAAGCTATTTATTGTCCTCACTAGTAGGTGTTCTTTTAAATATCGAACAACTTTTATTTGAATTGTTTTTTGATCTTGTTCATAATTAAAAAAATATAGCAATGCGATTTGTTGAAACTATATGTAGAGTCAGAAAATAGTCATGAAAGTTATTTAAAACAAAGATTTTGAATAACTTTCATAAATTATTTTATTTGCTACGACATTTAATCGATTGAAATAATATTTGCTCATTCCCGATTTACACTTCCTCCTTATTTCAGTAATTTTTTTAATGAAATTAAGTTCATAAAATGGATATAAAATAAGCCCCAATTATGTATCTAATGTTCCTTTCATCCGTTCTCATTTCACCTTAAATGTGTTAATGCTTTTATGTGTTAATTGCAATTTGTAACTTGAAAATACGTGTAATATGAAATAAATGTGAATTAAGTTTATTTAATGAATGTTCGTTTGGACCGGATGTTGAGATGTTGCATTCATTCCAACGAATTCCTTTTAAAATTTAAAGGGATGGTCGAAAACAGGTAGAAAACTCGGGGTGAATCATGCAAACATGTGGCTACCATAAGGCATCTAAATGCATAATTTTAGCAAAAGCTGCATTCTTCACCCCAAATAGGTACCTGCTTCAGACCCTCCCTTTAAAACTCAAAAGGAATTCGACGAAATAAAAGTAGGCCATCATACCAAAATCCGGTTAAAACTAATTAAACGAAACCATAATAACAGTACTAATAAAACTGACACTGTTTTAAAGTAACTTTAATTTGAATAAAATATTTGAAGCACCCGCAGAAAATCTAACCCTATTGACGCTTTCTGTACATAGATTATTTTAAATTTTATCATAAAATCACGAATTGACGAATTTCAACCGGATATTGGGATTGTGTGTAAATCATTTTTTACACTAGTAGGAATTACCACACTCGTCTTTGGCTCGCACTTGTGGAAAAAGTATTTCTTTACTCACTTATTGCATAAATAACCATTAACTAATCTCATATTGTTGCATATTTAACTTATTAGAAAATACTGACAGTCATTACCAGGGCCGTGCGAAGGGAGGGGGCGAAGGGGGCGCCAAAATTAGGGGCGCCAAAATCGCTATTACATCGGAATGACGGAAAATTCATAAAAGTGTTAATTAATGTATTTTTATTATTTATCACACGTCAGCATATCTAAAATTTCTTCTTATTTTACCTTAAATTTCTTGATTACATACTAAAGGGGAATAAATAAATAAAACTAAATTATTTCTAATGGCTCCCTTGTCACATACTAAAATGTTATATAATATTCTTAGAAATGTTCTTTTGTGAAAATATCGTTAATTAACACTCCGTCGACAAGACATACCTATAATCCAGATGCTGTGACATTTTTTGTCCGAACTGATTGCCCGGTTGGCTATTCCAAGCTACGCGCGGTCAGGTCGGCTGATCGTCAATCTGACTTCATATTTTCCAGATTTCCGTAGCCTATTTTTTTTAAATCATACAAGTCAAGGAATCGATAGAATCTCCGAAGCTCTAGACAATTTTAGAATTAGAATAATTGTTTTTTTTTGCAGCAATATAAGTAACACTTTCCGCAACATTTTTTTTTTTTTTTTGGGATAGAAGGGCGCCAATTTTACTTTCGCCCCGGGCGCAGTTTTCTCTTCGCACGGCCCTGGTCATTACTCTTTGGGTCAATTCATTAGTGCAGTTTACATACTTAATCATCAGTAGTAATACAACAAGTGTATTAACAATTGGTGGCGAAATACAAATTCATTCGATTTTGAGAAATAAATGATGTTTGGAAACTACACGATTACAACGGCACGAGTGTAGTTTCCAAACATCACTTATTTCGAAAAAGAGAAAGAATTTGCGACAATATTATTTTTTTGTATTTTAAGACAGTTACAACTTTAAGTTTCGGTTGAAACAACCTGTACGTAAATGCGAACGCGTTTAGAAAACAGAAATAATCAAAAATTAAGAAAGCAACTTTTATGAAGGGTGTCGTCTAGAAATATCTACGAATTAAATCTCGGTCAATAAAGCCGTGATTTGGAAAAACCATAATTTTTGGATTCCATTTGATGTAATCAAATTTCCTTTTAAGTGAATTTTAACTGTATCTATTTTAAGTTTCATATTATGAGTTACCTAATTATTGCAGGTAGTTGTGTATGTTTCCGAATGAGTTATATTAGCATAACTTTAGATATTATCTGCTACTGTTTAATTGTAATAAAGGATCATGAAAGAATTGATATGTTGAAATTATTTAATTGTATGCGCAAAAGATTATAACCGTGTTTTCTGTTTTTTGCTTTATTTTTCAGACTTCACCTCTCATAATCCTTTATTACGGTTAGATTTATTATTATTTATTATTTATTGTCATGTGAATATAAATGTATGCTAGAAATTGTATAAAATATTCAGGTAATAAGCATGAAAAAACTGGGGTTTTTCAAATGTGTTTACTCAAGGAACCAGATGTATCTCCACGTGCGGAACGCCCGGCAGAAAGATTAATTACTGTTTACCACAAAACTAGTGTTCGACCCTTGAGCCGCCAAGTGCGGTCTGTTTCTTCCCCTTACCCTCCCAAATCTTAAGAATGAGATAAATACCCGAAAATTTTGGAGGAGACGGGGTGATCGCCCATAAATTGTGGTTTCTTTTCTTCCATTATGCCGCCCGCTTGAAGAGGGTATCTCTCTTTAAAATTCCCAATTTTAGACTCTTTACAGAGGCCCTTGTTTACCGTGTGTTCGAGGGTATAAGCTGTGGACCAATATATTTTTTGTGATAGTTCGTTCATATCTCGCTGAACACATGGCCCGACCGCTGTACCACTCAATCAAAAGTTATCGCTCCGCTTTTCCATGAACGTAGACGTCTTTCGAAACGGGAATTATAAAGTTTGTCGTTTATGCCCATTATTTACAAATAATTTAAACCATAAACATATTTAAATATGTTTTAAGTTTAATTATATATTGTGATATTCAAAAAAATACTTAAAGAGATTTTATTAATAATTAAAACGATAATATTACTGAATTTATGCTGCGCCACTGGTAACGACCATCGGCACATTCCACGCGCATTCCATAGCTCTTCCTATTTCTCGCATATGGTATTGATCGCCCCAAGATGAAGGTGAAATAATTAAGAAATAGAATACTTTTCCTTTTAATGATCGGTAATATTTGACGCATTAGGGATATTATAGATGAAAATTAAATTGTCCTTTAAGCCAATAAAGGTATGGTTGTAGATAAAGTATAGTATACAGGGTGTTTCAAAATTCATGCACCAAAAATTTTCTGCGTACTCCTTGTAGATAAAAAGAAAAAAACCCTTATGACAAATCTCGATTTTCCACAAAATAACATGGATTAAATCCCCTTGCAGAAATATTATAGAGACGCCAATGCTCCCCATTAAGGGTAAGGTATTGGTTAAAATGTTCCACTCATTCTCGCTAGGCGGCGATAGTGCATACCGCGACTGTTCTTTCCTTTTTCAACTGCTCGGCGGAAACGGCCGAAGAGCCGCTAAAAATGACAGGTCCGCAAGAATTTGTCACCAAGCCCTCCGGCGGCCCACCCCAGAGAACTCCAGGGTGTTAATCACCCATATCGAATTTCCAGAATACCAAAAAAGGGAAATTTACAATGAACGAGGGTTGGGTTTGATTACCTGCAACACAATTGAGGAGTGTATATGTAATAGTTTAAATAATCGCAATACTGACTATACTTATTTGATTAAATAATTAGCAATTATTAGTAAACACTCTATTTTATTTTAAATATGGATATTTATATACAGAATGGTGAAAAAGTTCAGCACAAAATTCATAACAGCTTAGCAGGTCGATTTTTGTTCATTATTGCGCACTTTTTGACGTGCTCAAAAATATTGTGACGTTACTAGTGTTTGAGGAGCAACTTTTGCAGAGCTCTTACTGTGGATTTTGAAATTTTAACTCTTTCGTGGTGTTATTAATTGAACAAATCGCATGATTCCTCACAAGTTCTTAGCCTATCGCCATATTCCATCATCATTCATAACTATTATTTCTTGTTCAGTCAAATTCACCATTTTGAGTTAATTTTAGAAGTAAAAACTTTTTAATTTAAACTTAAACTTGTTAACATGAGTGCGTTTTTGCATTCGCAGTCGGCACGAGTCAAAGACGACCGATTGCAATCGCAAAAATTGATGCATGTGGGATATTCGGAAGAATATCGCTCGATTTTAGAAGAATGTAATGGAAGTAATATTTATGAAATTTATAAATTCAATTTTGAAGAAGTAAGCTGTGTAACTATGACATAACCAAAAAGAAACGTCAAATAATTTTATAACTAATCGGTTATTATTACAATCTCGCAACACTTTGACAAAAAAAAATAATAGAAGCGAGTTACCTTAGCAATAAAAAGTTGAAACTATCAGTTTAAAATAAACTAGTCTTAGCTTTGACAGAAGTGAAAATTTGCCGTAGTGCTTATACCCGGTATTTTTAGTGTTGCATAATTTAATATTCTTTATAATACTGCAGTCAAAGATATAAGCGGGTTGTTTTTATTAATAGCTTTGACACCAGAAGAACAAGACAATTATTTTCTAAAATCACCAAGAAGTAAAATGCCACAAATGGTCTATTTGTAAGCCTGTCTCAATAAAATGCCTAAATGTAAAGAGAGCACGTGCTGTTTTTACATGCATTTACAGATTGTGACATCATTCATCATCATCGTTCTATAATAAATGTAAAATTACATTTGCTAAAAAAATTGAGGAACAAGAATATTTGGATAATTTTTCAAGACAGCAAATCAAGTTATAGATGTCATGTATCCAGCTGGTATAAGTATTCTTTCTTCCAACCGTGTTCCAAAATCTGCAGTAGATTTAAATCTATTCCAATATCAATATTTTACAAAAAAATACCAAAAGATTCCTATGTGCAACCAATTGAATATTTATTACCAATTGAATGGGTCAGGAATTATCAGAAATATATACAGGGTGTAGTCAGTAGTGGAACAAAATAGAACATAGGATTTTCACTGTTAATTGTTTTATATTGGAATATTATCTTCCCTGATCATTTTAGAGTAAAATCCCGAAATAAATAATAAAATACAAATGATAATATTCGCGAAAATAAAGGTTGCCATGAAAATTAAAAAATAGTGCTTAATTTTTAATTTTTAATTTTTAATTTTTAATTTTTAATTTTTAATTTTTAATTTTTAATTTTTAATTTTTAATTTTTAATTTTTAATTTTTAATTTTTAATTTTTAATTTTTAATTTTTAATTTTTAATTTTTAATTTTTAATTTTTAATTTTTAATTTTTAATTTTTAATTTTTAATTTTTAATTTTTAATTTTTAATTTTTAATTTTTAATTTTTAATTTTTAATTTTTAATTTTTAATTTTTAATTTTTAATTTTTAATTTTTAATTTTTAATTTTTAATTTTTAATTTTTAATTTTTAATTTTTAATTTTTAATTTTTAATTTTTAATTTTTAATTTTTAATTTTTAATTTTTAATTTTTAATTTTTAATTTTTAATTTTTAATTTTTAATTTTTAATTTTTAATTTTTAATTTTTAATTTTTAATTTTTAATTTTTAATTTTTAATTTTTAATTTTTAATTTTTAATTTTTAATTTTTAATTTTTAATTTTTAATTTTTAATTTTTAATTTTTAATTTTTAATTTTTAATTTTTAATTTTTAATTTTTAATTTTTAATTTTTAATTTTTAATTTTTAATTTTTAATTTTTAATTTTTAATTTTTAATTTTTAATTTTTAATTTTTAATTTTTAATTTTTAATTTTTAATTTTTAATTTTTAGTTTTTAATTTTTAATTTTTAAGTTCATATGTTGTGCTATCTTCGTTAATTTTTATACCTTTTATGACCTGTGTAAGACGCTCCGTTAATAGCACCAATAAATTATTATTATTACTAATAAAAAAGCAGGCGAAAAGGTCCGACCGCTGTAAAACTACCCCATTAAAATTCCTATCCGGCCGAGTGTTGCGGTAAACACAGTCATGTATTTTTTTCGTTTTCCGTGCCGATGCGTTTTTAGGTGATCTCGATTATTCGTTTAAATTCCGTCTATCCCCACTGAAAATAGTCTCCAGATGTATTTTGCCTGATGTATTATTCGGCCGATGTCGGGGCGAAAGCGTAAATTGTGTCTATCTTTCTCTACTGCAGTCCTAGTAATTCCGAAAAAAACGAAAATTTGTATGTTTATTATTGCTCTTATTAATTATGCAATTTTCATGAACTTGGTCTCAGAAAAAAGGTGCTGACATTTTCAAGGTATCTCTAACATTTTTTTTTTATATTCTGGTAGAGATATTAGCAAAAATGAGAGATGACTCATTTATTTCCATACATTACAACACATAACACTGTATTTCTCCTATATTTTTCATTCAATATTCATGAAAATATACAACGACCTATGAAATACTATGACAATTAACTATTGAAAAAAAATATTCTATAATTGCTATATTTTTTCTGATTACTAACATAAATCTAACTTTTTTATTAATGGACAAACATTTTTTTTTTAAACATTTATATATTGTTCATACATTTCAGAGTAACATACATTTACGACGTAAATAAATTTAAATAGCAAATGACTAAAAATTACGTTTTCCCAACAACAGAATAGAGCCTATACCCTACCGTTTGAATAGTTTCGTTCGCGCGTGGAAAGGCGAGAACACCGCCGTACACGTTCGCGCTCGCCTGGTCTCGGGTCTTCGTCTCTCGAGCTGGTACTGCCGGCATTAGATAAACAAACGGTGTGGATTTTAGTGTTTATGCAGCACACAAATTAGGTCAATGTACCATCGAGTTATTTAGAAGTAAATGTCGTGTCAGTCAATACAAATTTTCGTGATTATCAAACGGTATTAACGCCGTAATTACCAACTCAGTTTACAAGCAGAAACTAACTGAATTCTTTTTCGGTTTTTCACCGTCTTCAATTGATGGGGGTGAATTTGTAGAGGGCATTGATTGGTCAAACTGTGCAGCCCCATCGTCGCCCTTGAAATTTTTAAAACCGATTTGTATCTTCGAGGAAACACACATGTTTTTACGGACTTTCTAAAAATGTGTTATTCCAAATTGGGTCTTGGCCTTGGGTAACAAAGGAATATCATTTTACAGCACCTACCCCCCGTGATTTTAAGTAATAGGACTGCAAGGGATACAATTGTACAGCAATAAAAATACACAAGTGTAGGAAGCCGCCAGGAACAATAAAAAAAATGCATAATAAATAAGATGAACTTGAAATTTGTGCGTCGGTTTTATTAAGCCTCACCGTACTGTTTATGTTAAGATCAAATTTCAACAACCCGCTCGAAATTAGGTCACCATTCATTCATGCGTCCACACTTAAAATCGGCACCGTGTGTTTTTATATAAGCGAACGAAAGTATTCATTGATGATGAACAGTGACGTCTCTTAAATATTTCTGCGAGGGGGTTTAATCCATGTTATTTTGTGGAAAATCGAGATTTGTCATAAGGGTTTTTTTTCTTTTTATCTACGAGGAGTACGCAGAAAATTTTTGGTGCATGAATTTTGAAACACCCTGTATAACTCGAGTTATAAAGTAATTACGCACTAGTGAAACTGTGTAATACAAAAAATATGTTAATTAGTAATAAATTTACAGGGTGCTGTAAAAATTCGTTTCATATTCATTTTCATTTTTTGCTCTCGAGTGCTCGTCATTGATAAAAATACATTTTCAAAAATTCGTAACTCGTCTGAAAATTGCTGCAGATTCAAAAACCAAAATTATTTTGAAAGATCGACGTCTTGTGAAGTGAATTGAATTTTTGTAGTATTTTTTATGTAGTTATTTTTCATATTAATGTTGCATTCGAAATTGCGACATTGAAAAAAATACATTTTCAAAAATTCATAACTCGACTAAAAATTGCTGCATATTCAAAAACCAACATTATTTTAAAAGGTCATCGTCATGTAGAGTGATTTGAATTTTTGTAGAATTTTTTCCCGCGATTCATATTAATTTTTAATTTTTGCGCTCGAGAGTTCGACATTGAAGAAAATACATTTTCAGAAATTCATAACTCGACTGAAAATTGCTGCACATTCAAAAACCAAAATTATGTTAAAAGATCGACGGCTTGTGAAGTAATCTGAATTTTTGTAGGATTTTATCCATCTGTTTTATATTAATTTTAAATTTTTTGCACTCGAGTGTTCGTTATTGAAAAAATATATTTTCAAAAAGATTAAGATTACTTTATTTCATAGAAATGTATATTTCAGTTATTTTGTATTTTTCAAGGGCGATGTCCCGCTAATAAATGTATTAATATTATTATTAATTCGAGTAAGAAAAATTTGCATGTTGGGATTAGAATAATTCTACAAGCTTTATTACCCGTGGAATTATCTTCAAAATTTCCAAAACTGCTTAGAAATAATTCATTTTTTACATACTACATAATTATTTTGACATTTTTAAGCTATAAACAATATGGCGACAGTCGAAACTTGAATATGCGGAAGCGAAATTTACATCTTGAAATAAGGAAAATTCTAAAAATATAATAAAAACACTTTTACTTTGTTGGTATAACACGGATTTTTATTGTTGACTATAGTTTCGGCAACTCAACTTGCCATTATCAAAACATAAGGTAAAAGTGTTTATATTATATTTACAACATGTATAACAAAGTAGACGCCTCCACGATAAACAATAAATGCTAAAAAAATTATCGCTTTTGGAATTATTTTCAAAATTTCCAAAACTACTTAGTAATGATACATTTTTAATACATTAGGAAACAATTGATAAAATTTTTAGCTAGAAATAAAACGGCGACTTTTGAAGCTTGAATTCGAGAAAGCGAAATTTACATCTGGGGATTATAAATATAGTAAAAACATTATCAATAGTGGAATTTTCATAAAAATTTCTAGAACCAATTAAAAAATAATGCATTTTTGACATTTTAGAAAACAAGCCATATTTTTAAGTTAGAAACAAAATGGAGACATTCGAAACTTGAATTCGAGACAGCGAAATTTGCATCTAAGGATTTTAAAATTTCTAAAAACATTATCACTCGTACAATTAACTTCAAATTGACCACTTAGATATAGTAGACATACTAGAAAACAATTGACATTTCTAAGCTAGAAACAGACTGGCGATATTCTCAACTGGGTCAATCCAAGTGAATAAAAATTAAGTTCGTTTTTTATATGCGATTACCCTATAATTGAATTTAAAAATTAAAAAAAATATACCTTGCACCGTTACTATATTTTTAAGCACACGACGTGTTTTCAAGTTAATTCATTTTCATTAGCGTTAATTTGAATATCTCTGCACTATGTTAAGTTACAACATTGCAATTGACATGATTGTTTTCAGAAAAGTCTCCTTTACAACAATGTTTATTACCCAAAAGATCCAAAATTTAAAAATAACCAGTAAAATGGAAGTTTGGTATTGAAAATTTAGAAAATCCACTTTAGACCCAAAAATAACAACCAAAATTTATCACAGTGTATTTTTTTCTCTAGCTAGATATCATAAACTACTAGCTTTATATAGAGCAAGAACCCTGACAAATTTATAATTGTTTGAAATTTGAAAATCTTTATTTTTTGTAAAGTTCGGGGCTAGTTAGTGTTCTTGCTCTATATAAGGCTAGTAGTTTATATCTAACTGGAGAAAAAAAAATACACAAAAATAGTGAAATGAACATAAATATAATTTCATTGATCCATGTTACACTTAAAAGTAAAAATTAATAATTGCCGTTTAGAATGAAAAAGTACCTGTAATGTATTAAATATGAGTTAGTTTTATTCAGGGTACGTCAGTTTGGAACGGATATTGAGTTGTGTTGCATTCATTTAAACGAATTCCTTTTAAAATTTAAAGGGAAGGTCGAACGCAGGTACTAGGGGTGAAGAATAGGAACATCTGGCATATCTTTTTGGAAGCTTGTCCAGACCTCGTCTCTAGCAGGTAGAAAAGGTTCGAATATGGTCTTAAATTACAATTTCTAAGCCATTACGTAGATAATAGAATCCCTAATCGTCGGTAGTAAACAACCCGCAAATTGTACCCCTTGATCCCGCCGCTCTGGCCAAATTACTATGGTCGCCTTATTCTACGTGTTTTGTATCTGAAGGATTCGCCTAACCGCGAGCATCCCAACTCTACTACACTTCGGCACCGATAAAGATTGCACCCCACTGTGTGTTACCCACAACAGCTCATTCAAAATTTTACGGTTGTCCCTGATTTATTTATGAGGGTGTCCCTTCCGAGATGGGTAACTTTGCGTAGGTAAGAAACAGAATTAATGTACTAGGATTTCGGGTAATTCATATGGTTTTTTCTTTGATAATAAAAGCAACTCTTTATTTTATATTGTACAATGGTGATTGCCGCATAAATAAATAATAAATATCATATACCGGGTGTTCGATAATAAACGCCCAACGCCATAACTTTGTTATTTATTGACCGATATGATTGAACTAAAAACCGAAGTCAATGGCTGTTTAAATACTAACAAATGGCATTAAAATTGATTTTTTTCAATAGTCCACTTAAAATTTTTAAATGGCTGCCTATAATGTTTTAATTTTATTACATTAGACATTATTTTTCTAAATCCAATAATGCCCAATATGATGTTTTTCGTTTAATATTTTGGTCGAAAAAAATTTAAATAAATCTTTAATCTAAAATTATATTTTTCAAAAATTAAGTCCACGAATTTGTTGATCTACGGCTTTTTAAAGGCTCCATATCGTCTTAAATTTCCTTCTAACCTTCTAAATTTAGTAATCGCCGCTCTGGAAACCGTAGATGATAAATCCGTGCTGCAGCTCTTCGATTTCTATTTCAAAGAAAATACATTTACAACATGTCTGTTAATTCGCTATTGTTCATGATTATGTCTGAAACACACACTAATAACAAGTGGTTGACATTACTTAAACAATAAATGACATTTGTCGATTTCAATTTTTTTCAAGGCACACTACATTTATTACCAAAAAAATCATGTTAACAAAATTTAATATTATCTTTTTCTGGCATAAATATTAACTTAAAATCAACATAACAGGCATAATTGGATTCAGAAAAACAATGTCTAATATTATAAAATTAGAAAAGTATATGCAGCTATTTAAAAATTGAAAGTTAACTATCATTTGGCAATGAAGTTGATTTTGAAAAGAATATATAATTACCGTCATTTTATAGTATTTAAACAGCCATTGACATTTTTTGTAGTTCATTCAAATCGGTCAATAAATAACATAGTTATGGCGTTGGGCGTTTTTTTTATCGAACACACGGTATACTAAAGTCAAAAACATGACGAGTTTTTTTTTAACTAATCCTTTGATTACAAATCCAAAATGTTTATAAGAAATTCGATGGATTCTGTGATTAATATTTTGCTGCGGAAAGAAACGATTTTCAAGAGGTCTATTTTTTGTAACTATTTGTTTGAAATAATTTGTTGCATAAATAAAAGAAGGAATATTTCGAATGACTGCCTAATGCATAGTTTCAGCAATTGTGGATTTTCTCTGAAAATTTATGAAACTGTTTATGAACTAGTAGCATTCAATAAAAGTTTAATTTTTCCGACTGTAACAATTAAAAAAAAAATTATAAATCCGATATTTCAGATATCACTTCAAATTAAAAAAATACGTGTCAATTATTTTTGTATATAGTACTGAAAAAAAGGCAATTTTATTTTTCAATTGCAAATATGATACGCAATGACCCATATATTATATCGATTATATAGAATAAGGCAGAATATGCAGATCATACTCGATGCAACCGTACACGGTAATTGTGCTTGACTGGAAGCTACTTTATTCTATGGCAATAATTTTGAAAAATTAAGGAATGTTTTTCTTAATTTTAATGATGAAGAATTAGCAGCACTTAAATTATCATTTTTAATTAAACCGCATATAAAATCCGTATTTGAATCATTTATTGGCTAATTTTAAGCGCATTTGAAATAATTATAATGCCTTTGTTTAGTACATATAAATCCGGACTTTACTGATAAACAACACCAATTTAAAATTGTCTTCGAATAATTTTTTCACCTGGTAACATTGTATTAACGATAACTTGTAAATCTCTAAAACAGAACGGTGCGTTTAAGTGATTTTCCTGCAGCAGTCCTGAAAATAAAACTTTCGGTATGATTTATTAAATCGAAAGTACCACTTTACATAAATCGTACCGAAAGTAGTTATTTTCGGGACGATTTTGTTTCACTTTCGGAACGATTTCTTTACTTTCGGGACGCTTTTTGTTACTTTCGGGACGATTTTGCGTATATATGTAGGCGGCCTTGACAAAAACATCAACTTCATATTTTTTTGCGCTACCGATCTGTATTGCTATGCTTAGTGTGTGTGTGTGTATTCAGTTACGTTCGATTGGCTTTCCCGGACTAATTTCGGTTGCTAGGAAACTCTCAAAATAACAAGCCTGTTCTGAATCGTAACAGTCCTAGTACCGTTATAGGCTAGTTAAAAGAGCAGGGATTTTTAATTATAAAATCGTTTTCAACTATTTTTTTTACTTTTTTTATAACTATTTAAACCGGTAGCGCAAACAACACTCGGTTCGTTAACTTGTGTCGTTATATACTAAATTATGACAGCGCTTGTCATATAACATTCGTGCGTGTTTTTGCTTTTTTAACATAAAAAACGGCTGCAGAAAAAATATTGTACGTAACTCGTTCCAAAAGTGATTTTACGGGACTCGCAGGATTCCAGGACTCGCCTACGGCTCGTCCTGGAAACTTCCTACTCATCCCGTAAAATATCACTGCCAGAACTTGTTACGTAAATAAAATAAACTGTGTTTCGACACACGCAACGTTATTTGTTTTTACATTACTCGAGAATTTAAAAGCACTCACTCTTGCGTCGCTCGTGCTTTCAAACTTTTCTCTCGTGATGTAAAAAGCTTCATAACGTTACTATTTTGAGACAATTCAATGTTCAGATTTACTTTCGACGTTGGATTTTAATTCGTCACATAAAAGCCTTGCTTCTTAAGATCGCTCAAAAAAGGGCGACTGAGTACCTGATCCCGACAAGTCGGTTGAGCACGTGCCACGTGTTACCTATTTTAAGAAAGATTTCCCCCATAAATTATCTGAAGTACCGACCCTAATATTGACAATGGGCTGTTGTGGTTTGTCCGCCATGGGATGCATTGCCTTACATCTAGCCGATGTAATAGATTTGGAGGTCTCTTGATCTAACCTATCCAAAGCTACCTACGTATATGTACAACACTTGTAAGAACATATGAGCATCATCCCCCGTGATTCGTGGCAATCTACTACCTGTGCCCGAATGATCTCGCGTGACCTGTCATTCTGCGCGTAATTCTATGACCTTTGCGAATTATGCCATCTTGTTGAGATCACGAGGCGATCCACGTTGTAATTCGCGAATTAAATTTGCTGATTTAACTGGGCCTCTTTATGGCTGCCATAAAGCGATTTTGACGTTTCCGGTTCAAAGAAGCGAAGACTCCTTTGTCTTCGTTTTCCGAATTCGGAATTTGGAAAGCGGCTAGTAACTGTCATGTCGGCTAAACATTTTTTTGAAATTTGGCCCGGGCGCTTTTGTTTAGCGAGGCAGGGTTTATACGACCCTAAACTCTAAACTGTTTGGGCCGCGTTCGCACGGTCACCGAGCGCTCGTCCATCGGCCCGGACGTGGGTGCGCATAAATTAGCCAGGTAGCAGATCCTCACGAAAGACTTACTCATATACCCTAATTCCCTAACCTTACGAAGCTTAGAGTTAACATACTTCCTATTATTTACATGATTAAAATACGTTTCGTCAATGTGTGTTACGAACGTAACTAATTTTTAATAAACAAAATGCTTATGGAACAAATGATAAAAATTATGGTAATGAAAAGCGCGCGGTTTGAAATAAATTGTGAATAAGCGTTGTTACGACGTTCCCTATGGAACGCCGGTAACAGTACGAAACCTCGTGAATAACCAGGTGTTTTCCTTGTGTTGATAATCTGAATAGGTGTTGAGCTAGAGTGTCTGGGTGCATCATTAGCTGCCGCGTAAATATCCCGAAATTAGTCATCTTCTTCGTCCCGAAAACACACATTTCTTCTCTAACAAGTCGAAAGAAAAACATCAAAACATTAGTGTGACTTGTGTGTAAACTGTGAGCTTACTTCCAGTAAACAACAAACTGAAATTAGTCTAAGAGCCCGCGACGTAAACCATTAAATATGAATGAGATGTATACACGAATATGACTTTGTAGTGTCCGAATACGAAACGCTTGGTCTGTCGGGCTGCATTTGGCCGGAAGGTAAACAAGTCAAATTCTCTGAGCCCAACGTTCCTTCATAATTTTGATGTTTTAAACGTCAGTAAATTTCGGTCTGTGCAGGAGGAGTGACAGATCTCAACGGAGTTCCAGCGAGAAGCACAAGCTTACAACATGATGATTTCAGAAACCCCTTATACTCAGTGAAATGGAAATCGCAACACCAAGAAAGAGTAGGATTTTTTTGACCAAACTTGCCAGAAACAATTATTTATTAAAAGCAGTGATTTTATATCTAGTAGATACCAAATACTGAATTAGTTACATATGAATTGCATGGTACTTTTATTCACCATTTCGCACAAATAATGTACTTGGGCATGAATCTGTCTTCCTCGCGATCACGAATCCCATGAACCAATAGCAGTATTGGGATACCCCTTCTCAAATCAAACGAAATAAGGCGCTAAAATTAAAAGTTCCAATAAACGAAAGTACTGAAATGACATCGCCAATTAAATTTCTTGGGAAGCACCACAAACAATGCACTTCCGGCCCATTTTGTTAGTATAAAGAGATAATTCAACTAAAAACGCACTCACGTAATAAACTGTAAATAAATAATGTGGGTATCCGCCTACCGTACTACGTAGGCTTGCTCACTCGCTTCGTGATCGCGAGAGAGATATCGTGCTAGGAACTAATGTACCGACAATAGAACGACGAGGGTAAAAACGGCACGTTGTATATGTTTGCTCCGTAGGTGTATCAGGACACAAATGGCTATATACAAAATCACTGATTAAAAGATATCAATTGATTTAAATTTTAAAGAAAAATAACAAAAGAACTAAATGTAAACATAATATTTTAATTATTAATGGGGCCCCCCTATTGGTTACACACTTCCCCAGTTTTCGTGGTATCGATTTTAACATATGATCGATTTCCTCTTGAGGTATTGTATCCTTAACAACCTGTAATTCGTGCTGTAGGGCTTGCAGCATCTGCGGAGGATGCAGCAAGTTGTCAGTCTTCTCCCCACAATATCCCTAACATGCTCGATGGGAAAAAGATCAGGTACTAGGGCTGGCCATGGCAAGAGAGACACTATCCTCTGCAAATCCGTCCATAGAACGTCTTGCAACATGGGGACGTGCATTATCCTGCTGAAAAGTGGGTGTTCCAACTGCTGTAGATATGGAAGATTATGGGGTTCTACCACCTCATTCACATATCGCAGGGCGTCCATATTGCCTCAAATAAATACCAAATAAGACCTACTTCCATAAGTTATAGCACCCCACACCATAATCCCCTACAGTTTGGTGCACAGGCCTCACAACAGAAAATTCAATATTTTAACGTTCAGCACTTCTTAGTCTAACCCTCATACGGCCATCATGCATCCCCAAACACAATCGGGATTCATCACTTAACAGCACCCTGTACCACCCTAGGTTCGTATGCAGTCGCAAAATATACCACTCCAAACGTTGCCGTCTGTGTTGATACGTTAGTGGTAACACCAAATGTGGTCGCTAGGATTGCAAACCACAAGCACGTATTCTGCGGTAAAACGTTCGAAGGCTTACAGGACGACCTTCATTACCTAACCCATCATCGGCAATTGATCTGGTACTGGAAAATCGGTCTCTTGTTGCCATAAGCCGAAGGTAGCGGTCCTGCACCTCATTTGTTCTTCTTCGCTCCCGGTTCCTCTTCGGCGATGTTCCTGACCCTCCCTGGTCTATGCCTGATAGCAGCGGATTACCACTTTGGAGTACTCACAACCTCTAATTTAACCACAAAACAAACAACCACAAGGGACAACAATAATAGTTATTTATGCAACAAGTGAGTAAAGTAATACTTTTTTTCACGAGTAGGAAAGATTGCCACACGAGCCGAAGGCGAGTGCGGCAATTCCTACAAGTGGAAAAAAAGTTGCTTTACTCTCGAGTTTCATACAAAATTTTTTCTACGTCCGTAACTTTAAATAAATTCGATAAAACCTTAATCTATTTTTATAAGTAATAATACTTTTTTTAAATGAAAAAAATTATAATCATCAAGTTTTCTTGATCGGAAACAAATGTTTGACATTTATCCGCGGAACTCGCGACGCATTGCGAAGCGTTCATGACAGACTTTGCACAACCAATTTTATAGTAGCGTTAAAAAATGAACCGCTACGGCACTTTTTTTCACGCAAAAGAGTGAAAAAATGAACCGTTATGGCACTTTTTTTCACGCTGTTTGTAGGGTTCAGGAATTACCTATTTTATGAACCAAAAATAATGAAAAAAACTGTACATTTTATAACGGACGTAGAAAAAGAACTGAACGAAATCTCGCAAAACATACACCTGATAAAATTGTTAGAAAAAACTGAAATAACTGTCTGATAAGTCAGGATCACTTGATCCATATAAATGAAATTTTAATAAATTGATACCTTTTAATAGTTAAACGTTCTTGGCAAGTTTGGTCAAAAAATTCCTACTCCATATTGGTGTTGCGATTTCCATGTCACTGAGTTAGTTATTAGTTGAGCATGTCAACATGTAAATAATATCATTTAAGTTTTGGTTCCCATTTTGGCACCCTTGTCTAAGGTTTGAGTTTTTTCTTTCGTCCTGGGTCTAGATTTTTCAGAGGTAGAAAGCGACTGATTTCTCTTGCTCGCAATTTGAATACTGGAGATATTCTGTAAACTAACTTTTAAAGCTTCGGCAACTCTCTATGAAACCATGTAATATTAATAACCATGTAATTAGATAAAAAAGAAAAATTACGTCTTGAACAGCATTCAACGAAATTAAAGGACCGTTGTTTTCCTTTTCTACTGTAAAATATGCCATAAAATTGACTACGAGATTCCGCGCCTTATAATTTAGACGTTTACCTGACATTTTAGGTTAGCCCAAGTGATTCCGCTGATTGTTATAAAAGTTCTAAAAAGAACTGTGTTTTATATATCACGAAGAAATGTTCATCACGACGTGTTTATGTTACGACTCAAAACGTACTATATGGATAGTTTGTAAAATCGAACAAACATGCAAAAACGCACACTAAACAGAAAATGCTGCGCCGCCACTGCAGTTGCAAATCACGAAATTACTTACGGACTAAGGTTTTATCAATTGCGTCAAATTTTACTTATCGTAGAGTAAACACATGAAAATCTTGTCGGAACCAGGTTCGGCTATCTATGACGTGCGCGCAAAGATCCATTGATAAGACTCTACGAACGACGAGTAATAGATATTTATGCATTAAGGGAGATATGGAAGGTTTTTCTCCCGAGGTTAACAGGTTTATAAGTCAACCGAGGGTAAAGAACATGAGTATCTCTCGTGGTGCATACAATAGTTTATTTTTTAGTTAAATAGTAGTATATTCAGTATATCGATCTGCAATATGTATTTGTATGGTTGCTATGACTTTGTTTTAAATCAAATCGCCCGCATGACATGAATTGACGTTTATATAATTTGCTTTGATTTGACGTTAATCAAACATACGGTTCTGAATAAAACAGTGAACAAACCTGTGAGAAAAGTTCAATTCCTGTCTCGCCATAAAGTTGATCGTGAGCAGATGCAAGATTGTGTAGCTTCAACTACCATCCCGAGCGGAGAATTTGGAAATTGTACATACTATTTGTCTGGTAAACACGAGTAGACCTCATAACTCCCTCGGGAGTTATAACTCATAACTCCCTCGGAGTGATGAGTACGTTTTCATGCCTTGTATCCATGACGATAATAGTCAATATCATACTACTAAAAAATTAATTAATATATCTCGATATTTTACGCAAGATATCTGTTACGGTATTACCTGTTACGCCGTAAACCAACCCTTATTAACATAATCTGTAATATATAAATATATCTCGATATTTTACGCAAGATATCTGTTACGGTATTACCTGTTACGCCGTAAACCAACCCTTATTAACATAATCTGGTGTCCTGGCCGTGTCCAGAGCAAGTAACAATTATGCATTTAATAAGTAGTAAAGTGTTTCTTCATTGCGCGTTTCTGCAAAGAGTGCGATACGACCAGTCCCTGATCATAAAGGGATCAGCAGGTAATCCAAACATTTGGTGACCAAGCACGTCTTTATAGAATCCAGCCCTCGTTAAACATAATGGGCAATTAAGTACAATACAGAAATACGCGGATCGACCAACCCCGGTCATAAAGGGCTTAGCGGAGATTTCGAGCATCTGCAGGCCGGACCCACGCACCGAAGATTAGGGACGTTTAGCAACGCTGCCAATCCACAGAAAATGAAGGCGGTTTGGCAACGTTGTGAAAGTGGTGGTGAGTTCATTTTCCAAATATGGAAAAAGGATAACGTACTCCACCACCACTATCTCGTTGTGTAGCGCCCCAACCCCTTTGAAAGACCTCAGCCGAAGACGACGAGAGCAGAAGAATTCAAACCAACAGCATCACATTAGTATTCAGCTACGCGACATTTTGTAATGTAACTTGTTGTGTGGACCGACGCTAGACAACCATATATACGCATACACGCCACCTAACGACAGAGGTAAGCTCTCCTCCGACAAACCATCAGGAGTTACCAGAGCTAGGACACTCGCATTAGCTAGTACAGTAATGCGGAAAGCGTCGAGTTTCATCTAAATCTAAAACCTCGAGTGCGACGATTAAGAAAAGTCCCAGCAGCTTTATCACCGACCTCGACACCCAAGAGGAGGATTCGGTCAGACCCGCTGACAACGCCGCCGAGGCAGACGACAGACTACCAGCAACGAACGACGCCCCGGGCCCTCTTTAGACCGGACCAGGACCACTCGACTCCAGTCCCAGTGTCACAACTGCCTCCGACGCCCAGAAGGAAACGGACAGCTAAACCATATCCTCGCCTACATCGCATCGCATCGACCGCGACACTCTACGCCGGACTGAATCCTTGGAGGGTTCGCATCGACGACCCCAGAAGACATTTAGTGCGGAGACAATATCGCCACTCACAAGAGGAAAGACCCTCACCCTGTATTAAATGTAAATACACTTGTAAATAAATTGAAATAAAACGACTTAAAGACCACCTCTATTTGATCACCAAATAAACCGAAACAAACAACCCCAACTTGTAAATATTGTTGATTATTTTAATATACGTCTTTTTATCTACGAGTACATTATTTCATTAAATAAAGTAAGTTCGGGAACACCCGCAACAAAACCAATGACCAAAACTTTAAACGCGCTTTTCTCAAAACACACTTTTTCAAATTTTCTTACAATTTTTAACCAATTGATTTGAAATTTCAACATGATCTATATATCATGCCACAAAGTACGTAGAAATTTTGCAAAATTTTGAAAGATCTTTTTGTACTGACAATTTTTGCATGAGATATTTGACCAAAAAATGGTAATTTTTCTAAAAATAGCCGTTATTTTGCAACAAATCAATATGTTTTAAACCGCTACGTACCTTGTAACAAGCAAAATAGAGCATACAAATTTATAGTTTTTTGCTTTGGCGCAGATAACGTGTACGCAAAATGGCGTCTGGATAAAAACTCGATTGCGGAAGTATGCCCGTATGCCGCCATTTAGAGCAATTATAAACAACAAAAAACATTGTTCTGTACCCAAATGCATGCACAATTAAGTGCTTTCGTGTTATTAAATAATTCCCAAACTTACATATGATTTTAGCACGCCCGTGGTGGTGTTACCCCTTAAGAGGTGAGGCATATACCGGGTGACCCAGGGATCTGTGAAAGTCCCATAACTTATTTGCTATTTGAGATATCGACTTCTAGTTTTCTTGAACTAGTACCCACACCTATTCTACATATTTTAAAAATATGTATGTTTTTGTACAGGGTGTCCCAATATACATAACAGAACAAAGTTATGTTTTTTTAATGGAACACCCTATATTTTATACTTTATTTTCAACCCTCTTGAGAAGCTGATAAAAATAGTATAAGATAGTATGGGTCTATTATGGACAGTTGGTTAGTTATCGGCAAATTTGTGGCAAAAAACATGTACACATTGAAAAAATTGCAGAAGCGCTTCTAGCAAAGATAGCATCATTTTTTATACACTAAAGAATTTTCCACATCATGAACAATAATACAAATCGGCTTTAGTTCTTTTTTGTTCATACTGCTATACAGGGTGTCAACATACGCAAAACAATGGATAACTATTTTTTTTCAAATGGAACACCCTATATCACTATATCGCGTTAAAATGTACGTTTCAGGAAGTTTCCAAACATAACAATTTTAATCGTAACTCGCAAGCATCAACATATTGGTATATCGGTGATTGTCCATATGTTACTTTTTTTTTTAAATGACTGCAATTTTGTCATTAAATTAAAGCAATTAGAATTGAAAGGAACGACTAATTATTAAATTATCATCTGATTTTCCAGAAACAATTCATATAAGCAGTGATAATGTTAAAAAGAAAGTATTGAATTTTACCAATGAAACTAAATTTTTGATATTTTTTGGGTAATTATTTTAATTTTTTGCCGATTACGTCAGTTTATGTGAAAATTAAATGCGGCTATTGTGGTATTTGTATTGGATCTACTCAATTTTGTGCACTATTATTTGTCAATAAAACCGATTACATTTCACATGACTTCTTTATAATTTCTTTCAATCCGGATAATTTATATTGGAACAACTAATACATTACTTAAACTTTATCAACATATGTCTGATGCCTTTTCTTGCAGTTGAATCCAAATGAAACGAAAATTTCTGTAAAGTATGATATACAATTCTCGCAGCAGGCATGTTATACTTACAATCCGGCCATTCAGAAGTGGACAGATTCATTTTGTAAGGTATGTTATTTTAGACAATTAAGTGATATTATAAAAAAAATTACAGCTAGTTTTATACCGTAGGCTGAATATCTATTTGATGGAAAGAAAGCCATCGTAAAATGCAGCTGTAATCATACAACTATCTTTGCTGCATCTGTTCAACAAATTGAGACGAAATTGGATAATCTGTTTATAATATATAATGAAACACATTTTGTTTGCAATTATATTATCTTCGCTCATGTTGTCGCTGTATTAATGTGTTATGCAATTGCTCTGTCGTTTCTTCAACTTCGAACAAGGACGTCATTTGGAAGGGTAATAATTATAATTTAATTGCTTAAAATAGACCCCAAAAACCATTATTATCAGAAATTTCAAACCAAAACTGCATACTTTTGAGAAATAAATTGAATAACATTTGCACATGTCGATTTTTAGGTATATTCTTTCTGATTTCGATGATTTATCATATGCTGTGGTTATGTTTTAAATGTGTTTTTTATGGTTTCCAAAATTACTAAGTCAATGTGATTTACAAAAGAAACAGAATAAAATTTAGTTTGGGATAACTTACTAAAAAAAAGACATAATGATCTGCAAAAGCTACAAATAATATTTTTTCTACGACCGATATAAAAAGCAGGCGTTTGCGCTTGCGTTTGTCAATGCAAAGTAGACGTTTCCCGAGAAGCGAGCGACAAAGTACTTTACCGCGCGTTGCCTATAGCAACGCGCGGCAAAGTTAATTGTCGCTCCCTTGAATAAATTTGATTAATAATAATAATTAATTAACAGGTTTAAATTGTTTTTATCTAACTATTTATTATTGACAATGTTTAAATTGTCTTTGTTTAACTATTGATTATTGTCAATATTGAAATTAAATGTGCAATTTTCAGAATTTTGAATAGTTATTCCTGATGTGGAAGACTCCGCATTAGACGAAGTAGATATGTTAGAAACATTTTCAAAATGTATATTCTGTTTCTGTTTTTTAATTTTATGTGCAGTTTCTATTTTGTCTTGGATAGATTTATCGATGTAGCTCTCGGCTACAGTCGACGATTTCCATCCTCCGTGGCGCTTTAAACTTAAAAGGTCTGCTCCAGAATCAGCCTACAATGTAGCAGAGGATCGTCTAAAGCAATGTCCCGTATACGCTGCTGGATTCGTTAGATCAAGAAAAGTTGCAATTGTCATAGGAATTTTCGCAATTTGATTTATTCCTACAACCTGGTTTGTGCATTTTCCATTTAGGAATCGAATAAGGAATCGACGTGTTGTAATTTGTGGTGGAGGGAGTACAGCATATTTTCTATAAAATAATATTAAATCCGGTGAATTTTCTCCACCATTGCTCACGGTGAAGGTGCGCGCGCCCGTCTTAGAATCGGGAATTCTAACTATAAGAATTGAATCTTTGTCTTCAATATCGTCCACAGACATTTTTGTAAGCTCGTCTCGGCGGCATGCCCCAGCAACACCAATGATCAGAGCAACCTACGTAAGATAAAAATAATGATAATTTATTAAAATAATGAAATTGGTATCAAAATTTAATTTACCTTCATCATCAAATAACGATTATTCGGTGCATCCAATAAAAAAATTGTTATTTCATCTCTTCGTAAAACTGAAATTTTTTTGCCTTGTATCCAATTTATTTGCGTTTTAATAATGCAATTAGCTTGTGAAATTTGCCGATATTGGTCTTAATAGCCAATGTTGATTTCAACATAGAATAAATTGACCAAAGTGTGGAAGATTTTTTCACTTTTGATAATTCCGAAAAATATGCAAGTAATATATTTTCTGTACTTCTGCTAATTTTGTGTTTCTTACACCATTCCTGGAACATTTCGTACTGCTTTTCGTACTTCTTCTTCGACTTCACCGGTAGCAAATCCAAAGCGACGGAGCTCGCGACTTCGGCAATATCGGACGGAGTACATGTAAGGTCGCTGCCACTATCATCTCCATTTTCACTCATTTTTAATTTAAATATACTTTAAATATAAACTCACAACAACTATCTAAACGTCACTGCACATTTTTTATTGACCCGTTACCTTGGATACGACATTCCATGCCTGACCACGGTATAACAGATTGAAAATAAGTACACGCTACAGTAATGTATTATTGCTTTTTATATTTAATTATATTTATGTTTCTTTTTTAAAGCGGTCGCAGAAAAAGTTTTATGTATAGTGCGAGCGCAAAGCTCATTGCCGCTTTCGAGGGGTTTCCGCGCTCCGCTTCGCGTCTCCTCTCTCAAGCGGCAATGTATCACTTTGCGCTTTTACCATACAAATAACTATATTAAACATTATTAACGGCTGTAAATATTAAATTGTGTAATTTGATGAACTATAGATATATTTTCTTACAATAAATTGTGCCTTAAATTCTTTACACTCTTCATTTTTCTAGTTTTAACGTCATACCTTGCGCGTTCTTAGGAGATGGTTTAATTCGAAGAGATTTTGAAAGCGTAAAGCTTTAAACGTGTACTCCGTGTTTTGAAATTGATAACAGACAACGTCTTCTGTTTTTTATCGGGGGCAAAACCACAACAGGTTAGAATTTGGCTGGATAAATTTTATGTTTTTTGCACAAGCCATTGAATCGACATGAATTTCGAGAATGAATTGAGATGGAAAAATCCACGAGCGCCTTTTTAGCGATTTTGCCTAATGGCGATCAAGAAATTGGCAATGAAATAACGAGTGCTTAAAATTAAATTTATCCTGCCGAAATTATAGCCGCCAGTGGAATTTGTTAAGATAAATCAACTCAACAAAGAACTTTATGGGCATTTACATTTCTTTCTCTTTTACATTCTTATCTCTTTTGCCTCACCTGTTCTGTCTTACTTCTTCCACAAACCAGAATATTTATCACGGTGCCGTCTTCTCTCTTTATTTATTTCTTCCTCCCACCCATTCCTCGGTGCCGTCTTCTCTCTTTATTTATTTCTTCCTCCCACCCATTCCTCACACACTCCCTAGCACTCCCCCGTAAAATGTCTCCATGTATCCCCTCCTCTCACAGTACACACTACCCATACCTTTCCTTCATCCACTTTTCCCTCCCTTTCTTTCCTGATCCACACCTTGCTCTCGCTAAGGTTACCATTTCTCCTCTACTCAACTCGTTCTCACTCAAGTATTTTGGTAACCTCCCAAGCACCTGCACCATCTCTCTAACATATCATATTCACTTCTCTTGATGCATCCCTGCCTTTCTAGTGTTTCCACTTCCTTATTCTTATTCTCTCTAGCCCAAGCCGCCGCATTCACTCCACACATTAGCCATTCCTTCACGTTACCTTCCGACAGTCCCACCTTCGTACATTTTCTTTCGCTCCATTATCCACTTATACTCTCCTACTCCCACACACGTTTTCCATACTACTTTCTTCAGTCTCTCCTTCTATAAATCACACAACTTTATCTCATACCTGATCACTCTCTCCATTGTCTAACTCTACATCTTCCCTCTGTTTGTTTCCTGCAGTAATAAGTATTCGGGAGTACATTTTTCCACCCCAGCATGTGGTTCAGAAGCCACCGCTGCTCCTCGTCTATAAATACATACACTCTTGTCCCCCATACTTCTTCGTCATACATTAAAATCGTTTCCACACACGCATCCCACAATTTACATGCCACTATAATAGTATATTGCGTACCGAGTCGGAATAAACATTATTACGCGCCTCGGTTTGCAATCTATGCCCTCGGCTGGAATTGTGTTCCCGCGAAGTATGTATACTATTTTATTCACAATCACGAAATGTAATGATAAAAGTATAATTGTTTGATTTTGGTACACATATTTATTTCAATGTCGGACATCTTTAATTCGTAAAAAAATTGACGTATGGGTGTCACTTAAAACTCAGTACCACACTTTTTATAATTGTGGTAAGTAGTGTATTACATAATACAGCTAGATTACGTGGAGAACCCGAGCCACCAGCAGATAATGATGTAATTCAATACGACTTACGGCAATTGACATAAAATGGGGTAAACGTGCATTTCACGTAACTCAGTACGGACAAAAGTAAACGCAACAACTTCAGGTCCAACTTACGACGTTGCCGGATTTCTTGCGTCACTATAACTAATGCAAAATAAAATAAATATAATTAAACTAATGGTGAAACTAGTCTGTCCAAAAAGGAGGGAACCTTAACCTCACCCCAGCCTAAGCATAAGCATAAATCGTTGCAACTGCTAACTGGTACGTAATAACAACCTGATTTTAAAAGGAATCACACCGATTCGCATAAAGAGACGTGACAACATAGCGCACCATTTCGCAGATTTCACGCATGCACACTTTTCGGTCGGTCACATAGAATTCACGTTTATATTACTGATGGAATTTTTGAAAATGGAGGTAATGAATTAGGACATGATCGCTGCATAAAGTTATGCATAACCAATGGTAAGATAAGAGAAGAAACAGATTTAATAATATACATATAAAACAGTAAATATCAGGAAAGAACAGAAAAAGTGCAGGATAATACAGGAAAGGAGAGGAGCGACACGAAATCCCAGGAAAGGATAGGAACACAACTGAAAAACTCAGCAAAGGACTGGGAAGGACGGAAACGGTCAGAACAGGTCAAAAAAAGGAAAGGACTGTAAATGTCAGAAACAGACTGGAAAGAAGAGGAAGGGGACAAGAGGACAGAACGAGACAGAAGTGAATTAAATTTAAGAAAAGGGATTTTTATCCCGTTTCGATGTACTTTTGAAATGGCATGGAAACAATAGTGTCTACCTCGTGTGAAAGTGAGTTTGCTGCATTTATGTGCTTGCTTGCTGTGCCACAATCATTGTTTCCGACCATTTGACCGGTTCTTGAGTTACTATTTATAGAGTTAAATAAATCAACACTAAATTAAGAGAAGAAACATTAAATAATAATATTGAACAATAACATTTAATAATAACGTTGGAACAATAACATTTAATAACATAAAATATTAGTTATTTAAAGAATTAACACCATTAAAATTAATCCTGATATTTGAATTGTCAGAGCTGTTTATTACGAGTGAAATTCCTTGTTTACTTGGTTCACTTGAAAAATTTAATGTTTGGGTAGAGGTTCCAGAATAATGCACGGTAAATGAATTATGATTATTATTGCTGGACAAAATTTTGGCCACTTTTTCTGGGCCATCTAGAGAATTATCAATATAGCTCTCGGCTATCGCAGTGGACTTCCATCCACCCAACCTTTTTAGCTGAAGAATATTACCTCCACCATTTGCTAGTAATGTGGCTGCAGTTCGGCGAAAACAATGTCCGGTGAAATTATCGACATTTTTTAGATTTAAAAATGATGGTATTTTCTTAGGAAATTGTGCTATTGAGTTGTGACCATACGGCTGCTTTGTGGCTTTGCCATATCCAACTTGCAGGAAGAATCGTTCACTGTCAATATTTTTCCGCAGTTCCACATATTGCTTTAAAATTTCAACCCATTGAATATTGGTTATTAAAAACCCTCTTGAATGGTGCGTTTTGGTATCGGGAATCTGTATGCTAACTTTGTTTTGTAGAAAATCTACATCAGGGATTTTCATTTTAAACAATTCATCACTTCGACATGCACCGGATACTGCAATTATTGGAGCAGCCTGAAATATTTTCAACTTATATTATTATGTCCTGTATGAAATGTTTTTTTTTTATTATTTTAAATATATATTTATTCTACATTAACTGTTTATTTATTTTTTACTATTTTAATTAATATTATGATGTTCTGTATCTCCTGTTTATTTATTTTTTAATTTTATATTATTGTTCTATTAACTTTTAATTTATTTTTTTACTATTTTAAACTTACATTATTATGTCCTATATTAAATTTTTATTTCATACCTTATAGGGGATTAATTACAAGGGTGCACAACGTAGGAACTTGTCAATTTCTTCTTTGGCGGATACGCTTTGGTTTGTACTCCACATTTAGCCGTTTGAATAGTGCGTATAATTGTGTATATTTAGAAATGTCTATTTTGTCTTGAATGTTTAATGTAGCACGTAACATTGAATGCGTAGACCACAGAGTTGAAACTTTTTTATTTTTTGAAAGTTCGCTGAAATAAGCAATCAGAACACTTTCAGAACTTATTATTTGTACATTCTTAGCAGCACACCAATTCTTATACATTTTATTTGTTTTTTCTTAGCGAGGTTTGCTTTTTGGTGGTAATAATTTTTTTACCGCGTTTTCTGCTATTTCCCTTAATTCGGGGGGGTACACTCTATTTCACTATCGGACATTTTTAAATACTAAATTTTGTTTATTAATTTAACACTTATATAAATTGATAAACAATAGTATGTTTTTATCAATGTAGGCTTTAAGAACAATAGAGTCTATTAGTAATACATGCAGTTTATATTTTAATGCATTGCTTAACGATGATTATTATTATTTGATTATTTGCTTTTTCACACTGTTTATTTTTATGTATATTTTGATTGTAAAAAGTGTACCTTATAAATAAATAAATGTAGTTAATCCTAATTATAAATCGAGTTGGCAATAAATAATTTCTATAACATTTATTCTGTTGGTATTTTAAGTGACTATTATAGCTAACTTCATTGTTATTATTTCCTATTGTTTGCAGAATCTATCCAAGTTATTTGTACTGATAACCTAATTGAAGGATTTCGTGTCAGGTGTATAACATTAAAGGTAGCTTCTCAACAACCGGGGAATGAGAACGAAAATATACCAAGCTTCACGCTCCCGTTACCGGAAATTGGTTATTAGCTGTGTACGTCAACATGTGAATAATATCATTTAACTTTTGGTACTCGTTACGGTTTCCGGGTTGTCGTGCAGGCGTCTTTAGTCAGATTACTCGCTACAAGCTCTCTAATTTTTCCAACGACTAATGTGAAATGGGTGGAACTACTGATTATTATATTTGTTGTAAGCTAGTACAATTGCAATATCCATTTCATAAGGTGAATTTACTAGTTTCACCTATTTGACATAATCCATCATATCACTTCCTTTTCTGGTATTTTCTTTCAATTTCAACCAATCTTTAAAACGGGGGGGGGGGGGCGTGTATTTTACAATTAATTTTCCCTCGGGAAGTTTGCAATGTTAGACCATAACTATACTGAAATCGAGTTAATTTAAATCAATTCAGTCAACACTCCTAATTATTTAATAATGCATTATTAATCTTTTACTGTGACTAGTTAATTAGATTTTCATTATATACATTTTCATTGTTCTATTGTTAAACCCTATATTTAATCATTACAGACCCTAATTTCATATTGATAACTATCGCTAGTTTTATACTGTCAATTTACATGTTAAGCGCTCTCGGTCTACAGTTAACTACTATTGTCACTAAACCATGATTGGCCAGAGTCAACACTTGAATCAATTATTTTTAATTTTAGCAGTCAAGTATCGATTTAAAAGAAGTGATTTTGAAAATGCAATTTTACTCGGTTGATATGTGGACATTTAATTTTCAAGAGATATCAGAACTATCTATTCTAGGCGATAGTCTACTAACACCCTTTTGTGATTTTGCAAAACCTGGAGAAAATAATTATAATGTAACACATAAGTCCCATTAAAGTACAATTATGTGAAATAGATGTGCTACTAGAAATTAGGCCAACTACGCCGCAGAGCTATAACACAAGATATCCACAACGCACATAACGTTCTCAAAAGAATTGCTGTGAAACTTTGACATCTCGAATACCGCCTTTTCATTTATTTATTTCACTTGATGTGCTTCACTGGTTTTAAATGTTTCTTTCTTACTATCGGCAGGTCTCTTCCTAAGAGCGTATTTCATGTAAACATATTTCATAGTAACGCGTTAAAGGGCATATGTGTCCTGTCATGGACTTCCGTATTTGGCAGAATAGAATTCTATCGAACTTCACTACAGGCGGATAATCATACCACTTGTTGTATTACGGCTGAGAATACAACTGAACAGTCACATGGTACATTTTCGACTAATTTGATTGGGTGAAATGGCAAAACAAAATTGTAGAAGAGGCTATCAAATCGATGATAGAAAGTATATCACCACATGTTACTCCTAAAGTAATCAAGTATTATGAAATTTAGTTGAAACATCAGTGTGACGTTTATAATGTTCTCGCCGAAACACATCAAGAATTTAATAACGAGAATTTGTTTATCAAAATGAGTGATTGCAGTCGATGGGGAGAGGCTACAGACGATAAAGTATAAGAATGAATGAACGGTAGAGTACTTATATATTTGATCAAAATCGTTATTTTACTGTTGTAAAAATTATAGACCTCAAAGTTGACATTTATGATCTTTTAGCCGAGAACGAGGCATTTCTTTATAGGTATAGTAACGTTCGTTGTATTCTCTCCCCAAACATAACTCGTGCTATGATTAATCCACGATGATACCACTCGTTAAATCCATCAGAAAATTGTACTTGCTCAATTTTCATCGTAATAATCACAGCACTTGTTAAATTACCCCCGAATAGATTTCTGTCGAACTTCACTACAGGCGGAGGTTATAACTTCGTCGTACTTTGACGGATTTAAAACTTTTTTGATCTTGACATTTTCTTTAACCGCTTAATGCACTCGACTGTGTATAGCCAGGTTAAAAAACTGAATAACTCTTGCTCACCCAGATTAGAATTTTGTTTTCACAGAGGAATTCAGCATTGAATAGTTCGATACAGATTAACGCTTAACCCCATAAAATTACATGAACATTTTATTATTAAGCCCATCCACCTAATAAGATTTATTTAATTTGATATTTATAGCGACCCAGTAAACGCGTTCGGTCGTCAAAATCACTCGTCGCCGTTGCACTATCACTATTGCATTTGAATTGGAATATATGCACGAGAACAATGACATTGAGGTCGCTTCACAACAATCCGAGCCCGGGAACCAAAAGTTAAATTATTCGCATGTTGACATAACTAATAACTAATTTCGTGTGATTAACCTTAACAACCTTAACGATATCATTAATTAAATAACAATCACTCAATGTGATCATCTTCCCTCTTAATACATAAATTTGTTCTTCTGTTCAAATCTCTGATTATATTTTCAAGATTATTGGGATGATTATTTAAATATCTTACACCATTTCGAATTTTATTTTCCAAATCCTCTAAATTTCCAAAAGGCTTCTCACGCGTTTGCGTGTTTATTACGCTTATTAAACACGCACATGCATTTGCGTGTTAAATATGGCTATTAAACACGCTAATCAGCGCATTAATTCACAGAACGTGATTTAGTATAATATTTTGTTTACCCTGTTTGTTTGTTTGTTTTGTTTTGTTTTATTGAACAATAAAATATACAAGTATATTTACAGTTACGTCAGGAAAAAAAAATATAATATTACAATTACTGATCACATCAATATGAAATGGTGTATTAAATTTACTTCACATTTTTGGAGCCAATGAAACTGTTCAAAGTTTTTGTTGTTAATATATTTCTGACTTAACTCAATAAAGGGCAATGAAACCTAATATCTTCGCTTTTGCATTTTGCATCGACAAGAGTTTTATTTGTTAGTTGAAGTTGCTTATTTAATATGGGTGTGTATAAATTGGCGGATAATCTACACGTGGCGATGTTCTTCCTAAAATTCTGAATCGAAAATGTCGATGAAAAAATATTCTACCAAGCTTCATGGGCCATAACGTTTACGAGCTGTCCTGTTTATCAATAATCTCATGATTCAGAGTAGAAGGTAATAGATAGATCGAGCCGGGTTTATTTACAGATGCAAGATAAAACAGATTATGAGTAAATAGTAAAATCCATTGTAATTGAACAAAACAAAACGAATATAACACAGAAACACAAATACACTGAAACCCGGGCAATAATACAAACTGATTATAATGAGAAAATCAGAATTGGCGCAAACTTGGAACTAGTAAGTTTGAAGGAATTATTTGTGTCAAAAGTGACATAAGCGGGTGTCATGTTGCCGAACGTAGTTTTTATAAAAATAAGCTAATTATGAAGTGTTAAAAATATAAGTTTGAGATAGAAAGGCAGCATACACTGACAAATAATTTTCAAACTAGTTATTCTACCGAAATTGCAGGGTTTTCTGTAACTTAATATCGATAATTCAACTCATGTATAAAACGGTGCATTTAAAACGGCGGACAAAAAAATTTGCAAATGGTTATAAATTTATTTACCTTCACCATGACAACGATCTCTATAGCAACAAGTTTTCCCTATGAATAACACATGCACAAGAATCATTTCTGGATTCTCATCTTTCATCAATTTTAAGCAGCCATTTTTCTTGCCCATCATATTAGGAGCATCATCTGCAGTACAAGTTATTATATTTTTCATTGGTATATTATTGACATCCAAGTAATCTTTTATATACATCTTTGGAGGTAGTGGTGCTTTCTAATCTTTTACAGAACAACATTTCTACAGCAAAATGCCCTTTATCAATATATCGTACGTAAGTTATCAATACTGCCTCACTGTCTCTCGAAGTAGATTCATCCATTTGCACTGAGAATTTTCTTGTTTTCAGCTTTTCAACAAATTGTTTTTCTTCACTCATTCGCACATCGTGAGAATAGCTTGTACATCTTTGTCATCTTTTTCAAGAACCATTTTAAGAAATGCTGGTATTGACGGTTTTATTAAATTCTCTCCTATAGCAGTGATTATAATATTCACTAAGATACGCCACGTCAATGGGCTTTCTGTGCAGGGTTTTCATGTGGACCCACCGGTCCCCACCCGTCCCTCACCAACGAAAACCGTAGAAGTAATACCACAGTATAGCTCTAAGCAGTAGTCTCACTCCGAGGCGGCACTTTGATCTTTTGGGTTTCAAATGATCCTCGCGCATGTTACTGCGCATTGTTTACACTCTCAATATTCGGCGATAAATTAATAATTTCTTGAGCCGTTTATATTGACTTGTACGGCAAATTGTTTTAATGGATAAGTCGAGTTGAAAAATTGTGCAGATAAGGGAATCTGGTGTTTTTAATCCGACAAATTGTAAAAGTGCTTGTCGTGCGATCAGCTGTTCAACTTTGGCAATGTGTATGCATAACAATTTCATAGGTTATAAACATCGAATTTGGCTTAAAAGTGTATTTGTTTCATAATTAATGATAAGGGCATTTCGTAAAGTTATAAAAGTGAGTACCTATTCTATCTATCCACAAAAGTTTATACAGAATGTTTTTATTGTTCATACTTAGATTTTAGTCAACATTCTCAATGGCATTACCCAAAAACATTTTACTTAATTCATTCCTGATGTAATTGTTCAACCATAGGGTAATCCTTGTTATGGCAAGGAACGGAGGTTCTTTATTCATGAACAAGTTGATATTGGCTACGCTCTGTGTGACAAAAATTGTATACTCCGTTCAAGATAGGAAGTGTTTCATTTGTCGAGAGATCAGGAAGATTCACTTTAGCTCGAGACAGAAATGAAACCTTTCTATCATTTTGTATACTATTTTATTTACTACCATGTATTACACAGTCAGTCAAGCCAAAGTTAACATTTCTGATAACAGCAAACATGTTAATGGACTGAATTTTGACTTAAAATTTGTTGACGTACCCATTTTTTGAAATATTGCAAGCTGTAACAATATGTGCACATAAGTGTATTGTGATAAGTAAATGAAGTATGTATAAAATGGTATGCTTTCTTTTATTTTCATACTGGATGACATCAGAGAAAGGAGTACACTAGAATCATAATAAAAAAAGGTGCCCATCAAATCCAATGAAATCAACACTTATCCCCTACTTAATGAAACTTCAACTATTAATAGCAATATAATTTATTGAAATAATAAAATAAGATATTTAAACTATATAAATTTACATTTAAATAATACAATCATTTATGTAAAATACAATCCAATGACATAATAAAATAGATAAAGCTGTAGTTAGTCAATTTTATTTTTTGGGAATGAAATATTGCGAGCAGATAGGTTGCGATTGCAAATATCATAGATGACATAACAAATATAAATAAATGCAACTGCACGGTGTATTTGAAAACAAAAAATTCAATTGTCCGACAAGAACCACGGGGAGGTATGCAAGAGGTTGCTTCCAATTAACATGAATGCCTCTAGCCATTAGTACAAGTACACTAGTTGCAAGTGAATAGGTTTTTTTTGTGTTTGTGCCATGAAAGCCGGTAATTCTGTCCTGTGAAACATTATAAAACAAATGCGATTTCAAGCTCATCTCATCTGCACAAATCGTGCAATCTTTTGCTAATTCTTACATAGAGTCAACTTTTGTTTCTATAACATTAAAAATGAAGTCATTAAAACCAGAATTAATGTTCCATTTATGCGTAATTCTACATAACGTGGATTTTGATGGCAAATGAAATGTCTTGGATAGTGCGCGGTAAACTTTAGGCCCCAAAAAGTAAATAGTAAGTGCAAATTGTTTAAAATCGTTAGTGGACCTATAACCGTGAGGGTATTTCCTAACCAGCTGTAGTTGCATTTTAATGAAATTGAAAGTACCTTCATTGAAATTCTCACCACAAAGTCTTCATCTTTAAATTGTGGTGATTTTCTAGACCTTTTCTTAATTGATCTTTTTAAAAACTTATTCTCTACATGCAGCTTCCTCTTTCTTGGAGTATTGGCCGATGGCACTTGTGTAGTTTGACATGAAGCGTTTACTGAAACATTAGCAATAGTATCAGATGAAATTGATATTCTACCTCTCGTTGACCTTATTCCACTGCATCCGGGTTGATCTACATCCTCCATAGAAATAATCTCTCTTTGGACTGCTGGGGGATCATCTTCATGACGCTGGTAATATAGTAGGCTCTACAATTTTAAATAATAAAATAACCATTTTCAATAAACTTATATCAGATATACAAAATACAATCTCCGACACACTTGGAATACCATTATTATGCATTCGACAATTATAGTAGAAATGAACATTTTTCTATAATTTATTAGATTGTTATTATTAGAGTGGTTGTCGATATATGCGATATAAGTAACATTATGAAGGTTTTTACATTACGAGAGAAAAGTTTGAAAGCACGAACGACTAGTATAGTATATTATTAAACGAGTGAGAAAATTGGCCTTTGCCATAAGGGTGAAGTTTGAAATAAAGCCTACGTGTTGCAATTCACCCGAGTGGCAATGGCCAACTTGCTCACGACTTTAATACCATCCTTTTTTTACTATTATTTACATTAAAATTCACTTATTTAGTAATTTGCTGTAATTTGAGTAAGTAAAAGTAAATCATACATGCAAATTAAGTTGACATGTAATACTGGACCTCATAGACATTAATTACTCACCTAAAAACAATGTAGGAATGGCATCACTCTTTAGCCTATTTCTTTTAACGTTCTTAAAATATTGGTCTTCAAAGTGCGAGCTGCATATGCGTGCATTTTCATGAGTACCATCTAATAATTCGAGTCGACCGATTTGTGAAACCCACATTACATTTCTTAAAGAAAATAAACATTTTGTTCTAAACTATAGAGAATTATTGACACTTACCTGCCCTGAGGTATTGTGAAAAAAGCTAAAACAGCCGATTTCGAATAAAAGTTGGCACAAGAAGACACACAACACTTGATTTTCATCTTTAATCGCTTATAGGAACACGTGTGTACAAGGACCAAAAACAAGGTTATGTTTGAAATTCACATGTGATTGGTTAAATGTCTGGGTTTAAATGGCTGCGCAGTAACCTGCGCAAAGAAAATCTGAAAACTCTAATTTGCTTGAGTGAGTCTACTGCATAGGAACTATACTGTGGTAATACCAACGGGTAGATCTCCATCTCCGCATAAGAACCGCGATGGAAGTCGGTCGCTAACAGCGATTGCCAGCATGTGCTCCTCGGATATGTAAACAAACAGCTAGAAAAATAAATAAACACCGCACGGCAATCTTTTTCGGGCAGAAACAGAAAGTTGATCGGCAAGCCATCATATTGGAATTATGAAATAAATTATGAATGATGATATTCATTGTTAGTGAATATATTGTACTTATTACAACTTGAGTAAATCCTTTATAAATATACAGTAGATAAATTGCGTTAATACGGCTCAACCACAAATCACAATGGTCACAATTTTTTGTTTTGTTTTTATCTTAGCATAAGATAATTTTTTGGTTGGCTTAAAAACATTGACATAAAACTCGCAATAACCCAAAAATGAAAATAAAAATGAATAATTGATTTCGTAATGTGATTGAAAAATATTTTCAACTATTTTTTGATCCAGAATATATTCCATACATGTATTTGACACACGATTTGTAATAACTACAAAAATACATTTTTAGGCATAATTGTAGAAATTTTCTTTTCTCAATCATTTTTGAAACTCCTTGAATTGATAAAATATCAAAATTTTAAATTGGTACCAAAATAAAACATTTGGCCAAAATGTAATATTTCAGAATCTCAGATTTTTAACATTTACTGTAATAATTTCCGGGTGTTCCTCGAATATGGGCTGCAAATGAGTCATCTAACGTAAACATTTGCCACTGTTTGGCTCGCCTCTTCGAATAATTTCCACCCTCCTCTCGGCGTTGCCCCGTAGTAGAAACTTTAGGACGGATATTCAGGCGCCTTAACATTTCCGTCATATTATTCCACGCGAGTGGTATGCTTTTCTAGAAATTAAATATTGAAAATTGAAAATGAGTACCGCGTGTATGACTTGTGTTTATTTTAATTGCAAAAATTATACCAGAAATAAGGCAACAAAAATTAGTTTCTCCCGTTTTCCAATCAAAAATGAAAGCAAATGTAAAGAGTGGGTCAAAAATTCCGGGAACATTAAACTGTTAACCTTTGAAATTAATGAACTCAAAAATAAACTTATTTGCGAAAAACATTTTTGTAGTAGGGATTACCACGTTGTTCGTAACAGAAAACGTTTATTTCATAACATTAAAGCAATGAACAATGAAGAAAAACAATGTGTGGTTTTGTTCGACGAAATAAATCTTAGAAAAAATCTAGATTATAATAAATCCGGTGATTATATCGGTTACGAAGATTTGGGATCATTGGGCAGATCTGATAAAATTGCAAATACGGCGCTGGTTTTTTATTTGAGAGGGTTGTCATACAAATGGAAAATTCCATTTTGTTATTTCGTTTCAAATGGTCCAATAAAAGGTAACAACTTGAATAAAATTATCATTCAAGTTATAAATAAACTAATCAAATTAACTTTGAAACCACGTGTATTATTATGTGATCAGGGTTCCAATAATAGAAGTGCTATTAAACAATTAGGTTGTAATTTAGAATCTCCCTACTTTACTGTTCAGGAACAAAAAAATTATGTTTGTTTTGACACTCCACATTTATTAAAAAGTTTACGAAATAATTTTATGAATTCTAAATTGCAAATTTTGGTCAACAATAAATTAGTTTCATGGGATGATTTCAGAAAATCTTATTACATTGATCAATGTAGTACAACAACAAGAAGTATGCCAAAAATTACTAAAATCCATACAGAACCAACAACATTTCAGAAAATGAAAGTTAGATATGCCGCTCAAGTCTCCATCTATGGGGGTATTTTAACTGCAGTGGCAACAAATGAATTACATAGCACTTCGGCTGTTGATGCAGCTAGGTTTATTAAAGAAATTAATAATGTATTTGATTCCATGAACAGTTATGTAGTAAACGATTCTAACCCTTATAAATCTGCATTGTCTATATATAATAATACACCCCAAAAGACTTTGGAAAAAGCAGTTAATTATTTCAGAAATATCAAAATTTATCAAAATGAGAAACTGAGAAATAATATTTGGTGCTTAGAAGGGTTTCAATGGACTATTACAGCGATTCTATCTTTGTGGGAAGACTTAAAAAAAGAGGGTTTCAAATATTTATTAACAACCAGAATAAATCAGGATCCAATTGAAAATTTCTTTTCTGTTATTAGATATAGAGGAGGCTACAATCCTACACCTTCAGTTCGCGAATTTCGGATAGCCCTCCAACATAATATGCATATTCGACTTTTGAATCAAATTGACTCGGGTAATTGCGAATACAATGACGATCTTCAAATAGAATTACAATCAATAAATCCGGAAAGCAATGTTCAAAATTTTATAGCCACCTGTTCAAATGATGATGAATTTAGCGATGATGAAGGTAATGTAGAAGTCAGTCCTGTTTACATAAGACGAAAACACCGGAAGCTTCATTAGAATCATGTTCAACTGTATATGTAACGGGTTACTTATTTCATAAACTTTCTACAAAATTTAAATGCGACATATGTAGGGAACAATTATTTAAACCAAATTCTAGCCTCATAGAAGAAAAAGAACTTCTTTTATTGCATAAAGATTATAGTATTTCTGGTATAAAATGTCTTTGTAGACCCACCGACGAATTTATAAACATAATCAGCAATTTATTGCTTATTTTCAAGAATCTATTTGAAACAAATAAGTGTGAAGATAAATTAAAAAATATATCAAAACAGCATTTTTGGAATACATTTCTAATAATCATAATAAATGGGTAGAATGTTGCAAAGATCACAAAATGTTTATTATTGATTTATTAATTACAACATATTTATACAAATATTTGAAATGGGAAACGGAACGTATAAAAGCTGAGATATCTGATTCTAGACGAAAACCACACAGAAAAATTAGAATTTTGTCATAACTGCTTCTAAGTATTTGTACTTGAATTTATATATACACGAATATTGCCTGAGTTTATAATCTAAATTTTATTCAATAAGAACAAAAAAAAACACTTGAAAAAAAAATACTTTTAAAGTAAATTTAAAAAAATGGAAAATATTATAGTTCGAAAGTTTAACCATAAACTAGGGCGAAAAAGGGATACGCATTTTATCTTAGATTATAATACATACCGGGTGACCCAGCGATCTGTAAAAGCCCCATAACTTATTTGCTATTTGAGATATTGACTTCTAGTTTTCTTGAACTGGTACCCACACTTATTCTGCATATTTTAAAAATATGTATGTTTTTGTACAGGGTGTCCCAATATACATAACAGACCAAAGTTTGTTTTTTTAAATGGTACACCCTATATTTTATACTTTATTTTCAACCCTCTTGAGAAGCTGATAAAAATAGTATAAGATAGTATGGGTCTATTATGGACGGTTGGTTAGTTATGGGCAAATTTGTGGCAAAAACATGTACTCATTGAAAACATTGCAGAAGCGTTCCTGGCAAAGATAGCATCATTATTTATACACTAGAAAATTTCCCACATCATAAAGAATAATTCACATCGGCTTTGGTTCTCTTTTATTCATAGTGCTATACAGGGTGTCAACATACGCAAAACAATGGATAACTATTTTTTTTCAAATGGAACACCCCATATAAGTTGCCATCAATCTATGGAATTTTTAATAAGCTTTCTAATGATATACAGTTTTTATAACAAAATATTAAGGATTCTTAAGATATATCAATAAAAACATATTTCTTTTGTCACCTTCTGCTGATTTTTGGATTTTCAGCCAAAACTATGCATTTTCAGGAAAAATTATAAGAGGCCAAAGTTGTAAAGCTAAAAATTTCCGATTGACATAGGTCTTTTAACTTTTAAGATAATGCGTGCATTGCCAGCCAGAGCGCGCAAAATCGTGACTGTATATGCATTTTAGCGTTTTCTTTTCAAATTTTTTATTAATAAATTGCACTATTCTTTATTTTCCGCACCCTCTAGCGGAAAAACGGGAAATTATAGGGAAATTAAAATGGCCCATATCGATTTAAAATGTTCCGCTCTACAACTCTTAATAGAAGAAATTTTTGCCAAAAATGTATAGTTTTCCCTAAAAACGCAAATTGAAAATGTATATATCAATTTTTGCGTTTTTCAATGGTTTTTTGCATTTTTAGCGAAAACTATGCATTTTGGGCAAAAATTGCAACTTTTAAGAGTTGTAGAGCGGAATATTTTCAATCGATGTAGGTCATTTAAATAATTCTATAATTACCCGTTTTTCTGCTAGAGGACTTGGAATATAAGGTATAGTGCAATTAATTAACAAAAAATTTGAGAAAAACTCTAAAATGCATATACGGTTACGATTTTGCACACTCTGGCGGGCAATGCACGCATTATTGGAAAAGTCGAAAGACCTATATCGATCGAACATTTTCCGCTCTACAACTTTGGTCTCCTATTACTTTTCCGGAAAATGGATAGTTTTGGCTGAAAATCCAAAAATGAGCAGGAGGTGACAAAAGAAAAATGTTTTTTATGGATAAATCTTAAGAATCCTTAATATTTCATTATACAAATTGTACATCATTGAAAAGCTTATTAAAAATTCCATGCATTGGTGGCAAGATATATAGGGTGTTCCATTTGAAAAAAAATAGTTATCCATTATTTTGCGTATGTTGACACCCTGTATAGCAGTATGAATAAAAAAGAACCAAAGCCGATTTGTATTATTCTTCATGATGTGGAAAATTCTTTAGTGTATAAAAAAACGACGCCAGCATTGCTAGGAGCACTTCTGCAACTTTTTCAATGTGTCCTTGTTTTTGCCGCAAATTTGCCCATAACTAACCAATCGTCCATAATAGACCCATACTATCTTGTACTATTTTTATCAGCTTCTCAAGAGGGTTGAAAATAAAGTATAAAATATAGGGTGTTCCATTTAAAAAAACATAACTTTGGTCTGTTATGTATATTGGGACACCCTGTACAAAAACATACATATTTTTTAAATATGCAGAATAAGTGTGGGTACCAGTTCAAGAAAACTAGAAGTCGATATCTCAAATAGCAAACAAGTTATGGGGCTTTTACAGATCGCTGGGTCACCCTGTATATCTCTGTATATTGCGGACACCTAACAATTTTTAAAAATACACTCCATTTACAATCACAGAACAGCCAATATTAAGATTTATGAAATATATCTTTTTGCTTGTTAAGTACATGGGACGATTTACATTAAGTATGATGAGTGTTTTTGTATTATCTTGTAATAAATCAAATGAAAAACGAAGGTCACTTAATTTATTATCTGCTTCATTTCACAACTTTTAATATGATAATTGTAGTATAACACTTGATTATTAACCTTACATTGCGGTTACAGAAGTAGGCTTTAGTAAATTGAAGATAATATTGATATAACAAACGCTTCTTGAAAATTAGAAAGACCAAATAACAATATTACTGTGGAGAGATCCAATGGATTGAAAATTAAATGAAAAAGAAGATGCATTTTTGAGTTAATAGATGAAATTAATAATTCAAAGACAAATAGCTCCCAAGTTCTGATCGTCACAGCAATTCCAATTTTTCCATCATCCACTTTGCTTGCGATGCGATGCGAGGCGTGTAATGTTAGCTCCCAAATAGGGGAATACGCATGAAATTATTCTCGCAGCGCGCGCTCCCCGGCCTATTTTTAGATCGGACGGTCCGTCTCGTCGATGGTTACACTCGTAAATGATACAACTATCCAAAGTGTTTCGTATTTGTGAGCATAAAATCTATCGATCGGTGCGCCCCCATAGCGTATAGAATCACAGTAGGTGCACAGATTCTCTCACGTCGATTCCTATCTTATTAATATTATAATCACTGCCTATAGTATGTTTTTTTTCCAGATTTAGCGATGCATAAAGAAATTTGATAACTAGCCTCAAGAATGCGATTATGAGTTGAAGTTTGAGCAGTAAATAGAGACTTTATTGTTCTCTTTTCAAAATGTTTCTTTAAAGTTTGAAAGTAATTCAAATTTGAATTAATATGAGCACTATGTTTCGTCTTCAAATGCGCCTCAAGACGACCTCGTTTCATTGATTCGTTGGTCAAGCATTGCTGGTATAAAAGACGAAAAGGAAACCGCTAATCGTGGGCAGCGGGTATGAACCCAAATTTTAAGTATTCCTCTGAATATTGACGATTTTTTTTCTTGCTTGCACCATTCATTTTACTATAGGCCGAAAGAAATACATACAGGGTCTTCATTTCAAAAGGAGCCACCCTGAATAACTTTGGATCTGAAGTAGTTACGGTTTTAAGAAAAAATACGTCAATTTTGTTTTCGAGGGGGAACTTAAAAAACACCATTTTCAGAATTTTATCTTTCACCCCCTCACCCCCAGCCACCCCATCTTTATAATTTCAAATGGCACCCCCTATTGTGCAATACCTCATTTTAAAGGGCATAAAAAATACTATCCAGCAAAGCAAAAATAATTGAAATCGGTTCATTTGTTTTAGAGAGAGAGGGTATTGATTTCAAAATAAGCCACCCTGAATAACCCTGGTTCTGAAGTAGTCACGGTTACAGGAAAAAATTTGTCAATCTTTTTTTTGAGGGGGGACTTGAAAACACTGTTTTTAGAATTTTACCTTTCACCCCCTCACCCCCAGCCACCCCATCTTTATAATTTCAAATAGCATTCCCTTTTATGCGACACCTCATTTTAAAGGGCGTACAAAATACTGTCCAGCAAATAAAAATTAATTTAAATCAATTCATTTGTTTCAGAGATATTCATTCAAATTCATCAAAATATGCTACACCAAAGATTGTGTGGCTGGGGCTGAAAGAAAAAATTATAGAAACATTGTTTTTTAAATTCCCCCCTCTAAAATAAAATTGACGTATTTTTGCTTAAAACCGTAACTACTTCAGATCCAAAGTTATTCAGGGTGGCTTGTTTTGAAAGAAAGACTCTCTCTCTCTCTAAAACAAATAAACTGATTCCAATTATTTTTACATTTCTGGATAGTATTTTGTATGCCCTTTAAAATGAGGTACCGCACAATAGGGGGTGCCATTTAACATTATAAAGATGGGGTGGCTGGGGGTGAGGGGGTGAAAGATAAAATTCTAAAAACAGTGTTTTCAAGTTCCACCTCAAAAACAAAATTGACATAGTTTTTCCTGTAACCGTGACTACTGCAGAATCAGGGTTATTCAGGGTGGCTTATTTTGAAATGAATACTCTCTCTCTCTAAAACAAATGAACCGATTTCAATTATTTTTGCTTTGCTGGATAGGATTTTTTATGCCCTTTAAAATGAGGTATCGCACAGTAGGGGGTGCCATTTGAAATTATAAAGATGGGGTGGCTGGGGGTGAGGGGGTGAAAGATAAAATTCTAAAAACGGTGTTTTTTAAGTTCCCCCTCGAAAACAAAATTGACGTGTTTTTTCTTAAAACCGTAACTACTTCAGATCCAAAGTTATTCAGGGTGGCTCCTTTTAAAATGAAGACCCTGTATATTATCAATTAAAAACTCGTATCGAGTCCATTTTCGAATTGCCCCCCTTAACAATCAAATTGCCCCCCTGTGGGGCGTGGGCCCCACGTTGGGAAACACTGATCACAATTTATAGGAAGGTTCGGGGATATTTTACACCGATGGAATCGTCATTATTTTGTTATTTTTAAAGTGACCTCTGCAGGAATCTGTCGGCTTTGGATTATATATTAACCTGATTGCTCGTTTCTGAAAAACAAACACTCTTGATACGTGTTTGCTTTGACCCCGAACGATTATGTTATATCCGATAACCGAATGAAACATTGCATAATACACATTAAGCAGAGCTGCATAATCTGTTCACTACAGATTTTAATTTTTTTTTCAATTGTAATTGTAATTGTAATTACAACTTTAATTTCGATTTTAATTTTGATTTTGATTTTGTTTTTGTTTTTGTTTTTTCTTTATTTTGATTTTGATTTTAATTTTCGTGATTAAAGTATAGTGTATAACTCGCATATAATGGTTATTAATCACTCAAACGATTTGCTCCACTCGTTCCGCAAACATCGTTCTCGTGATTAATAGCCATCATTATATGCTCGTTGTACAATATACTATTTGCGAATTTCCCTGATGAAGCCTAGCGTGGCGGGCGGAATATTGGAACTTGAAACTAGAGTTTTATTGGATTGAAGCCCATCCTTGCCGTGTTGCATCACCCACATTCAATTTCTTTACTTCATATTTTACGGCGTTACTTCCCTCAGTTTATATATACCGAGTGTCTGGGATAAGGGGCGAACATAGGGATTTAACATGTAAAATTAAATATGTGTAATTATTAGCTCCCCTGTTCATTTTAGAGAAAAATCGTGAAATAATATTTTTTAGAGAATTAAAAATTGTAAATGTATCATCCATTAAATTTACCTTTGTACTAGAATACACCTCAAAAATAATAAAAATAAGTTTAACCATTTACCATTTAATAAAAACTCTTGCCATTGACTTTGACAAATGTCATGTTATGGTGACTATATCCCGCCAAACGTAGCATGCCGAAATTCGAATGAATTAGAACGAATCAGATTCTATATAACTTCTGTTTTCAGGAAACATATCATGTAGAGTTCGAATGCGGCTTTGTGATTGGTTCTCTACTCGGATTATGTTTCAGCACATGATTGGTTTAAAGAAAAATAATGTCAAATGTAAAACGTCAGTTTGCGGATAGAACGCTATTAAAATTAGTGAAAACTCCGCATTGGAAGTGTTTCTCTTAAAGTAATTCAAGAAAAAAGGAAAAGAGGGCCAACCAAAAAGTTTGAGCGGAGTCACTAACATGACCTGCACTCGGGAAGTCATTTCTACAATATTGGAAAACAGGGCAAATAACGTGCGAAACGCGAACGGCACGTACTGTAAAGAAAATGTAAACTCCATATGGAATACCAGTGCAAGAGAAGTACGTTTCTGATTTTCAAATTTTGTTTGATCCGTTTAAAAATGTAAAATTCAAACCGGCACTACACGCCCGCGATGACAGTAAATGTCATTCTATTTTGTTGTAATATTTTTGTTGGGATATAGTCTGATAAATTGCTCTCGTGCATTGTAAATTATCGCAAGTTTGCACTCTTTCAACAAACTCAGTCGCATTGTTTTAGGCAACAGCCCCTCGCCCTTCCGGGCTCGGGACTGTTGCCAAACAATACGACTTCGTTTGTCGAAATCGCACAAACTTGTTACCGATAATTTCCAATGCACTTGTGCTATTACTGTTGAGAATAATTTTGCTAGTCAAATATCAATTCACGCATTATATTTACTGTGAACAATAATCTGAGTTAATCCAATGAAGAGAGTGTATTCATTATCAAAACATTTTGCAGTTGCGTAAGTTTACTCAGAGTTCGTGACATTACATTCAAACGGAACAGAAGAAACATTGATGAATTGGAAGAAACAGTTTTGGGTTTGATAAATGCTGAACCAACAACTAGCATACGATGCATTGCTCGTGAGTGCAATGTGTCTAAATTCTCTGTACAGACAATTCTGAAGAAGCATGTTTTTCATTCTTAAAAACATCAATGCCATCAGGAGATACTGTTAGTGGATGATGAAAGGATGCGTGTATTCTGCGAAATAATGCAGGATCGGTCAAATACAGACCATAATGAATGCTAATAATTTACTTCCATATGATAAAACATTAAACATTTAGTATTTTTAATAGAAAGACACCAATTATTAATAAATCAGAACACCAAATTTTTTGGGATTGCTGAGGTCGAGCAACTCACCTGGTATCAGCATGTTGATTATGAGTGTAGTTAATTAAATACTGCCTAATATGCAGTTCTTAAATTAAAACCAATTTTACCACCAGAGTCAATCATAACTCTTTACTACTCATAGGTATAACCTCCTCTCTCCTATAATATACCAGCGTAGGAAAGAAGTCATATCCAAGAATATTCAAAGCCCGGAAAAGAATATTAAGATTAATTTTTAACAAAATTAGATTGGAGACTTGCCGTAGTTTATTTAAGGAGAACAACATACATACATTAATATGCATTTAAATATTTAAAACAGCAACATTTGCTGCGAATTAGTAAAATAACTACAAACTAAACTAAGCTTACGCCCGGTTTCTCCAACGAATCTTAACTAGATAAAACCTATCTTAAAAATAAGATGTTCTTAAAGTGTTGCACCAACCACAAATCAGATCTTAGCTGTAAGAAGGTCTTATATTATAAGACGCCAAAAATGTCATTTTAAGATTCGGATTCTAACCTATAAAATTAGCAATTTGTAACGTATGCCTGTTACTGGAAATATTCATTGAAATGGCTAATCATTTATTAGAAGTGATGGATGCATTTGCATTTGATGTAGATGATGTAGAAACTGCAGATAATCCACATTACTCTCGAAAGGATTCGACAACCCAACAACCGACTTCTCATTAATTAATCAAAACATAAAATCGTCATCTTCGCTATATCTGTACCTTAACAGTTCTCTCTTACTTTCTTTATTCCATGCTTCTTGTTTGCCCACATTTTTTTAGGGAGTTAAATTCATGCGTGATGGAATCCCATGCTTTTTCCTTCTGTTTGTATATTATAGCATTTGTTGTTTTATTTCCGACGATTTTGCGGACCGATACCATCGACGCTAATAAATTTCGCTCTTTCCTTAAATTTACACGCTTCGCGCACTTTTGCCATTATTAAACCACACTAAACTCAACAACAGGAGGGTTAGAAATGAATTTGCCATAATAATAATAATAATAATAATAATAATATTTATTCGTGTTAATACAATAGTGTACACAGGTCAGAAGGAGATGAGCAAATGTAATATTACAATATTACATAGTAGCAGACATAATTAAAGCTAAGTAAACTGTAACAAAATTTATAATAGTAATCGTTGCATTGCAATTTGCAATTGTCCAAATGATGAATTTATAAAAAATACATAGTTAAAACAGAAAAACATATTAAATATCGGAAAAATCGTTGTTCAAGACTTCAAAAATGTCGTAAAAAACTTTCTTAATTAAATATGACTTTAATTTTGAATAGAATACATTATCAGCTAATGATTTCAATGACAATGGAAGAGCATTATATACCTTAGGCCCATAGTAATTAATGCCTGTTTTATTAGTTTCAAGTCTACATCGGGTATAACAAATTAATTGTTTGTTTCGTGTAGGATAGTTATGCACTTGATCATGTGTTGTATATTTGGATATGTTTTGTCGCACATGTTTTACACATTCAAATAAAAATATACATGGTACTGTCAATACATTGAGGTTAACAAAAGCCTGTTTGCATTCATCCCTGTACTGAAGAGAGGCCAGTATTCTGAGAGCGCGCCTCTGGATAGAGAACACGCGAGTTGCGCCCGAAGAATATCCCCAACTTAAAATCCCGTATATAAGATGGGAATGAAAATGAGCAAAGTATACCGATAATAATGTTGTCTGGGGTAATGAGTGGCTAAGATTTCTTAGTAAGTATGTAGTCTTATTGAGTTTATCACTTAAGTTATTGCAATGTGTTTGCCAATTTAGTTTTGTATCTAAATGTACTCCAAGAAATTTGCAAGACCCATGCTCAAGATTATCAGTCTTTAATGAGAATGTTATGTGAATGGTTTTCTCTGGATTTAAAGACAACTTATTTGCAGTGAACCATTCCAAAACATTGTTATTTATAAGATCTCTACTCTGGCGTGACTCGTTATAGTTGACTTGCTAATGGAAGCAGTATCGTCTGCATACATAATAATATTGCCATTATCGACATGTTCCGGAAGATCATTAACGTAAATGAGGAACAATAGTGGCCCAAGTATTGATCCTTGAGGAACCCCATAGTTATTTGTTAAAGTATTTGACTTACTACCATTAACAAAAACAAGTTGTGTGCGATCACATAAATATGAATTTAGTAGGCGGCAACTGTGTGGATTAAAATTATAATAATATAATTTCCTAAGTAAAATGTCTCGAGGTACACAGTCAAATGCTTTAGTTAGGTCGAAAAATGACGTCACAGCATATGAACCTAACTCAAAACTCTCTACAATTTCGTTAACAAAAGCTGTGACCGCATTACTCGTTGATCGTCCCTTGCGGAATCCATATTGATTATTATGCAGTACATTGTTGGACTCTAGAAATTTGATCATTTGATTGAACAAAATTTTTTCCAATATTTTTGAGAATATTGGCAGCAACGATATCGGCCTGTAGTTATTAATATTTGATTTGTCACCTTTTTTATAAATTGGAATTATACATGCCGCTTTAAGGCAACTAGGAAAAATTCCGGATTTTAGACATGCATTTAATAATTTTGTAAGTGGTATCACAATTACATTTACTAAATACTTAAGAATATTAGATGATATTGAATAAATGTCTCGAGAGTTTGATTTTTTTAAGCTATTAATAACTTCTCTAACCTGTATCGGACTAACTTCTTCAAAAGAAAAGAAACTATTACAAAGTGTATCATTTTTTACCATGAAAGAGATGGGATCTTTGTTTGTTGAATCCATTTTAGATATTATTTGGTCTGCAATAGAACTAAAGAATATATTAAAATCTTCTGAATTAATAGGACAATTGTTATTATAATGTTTTTCCTTGTTTTGGTTTATTAACGACCACATTGCTTTTTGCTTATTTGCAGATTTTTTAATGTAGTTGACATTTGCAGCTATTCGTGTTTCTTGTAACTTAATTCTATATTTATTTCTATAATTTATATAACAAGATCTTAGTTCTGGGCGTCTGGAGGCACCTTCTTTCATCAATAAGAGGGTTTCACGCATTTGTTTCAATTCATTTGTATACCAAATAATACCGTTATCAGATCTTTGACGGATTTCCTTTTGTGGAAAGCATTCTAAAATATAACATTCCAGAATGTTTATGAAATAACTAAATGATTCTTGTACATTTAGGACGGCCTGTCAAATTTATCCGAAAATGCAACGTTGCCACGTGTAAGGAAATCTTACCTAAGATATGTATAAATTTGTTTGGTGCAACAGAACAAAAATTTAAGAACTACTTAAAAATAAGACGTACTTAAGTGAGACGTATTTTAAGATTCGTTGGAGAAACCGGGCGTTAGCTTTGTGCAGTCTGTCTGTTTTACCGAAGAATGCTAGTTCACACTTTACAACGAACCAAACGTTATTGTTCATAGTAATTACAATGCGTGAATTGATATCTGATTAGCAAAATTATTTTCACTATGACATGACATTTGTCAAACTCATGGCAAGGGTTTTTTTTTAATGGTACATTGTTCAATTTATTTTTATTATTTTTGAGGTGAATTCTGGTACAAACGTAAATTAAATCAATAATACATTTACAATTTTTAATTCTCTAAAAAATATTCCTTTACGATGTTTCTCTAAAATGAATAGGGGAGCTAATAATTACACATATTTAATTTTACATGTTAAATCCCTATGTTCGCCCCAGACACTCGGTATATATGGGGCAGTCCATACCAACCTGGTGCATTAAAAAAAATTGGCGAGAAAACACATGAAATTTGTTCTATCAAGACTCCTGAGTATTTCAGAATTTTTTCAGATTTTTTGGAGCCATATTGACGGAGCTGTGGCTCCTAAAAGACACCTAAAAATCAAAATTTTGCAAAAATTGCATTTTTTGCACTAGTGATTCTGTTAAAACGATACACAGAACCAAAAAATGAAACAGACATTTTTTTAAAGAAATTTCACGAGCTTTCAGTTGATGTGGTGCATTTTCCCTTGTTCGCCCTTTTTAGCCCTTATTTTGCCCTTTAAATGGCAAGAATAGCCCTCTTAGGGCGGGAACACTTTTTATTGTTCTGAAAGTGTGATTAATCGATTCCTCGTCAAAAATTACGTAAAAGACCAAAATTTCAGAATGGGCGGATCATTTTAAGGAGCGTTACAGAGATATTCTTAAAAAAAGCATTGTTTCTACAAAAAAAGGTTTCTCTAATTTATTGTCTTTTTAAATTAATTATTACCATTTTACCGTTCTTGCTGCGATCGTGCATCCACATAAGAAAAATATATTTTCGTTAATTTCTCAAACGTAGCTGCTGCACAGAATTTGAATATTTTTCTTTAAATCTTGTAATTTTCATAAATAAAATGAAAACCGAAAAAAACACAAATGAAAATAATGATACAGCACGCAATATAACTATTTTTTATACAATACAATTTTGTACAGAAAATTTGCTCAAAATATTTTTTGGCCGAGTGTATAGAGAGGTATTGCGCAAGAATTGCTCTCTCTAATTGCGGTTAGAGATTAGTTGTTTTTGTTTTCGAGTTTTCACCTTTTCCAGATTACTGCTGCCATAGGGTTTTTTTTTTCGAAACTGCTACGTATAGTACAATCGCGCAGAGGTGGCAGTGACTCATGCTTTTTCTATCTAATCATCGCGTCTGGATAAATATCTATACTGGTTTTATACTAATTGTATGATATAAAAAATTAATTATCCAGTGTTAAATGCTGTGGAATTATTTATATTTTATTATTTTCTAGTTTTCATATTTGCCAAAAGTAGATAAAAAATTCTAAATTTGGAATGGACAAACCGTTTTAAGGGGCTGTACAGAGAGATTAATGAATACATTTGCTGTTTTGAATTGCTAAATGCAAGGAACACAGTCATTACAGATCCGTACCCAATAAAAGTAGACAACGAATAATAATAATAAATACAGTTTATTGAAACTCATAAGATTGTTTATGCTGGAGGCTTCTACTTCGTTATACATTTTAAATATTATAATAAAACACTTTTAACTTTGTTTTGTATAACTTATACCGGGTGACCCAGGGTTCTGTAAAAGCCCCATAACTTATTTGCTATTTGAGATATCGACTTCTAGTTTTCTTGATCTGGTACCCACACTTATTCTACGTATTTTAAAAATATGTATGTTTTTGTACAGGGTGTCCCTATATACAAAGCAGAACAAAGTTATGTTTTTTTAAATCGAACACCCTATATTTTATACTTTATTTTCAACCCTCTTGAGAAGCTGATAAAACTAATATAAGATAGTATGGGTCTATTATGGACGATTGGTTAGTTATGGGCAAATTTGTGGCAAAAACAAGGGCACATTGAAAAAATTGCAGAAGCGCTCCTAGCAAAGCTAGCGTCATTTTTTATACACTAAAGAATTTTCCACATCATGAAGAATAATACAAATCTGCTTTGGTTCTTTTTTGTTCATACTGCTATACAGGGTGTCAACATACGCAAAATATTGGATAACTATTTTTTTTCAAATGGAACACCCTATATATCTTGCCACCAGTGCATGGAATTTTTAATAAGCTTTCCAATGATGTACAATTTGTATAATGAAATATTAAGGATTTTTGAGATTTATCCATAAAAACATTTTTCCTTTGTCACCTCCTCCTCATTTTTGGATTTTCAGCCAAAACTATGCATTTTCTGAAAAAATAATAAGAGACCAAAGTTGTAGAGCGGAAAATTTTCGATCGACATAGGTCTTTCGACTTTTCCAATAATGCGTGCATTGCTCGCCAGAGTGCGCAAAATCTTGACCGTATATGCATTTTAGCGTTTTTCTCAAATTTTTTGTTAATTAATTGCAGTATACTTTATTTTACACGTCCTCTAGCAGAAAACCGGGTAATTATAGAATTATTCAAATGACCTACATCGATTGAAAAAATTCCGCCCTAGAACTCTTAAAAGAAGCAATTTTTGCCCAAAATGCATAGTTTTCGCTAAAAATACAAAAAACCATTGAAAAACGCAAAAATTGATACATACATTTTCAATTTGCATTTTTAGAAAAAACTATGCATTTTTGGCAAAAATTTCTTCTATTAAGAGTTGGAGAGCGGAACATTTTCAATCAATAGGGGCCATTTTAATTTCCCTATAATTTCCCGTTTTTCCGCTAGAGGGTGCGGAATAAAAGTATAATGCAATTTATTAATAAAAAACGCTAAAATGTATATACGGTCACGATTTTGCGCGCTCTGGCGTGTAATGCACGCATTATCTTAAAAGTTGAAAGACCCACATCGATCGGAAATTTTTCGCTCTACAACTTTGGTCTCTTATAATTTTTCATGAAAATGTATAATTTTGGCTGAAAATCCAAAAATCTGCAGAAGGTGGCAAAAGAAATATGTTTTTATTGATAAATCTCAAGAATCCTTAATATTTTGTTATACAAACTGTATATCATTGGAAAGCTTATTAAAAATGCCATAGATTGGTGGCAACTTATATAGGGTGTTCCATTTGAAAAAAAATAGTTATCCATTGTTTTGCGTATGTTGACACCCTGTATATCACTATGATTAAAAGAGAACCAAAGCCGATGTGTATTATTCTTTATGATGTGGGAAATTTTTTAGTGTATAAATAACGATGCTATCTTTGCTAGGAACGCTTTTGCAATGTTTTTAATGTGTACATGTTTTTGCCACAAATTTGCCCATAACTAGCCAACCGTCCATAAAAGACCCATACTATCTTATACTATTTTTATCAGCTTCACAAGAGGGTTGAAAATAAAGTATAAAATATAGGGTGTTCCATTTAAAAAAACATAACTTTGTTCTGTTATGTATATTGGGACACCCTGTACAAAAACATACATATTTTTAAAATATGTAGAAAAAGTGTGGCTACCAGTTCAAGAAAACTAGAAGTCGAAATTTCAAATAGCAAATAAGTTATGGGGCTTTTACAGATCCCTGGGTCACCCGGTATATTTATTTTTGTGACTTAAGTTTCGGTAATACAATTGCCATTTTCAAACAAGAAGTGTTTTAAAAACCGATTTACAAAAGTATATATACAGGTAAGATACAGATAAAAACTAATTACACGAGGGCTTTAAAAATAGGGGTGTAAACTAGGTCAAGCTGGTCGTTCAGTATAGGGATTTCCGGATTAGCGCGTATTTTGAGAATTTCCAGGGACTCTAGTAAATCCATTTTTTGACCTTTCTTTGCAACATGTATGAAACTCATAAGAGCTACAAATGGCCATCGAAATTTTTTATTTACGACAAAATTACCTTTAGCTTTAATAATTTTTCTATGATGAATACTTACTCAGTTTGATTTATTTTTAGTACGAATATGTCAACATAATTTCAATTTGAGTCTATCAAAATTACGCATACATCAATCAACTTTTATTGATTACTGAGATTTAGTGTAGTAAACTTCAGAGAAATGAATTATAACAGGGTTGGGCAAATGTGTCGGGACACCTGATTTCTGGCTAAACTTCTGTTGTTTTCTTATTTCTTTAAAAAGAAATGTGTATTGTTTTATTTATTCTTTTAAGTGACTTATTTTGATTTTCTACAGCTACCCTATTTTTCGAGATATGACGTCATCGGCAGTTTTTTTAAATAGATCACCCTGTATATTTTTACATTTTCAAATAGACACCTTTTCAACAATTACAATGATATAGGGTTTGGTGGGTGTGCGACTTGTGTTTTTTTTTTAATAATAAATAAAATAATAGAAATGAAATTTGTGAATTTCGTAAAAATTTTGTTCAGCCGTTGAAAATTTTGATTTATAAATATTAAAATTTCTCTCAGGGAATGTTGCATTAAAAATATTGTATACGTCTTGTGGAGATCTCTACCAATCTCCAAAACCAACCATCATTAACAACGTAATATTTTCACGTTAAGTTATTTCACCCAAAATTGAACAGCAATGGTAATATTTCATATGGATACTATGTGTTAGTTACTGAAAACATCAAAATACGAAATTGTTTTATCAGAAAACAGAGTAAAAATATGTAAAAAGCCAGCTCGATGTAGAATGATTTTATTTAATATTTAAAAAGCCACAAGTCGCACACCCACCAAACCATACATCATTGCAATTGTTGGAAAAGTATCTATTCGAAAATGTAAAAATTTACAGGGTGTTCTATTTAAAAAAAATGCCGATGACGTCATATCTCGAAAAATTGTGTAGCTGTAGAAAATCAAAATACGTCACTGAATAGAATAAATAAAACTATACACATTTATTTTTAAAGTAATAAGAAAACAACAGACGTTTAGCCAGAAATCAGGTGTTCCGGCACATATGCCCAACCCTGTATATTAAGAATATTTGTAATTTAGTTGAATTCAAAAAATATCGAACAGAGCTTCAAAGGCTCTTGAATTGTACTTGTTGAGCATTCGAAAAAATGTTGCAGTTCACACCGTTAATTGTAGGTGTTATACAGTGTTGTTTCCGTAAATCCTTCACTCTGTTCTTATTTTGAAAACGGTTATTCAGCTTCTTCAAATTTTTTAAATAATCTGCAACTGGAGAAAATTCAAAAATGATAACCTTGAATCTCGCACTGTTTTTGAACCAATCATGGAGTTGTAGTGGTGTTAATATTTGTTTTTCTGGCGGAAGTTGCAGACTGGCGGAGGCAGCAGCTCGTTTGACAGTGCCACCAATTCGACTACATGCAAGAACGGTAAAATGGTAATAATTAATTCAAAAAGACAATCATTTTGAGAAAAATATCTTTTGAGAAAACAGTGCTTTTTTACGAATATCTCCGTAACGGCCCTTAAAATGGATTTCCCATTCTGAAATTTGGGTATTTTATGTAATATTTGACGAGGAATCGACTAATCACACTTTCAGAACGATAAAAAGTGTCACTGCCCTGGGTGGGCTATTTTTACCCTTTAAAGGGCAAAATAAGGGCTGCAAAGGGCGAATAAGGAAAAATGCACTGCATCAACTAAAAGTTCCTAAAATTTCAATAAAAAAATGCCTCAATAAATTTTTTCATTCTGTGTACCGTTTTAACAGAATCACGAGTGCAAAAAATGCATTTTTTGCAAAATTTTGATTTTTAGGTGTCTTTTAGGAGCCACAGCTGCGTCAATATGGCTCCAAAAAATCTGAAAAAATTCTCAAAATACTCAGGAGTCTTGATAGAACATATTTCATGTGTTTTCTCGCCAATTTTTTTTTAGTGCTCCAGGTTGGTAAGGACTGCCATATATATATATATATAACGGCAAGAAGTAACGGACGCTGCTATGTAGTGAAGTGTGAGGTGTAACGGGAGAAAGGTCCAGAATTTCGATATAGTCCGCAGGAAGCAATAAACCAGATGTAGTGTGTGCTCAGTCACTATATTTCGCTATAAGTAGCCAACGTTTCGCGTAAAACATTTACGCATCATCAGGGCCTAAAATTAAATGTTACAAGAAATTTTAGTGAGGAGTAAAATGATCAAAATTGCGAAAAATTTTAACAAAGTAAAAGCTGAGGGCAGTGAACAACAAAACAAAACATGCCCCGAACATCAGCAAATTATTCCAGATCCTGAAAAACAACCTTTATCCGCCGGAGCTGTTGAAGAGATTGTTGTTTCGCACACCTAGTCGTGCCGTTGAAGCGCGTGTAGTCAATATTTCGTCCAACGATGTGAAGGCTCAGACCGAATTGCTTATCGTAAGCTGCCCTATGTTGATGGGTTATCGCAACAACTTACCTACATTTTCCGTTCAGTTGCCCCGAACTTGATTATCGCTCACAGCAATGTCAACACCCTTAAACTCCTCTTCTTCTCCCGTCTCAAAGATCCTATTCCCGCTGGTTACAAACACGACGTTGTTTATGCTATTAAATGCCAACACTGTGACCTCGTTTACACTGGCCAAACTGGCCAAAAACTAAATAAACGCTTGGCCCTTCACAAGAGCGACGTCAGGCATAAACCACGATCCACTGGTCTCAGTGTTCATTGTAATGACACTGATCACATACCAGACTATAAAAATGCCAAAATTCTGTGCACAGAACAGAATTCCTTCAAAAGGAACTTCCTTGAAATGTGTTACATACAAGCACAAGGAAAACCAATGAATTTCAAGAAGGACATCGAGGGCCTTAGCATAATTTACAGTAACCTTTTGTCCCTAGCCTCCCCGTCCCATTAGCCCCATTCCACCATATCTCAGTCCCGCCCTCCCTGACACTGTCTTGTTGTTGTTTTTTCCCCTTTTTTTGTGTTTGACACTCCTGTGAGAGATCATTTAGTATTGTTCAATTTTCACCCCATTCTCATACATTAAACAATTTTTTGATCCTTACAGTTTTTTGTTTCACCCATTATTGTGCCTTCAGTACTTATAATGGTTCCTCCCCTTGCTCATTTTCATTCCCGTACATCCCATAGCGCCCTATTATTATATATTCTATTTTCTCTCAATTTTCTCCCTTATTTTTAATTTTTTTTTTCTTTTCTTTCCCGGATAGCACATCGACATAATGTGACGGTTTTCAGTTTCGCACTGGGTCAGGGCCTGTGTACCGTTGTACTATTGCGACTACATTACCTTTTGGTACTCGAGTCAGGGGTTGTTCTCCTTCTCCCATCTTGACCGTTGTCGGTTTCGCTCGACGGTTTGGATGGGGAAAGGAAAACAATCTTTGCCGCGCTTTTTCGTACACTATTTCCCACCAACATCTCCGGCCTCGATAGACGTTGCCCCGCCCATCTCCTTTCCCACCGCGAAATTCCACCGGATCGAACCACAACAGTGTTGTACTTGTTGGACGCCATTTTGCACCGTCAATTTTACACCTACCGACTGTGCTTTTAATCTGTTCATCCATTGTGTATTTTCTGATTTAAGTGGTTTGTTGCGCCCCTATTACGTAACGCGCACATGTTATTTGAGATGTGCTGTTGTATTTTTAAATTTTAACGCCTCGTCTACACACTATCACCATGACGAACTTCTTAACCTCTTCACCACGCGGTCGCCTCACGCACCGCAGGACATCATTATTTTAATCGTTTACTAGTACGTTTAACCTCTTTTGTTTTCTTGTTCACTGCCTTCAGCTTTTACTTTGTTAAAATTTTTCGCAATTTTGATCATTTTACTCCTCACTAAAATTTCTTGTAACATTTAATTTTAGGCCCTGATGATGCGTAAATGTTTTACGCGAAACGTTGGCTACTTATAGCGAAATATAGTGCCTGAGCACACACTACATCTGGTTTATTGCTCCCTGCGGACTATATCGAAATTCTGGACCTTTCTCCCGTTACACCTCACACTTCACTATATATATATATATATATATATATATATATATATATATATATATATTTGTAGGAGTTTATTGGGTGTTGCGGTCGGAAAGCAATTATCAACACTGAATACTCTTTATTCCATACTTCCAATATTTCGGGAGACTATTCTCCCTTCTTCAGGGCGCTACAACATTATGACGTCAGTACAGGTAAAATTAACGATAAAATTTAAATAAACAGAATACATTTTAAAATTTTACTTACAGGAATTCGAGGTTAGTGTATTCTAATTTTGTCGGTGATGTTATTATACATCCGACAACTGGGCATCGATGTAAGTACACAAAACAGGAACATAAACACTTTAAAATTTGTTACTATTGTTAAAATTCACTAATCTAAGTGGATGGTTGTAATGCTGTTAAAATATTGTCAATTAATAAAATTCGATTAAAAGATTATAAAAAATTATAAAAAATATATAAAAAAAAAATATTTTTTTGATTGGAAAAAACTCTTAAAGTTTATATATATATATATATATATATATATATATATATACCGGGTGACCCAGGGTTCTGTAAAAGCCCCGTAACTTATTTGCTATTTGAGATATCGACTTCTAGTTTTCATAAACTGGTACCTACACCTATTCTACATATTTTAAAAATATATATGTTTTTGTACAGGGTGTCCCAGTATGAGTAACAGATCAAAGTTATGTTTTTTTAAATGGAACACCCCATATTTTATACTTTATTTTTAATCCTCTTAAGAAGCTGATAAAAATAGTATAATATACTATGGGTCTATTATGGACGGTTGGTTAGTTATGGGCAAATTTGTAGCAAAAACATGTACACATTGAAAACATTGCAGAAGCGTTCCCAGCAAAGATTGCATCATTTTTTTATAAACTAGAAAATTTTTCACATCATGAAGAATAATACACATCGGCTTTGGACCTTTTTTGTTTATACTGCTATACAGGGTGTCAACATACGCAAAACAATGGATAACTATTTTTTTTCAAATGGAACACCCTATATACGTTGGCACCAATCTATGGCATTTTTGATAAGCTTTCCAATGATATACAGTTTGTATAACAAAATATTAAGAATCCTTGAGATTTATCAATAAAAACATATTTCTTTTGTTACCTTCTGATGATTTATAGATTTTCAGACAAAACTATGCATTTTCTGGAAAAACTATAAGAGACCAAAGTTGTAGAGCGAAATATTTTCGATCGATATAAGTCTTTTAACTTTTTGGATAATGCGTGCATTGCCCGCCAGAGCGTGTAAAATCGTGACTGTACATGCATTTTAGCGTTTTTTTACAATTTTTTATTAATAAATTACACTACACTTTATTTTTCGCACCCCTCTAGCAGAAAAACGGAAAATTATGGAAAAATTCAAGTGACCAATATCGATTAAAAATGTTCCGCTCTACAACTCTTAGTAGAAGCAATTTTTGCCGAAAATGCATAGTTTTCGCTAAAAATGCAAATTGAAAATGTGTGCATCAATTTTCGTGTTTTTGAATGATTTTTTGAATTTTCAGCGAAAACTATGCATTTAGAGCTAAAATTGCTTCTATTAAGAATTGTAGAGCGGAACATTTTCAATCGATGTAGGTCATTTGAATTATTCTACAATGCCCCGTTTTTCCGCTAGAGGGCGTGGAAAACAAAGTATAGAGCAATTAATTAATAAACAATTTGAAAAAAAAACGCTAAAATACGGTCACGATTTTGCGCATTCTGGCAGGCAATGCACGCATTATTGGAAAAGTCGAAAGACCAATATCGATTGAAAATTTTCCGCTCTACAACTTTGGTTTCTTATTATTTTTTTATAAAATGGATAGTTTGGGCTGAAAATCCAAAAATAGGCAGGAGGTGAAATAAGAAAAATGTTTTTTTATAGATAAATCTCAAGAATCCTTAATATTTCATTATACAAATTGTACATCATTAGAAAGCTTATCAAAAATGCCAAGCATTGGTGACAAGATATATAGGGTGTTCCATTTGAAAAAAAAATAGTTATCCATTGTTTTGCGTATGTTGACACCCTGTATAACGGGATGAACAAAAAAGAACCAAAGCCGATCTGTATTATTCTTCATGATGTGGAACATTTTTTAGTGTATAAAAAAGGCGCTATCTTTGCCAGGAGCGCTTCTGCAATTTTTTCAATGATTCCTTGTTTTTGCTACAAATTTGCCCATAACTAACCAACCGTCCATAATAGACCCATGGTATCTTATACTATTTTTATAAGCTTCTCAAGAGGGTTGAAAATAAAGTATAAAATATAGAGTGTTCCATTTAAAAAAACATAACTTTGTTCTGTTATGTGTACTGGGACACCCTGTACAAAAACATATATATTTTTAAAATATGTAGAATAAGTGTGGGTATCAGTTCAAGAAAACTAGAAGTCGATATCTCAAATAGCAAATAAGTTATGGGGCTTTTACAGATCGCTGGGTCACCCGGTATATATATATATATATATATATATATATATATATATATATATATATAAATATATATAGGAGAATTTTTAACGACCGTACATGTGAATAACTGTAGATAAAGTGCTAACGAGATTCTCGGTCAGATGATGATAAAAATTTGCAAATGTGTGAGGCGAAAGACAGAGACAGCTGTTTCATCTTTGTTAAGAATCATCAATCTGCCATATTCAACCCAACACACATCTGCAAATTTTTCGGAAGTAATATTTATAGTGTAGATACATGCCGGTAACGGTAGACGAGAACCGAAATGTATCTTGATATTATTTACCACTGGGTGGAGCACAAGTCACTTTTGCTACTACATTCCGCTTCCAACCATATAAGCGAAGCGGAATGTAGTAGCAAAAGTGACTTGTGCTCCACCCAGTGGTGAATAATATCAAGATACATTTCGGTTCTCGTCTACCGTTACCGGCATGTATCTACACTATAAATATTACTTCCGAAAAATTTGCAGATGTGTGTTGGGTTGAATATGGCAGACTGATGATTCTTAACAAAGATGAAACAGCTGTCTCTGTCTTTCGCCTCACACATTTGCAAATTTTTATCATCATCTGACCGAGAATCTCGTTAGCACTTTATCTATATATATATATATATATATATATATATATATATATATTAGGGTGTCAATTTGAAAACTTCCAATGCGAATATCTGTGAAAATTTGGTACAAAAGTTATACAGGTAGGGGGAACTAGAACCACCATATTTTGATTATGGGGTGAGTGACCCCTTGGGCCTCATTCACCCTAACCCCAAAATTTTAAATTGTGTGGTTATTAATCTTCAAAAATTATTTAAAAATAATTTCGCAGCTAAATTGAAATGTTACAAAAATAAATTAATAATAACTCCTCATAATGAAATCCCGCTTAAATTTCGGGATGACCAAGGTGTATTAAATATAGATCATAATAGTATTAATAATAATTTTAATAGTAATAATGATAACAATTTTAATAATGAAATTAAAAATAATTTAAATGATTCACCGGTAATTAAGCGAATATTAATTCCGACTAGAAATCAACAAGTAATACAAGTGAAAATTGAAAATATTAAAAATGGAGAAGTAGTAATACCTAGATTAAATGTTTTAAACTTTTTAGTGCCAGAATGTGTCACTGTTGTAAAGAATGGTAGTGCTTTCTGTACCATTGCAAACAAAACAGATATAGATAAGGATGTAACCCTGAAAAAACCTTTTGTTGTAACACCCATCAATAGATATGATGTGGTGTCCTATCAACAAAATACAAATCATAAATTGAATAAAAAATTCCCCAAAAATTAAAAAAATTATAATATTAAAATTAACTTTGTTCGTGCCGGATTTGTATTTTTGAAAAGGTTTATTTTCTTATTTACGAGTTACAGACTTACTTACTACGCGGTGTAACAAGAAGTTATCTTATGTGTTTACAGTTAACTATTTAAACTATGAGAGATAACGAGAGATACGCCTACATATTCCTATTTCCTGTTCAGTGCTAACCTAAGCATCTACATTAATATATGAAAAATGAATACAATTATTTTTAATACTAAAATATACAGAATGTCCATTATGTGCAGGTAACTCCTCCCCTCCTAGAAAGAGGCATCACCTGGAAGGTGAATGCCTTCTTTTTAATCCACTTCACTAAATAATATCCAAGGATAACTAATCCTCTTAAATATAAAAGTACAGTCCAAACACTAAGTTTATTACACACAATTAAATCGTCTAGAACTGGTATCGGCTGTAGCACAGACACATCCCCTAAATTCAAGTTTTTTAATTCAATCTTCATTCCGCTGAACTTTAACTCCTTCAGCTGAAGCTCCAGTACCAATGGGCTCCTAATTGTGGTTTCCTGTGTGGTGATTTCTTGATTCCGAAAATATACCTGGCATTCTTGCGTTTTAATTAGGTAATATTCCAATTCATTTACTTCACGTAGTGAACTTCATATATTTTGTTTATTGACATAAAAAAAAATGTCGGAAGACAATAAAAGGTGTTTAGCAATTACAGTGCAAAATACTTAAACATACCTTTATCTATCGGCCACGGTGTTCAGCAGTTACAGTGCAAATTTATACAAGTACTAAATATAGTCGCCGGACATAAAATAAGAACGCTATTGCGCAAAGGTGGATCCACTTTTTGAATGTCCCGCCTTTAGGTTAGGTCCGGTTAGGTTGCGGCGAAGCCGTCACGAATGTATAAAAAAAGTGGCTAAAAACGTAACGAAAATGAAATAACGAAATTAAGCGAAATAGTTACAAGAACGAAAACGGAATTGACATTTTTTAAACGAGATCCGAAACGAAATAAATTATTTTCTAATACCGGATTTTACCGTTCTTATCAAATTTTAAAAGTATCGGAAACTGAAGGTAAAAAATCTCCTATTAGGAGTTGTTTTCCGAAAACGAAAACTATAAATTTGTGTGAGAACATAAAGAACGAAAACGAAAAATTTCGTTTTCATTCCGATCAGGAATGAACGAAAAATATTTCGGTAGTAGTAGTAGTAGTTTTGCGGGCTTGCCTTAAATATGACAGATTGGAATAAAACACTTTTTTATACCACTATATTTAATTTATGTGACTAGTTTCGACCATTCACACTTCATTTTCAAACATGAGTAACTTAAATTACGGCTTTATACTTCTTATATAGGTATCATATTTATTACAACGCTTCAAACAGGGGCGAATACATTACGTCAACCTGGTCATTAAGCACGGAAATTCCCGGATTAGTTTTCGCTTTGTGTATTTTGAGTGCTTCCAGTAGATCAATTTTTCGGCCCGTTAAATGAATCATTGAAAGTACATCTGTGCCGAAATTATGCCGATTTTCTAGCAAATGGTTCGAGAAGGTGGATTTATTTTGATTTAATTTGAATGCTCTCTCGTGCTCTTTTAGTCTTGTATTGAAGTTTCTACCAGATTGACCAATGTATACGCCTTTACAATCCGGGCATGTTAATTTATAGATTCCTGATTTTTCCATAGTATTTATTTATTTAATTAAACATTTAAATATGACAGGTTAAGAAATCGAGATTTCGAAGTTAATTAATTTCTATCCAATATTGGTGAACTCTACTTTACTGAAAAAATAAATTATTGTCATTTTCGTATCAATTAATAGCCTTGAAAAACATTTACCGCACATTTCTTGAACAATAATTTCAAAAAATAGTGGGTGTGCTTTTGTACATAGCTTCAAAGTAAGAAACACTTATAAATACAGTATAAATACACTTCATTCTAGCAGTTTAAAATAATAGTACTAAAGAATGGATGAAGATCCAATCGAGCGTCGACGTAGATTAGCAAGAGAAAAACAGAGACGTTGGAAAAACTCAACAACAGACTACTAAAAACAAATGCTGCATCTCAAAGACAGCGAATTGCAAACGAAACTGAGGAACAGTCTCAACTCAGGTGAGCAGCAAATGCTGTATCTAAACAGCAGCGAATTGCTAACGAAACTCCACAGCAATCGCAGACTAGACGAGCAGCAATGCTGCATCTCAACGACAGAGAATTGGGAATGAAATTCCACAGCAATCACAGACCAGACGAGCAGCAAATGTTGCATCTCAACGGCAGCGAATTGAAAACGAAACTCCACAGCAATCTGAAGCCAGGCCAGCAGCAAATTTGGCATCTCAACGGCAGCAAATTGTAAATCATATAGCTGAGCAAAGTCAAATATTTCGAAATGAAGCAATTAATTTCATTGAAGATAGTGTTGATACCCATAACTGTGGAGCCTTAAACATTATTTGCCAGTTCTGTAAACCAAAGAATTTTTCCAAGGAGCGTCCAACAGATGGAAAGTTTACAAATTGCTGTCACAAAGGCAAAATTAAGTTGCCACACCCTATCGATGAGACTGGTGCTGTACTTTGAATATCCTGTATAGATTCAACGAGCCAGTTTATTAACATCCATATCTTGAGTGCAAACTTGGATCCATTTACATATGCCATCTTTTTTTTCCGTATGGTGAGCCCGGATGGCAGCCGCACTGGACATGCGAATCATATGAGGGAGCACAGCAAAATAGAGTTCGCATCAAAGTCAGAATGCTTCAGTATAAAGCGGCACAGGCCGCAATTCGGGACGAGTTCAGTCCCATTATGAGAGCAGGAAAACTTTCGCAACAGTGGGTGGTCGATTTTTACCTGCAAGTAGAAGCCAACAATCTGAATTACATACGCAACCACCAACAATCACTTCGAGCTGAAAATTGCCAAGGGCTTGCTGATCATATAACCAACTTAGCAGAAAATGCAAACATATCTGCAGGAATTCCAGTGATTTTACCATCAAGTTTTGGCCCGAAATAAAAGACAATTTGCGAGCAGGCCTGTTTTCAACTAAACATTAAGGATTTCAACGCACAGCAATTTCTCTACACAGAAATTCCAAACCATGTGTACGTTCGTGGAAAATGACAGCCGCGCTAACGAGGTGGAGAAAAGATTGTTCCAAGAATGTACACAGTTAGTCTAAAAGACGAGGAGAGGTTCTTTTTAGGTATGCTTTTGCTGCATGTGGTGCAACCAGTCTTGAGTTTATTCGAACATTTAATGGAGAAGTTCACTCATCGTTTAAAGAAGCAGCAGCAGCACGTGGTCTTTTGGAAAGCAACGACGAATGGAATCGATGCATTGCTGAAGTAATCGCTTTTAATATGCCGCCACAACTTCGAGAGACTTTTGCCTATATTTGTTGCTTCTGTCATCCATTAAAACCACTTGATCTATGGGTCAAATATGCAGACTATATAGCTTTAGACTACAGCCGAAACAATACGGAAGATGCAGCAAAAAAATTGGCTCTTCACGACCTCAATGAAATTCTAATTCAACATGGACTTGATTGCCTACGCTGTGGTTTGCCAAATCCGAGTGGAAATCCTACAGAAGTTCAAGAATTTGACCCCGATCAAAAAAGGCTGAATGCAGAACAACAAATTGAGATGCTAAATGAGCAACAGCATGAAGATTTAGACAAAATAGTTGCTGCTGTTTATAATAATGACTTAGAGCCTAGATGCTTCTGTATCGATGACCCCGGTGGTTCTGGTAAAACTTTTTTGTATAACACTTTGATGGCATTTATTCGTGGAAATGGAAATATTGTGCTTCCATATGCAACAACAGGTATTGCAAGCACGTTTCTTAAAGGAGGACGAACAGTATATAGTGGGTTTAAACTGCCAATTCCACTTTTCGAATCTTCAGTTTCACAAATACGTTTGACATCACCACAAGCAAGAATTTTACACGAAGCTTCTCTAATTATCATCGATGAAATAACAATGCTTACAAAGCATGGAATAAGATGTATCGACAAAATACTGCGAGATATAATGAGTAACGAGAGACCCTTTGGAGGTAAAGTGTTTGTAGTAGGTGGAGATTTTAGACAAACACTGCCAGTTGTTCCAAGAGGACATAGAACCGAAATTGTCGAATGCTGCATCAAATCGTGTAATTTGTGGAGAATTTTTTGTCAACTCCCTCTTACCACAAATATGCGTAGTGCAGGTCAAGCAGATGAAAAACTGTACATATAAAAATCGAAAACACAACGTTTGACACTGAAGCATACATACTATTAAACAAAATACAGTTTGTGCCAAAACCATAGAAATATATCTAAAACAACAGATAGTCAACTGAATTTAAAAATCGTCCTTTATTGCTATTACTGGGCAATTTTGCCGTGATATTCACGAGAAATCGCTAGTTATTAAATAAAGAGACAACTTTTGGTCTGCTAGGTCACTAATTAACCTGAGAGATGATCAATTGATTATTTCCTACATTCACTGGCTTATCAGTGATTGGTATATTAAATGTTGGATTCTCCACATTTCAGTGTACTGTCGTACCATCTCCATAAATATTAGAAATTTCAGTTTTTCTGGGTCCAACTATTAGGGAGTCACTTTCATTATTATTATTTTTTAAGAAACTTTCGTCGAAATTTTCGACATAATAATTAGACATCTGCCTTGTCTGATCATTTGTATTTAATTCGATCCGTGATAAAGCATCCGCGTTTTTATTCATACTACCTTTTTTTATAAGTTATTGTATAATCATATTCTGCTAATTTTAATTTCCATCTTACAAGTTTAGAGTTAGGCTCCTTAATAGACTTAAGCCAATGTCAGGGCCGATCCTGTAGCCTTGGCCGCCCGCGTGCAAATGATGTGTTGGCCGCCCCCTCAAGTGCATTTCTTAGGGGTTGCGTGTTTACTATTTTAGTAATAAGACACCAAAAAGTAACTTATTATCAAGAATATGTATAATTTCAATTACATATAATACGTAACTTTTTGCTACAAAACGAAATATTTACATTTTTTGCATTTACGATTTTTTAAAATATTGTTTCAATAAAATAATTTGTGCAACGTTACGACAATAGAAGTCGCCCTAATGGTGTATCTATCTATTACGAATACTTGAGGTTGCAACTCCATAGTGAAAAACCGTTTCTCTGTCAGCGTCTATATTGACCTGATGAGATCTAATAAGATTGAAACTGGTGCTCGGTTGTCGCACGGGGAAACAATATTTCAATGTTTATCAATTATATTGTTATAATTGTCGCTAGTTTATGGTTTCTTTTTGTCCATCTATTTCTCCACTCAGTCAAGGAAATTGTCCAATGTTGAGATAACAGATGTTGCCTATTACGGTTTGAAATTTTAATTATTTACATTCAAGTTGACACAGTGCCACCGGAACATGTTGATGGTAGAGCCACTTATACAATATACCCTCCCCCCCTATCAGAAAGAAAGAACAATTTATCCTCCTAGACCAAAATAACTGGCGAAAAAGTGTTTTAAGAATTAATTAAAAATTCTTGCTAAGCTTGAAACTGTAGGTTCTTCTTGGCTCTATATAACGAGAAGCCCCTGTCCTCAGCACTAAACTTATTGATAATTGAATAGTTTTGTAGCTGATAATTGTTGATAAATTCATTATATTTAAGGATGGGTGATATTTCACGTACCTGTGATTTTTCACTGATGGTAAAAAATCACAGGTCTTTACTGAATTTCACCGTGACTGTGATTGCGACTGTTAGCCAAACTGTGACTGCTACTTAAACAGTGATTGCTACTTCAAACGTGATTGCTAAGTAAAATCGTAATTGATACCCAAACTGTGATTGTTAGCGAAAATCCTAATTTTTTGACATTTTTTATAGAAAATTTTGTTTTGGTTTTGTAAGAAATTTTTATGGATAACCTTACAAAACAAATATTAAACACACCCCAAGGTAAAAAACACATAAAATGGTGGTACAGATACGTCGACGATATTCTTGTATGCTTCGTTGGTACTGACAGACAAATTAACCAGTTTATAACTTTTCTTAACTCCCTTCATAAATCCATTAAGTTCACAGTAGAAACAGAATGCAATAACAAAATTAATTTCTTAGACCTAACATTAACTAGAACTAATAATAAACTTACATTCGACATATACCGTAAACCTACTTTCACAGATACAATTATCCCAAATTCCTCCCGCCACCCATATAAACATAAAATAGCAAGTTTCTACTCAATGATAACCCGTGCATTCAAAATTCCACTTAGCTCCGAATCCCTTAAGAAATAAATCAATACAATAAAACAAATTGCTACTAATAATGGCTATCCAGAATCACTTATATCCAAATTAATTAATAAATTTCAATTAAAACAAATTCAAAATTACATATATGCTACCAATCCAGCCACAGAAAACAAATCATATAATATATTAACTTTCTTTGGAACAATAAGTTCAAAAATTAAAAATATTTTTAAAAAACGAGACGTTGACATTGTGTTTAGATCCAACACCAAACTCTCTAATTTAATTTTTAATGCAAAAACACCAATAAATAGTATGTACATGTCAGGAATTTACAGTTTAACTTCAGGCTTCCCTAAGTGTATGCATCTTAAAGACAAACAATGTGATTCTGGTGAAAACTGTGTGAACTTATTTGCAGAACATTTTTCTAATATATATGTAAATAATAATAACCTAACAAATAATGCCGCCGCAGTACGTTCGTTCAATATTAATTCAATTAATTTATCTAATTTTAATATTAGCATTGCTGACATTTTTGAAGCAATAAATTCTTTATCAGATTCATGCAACCCAGGACCTGATGGTTTTCCAGACTATTTTGTAAAAAGATGCATTTTTTCACTAAGTATACCACTGAACATTATTTTTAACATTTCATTGGTAACATGCCAATTCCCTTTGATCTGGAAAGAAAGTTTCATTCATCCAATATTTAAAAGTGGTAGCAGAAACAATATTGAGGACTATAGAGGCATTTCAATCCAATCGACTTTTCCCAAATTATTTGACAGTCTAATTGCAAACCAATTAATGTTCTGCTGTAAAGGTGTAATCTGTAACGAGCAACATGGTTTTTTTGAGGGCAGATCTACTGTATCGAACTTACTTGTCTACCAATCTTTTATTATTAATGCGTTTGTTAAAGATTGTCAAGTAGATGCAGTATATACAGATTTCTCCAAAGCCTTCGATCGTGTTTCACAATCAATTTTAGTGCGCAAATTACATTCCATGGGCTTTGGAGAATCTGTTACGATATGGATTCACAGTTACTTGTCTGATAGAAAACAATTTGTGAAAATTAATAACTTTGTCTCGAAGCCAATTGCAGTTACCTCGGGTGTCCCGCAAGGGTCTCACTGTGGACCAGTTTTGTTTTTGTTATCTATTAATGACCTAAATTCATATGTTAAACATTCTAGATTCCTTTTATTTGCTGATGATTTAAAAATATTTCGAGAGATACATACCAAATCTGATGTTGCACTTTTACAGGTTGACTTAAACAATGTTTTTGAGTGGTGTACTGAAAATAATCTTTTTTTTAATTACAACAAATGTATGTCGATGTCTTTTGGTAGAAGTCGTATAATACAAAATAATTACACAATTAATGAGCATATATTACCTGTTGTGAAACAAGTTAAGGATCTGGGTGTATTATTTGATTGTAATCTATCTTTTTCAAAACACATTGATACCATTTGTTCCAAAGCATTGCAGACGCTGGGATTCATTAATAGATTTGCTAGAAATTTTTCAGTCATTACTCAAAAACTATTGTTTACTTCTCTAGTAAGACCTCAATTAGAATACGCATCTTGCATTTGGTCTCCATCATTCAATAATAAAATCTATCAAATTGAACGGGTTCAAAATAAATTTCTATTGGCCATTTCATTTAGGTCCGGTTTTAATAGAATAGAGTACAGTCGCAGTAATATGCTGTCTTTACTCAATCTACCATCTTTACGCGAAAGACGAATACGTGCTGACTTATGTATAGTTTTTAAGATTGTTAATGGATTAATTAATTGTAGCGAGCTTCTGGAATATTTTAATTTCAACATCCCTTCCAGAACAAGAAGATTTTACATTTTCAGAGAATCTTTCCATAGGTCTAATTATGCCAGAAACAATGCATTATGTAGAATGGTTAGGTTAAGTAATGCAGTATGTATGTCCCCTCATTTTATGTTATATGGTGTTTCCTATGACAATTTTAAGATTCATCTAAAATATATTGATGAATCGGTTTATAATAGTGTCATTATTTGATTTTGTAGTTACTTGTATATAATGTTATTGAAATAAGTTAATTTGAATGTTTATTTTATTAGTTTTTATTTTCTTTACCATGCGCTTTTTATGCTTAAATTTTCTTATTGTTTTTGTAAAAAGGATATTATCCGTAAATAAAGTTATTATTATTATTATGTCCAGATTGTGGAGGATTGTACATAGGACAATCAGGTCGTAATTTTCAAATTAGATTAAAAGAACATCTTAGATCATACAATTTAAAACATAATAATTCAACCTATTCAAATCATCTGTTAGAATCAAATCATAATTTCGGCAAGGATGTACTTTCAGTAATCCATCTCACCGAAAAAGGTAGAACAATGGATTTACTGGAAGCCCTTGAAATTCAGAAGGCAAAAATTAATCCGGGAATTTCCATCCTCAACGACCAGGTTGACCTGATGTACACCCCTCTTTTTGAAGCGTTCTGGTTTTAGTATATATACCTTTGTATTTCGTATTTTAAGTACTCAGTTTATTTATTTTTATTTATTTATTTATTTATTTATTTACGGAATAACCATTTTACAAAAATAAATTACAATTAATCAATTATGATGATAGTGAGTTTGATAATGATTACCGTGTAATTGAAAGTAAAGTAAAGTAAAATAAAAGTGGTATAAAAAAGTTAAGTGTTTTCTTTATATCGAACTTGAAAATGTACCACGAAGTGAACGCCTCCAAGATTCAACAAAAAAAATTATATAAAAATCATTTATATTTTTCTTGAATGATTTTTTTTCACATTTTAACGCTTGAATTATTAAAATTGTCCAACATATTTGAAAGTGCTATTTTCAAAAATCGACAAACACCTTTTGCAAAAATTTAACACACAAATGTCTCGATTTTCACGTTTCAATGAACAAAAAAAAATCTCTAAAACGAGAAAAAAGGGTTAAAAAACGAGATTTGCAGTGTTTAACACGTTTGGTCGCCATAATTTTTAAAGAACCAAACATTGAGGATTCGGTTTTTAAAACGTATAACGACTAGACTTGAAAATCTTGATTTTCTAATCTTTTCTTTGTAGAGAATTTTTTTGAAAATCGTAAATATGGCACTATTCTGCTTATGAATTATCATAATCAAGATTTTGTAGGTATTTTATTTACCTTTTCTCATTTATTTATTTCGATTTGAAATCGAATGATCAAAATCAACATTTTATTATCTTTTGATTAATTTATTCATTGGTGAAAAACTCCACCCATCCACCATTCATTCTACCAACTTTATTCTAACCTAAAATTCTGCATGGTTGAAGAAATGTAAAGAAATGAAAGTTTAAAAATAAAACGAAACGTATTTTGTAAATCTAAAACGCTTTATTAATTACTTTATACTCCATTTTTCTCTGCTCTCATGTTCAAATTACTATTTTCATGAAATGAAAAAATAAAAATAAAAACAAATGCTAAACTTCCCGAACGTACTCAAAATTCATTTAACTTTACCATTCGGTGCGAACAACTAGACATTCCTTTATTATAATTTTTGAAATAATACCACGAAAAAAAAATATAAAAATTCTCTCAAATTTCAAAATATACTGGACGATTCGACGTTAGTTATTTCATTTAAAAATAATCCCTCAAGAACAGAGCAAATCATCATTCTAAATATGCGCTTTCTCAGAAGCAAAACACAAATTTAAAAAAAAAAACGATTATCAAGTATTGGAATTGAAATGAATATAAAATGACTAAAAATTCATTCCATTTTACGATTCTGCAAAAATCTTTAAATGCTTCTCGTCTAGATTAAAACAACTCCCCGAGAACAGAGCAAATCGTTATTTTGAAGATGAGCTTTTTCAGAGACATAGAAAAAACATTTGCAACATACTTTACTCAAAATACATTCCACTTTACGTTTCCGCAACAGTCTAGAAATGCTTCTTCACTAATTTTGAAATAATCACAATTTCAGAAGGCGTTACGATGCTTACTAACCGTGATCACGGTTGAAAATAACTGATATTAAAAAGTAGCAATCACAGGTAGCAACGTGATTCAAATGTTATCGTGTATTAATTTATTTCTATACATAATTATTTGTGTAATTTCGATTATATTTCACCGACGACAATAACTGAGGACCCATTTGGAACTACATTAGTCCCACATCAGCACACCACGATCGTCGTTGATGGAAGAACAGAATTCGACTATGCCCTTATAAACTAATCAAGTAACCGTCAGAATAGAAAAACAATTAGGGCGACATCTATCGCCGAAAATGTTACAACATTCTGAAATTATAATATATCGGCGATAGATGTCGCCCTAATTGTTTTTCTATCCTGACGGTTACTTGATTGATTAATAAGGGGCCAAAATTCAGAAAATTTGGTGTATTTTAAATTGATTAATGGTGTATTTAAAAAAAATATAAAGAAATATTTATATGCAGGTAGTGCCATGGCTCCTTGGCTCTATATAATGAGCCTCCCCTGCATACAGTGCAGGATTTCTTCTTCGAGTTCTGTTTAGATTTTTCAATTTTATTTAAATGATCTGACAAATAGGGGTCAAATTTAGCTAGCATTTCTGCTGCCTGTAAAAAAATCGTTATTTCTCCCATAGAGATTGGAACTACTTCGTCTAAAAGCAAGACATTAACTTGTTAAAAAGTGCACAATAGCAATCATTCTTTCTACATTAGCCCTCCATCGTTTTTTCTCGAATTCGAATTGTTGTTGTTACTCTTTGTCTATGATTTTTATTAATTTAAACGGATTTTTAACTCCCGCCATTTTTGGAGACACTTAATATACTTTGCACTGTTCTCATGTTTTACAAATTGGTCAGCACAATTGCGTAAGTCTTTAAAACCCGTAGTTATAATTTTAATATTTCCTTTTCTAAATAATTTACATAGGAAACAAAATCCGCAGCTTTGTCTTTCGCCGGTTTCGCCGCCCCTCTAATCGCCGCCCATGTGCCATGCACGCTCTAGCCCTCCGGTAGGATCGGCCCTGGCCAATGTAGTGGTTTATGGTCACTTAAAATTTGAAATGTTCGACCAAATAGATACGGTCGGAAATATTTGATTGCCCAGACTATTGCGACAAGTTCCTTTTCAATTGTCGAATAATTAAATTCCGAATCATTCAACGTTCGGCTCGCATAAGCGATTGGGAGATCGGACCCGATTTTGCCCTGTGACAAAACTGCACCTATTGCGACGTTACTTGCGTCGGTGGTCAGAATAAAAGGTTTTGTAAAATCAGGGTATTGGAGTAGCGGTTCGTCGATTAAAATATTTTTACACACATTAAAACAATTTTGATATTCCGGATTATTAATATCGATAATAGCATTTTTCTTTAAACATTTGATAAGCGGTTTAGTGAGACCGGCAAAATTATTTATACATTTTTGGTAATAGCCCAAAAGGCCTAAAACACCCTTAATTTGTTTTGTTGTTTTTGGTATTGGGAAATTTTGTATTGCTTTGATCTTATCTGGATTTGGATTTACACCCACTGGGGTAACTACGTGTCCCAGATACGCTACTTCCTTTCGCAAAAATTATGATTTATCGATCTGAATCTTAAAATTTGAATCGCGAAGTCTGTCAAAAACTAGTCTGAGGCTCTCAATATGTTCCTGCAGACTCGTGCTAAACACAACAATGTCATCCATGTACACGAGACATTTTTCATCTTGAATTCCGCGGAGGATGTGATCCATCACTCCTTGGAAGGTTGCAGGGGCATTTTTTAACCCGGAGGGCATTCGCAAGAACTCGTAATGCCCGTTCTGTGTATTAAAGGCAGTTTTAGGAACATCATTTTCCTGAATTTCGATTTGATGAAAACCGGAGGCAAAATCTAATGCAGTGAAATACCGGCACCGGCCAAGTTTATCTAACAAATCGGTAATGTTAGGTAGTGGATAACGATCGCCGATCGTCTTATCGTTTAATTTCCTGTAGTCTATGACTACATGCCATTTTTGTTTACCTCAAGCGTCCTTTTTTTGGGACAACCCAAATTGGTGCTGACCAAGGACTATGTGACGGCCTAATAATTTTTTGCTGAAGCATTTGTTTAACTTGTTTGTTTACTTCCTCCCTGTGAACCTCAGGATACCTATACGATTTCGTATACACCGGAATTTCATCGGTGGTTTTAATCGAATGTTTAATTTTATTGGTAAAAGAAAGTGGATTATTTTCCTAATGGAATAAATCTGAATATTCCCTAATGAGTTTTGTGATCACCCTTTTTTCCTCATTGTTCATGTGAGAAGTACGAATGTCACTAGCATTAAATTGAGAATTATCTCTTTTTATTTTACAATTACCATTATTATTATTATTTTTATTTCGCTAATAAAAATTATTATTATTATTATTTTGTTCATAAAAATTATTATTATCTGCCTCAAAATTGTTCAGGCAAGCTCGTCTGCCAACCATATGCTTTGGTTGCGTGTGAGCTGAATTACGTTTCTCATTTTTCATTTCATTAAACAGTGAGACAACAATGGGCTTCAATTTTGTTACTTTGTACACCTTATTACAAAAATTAATTACAGGACACAGTGCCTTATAATTATATACGCGAACTGCGCACTCAGGAATTTCTGCTAATTCCATTTTAACACCCGGAAATATTGCATCACCGAATTCTAAATTCGCAATATTAACTTCAATTATCTGCTCTGTACGTGGAGGTATTTCCACACAATTTAACTCGATCTTATCTGAGCAATGAAAATCATTATCGTATTTTAACAATAACTCACACGATGGAGTAATTAATTTATTATACTCAAAATCAAGATTAGCTTTTAACTTAATTAAAATATCGATCCCTATTAATAAATCAAAATTTCTACGAAAATTTAATAAATAAAATTTTAATTTTGAAGCATAATTAGTTTTAAATAAATTTTTTAACGAAATAGTTGCACTCTTGGCATCGTGCGTTGTGCCGTCACAAGTAGATGCATCAAAAGGATCGTTGCGAATATTTGTTTTAAATATTTTATTTGCAATTACTGGATTTATGAATGAACGTGAACTACCAGTATCAATCAATATTTTTAAATTTTTATCCCTATCATAAATACGTGGTAGAAAACTTATATTGTTAAAAGTACCACAAAAAAAATTATTTTTTACATTCGTTCGCCCGAGGCCATCTCGCCTAAAAAAGAATCTAGTACGGATTCTTCGATGTGCTCATCAATATTATATAATTCCTGTGTGGAATAATTCCTAGAATTATGCGCATTATAAAAAGTATTATTGGGACGATTTCCCTGTTGTGGTCGAATTGTGTTACCCGTCGTTACGGGGCATTGGTGTCGGTTTATATGGATTTTCATTTCTACTTTGATTGCCACCGAATCTATTATTACTTGCATTATTATAGTTATTGTTATAATTATTTGGCACGTTTTGATTTAGAAAATAATTCCTATTTAAATTATAATTACCATTCCTATTTTTGAATTGAGGAAAATTATTATTATTAGTTTTTTGTTGAAACGCCGGTTTTTGAATTTTTTTAATTTTCATCTGGACTCTTATTATTTTCGGGTTGAAAATCATTGGTGAGCATGTGCAAAGCTCTATTTAAATCTGCGGGATTTTTAATTCGCATTTGTGAACCTATTGGTTCCCTTAAACCATTTAGAAGAGAGCAAACTGCATTTTCGCGGAAGAAATTTGACAAGTGGTGTCGTTGACCACCATTATTAATGTGATTGATCGCATTAAAATTTGTAAATTCAATAGATTTTGTAACCTATTAAAGAAATCAAAATGGGTTTCTGACGATTTTTGTTTTAAATTCGTTATTTCCTGGTTTAAACTCTAATGATCGAGTTTATCCGAATAGGCGTTTAATAGAGCGGTCTTGAGATCGTTCCAATTAGTAATAATACATGATGAACTATTTTTTGCGGCTTCGCCCTTTATTTTTGATAAAATACTCCTCATAAGATAATCATTTTGGAAATCTGTGGGGTCTTGCGCATTAAAGAAACGTTTTACTAGTTTCTCACTTGCTTCAATAAATCTGGAAAGCAATGCGGTCTCTCCATTAAATTCGGGGATCATTCCGGTTTTAATACCGCCATTTTACTAGTATTTATTATTTTATTTACTGGAGAACAAGAACGATTCCTATTATGGGAACTAGGGGGTGAATCTGAATCCGAATCTGAACGTGAACCCGTTTTGAAAATTTAACGCGACAATTAAAAATGTACGCGAACCTTTGAAAAATTTTAAGCATTTACATCAAAACCTTCACTTCTGCGATTGCTGCCATCGATCTGCCTATTGGTCCTTCCCAATGGAGTCTACGGTTAGCCAGACGTCTCGAAGTGGTGGATTTCGAGGTGGATCTCGTGATCGTCGCTCTGGAGCCTTGTTGACCTCGAAGTTTGGAGGAGCTTCAGATGCTGTTGTACGGGATACCTGGTGTGAACCTTGCTTCGGAGTTGATTCTCGATTTTTGGAGACTCGTCGCTTTGGTTCCTTGTTTTTTTTAATACCCAATTAATCGTTGATACAAACGATGAACTTTTTCTTTTTAAAATACTTCTTTGGGTATCCTACCGACTGCGCACATTAACTTTGTTCGTGCCGGATTTGTATTTTGAAAAAGGTTTATTTTCTTAATTACGAGTTGCAGACTTACTTACTACGCGGTGTAACAAGAAGTGATCTTATGTGTTTACAGTTAACTATTTATATGAGAGATAACGAGAGATACGCCTACATATTCCTATTTCCTGTTCAATGCTAACCTAAGCATCTACATTAATATATGAACAATGAATACAATTATTTATAATACTAAAATATACAGAGTGTCCATTATGTGCACTATAGGTAACTTAAATGTGTATAATGCAGAAGAACTTAAGTTTGACTTTTCTAAAATAAGATCGGAATACATGAATTATGAAGAGAAAGCTGTTATAAAAAATGTAGTACTTAAATATGCAGATATTTTTCATATAAAAGAAAATGATTTAACTTTCACTAATAGAATTAAACATAGAATAATTACAACAGATGAAGTTCCTGTTTTTACTAAAACTTATCGTTACCCGAAAGTGCATAAAGCCGAGGTAAATATACAAATTAATGAGTAGTTGGAACAAAACATTATTAGGCCATCTTTTAGTCTATTGTCTTCTCCTATTTGGATATTGCCAAAAAAGTTAGACGCATCAGGCCGGAGGAAATGGCGTGTCGTCTTTGACTACAGAAAACTAAATGACAAAACTGTAGGTGATAGGTATCTACTTCCGAATATTACGGACTTGTTAGATAAACTAGGTAAAGCTCCATATTTTACTACTTTAGCATCGGGTTTTCATAAAATTGAGATTGATGAACGTGACATTCAGAAAACAGCTTTTAATACTGAGAGAGGAAATTATGAATTTTTACGGATGCCACTTGGATTAAAAAAAGCTCCTGCTATGGACGATATTTTAAGGGGCATACAAAATGAATATTGCTTAGTATACATGGACGATATAATTATTTTTTCGACAAGTTTACAATAACATATCAATAGACTGACAGAAGTTTTTAATATATTAAGAGAATCTAATTTTAAGATTCTATTAGATAAATCCGAATTTTTAAAAAAAGAAGTAACTTATTTAGGACATGTTGTAACACCTGAAGGTGTTAGACCGAATCCGGACAAAATTATCGCAATACAAAATTGCCCTATTCCTAAAACGACAAAACAAATTAAAGGACTGTTAAATTTACTATAGGAAGTTTATTAAAAATTTTGCAGACTTGAACCAATGACGAAATGTCTAAAGAAAAATTTTTCTATTAATATTAATAATATTGATTATAAAAACTGTTTTAATTTATGTAAGAATGTGTTAACAAATCAACCTTTACTTCAGTATCCTGATTTTTCAAGACCTTTCATTTTGACAATATATGCTAGTAATCAGGCTTTAGGCGCTGTGTTATCACAGGGAAAAATTAGTTCTGATTTACCAATTGCATATGCTAGTCGTACTTTGAACGACTCAGAAACAAAATATTCAACAATTAAGAAAGAACTTCTTGCCATAGTATGGGCTGTTAAATATTTCAGTCGTTATTTATTTGGACGAAAATTTCAGATAGTCATAGGCCTCTCCAATGGTTGATGTCGATTAAAGAATTCAATTAAAAATCAGTTCGATGGAGATTAAAATTGTCTGAATATGATTATGATATTGTTTATAAGAAAGGTACTTTAAATGAAAATGCTGACGCACTTTCTCGAATAGAATTAAATATTAATGAAGAGTATGGACGAAATTTAGGAGGATATTTAAATGTTACAAATAATCCTTCATCATTGATAGTTGAACCGGCAGAAAATGCACATGTAAATGATGTAGCAAATGATGGTGCAACCATTCATTCAAGTCTAGAACACCCAATTATAGGAATTCCCATTTTAGATAAACCAGTTAATCTTGGTGACAATCAGTTGATAATTTCGGAAGTAGATTATTCCCCTTCTAAACAAAAAATTAGTAAATTATTTAATCAAAATAAAATGCGTATCTATGCTAAATTTTCAAAATCTAATTTTAGTAGTTGACTTTATTAAAGAATGTATTGTTCCTAATGTAAGTTATCTTTATTTTATAGATCCAGTGTATGAAAAGTTTAGTAATATTCTTCAAAAATATTTTAAAAATTCAAAAATTAAAATGGTTAAATGTACAAGTTTATTGAATGATGTTGAAAAAAAATTGACGTTTTAGAAATAATTCAGAACTATCATGAAGGAAAAACTAATCATCGAGCTATAGATGAAACATAAGCAAAACTAAAAAGAATTTATTATTGGCCAAACATGAGAAGAACAATACAAGAATATATTAATGATTGTGAAATTTGTCTTGTTTCTAAATATGAAAGAAAACCTTTAAAGTTAAAATTTAGTCATACACCCACAGCAATGAAACCTTTCGAAATTGTGCATATAGATTGTATAGCTTTGGAAAATGTAAAATTTTTGACCATAATAGATGCATTCTCGAAATACACACTGATATATAAATTAAACTCTTATCAAGCTGTAGAAATTGCAACTAATTTAATTAAGTTCTTTTGTCATCATGGAACACCAGATTTAATTATTTCGGATAATCATTTAGAATTTAAAAATACTGTAATTGGAGAACTTTTGGCATTGCATAAAATGAAAATTCATTTTATCAGTTCACAACACCCTGAGTCAAATGGAATAGTAGAAAGAGTACATTCTACAATAATTGAACATATGAGTTTATTAAATAATCAAGATTTGTATAAAAATGAACCAGTTGAAATTAAAATTCTTTTGCCATAAAATACAATACAATAACTCAATACATTCCACTACTAAATTAAAACCTTTTGAAATGATTTCTGGTCATATAATTCTCTTTTAGATATTAATTTAGAAACTCTTCTTACTAATAATTATGTTCAAATGCACAATGAAAAAGTAAAATTGTTATACGGGAAAATTAATGAGATAATAAATGAAAATAAAACTAAAGCTATTGATAAACAAATCCTCGAGAGGAAATTCCTCAAATACCTAAAAATATATTAATTCAAAATAAACAGAAGCAGGCCAAAACAAAAAATAAATATAAAAAAGAAAAAACTAAAAGTATAAGAGTTGATCGTAAAACAGCAGAAATTGATATTAGTCATCGTAACCAAGAAGTTAAAATTCATTTATCTAATATAAAAAGACCAAGGTTAAAGAAAGTAAATTTTGAAAATATCTTAGATTTTAGAATTTTTATGAATTATAATAAAAAGAAAATTATTGAAAATAAAAATGTAATTGAAATTAATGAAGATTTATTCGATGGTCCTCTGGATTATTCACTTGCTCATTGTGTTAGCAAAGATTTAAAAATTGGTGCGGGTATAGCAAGAGAATTTAAAGTCAGATTTGGTAGAGTAAGAGAATTGTTTAAACAAAATCCTCAATTGTATTCTCTTTGCCATATTAAAGAAGATAATATATATATTTTATATTTAATAACAAAAGAAAATGTTGACGATAAACCTACTTTAGAATGTTTATTTAGAACTTTAATCAATTTAAGACAATTTTTGTTTAGATAAACAAATAACTAAATTGGCAATTCCCAAATTAGGATGTGGCTTGGACAAAATAAATTATAAAATAGTAAAAGCTATGTTAAACTATATACTCCAAAATTCTCATTTACAAATAATTATTTATCTTGGTGCAATTAAATTCGATAATTCAGAACCTGGTACTTCATTTGAGTCATTTTAATAAATAAATTAATCAATTCCAGGTTACTAATCATCACTCCAGTGACCGCTTTTAAAATAAGGAATGTTACGGAAAATACGGGACTGTTACCTATAAAATTAGGTTTAGCAAAATTGGAAGAAACAAAACATCTATTGATACATCATTATGATCTAAGACCTGTTTACGAAGAAATTAAAAAATAAATTACCAGTATAAGTTTTTGAAAGATACTACGAGTAATATATCTAAATTTAAAAATGACTTTCAGAATTATGAAAAAATATTAAATTATTCTTGGAAAGATATAGCTAATAAAATTAAAACAATACAATTAAATTCTAAATCAAAACGTGTAAAAAGAGGTTTGATTGATGGTTTGGGTACAGTTATTAAAACAATTAGTGGTAATATGGATGCTCAAGATGAAAAGAGAATTATTGAAATCCTGAAACACTTAGCTAATAATCAAAATAATTTTCAGAATCAATTAAAATTTGGCTATAGTACTAATATTAAGATTATTCAAAATTTTAATAATACAGTTCAAGATATTGCACATAACGAAAACTTATTAAAAGACAGAATTATGCAATTACAAGCAATAAATAAGGTAAAGGTCGATGATCAACGTGTTCTGGTTGTAAAAGATGTATATAATCAACTTATACTACGTTTAGGTGTAATAGGAAATATATTACAAGGAATTATGAATTCATTAACCTTTTGTAAATTAAAAACACTGAGTCCTGATATAATTAGACCTCAAGATTTATTTAAGGAAATACAAAGAATTATGTTCACTACAATGAAGAGCTACCTTTCGAATTGAAATTAGAAAACATTTTAGATTTTGAATCTGTAATAACAGTTAATTGTAAAATTAAGGAGTCGAAAGTTTATTACTTCTTGTCTCTCCCTATTAATTATGAACATTCATTTGATTTATTTTCAAATCAAAATTCGTAACGATAATTCCGAATATAAAAATTTTACTTAAATCAAAATTTGATTCAAAAACATGGCCTCTGAGAGAAATGTGCTGAAGTAATAATAAACAGTTTCAATGCAATGACGATTTACTATTGAACTATGAAGCGGATTGTAAAACAGAGCTACTTATTAACGGAACCACTAAAAATTGCAAATATAGAAAATTGGACATTCAACGAAATCATTTAGAAAAAGTACCATTTACAAATCAGTTCCGTTTCATAGCCGTTTTTATTAAGAAGGAAAGAATAAGAATTACATGTCCTGGAAAAGAGGAATCCAAGGATTTAGAAGAAGTCTTCCTCATTCAACTAGATAAGTGTGACCTTATCTACAAAAATTACAAAGTGCCCAAAATAGAAACAATGAATGGAACCCCGGTGTTAGTGAGTGCAGCAAAACTTTAAGTAGACAATGACAAAATAAACAATTTTACTATTCAGTTTAAAAGACTTAAGTTAGAGGACGTTCCAGTGTTCTCCCCAATTCCATTTGTGCCAGAAACATTTGTACCCTTCAAACCTAGTGGATAGACACCTCTACTTTACCTTTTTGTGATAATAATTATAGTGATTTTAATATATGAACGATTAAGATGAGAAGAGCAGCTATCCTCCTTCAAGACAATAATTCGCCTTCCGGAGTAAGTCGAATCTATGGAGGAAGGAGTAACCTGGCGGCCACAACAGCCATTTAATTGTTTTATTATAATAGGTTTTATTTATAGGAAATGTATATTTAATATTAATGCGTAGATTAGGTGCTATCATGTGCCAGATGCTAATTAGCTTAGCTTGTAGATTTAGTTTGTACAAATAGGTTTATTTTATTATTATATTCATTCATATTTTAGCATGTAGTAGTTATTCTGATATTAATATTCGTTCTCATATAATCATGCGTATAAATGGCGTCTACTTGTGATGGTCGTGATTTTTCGAGTACTAAATTAATTTCGAAAAACGCAGATAATAATAAAAAGAATTGTGCTTGTGGTTCAGTGGCAAAGTCTGGAACGCAATGCGTATTATGTGGAACACTTTACCATGCAGGCTGTATTAGAAAAGTTAAAGTGTGTTGTGGAGTTAACCTCAATACCGGCGTGGTGGCGGATCAAACCGACGACAACTTTAATTTCGAAATGGAAGCCTAAATGAATCTAAGGGATCTGGTAATTGAATTAAAGTCTAATAACTCGTTTTTGCGCGAGAAAGTCCGTAAATTAGAAGTTGAAAATCAAGAACTCCGAGAGGTTACAGGATTTCCTCCAGTTTTCCCGCTAACTACAACAAATGTAAACAATACTAAGGTAGGCAACATTATACACACAAATCGTGAGTCCGTTCAAACGGAAAGACGTCCAATTAATTCAACATCAAGGCCGAGAGCGGCCTCGGTAAATGATACCAGCGTGGTAAAATCGAACAACGGGAACATAAAAGTAGTTCCGAACCTCGCGAAATCCAAGACACCAAATCTTGTCCTGGAAAACAACACCGATATTGGTATTAATGAAGAAAACAAATGGATTCCTGTAAAATCTAAAAAAAAACAATAAAAAAAGGACTTCGCAAAATACAGTGGTCGGCTCGAACAACGGAACAAGGATGGCCCCTCCAAGATACGCTTGGATATACAGTGCGAGTCTCTAACTTGGAATAAATTCAGTAAATCAAACAAAGCTTATTTTCGGAAATATATATAAATAATATACGTCGATTTGTATTTTAAATTGCGCTCTTTTTGTTGTAATAAAATTTTATACAGCGTGTCCCAAATTTGAGATATGACATCATCGACTATTTTTTTTAATAGCAACCCTAATTTTTTTATCACTATTTTTAAAGAGTATATCAAGTTACACATGTGTGTCAAATTTCAAATTTTTATTTCCTGTCATTTAGAAGGTATTTAACAAACATAATCAAATTTGTAGAATGAAGAAATCAAGTCACCTTAATCGAATTTTTATGCATTTTAAAAGTGGAATGCCAAAACGTGCTGGTTTGTCATTTTTTTTTTCAAACTGACGTTTATCATTTTGACGTTTAGTTATAAAAACAAGTAAGAAGTGTAGCATCGCATTCCACGCTTATTCGAGTGAGGAGAGTATTAGTCGTTCTATTGTTGTGTTGACTGTTGTTCACCGTTGGTCGAAAAATTATACTAACATGCCGTACTTAACTGAAACCCACAAAATCGAAATTTTAATGATGATTGGCTATGGAGATAGGAGAAGAACACAAAATGAAGTTATTTATTTATTTAGAGAGAAGTATCCTGACTTACCAGCCATATCTCAAAGTACCGTAAGCAAGATTGAAAGTCAGTTTCGGGAAAATGGGCATTTAAGAAAAACGAATAATCATCGTCAGAATGCGCTGAGTGAAGAGGTCAAAATTGATGTATTTCTCTCTGTTCAGGAAAATCATCATGTCTCCTCTAGGCAGATGGCTAGGGAACTCAAAATTAGCCAGTCTTCAGTGTCAAGAATCCTTAGAGAGCAAAAATTTCATCCTTATAAAATGACAATCCTCCAGGAACTCACCGAAGATGATCCGGATAGAAGACTTCAGTTTTGCGAAAAAATGATGGATCTACTAGATAGAAATGTTCTAAAAATAGAAAATATATTGTTTTCCGATGAATCAACGTTTATGTTAAATGGTGAGGTAAATCGTCAAGATTGCCATTATTGGGCAGACAAGAACCCACACTGGATGAGGGAAGGCCACACTCAATATCCAGAAAAAGTTAATGTTTGGGCAGGGATTGTTGGTGATCGAATTTTAGGACCAATTTTCTTTCCAAATAATCTCAATGGAGCGGGATATTTACAATTCTTGGAGGAAGAGCTAATTCCGAGTTTGGCTATTTTGTTTCCTTGCCCTGTAGAAGCTGACGTCCCGAATAGAAACATCTGGTTTCAACGGGACGGTGCGCCTCCTCATTTTGCAAGGCGTGTCCGTGAGTACCTAGATAATGTATTTCCACGAAGATGGATTGGCAGAAGAGGACCAGTTGAATGGCCACCCAGGTCTCCGGATTTAGCACCTATGGACTTTTTCTTATGAGGGTACTTGAAAAACAAAGTTTTTAAGACCAAACCGCCAAATCTTGAGGAGTTGAAAGAACGAATAAGACAGGAGTGTAGACTAATTTCCCCCGAAGTAATTAGAAATGTTCAAAACGAGTTTCAGTTCCGTTTAGGGTATTGTCAGTTAGAAAATGGACAACATTTTGAGCATTTATTGAAGAAAGACTATTAAGTTGAATTCATTTTTCAAATTTGATACTGTTTGTTAAATATCTTCTAAATGACAGGAAATAAAAATTTGAAATTTGGCACACATGTGTAACTTGATATACTCTTTAAAAATATTGATAAAAAATTAGGGTTGCTATTAAAAAAAAATCGTCGATGACGTCATATCTCAAATTTGGGACACGCTGTATAAAATTTTATTACAACAAAAAGAGCGCAATTTAAAATACTAATCGACGTATCCGAGCATATTTCCGAAAAATAAACTTTGTTTGATTTACTGAATTTATTCCAAGTTAGAGACTCGCACTGTATGTAGGAAATTGCTTAGAAACGGTCACTACACAGACGATTGTTGATTATCTTAAAGAAAAACATCCACCTGTTGCAGTTAAGGAGATTTGCGAGTTGAATACCAAAGGAGTAAATAAATCGTTTAAATTAGGAGCTGAGTTCAACAATCTCGACATATTAATGGCAGCGGACACTTGGCCTGAGCGAGTAAAGGTGAGAAGATTTAATTTCCCCAAAACATCCAACACAAGGAATTTTCCAGGCGGATCGGCAACACTACAGTCGACGTAGATGGCAGGACTGTAACTCAGGAGAGTGACTATTTGCATTTATATTTTATTAATATCCAATGTATTCGCAATAAACTCAATGAATTTGAGGTATTTTTGCTCGAACACTTAAATATATTTAACATTATTTGTATGTGCGAACATTGGCTTAATAATTCAAAAATTGTATCTTTTAAGGTTACTAATTATGTACTTGCATCACACTTTGCTAGATCAGAGTACTTACATGGAGGCGTGATGCAACTCATCAGATATAATATACAATTTAATGAACTTCATAAAATAAACATACTCTCAGTTGAAAAACACCGTGAAATAGCTGCATCTAACCTCCCTTCACTAGATATTACTATTATTAATATACAAGGTGTCCCAAAAGTTTGGAAACGATTGCATATCTCGAGAACAACACACCGGATCAAAAAGTTATAAAATACGTATTCATTTATTTTTGAAGATCTATTTAGGCATGCTGTGCAAAAACCACCCCCACCCCTCTGGGGGATGGTGTGAGGGGTAGTTCAGAAATTTCAAATGGAAACGCCCAAGTTTTATTGCACTGTTGCATTCTCCACCAAAAACTGTTTATGGATTTGCAAATCATCCCCACTCCCCACCCCGATGGGGTTGAAAGAAGGGTACATTTAAAAAAATATTTTGCTTGTACTGCTGCATTTGTCATAACAAAAACTGTTCCCTTGATTAAAAAATAACCCCACCCTCACCCCCTTGGGGGTGGAAAGAGGGGTAGTTTTGATTCCTTAAAAGAATTAAATCAAAACTCAAATGGAAACGCCTAAGTTTTGATGCACTATTCCATTCTCTATTAAAAACTGTTTATGGATTTCCTAATCACCCTCACCCCCAACCCCCTCGAGGGTGGAAAGAGGGGTAGTTTGGATTGTGTTAGGGAAAAAATGGTTTTGCTTGCACAGTTGCATCGTCATAACAAAAACCTGGTCGCTGATTTGAATATCAACCCCCTACCCCAAAATAGCCTCATCTCAAAACCACAGATAACAACTAGCACTGTTCTGATTGACTCCAGAAAGTACACTAACAACATTTTTTAAGTTTTCAATTTACTTCTAAACATTCCTTGTTTTGATTTTTTAAATTTAGCTTTAAATTTTCTGAGCTATGAAAATTTTCTTAGAATTTTCTGGAATCGTCGAGAACGTCAACATTGGGCGTTCGAAATAAATGTTCAATAACTACACATGTGTGCTTTCTTTTACAATTGTAAACATGACAAAATGGAAAAAAATGTTGTGACGATAAATGAATGAATACATGATTACGCATGCCGACGGTACCATTTAAGTTATTCTGATCTTGGAAGAGAGTGAACGAGATAGCAAAATAACAAGATGAAGAATGTTAATAATAATAACAACCAATTTTAGATGGGAAATCCAAAATGAGACAATGATAATTACATTCATTAAAAATGCTAAAATTACCCCTTGTAACCCCCCCCATGTTGGTGATGGAAGAGTTTGTCACCAATTCCTAAACTAATATCTAATCCAGAATGCAAAAATGAGGTGAAACGTGATCGTTTCACAAACAATTTACTTTTAACAACCCTTCTTTCCACCCCCTATTTAGGTGGGGGGTGTTTTCGCTATTGTATTTAATGTTGTTTTATTAATCAAAACTGTAATTAAACAAGATGGTTTCAAATCAAAAATATGAAATAACACTTTTTTGCACCACCCACCAAAGGAGTAGGGAGTGGAAAATGCTGAAAATTAAATTGTTGTGAAAATGTAATTATTTTAAAGAATCACAACTGCTCCTTTTTCTACCCTCTTTGGGGGTAGGGGGCCGATTTTCAAATGCGCGAGTAGGTTTTTGTTATGACGATGCAACTGTGCAAGCAAAACCATTTTTTCGCTAACACAATCCAAACTACCCCTCTTTCCACCCTCGAGAGGGTTGGGGGTGAGGGTGATTAGGAAATCCATAAACAGTTTTTAATGGAGAATGGAATAGTGCATCAAAATTTAGGCGTTTCCATTTGAGTTTTAATTTAATTCTTTTAAGGAATCAAAACTACCCCTTTTCCTCCCCCAAGGGGGTGAGGGTGTGGTTATTTTTTAATCAAGGGAACAGTTTTTGTTATGACAAATGCAGCAGTACAAGCAAAATAATTTTTTTCGCTAACAAAATAAAAACTATCCCTATTTCCCCCCTTAAATGGGGCGGGAGTAGGGGTGATTAACAAATCCATGAACAGTTTTTGATGGAGAATGCAACATCGCAAGCAAAATAATTTTTTTCGCTAAACAATTCAAATCTACCCTTCTTTCAACCCCCATAGGGGGTGGGGATGATTTGCAAATCCATAAACAGTTTTTGATGGAGAATGCAATAGTGCAATAAAACTTGGGCGTTTCCATTTGAAATTTTTGAACTACCCCTCACACCATCCCCCAGAGGGGTGGGGGTGGTTTTTGCACAACATGCCTAAATAGATTTTCAAAAATAAATGAATACGTATTTTATAACTTTTTGATCCGGTGTGTTGTTCTCGAGATATGCAATCGTTTCCAAACTTCTGGGACACCTTGTATAAAGATCTCCAAATGGTGATTTTAAAATTTTCTTAAATATTTTAGGAAATATGCTGAACAGTGTAAATCTCAATAAACCCATTATCCTGGGGGGGGGGGGGATTTCAACGTTCATTTCCTGTCTGATGACTATCGCGCAGCCGATTTAACCAATCTTTTATCATCCTATGGTCTGCACGGGCTAGTCACTTTTAATACTAGGTTGAACAACTGCCTGGATAACATTTTTACGAACATCAAAAAAACAGAAATATCTATCTACCCATTAGATTTCTGTTTATCTGATCACGTTGGGATTCACATTAAGCTGCTAAGGGCATCCCCAATAAAAACACCTATTATTCGTATGATTAAGCCTATAACAGAGCAAGGTAAATTCGACCTGTATTATATTTTACAAAACACGGAATTCTCGTTTATTGGTGAATGCCATGATGTCAACTCAGCCTTTACGCCATTTATAGAATTATTATAACAGAATTTTCTTAAATGTTTTCCATTAAAAAAAAACAACAACTTATAATAACCATGTGGTCTGGTAAAATTCCAATCTTAAACAAATGCACGAAACCCTGTTTCTTATGAAAGAAGCTAGCTCAAGAATACCTGAACTGAACTGAGCCAATGTTTATAAAATTTAAAAAACAATATAAAAATGCATTATATAAGGCAAAAACAAAGGCGAACGCAGATTATATTAATCAATCAACAAATAAACCAAAAGCTATGTGGTCGTTAATTAAAATAAATAATAGAGCAGTCCGTGATAATGTAAACTGTGGTATAGAACCAAATGATTTTAATGAGTTTTTTACTAAGATTTCTGAATCCATTTTATCTGATTTACCACGATCCGACATAGATCCACTAAGAATTATGAACACACTGACTACTTCTTCTAAATTCTTCTCCTTTAAAGAAGTAAGCGAGGTTGAAGTCTGAGATGCGATTATTTCCCTAAAAAACTATATAAAAGATCTAATTATAAGCCCCGTAACTAAATTAATAAACAGTTGTATTCGGGAAAATGAGTTTCCCACATATCTCAAAATAGCAAAAGTCATTCCACTGCACAAAAAAGGTTCACGTACTGACATCAACAATTATCGCCCAATTTCTTTACTGCCTCTCATCTCAAAGATATTTGAGATACTACTTTTCAATCAAATATTGCATTTTCTAGACGAAAACCAGATACTAAGTGACAACCAATTTGGCTTCCGTAGGGGACGGTCGACGGGAGACGCGGTTAGGGTCTTTGTCGAAGAAATTATTGAAGGCTTTGAAACTGGTAAATATATAGCTACATCTTTCTTCGATCTTAGCAAGGCCTTTGTCTGCGTTCCTCATGACATTTTACTTCGGAAATTATACTTTTATAATTTTAGTCCACATAGTTGTCGCTTGGTAAACTCCTACCTCTTAAATAGAACACAATGCGTTGTTTTCAATGATCGTTCGTCTGCATCCGTAACAGTATCTTGTGGTGTACCACAAGGTTCTATTCTAGGGCCACTACTTTTTCTAATATATGTGAATGACCTACCTGCACACATTGAACATGGGAAAATTTTCATGTATGCAGATGATACGACATTAACCAATGGTGATGATGACTATCAAAACGTGTTACACCGTAGAGACCTCCTAAATGATTGGATTCAGAAATGGTTCAATTCAAACAAGCTCTCTCTAAATACAACAAAAACTGTAAGGCTTGTTTTTTCCTTGAAATCTCATAATGAAGAGCATGGATTTTGCAAATTTCTGGGGATTAACTTAGATACTAAATTAACCTGGAAAGAGCACGAAAAGGAACTGAGTCTAAAACTCAGCCGAGTCACATATCTGCTCAGGCATCTGAGCAATTCACTACCTAAAGCTGCACTTATTACTGCATACCATGCTCTTTTCCAATCCCATATACAATACTGTATACTAACATGGGGTCATTCTAGTATCACCACTAGAATATTTAGTTTATAACGCCGAGCTATCCGAATACTGGCAGGCATTGGCTATAGAGACCAATGCCAGGAATATTTTAAACATCTTAAAATACTTACCCTACCAGGACTATTTATTTTGGAATGCCTGTTACATGTTCGTAAAAACGTTGACTCATATTTAACACATGATCAGATTCACAATCACAATACTAGAAGTCGCGAACTAATTTATCCCGGGAGATCTAGACTCTCAAGATGTAAAAATGGAATACAATTTTATGGGCCTAAAATATTCAATACCTTGCCACAGGCAGTTTAATCGCTCCCCTATGTAAAATTATACAACCAAAGCATTTTTCAGCATAGATGATTGAATTTTAAACCAGTTCTTAGATCTTAAGCTTTGACCTTCTATTTAATTCGTCTTGTTATTTTTAATCAGTTGTTATACACTTTAAACCCGTATGTTCTGTCCATGTGATGTCTGTTTTTAAATATGCTCCTTAATTTTTATTTTTTTGTCTGGTTGTAATCTTATATATGTACATATTGCTACTAATTATTTGCTGTGTTATTACTCTTACTATTGAATAATCTATATTATCAATTTACTGTGAATGACGTTTGTAAACCGTTTTGGTATTAACATGAAATAAACTACTTACTACTTACTACTTACTTACTTACTATAATTCACTCTTAATGTAATAATAAGTAAATAAATTTGTTTTTAAAAACTCTAAAGTACGAAATCATAATTTAACATCATGCGTTTACACTATGCGCCTTGATAATTTTGTTTAAATAAGTGCGCTGCCAGTTTATTTTGTAAAATTTATTTTTGTTACAATGAATACATATAAGTTGCTTAAGATAATACACTTTGGTAAATGGATCTACAATTCAATATTTTGGTACCCAATTATGTCTGCGTGGGATATGTCGTGACATCAACGAACAATTGACCGATTGTATCGTCCATTTATTGGAAAGGTTGAAAATTTGGCTTATTATTTGATTTCTCCATTACGTCTTCACAAAAGAGCATTCGCCTTATTTGATCGACGGGGTAGGTTTCTTAAGCTTTTGACAATGTATAGGAACGATTTACGTTCTGCTTCAAAATCTTTAATACGATAGTTCGGTACAAATTAACCTATCTCTAGAAGAAAGCAGCAGTACAAATTCTGGATTCTTCAAGTTCCTGCTCCTCAGTTTTAGATTGGGGCCTTTTTTTGTGGTTGACAAAAATTCTGCACGATTCTGTGTATTGCAGTAGTGCCTGGGATGGGACCAATTGGAAAAGCAACAGCAAATAAAAATCTTGTTTGGCTTACTGAATTGCCGCTGTAGATCCATTTGATGACCAGTATTTTCTCAAGCAACTCATTTATATTCATTGTAAGAGAAATATACTTGACAACTAAACTCAGCGCACCTATTCAAACAAAATTATCAAGGAGCATAGTGTAAATGCATGACTGTCGTGCATGCCCAATGTTCCTAGTAGTCGCCACCAATATGTATATATGTATTTATTTTAGGATAATATTATTTATCTATCTGATAATAGAAAAAATGACAGATATGCGTATTTTATAATAGTAAAAACTGGTAGCTTTCCATCGTCCGGAACAACTTCCAATGTTACCATTAAATTACATGGCGAATATACTGAAACTGGGGTAAGAGTTGTCTAATTCTGCTAGAAATGTTTAACACAGTTTTATATTTCAGTGTCATGTATTAAATTATCCTGATCCAAATAAAAAATTCCTTAAGCATGATAAAGCGGATTGGTTTGTTCTAACTAATGATGTCTATCTGGGCCATATAATAATGATTGAAATATGGATTGACAGTATTGGTTACAGCCCGTCATGGTAAGTGTTAAATGCCTTAATTTAAACATATACCGGGTGTTCGATAAAAAACACCCAACGCCATTACTCAGTTATTTATTGACCGATCTTAATGAACTAAAAAACTAAGTCAATGGCTGTTTAAATGCCAATCTACAAGGCGATAGCCGATTCACAATTAAAAACGTGGTGACACAGAGGTTAAGTGAAACATGTGCGTGTTATTGGTGTTGACAAGGAAGTGTAGAAACTGCATTGCTCCCGTCGTTTCCAACGCCAATACCAACCTAAGAATGAAATGTATTAATGCCGAAGCGCCAACCGGTCCAAAAAAAGCGCGAAATTTAAATTTGAAAATGAATAAATTTGTAGTTATTTAAATGCAATTGTCGAAAAATCTTAGCAAAAATCAATTTAAAAATAATATTATTAGTGTAACAATTAATTTGAGCACACACAACAAGCAGAAGGCATTATTGTGTAACAGAATTTGTGTTATGTGAAAAAGTTTTGTAAAATAAAACCCGTGTACCCAATTACTGCAATATATAGAATTATTAATGGGATCAAAAACATGTTTGTGACTTAATGTAATAATTGGGGAGTGATATTGAAGAATTTAATATGAAAATTGTTTATTTGGTTAACCGTAAGCGATGTAAATTTGTCTGATGGACCTATGTTCGTGAAAATTTGAAGTATGAGAAAAATCAGGACAATCCACAGTCAGGGGACTGAGGGAAGGAGACTTATCACGGGTGACACCTCGCAAGTCTCTACTGAGGATGTAAGCGTACATGGAGCTTAAACCTTCAACGTCGGTTTTATGATTAAACGTATTATTTACTTTTGTGATATGTACCATTTCTAAAAAGAGTCTGGTCTTATACGTAGGTTTAAGTTCCAGTACCTTAACGTTATTCAAATCCGCTTTCTGTGACATAGCATTGGCATTCATCGCCAGGATTTTTTTCCATGTTTTATGTCGCTTCTATATTGCGTAACCCGTGACCGCAACCATTGCCCTCTCTGTCCCACATAACACCCACCACAATCCATGCATGGGATCATGTAAACCACTCCACTAACCTGAGAGGCCGGAATTTCGTCTTTAATATTTGAAAAGAGTGAGGCTCCAGTTTTTACATTATACTTGGCAATCCTGATGTTCTCAGCATAAAGGATATTAACTAATTTCCCGGTAATATCCGGGACAAAAGGTATTTTTTATATTTAAATTGAATTGGTTCTTCCTCAGGAGGCACGGTGGGGATTTGAGTTGCGCTGTTATATAAAACTTTATTAATTAAACTTGGAGGGTAACCATTATTACAAAACAATTGGTTTAAGATTCTCAAATTCTTATCTAACAAGAAAGGATGACAAATCTTTGATATTCTATTTTTCGTGGCTTTTAGGATGTTAATTTTTTGTGCCATCGGATGGTTAGAATGAAAATTAATGTAACGGCCTGATGCCGTGGGTTTTTGATACCAATCTAACATCAAAGAGTTATCATCCCTCCTTATCAGTTTCGTATCCAAGGAGGGTACACCATAACTGATAAGGGGAGCTAATAATTACACATATTTAAAGGCTTGGATAACTTTGAAAATATGGTATTGCGAAAAGGATAAATCTTGAGCTGTATTTTTTGAAAAATGTGCAAACATATGGGAGAGCAGAACGCGTTTTATCGTTATTGCGAATCATCAGCTAGTCCTATCTGCAACCTCATACACATGTTTGCACATTTTGGAAGTGATATTTATGCGGTCTCGGTGGACAGTGCCGCTGAAAATTGTAATGCAGTGATACGAGTAATTGGTTATTAAGAGAGTGTGTAGAATAGAACAATTGGACACACTCTCAATAACCAATTATTTTTTACGATTTGTTCCACTCGCCTACGGCTCGTTCCGCAAACATCGTTCTCGTAATTAATAGTCGTTATATGCGAGTTGTACACTATACTTTGTTCACGAAAATTAAAATCAAAATTAAAATCAAAATCAAAATAAAAAAAAAAAAAAACAAAATCAAAATTCAAATCAAAATCAAAATCAAAATCAAAATCAAAATCAAAATCAAAATAAAAAACAAAATCAAAATTAAAATCGAAATTAAAGTTGTAATCACAATTACAATTAAAAAAAAAGATTAGTATTAAACAAAATATTATCATAAACCACTTTCTGTGAATTATAGAGCGAATTAGCGTTTAATAACCATATTAAAGGGATTAATAAAATGGCTTGATCAAATAATAGTTAAACAAATTAAAACTTGTTAAAAACGTTGATGTCGCAAGATTAAAATTTACAAACTTTACAAACACACATCGCCGGACATGTTAGTTCAAGGCAATGACTAACAGTGGTGGTGAGCTAGGTTAGATTGTAATGGCCGATGTACAAGACAACTTCAAAGAGAGCACGCAAAAATAGTGCCAACCCTGTTTCTATGATACCGTGAAATTGGCGGTAAAAATTTGAATTTGAATTTAAAGAGCATTATATCGGGTGTGTATAAATTGGCGGATAATCTACATGTGACGATATTCTTTCAAAAATTCTAAGAAGCTTATCTTAATTCTAAAATGTTGTACCATGCTTCCTGGGCCTTCACGAGGTCCTCAAAGTTTGAAAATCCAGTCGTTAAATATGAGTTATTATTCGATGTTAATTTACAGAAAACCCTGCAATTTCGGTGGTATGACTAATTTGAAAATTATTTGTCAGTGTATGCTATCTTTCTATCTCAAACTTGTATTTTTAACACTTCTTAATTAGCTTATTTTCATAAAAAAATATGTACGGCAATATGACACCCGCTTGTCACTTTTGACACAAATAATTCATTCAAACTTGCTAGTTCCAAGTTTGTGTCAATTCTGCTTTTCTCATTATTATCAGTTTGTATTAGTGCCCGGGTTTCAGTGTATTTGTGTTTCTGTGTTATTTTCGTTTTGTTTTGTTTTGTTCAATTACAATAGATTTTACTATTTTCTCATTATCTGTTTTACCTTGCATCTGTTAATAAACCCCGCTCTATCTATCTATTACCTTCTACTCTGAACTATAAGATTATTGATAAACAGTACAGCTCGCGAACGCTATGTAACGAACAAATGTACATTTCTTTTAAATTGCCCCTGATGGCCTAAGAGGCATAGTGGAACATTTTTTCATCGACATTTTCTAATTTGATTAATTAAAACACTTGGTTTTAAATTTTAAGAAAGTAAAAGCTGAGGGCAGTGAACAAGAAAACAAAAGAGGTTAAACTTACTATTAAACGATTAAAATAATGATGTCCTGCGGTGCGTGAGGCGACCGCGTGGTGATGAGGTTAAGAAGTTCGTCATGGTGATAGTGTGTAGACGAGGTGTTAAAATTTAAAAATACAACAGTACATCGCAAATAACATGTGCGCGTAACGTAATAGGGGCGCAACAAACCACTTAAATCAGAAAATACACAGTGGATGAACAGATTAAAAACACAGTCGGTCGGTGTAAAATTGACAGTGCAAAATGGCGTTCAACAAGTACAACACTGTTGTGGTTCGATCGGGTGGAATTTCGCGGTGGGAAAAGGAGATGGGCGGGGCAACGTCTATCGTGGCCGGAGATGTTGGTGGGAAATAGTGTACGAAAAAGCGCGGCAAAGATTGTTTTCCTTTCTCCATCCAAACCGTCGAGTAAAACCGACAACGGTCTAGATGAAAGAAGGAGAACAACCCGTGACTCGAGTACCAAGAGGTAATGTAGTTGTAATAGCACAACGGTACACAGGCCCTGACCCAGTGCGAAACTGAAAACCGTCACATTATGTCGATTCCGTTCAGTTGCCCCGAACTTGATCGCCCACAGTAATGTCAACACCCTTAAACTCCTTTTCTTCTCCCGTCTCAAAGATCGTATTCCCTATGGTTATAAACACGACGTTGTTTATGCTATTAAATGCCAACACTGCGACCTCGTTTACACTGGCCAAACTGGCGTGGGTGGTTTTAGCATATATGGTGGAATTTCGAAGTATGTGGAAATCAATGGGACAACCCGGAAACTTGTTCGTATAGATAAAAAACTAATAACTGTAAATTTTGAGCCATATCGAACATTGCGTAACCGGGCCCTATACTCTATTAACCAATGACAAGGAACAAAATAAGTTTTTATTATTAAACTTTGAAGAGTATCACAAGAGATTTTAATAAAAATGCATTCATTGGTAATATCTAAAAATATGAAATATCGAAATAAACAAGTATGATGTAACTAAAAAATCATAACATTAATTTTAGTCCGATTTCAAAAAATAAATTAATTTTGGATTCGTATTAACCTCCTCTGTCGACACAATAAATTTCACCATTAGGGTGGACTGTTTAATTTTAGAGGGGACCTAAATAAAATTATAATAAAAAACCGCCTTTTTCAAATTTTAGGGGGCTAGGGCCCGGTTACGCAATGTTCGATATGGCTCAAAATTTACAGTTATTAGTTTTTTATCTATACGAACAAGTTTCCGGGTTGTTCCGTTGATTTTCACATACTTCGAAAATAAGAACCACTCATATATATATACCGGGTGACCCAGGGATCTGTAAAAGCCCCATAACTTATTTGCTATTTGAGATATCGACTTCTAGTTTTCTTGAACTGGTACCGACACTTATCCTGCATATTTTAAAAATAAGTATGTTTTTGTACAGGGTGTCCCAATATACATAACAGAACAAAGTTATGTTTTTTTAAATGGAACACCCTATATTTTATACTTTATTTTCAACCCTCTTGAGAAGCTGATAAAAACAGTATAAGATACTATGGGTCTATTATGGACGATTGGTTAGTTATGGGCAAATTTGTGGCAAAAACATGTACACATTGAAAACATTACAGAAGCGTTCCTAGCAAAGATAGCATCATTATTTATACATTAGAAAGTTTCCCACATCATAAAGACTAATACACATCGGCTTTGGTTCTCTTTTATTCATAGTGCTATACAGGGTGCCAACATACGCAAAACAATGGAAAACTATTTTTTTTCAAATGGAACACCCTATATAAATTTCCACCAATCTATGTCATTTTTAATAAGCTTTCCAATGATATACAGTTTGTGTAACAAAATATTAGGGATTCTTGAGATTTATCAATAAAAACATATTTCTTTTGTCACCTTCTGCTGATTTGTGGATTTTCAGCCAAAACTATGCATTTTCAGGAAAAATTATAAGAGACCAAAGTTGTAGAGCGAAAAATTTCCAATCGACATAGGTCTTTCAACTTTTAAGATAATGCGTGCATTGCCCGCCAGAGCGCGCAAAATCGTGACCGTATATGCATTTTAGCGTTTTCCTTTCAAATTTTGTACTAACAAATTGCACTATACTTTATTTTCCGCACCCTCTAGCGGAAAAACGAGAAATTATAGGGAAATTAAAATGGCCCATATCGATTGAAAATGTTCCGCTCTACAACTCTTAATAGAAGCAATTTTTGCCAAAAATGCATAGTTTTCCCCTAAAATGCAAATTGAAAATGTATATATCAATTTTTGCGTTTTTCAATGGTTTTTTGCATTTTTAGCGAAAACTATGCATTTTGGGCTAAAAATTCTTCTTTTAAGAGTTGTAGAGCGGAATATATTCAATCAATGTAGGTCATTTAAATAATTCTATAATTACCCGTTTTTCTGCTAGAGGACGTGGAAAATAAAGTATAGTGCAATTAATTAACAAAAAATTTGAGAAAAACGCTAAAATGCAAATACGGTCACGATTTTGCGCACTCTGGCGGGCAATGCACGCATTATTGGAAAAGTCGAAATACCTATATCGATCTAAAATTTTCCGCTCTACAACTTTGGTCTCTTATTATTTTTTCAGAAAATGCATAGTTTTGGCTGAAAATCCAAAAATGAGCAGGAGGTGACAAAAGAAAAATGTTTTTAAGGATAAATCTCAAGAATCGTTAATATTTCATTACACAAATTGTACATCATTGGAAAGCTTATTAAAAATTCCATGCATTGGTGGCAAGACATATAGGGTGTTCCATTTGAAAAAAAATAGTTATCTATTATTTTGCGTATGTTGACACCCTGTATAGCAGTATGAACAAAAAAGAACCAAAGCCGATTTGTATTATTCTTCATGATGTGGAAAATTCTTTAGTATATAAAAAAAGACGCTAGCATCGCTAGGAGCGCTTCTGCAACTTTTTCAATGTGTCCTTGTTTTTGCCACAAATTTGCCCATAACTAACCAACCGTCCATAATAGACCCATAGTATCTCATACTATTTTTATCAGCTTCTCAAGAGGGTTGAAAATAAAGTATAAAATATAGGGTGTTCCATTTAAAAAAACATAACTTTGTTCTGTTATGTATGTTGGGACACCCTGTACAAAAACATACATATTTTTAAAATATGTAGAATAAGTGTCGGTACCAGTTCAAGAAAACTAGAAGTCGATATCTCAAATAGCAAAGAAGTTATGGGGCTTTTACAGATCCCTGGGTCACCCGGTATACAGGGTCCTTCAAATTCGAGGCTCACCATAGGGATCTCGCTTATTAGAAGAGACAGAGGATATGTTTAAATTCGGCACTTTTGCAGAATTTTATACTGATCAATAATCTGTTGGAAAAAATTAATCAAAATATTTTGTTTTTGAGTTATGTTAAAAAAACTGAAAAAATTATTTTCTTTTTTTTATGTCTTCGTTATTTAAAGTGATATTTAAAAACGGAAAAGACGTTCTTATCGTACTTTTTTATTATCTAATAGATAGCGTAAGAATTTTCTTTGTAACATGTTTCATTTCTTTTGAACCATCATCAACGTTCTTATTTCTTACAGAAGCCATATTTATTTTTTATCTCATCTGAATGCTCAATTTGTTGTGATAACAACAATGTACCACAACATACATTTATTATCATAAATGATCATATAATCGTTTAAAACACTTTTATTGCAAATCTATGTAGCGCTTACCAAAAATCATCCGTGCCATGGAATCAAAAAGAATTAAAATAATTGTCGCATACTATACGTTAATAAAGTACTCAAGAAGATCGCAATCATGTTTTGGAAATGCTGATAATGAATGTATCTTAATTAATTAATTTTACGTTTACTTACAAAACATTTCTCGCAAATCAAAATGCGAAGTAGCAGCTGAATTAAATTTGCCGCCAACACGGAGAATTTGAAATAAATTCTATTGTAAACAATATAAAATTTATTTGGGCCATACACTTGCACTGACAATTTAAGACGCATTTTGTAATTGGTTGCTACAAAAATGCAATGGAGATGATATTTTTTTAAAACATTATTTGAACAGATGAATGCTAATTCACAAAAAGTGGCGTATTTCATGGTAATAACGAACATTATCCAGAAAATCCAAGACAAGTCCGAAGGGGTAAGTCGTTTTGGAGTAAATGTTTGGGAATTTATGATGGAAATTTAATAGGCCCGATTTGAACGTCTTGTTTTTTTGCGATTTGTTAAAAATATAGTTTATTGTTATATTCATTAGAATATTTAACACCTCAGAGATGGGAGTATGAATGCTTTAAATACGATTCCCAGAAGAAGTGTTTATGGGGAAATAAATCATGTTAAAAAAAAACGCGCTCAATTGTGCATTAATGAAACAGATTTTTTTTATTTGAACATTAATTATAATTAATAATCATTATATTGATATTATGGTTATTAATATTGATTTATATATTATTTTATTTATTAAGAACATTTATTTTATATCGCCTAAAAATAATTTATGCATAAACTGTTCGAAGAGGTTGCCTTCTTTCTGGATAAGTTTGTAAATATTTTATGTATTTCCGTTTACTGAATTAGAAATATGTTACATATCTTGCTATTCTTAATTATCGAACGTCATTTTTATTCATAAAGAATTATAATGTTTAACAAAGAGATATTCGGATTTCTAATTGTTTTAAAATTCATGGCACGGATGATTTTTAGTAAGTGCTACATAGATTGTCAATAAAAGTGTTTTAAACGATTATTTGTTCATTTATGAAATGAAATATATTTTGTGTTATATTGTTGTCATTGCAAAAAAATGAGCATTCAGATGTGATAAAATATAAATAAGGCGTCCATAAGAAAAATGAAAGTTGATGATGGTTCAATTAAACATACCCTCTATCAGTTCTAATAAGCGAGATCCCCATGGTAAGCCTCGAATTTGAAACACCCTGTTTATACCGTATGTTTTTTTATCGTGGGCCATAGGATTTTACATGTTAAAAATTATACCTTGTGTTAATGTACATTTTATCAAATAATTTTGAAGCTAATTTTAGTTAGTAAAATAAATCAATTATTTTTCTACATGATGCGCTTAATTATAATAATTTCAACATGTTTTATTCCATTAAAAAGTGCATTTGCTCGGAACCGGACGATCGGGATACGCTGCAGAAAAGTTGTCAACTATTTCCCTAAAATAAAAATTCCCTGACTTCTTGTAGGACTATTTCCTTGCCGGACAAACCTCTTATAATTGCCTTTACAAATTCCACCCGTACTTCAACAGTATAAACAGGCATTTTCTGGTATAAATTCGTTTGATTTCTTGCCTCACTAATCAATCTGACATTTCGGAAATTCAAGGTACTTTGATTATTTTTGCACAGTTATTTATATTAAATAATTTCATTTTTTTATGGAATAAAACATGTTTAAGTAATTCTAATGCAGCGCATCATGAAGAAAAATAATTGATTTATTACTAACTAATATTTCCTTCAAAATTTTATGATAAAATTCACATTAAAACAAGGTATACTTTTAGCATGTAAAATCCTATGGCCCACGATAAAAAAAATATACTGTATATACACCCTTGCAAATTCTTTTTCATCTCCAAAGGGAACTCTCCGATCTTAAAAGTAAGGTACTTACACAGGGAGAAAATTTACATAAGGACTTAATAATTGATAAATTAACCAGCGAATTAAACGAACGGAAAAAAATGTAAACAAACCGCTAGTAGATTTTCCTAAAACAAAAGGGAACCCAATAAAAGAGAAGATCACTGCAAAAATTCCGCAGAATCTGCTCAAAAATTGGTTTATGACCATGCTACGGCTGCGAATAAAGCCTCTACAAGTCGCCAACAGGTGGTGACCAATAATATAACGGAGTCCCCGAAACCGGCAGTTCACGCAGAAAATGTACGCGAAAATAACGACTGGATAGAAATTAAATCGCAAAAAAACACCAAAACTAAGAAAAGGACCCATTTTAACATCTTTGTCTCAAGACTGAAGAAAGGAGTCACCATTGAACAGTTGCAGTTATATTTAGACGATAAATCCAAATATCCAGACAACTCTAGTATTGGTCGATTTATAATTCAAGAGCTGGAACCTAAATACAAAAATGGAGATTATTCATCTTTTAAAATAGGCGTCCCAGCAGATATCTCGAAAATAGGTATAAATCCAAATTTCTGGCCCACAAACACCTTTATTAATAGATTTCATTTAAGCCAAAATAACACTCAGACAAATTTTCATCAACGTTCCATTCAAAATCATCAGAAATAACCAAAGAAGATAAATATGATCCACTGCTGTTGAATATACGTTCTATAAACGCTGATAAATTAAATCAACTACAAATTGATTATAACAAATTCCAAATTAATTTCATTTGTTTATCTGAAACATGGGCTGATGATTTAACTATCACGTTACTGAATATTAATTCATATGTTATAGGTTCCAAGTATTGTAGGAAAGGGAGAGGCGGTGGTGTCGTAATATATTGTAAGAATGATCTCCCAATAGATGAAATTGACCTAAACAAATATTGTATCGATAATGTTTTTGAGGTATGAGGTATAATTTGGAGGTTACGTCAGGATCTACCAATTTATATATAATAACTTGTTATAGACCCCCTGGGAGCGATATGGCATTATTTTTAACACAGTTAAGTAATTAATTACGTGACCTATATAGTATACGAATACGTCATGGATAAACTTTCAAATCAAAGACTCAAGTAGAAAACTTAATGATCTATTTCTCCTCCAAAAAAACATCCAATGCTTAAAACAATATACACACAATCGAAAAAGAATCATAGTAAATTAGTCACTGAAACTAAAAAAAACGTATTACCAACAGAAAATCATGGACTCAAAACAAAATCAACTTGGGAAACTATTAATGAACTATCAAATAAGAGTAGCCAGCATGAAAACATTACCTTGAACTCTAACGGGGTTCAAGATAAACCTGAAATAATTTGTAATTTATTTAATTATTACTTTAAAAACGAATCAATTAAATTGCAAAGTGCAATAAAGCCCCGCGCCGAAAATACACAATTTTACAGCGACATAGCAAGTCAATCGTTATTTCTAGAACCCTTCTGTGAAGCTGAACTACTTCAAATAATTGATATTTTAAAAAACAAGCGATCATGTGGTTTTGACGAAGTACCTGACTTTATTGTAAAACAAGTAGCTCATGAAATTGTTAAACCATTGTTACACCTAATCAATAAATCATTCGAATCCGGTATATTTCCTAACAAACTTAAACATTCCACTATCATTCCAATTTTTAAGAAAAATGTTCGAACTTGTATTCAGAACTATCGACAAATTTCTCTAGTTTCAATTTTCTTTAAAATATTTGAACTGTGCATGTTAAAAAGGCTCAAAAACTATTTTAATCGCTTTAATATTTTAAATCCCGCACAGCATGGTTTCCGTTCTAACCGGTCAACGATAACAGCTTGTCATTCATTTTATACTTGCATAGTTCAAAAAATAGAGTCTGGTGAATATCCCGTGGGCCTATTTTTAGATTTGAGTCGAGCTTTCGACTGCATTGACATTTTTATTCTTTTAAATAAATTGCATAACTATTGTATAAGAGGAGTTGCAAATAATTGGTTTTCTTCATATCTATAAAATAGGTACCAACAGGTAAAAATTAAACACAAAACAAATAACATTTTAACTGAGCATATGTCTCTAAAAGAAGTTATAAATACAGCCGTTCCGCAGGGTTCGATTTTAGGCCCTATATTATTCATCTTTTACGTAAATGACCTCCCTAACTTTATAAAGGATACTATTTTTATGTATGCGGATGATACATCAGCAATTATCAGCAACCCCTCTAAAATCCATTTAGAGCAAGACTCTAATTTAACTATTAATGCTCTATTAAGTTAGTTTAAGAATAATAAATTAACCGTAAATCCTTCCAAAAGTATGTATATGAGATTCCGGAACAAACACTGTAAACAAAATATAGACTTAAATTTATATATGGATGGTGATCTAATATCGTCAAGTGAATTAGCTATGTTTTTAGGTTTAAAAATGGACAAATATTTAGATTGGGGGCTCCTCTGCAGCACTTTAATAAATCAACTAAGTAAATACTGTTACCAAATAAGAGTACTTAAATCTGTACTAACTATCTCGCAATTAGTAATATTTTACTATGCAGTAGTCCAATCGAGGTTACTATGCGGCATATGCTTCTAGGGAAGTTCTTCACATTGGTTATCTGTATTTATTGCGCAAAAGCGGATAAAGTGTTGCATATTCGGTGCCCGCACACAAACATCCTGTAAGCAATTATTCAAAGACCTAAACATTTTACCATTACCATGCCTGATTATACTTGAGCTGTGCTTGTATATTTACAAAAATCTTCAAACCTACAAGCGACATTCACCACCATGCCACTAGAAATAACGATAACATATACATAAAATGTTGTCGTCTTAATGTAAGTAAGAACTCACCAGATACACTTGGACCTCTACTATTTAATAAATTACCTAAATATATAAAACTATCCCCAAATATACATTTATTTAAGAATAGACTTAAGATTTTTTTGTTAGAAAAATTATACTACAATTTACGTGATTTTCTTGCATAATTGTATTGTGTTCATTAGTTGTCTTATGAATCACATACAAACACTATATTTTTTTTGACGAGTCTAAAATGTTTGTTATTGACATAATGTATCATTCATAGATAATAAATTATTATTATATATACAGGGTGTCCCACGAGGTAGTGGACAGCCGACATCTCAAAAACAGTTAGTAGTACGAAAATGAAATTTGGTGGCTTTAAATAGTTTGGAATGATGCCCCTTTCTAAATAAATAAATTTCATTTCCGTTTCTCCATTTCCGGAAAAATGACATCAACTTCAGAACTTCAAATGGGACACTCTATATATTTAACGATTTTTGGAAAGGTGATTGAAGGACACAGTCCTATTTACCATATCATATCAGAGTTTTGTTGTAAATTAAGGGAGTATTGTTGAAGTAATAATCAAAATAAATAATCGCGGTGACATGGATCAACAAAACAAAACTTCAAACAAAAAATTGAAAACATTGAAACGATTTCGCGTATAACTGTTTTGGTTGTACGATATTTTCCAAAATAGATCTGGTCAAGGCATACCATCAAATTCCTATTCATCCTGCAGATATTCCTAAAACGGCAATCACAACACCTTTCGGCTTATTTGAATATACTAGGATGAGTTTTGGTTTTAGAAACGCCGCCCAGACGTTTCAGAGGTTTATGGACTCGGCTTCACGCGAACTACCATTTTGCTTCGCATACATTGACGACGTTCTCGTCTTCAGTAAAGACGAACGCGAACATGTTCGTCACATCTTCCAAAGACTCGCTTCTTTCGGTATCAAAATGAATCCTGACAAGTGCGTTTTCGGCGAACTTCTTGGGTCACAGCATCAGTGGTTCGGGAATAAAACCTCTGCAGTCCAAGGTCGACGCGATCTTGTCATTCCCACAACCTGCTGACCCAAAAGCTCTTCAACGTTTTCTCGGCATGATAAACTTTTATCACCAATTATAAAATCATGCTCGAGCATTTTAGAGCCGCTTCATCAACTCGCTGTTACAACTCCACGCAACAACCACGGGTCTGGTCGGTGCGCTTGCCGACTGTGCTATGTTTGCCCACCAGAACCGGTTGCGGAGTTAAGCATAAAGGTAGATGCATCAGACTCCGCTTCTCATGCGGTCTTCGCCCGCTCGCTTTCTTTTCCAAATCGTTTTCAAACACAGAACGCAAATACAGCACGTTCGGCCGTGAATTTTTAGCTGTATATTTGTCAATTAAAAAGTTCAAATATTACCTCGAAAGTCGCGAATTTATGGTATTTACGGATCATAAACCTCTGATTGCTGCTATCAATTCTAATTCTCATCGTTTTTCAGGACGTGAGCACAGACACTTGACTTTCATCGCGCAATTCACTACTGACATTCGATACATCCAGGGGGAAGGAAAACAACGGGGCTGATACGCTGTCGAGAGTCGAAATTAATGCTTTAGACCTTAATCTCATGGCAAAATTACAATCTGAGGATTTGGTATTACAATCTCTTCTTGGTAGCACTACTACAGCATTCAAACTGGAGAGGTTCATCCCTGACGGCACGAGCACACACATCACTTGCACAACGGCAACCTTATGTCCCTCCTGCACTAAGGCACGACGTTTTATGTTCTTTGCATGGGCTCACTCACCCTGGCGTTAGTGGGCATGGGAGCACTTTGGACGACCTTGAGTGACCTATTCGGCATTCCAAAATGACCGCCATGAAGAGAGGGGAACCCCCCGATGACTCACCCCAAACCACCCCATAATAGGGGTAGCAACTCTCCCACCCCCAGCTCTCTATCTACCCCCGGCACCTTATCACCTTGACACATCCGGTGTACACGCACCTTTTACGCAATTCCTCATAAGAGCCCATAAGAGCGAGAGAGAATTTCTAGCTATGAAAGAGTGGGATGGAGAATAATACCCATCATATTTATCTTGTCATATCTCACACACTCGGAAATTATCACCAAACAGGGACCAGGGTCCCTTAGGCCTTTGACCCTAATCACAACTTTTGAGGTTATGTTCCTTTTTAAGTCACATCCGCACACCAACGATACCAAGAGAAGACTTATTCTCCTTTATAGATATATTATCCAGGAAGTGTGACGTCATTTCAACAAGACTCAACAAGTCTAAACATGTCTCAGATATATACATTATGTATACTCAAGCACTGAATTAGTACGCGAGCGTTTATTATTATTATTATGATTACTCTCTCCTTAAATAAAACCTCACCTGTCAATATACGTTGGAACAAACCCTACTGTAATATACACAGGACAACCCCCTCCCATAATATACTTAACACAATATTAACCTCAAATTACGGTCGGGTAAAATATTCTACCCCCTCCCCATAACGCATTCCTTACCTCAAATTATAAAAGGATAGGGCCTCATGCACCCCCAAACAAATAAGAAAGTTATAAACTCACCAACAGCAGGAAGTGATGAAGAAGTGGCAATGACCAGAAGCTGAAGATTGGTGCTGCGAATGACAGGTTTCCATCCGAAGCGAGGCGAAAGGAGCTCTACATACCCATCTGCTCACTACAAGATTCTGACAAAGACTGATTATTTAGGGTAAGTCATGTACTGTAATAAAATTATTATATCAGCGCATGCGCAGTAAAATATGATTGTTTGGTATCATTGGAAAGCTATTTTTTTCAAGGAATTCAAATATAAAATCAGAAAAATTCCATCATGAAGTATAAGAGTGTAATATGACTAGATTTCCGGTGGGCAATGATAAGAAACCACAGGTTTATATTATAATTGCGGTGTATTTTCTTTGTAAGACATTTACAGATTTTAGTGGACGTAATATTTTTCACTAAATATTTTAAGGTTATGTTACAATGTGTTACAGGGCGCCCACCCATAAAAGAATGAGATAGGCGATATTATTAATAAGAACAATCAATTCGAATCTCGAGAGCAACAAAATCCCAATTTATTAATTAAATATTTTGTGTTCGCAAAACATGTGTTTATCGCTCAATACTTCCGCCCGGATAAGAATTGGAGCGTACCGTGTGTTCGGGCCCCGTGCTTACATAAATTAATTACAGGGCTCTGCCTTAATATTCGAAAATTATGCCTGTTTAGTATCATTGAAAAACTTTTTTTTAAGGATTATAAATATGACATTATTGAAAATTGGTTTGCGGTTAGTGTTAATGATAAGAACCCAGGGCTTGAAATTATAATAGCGGCGCAACGTGAGTGGTTTTCCACTGATAATTTTATATAAATTTTTACGGACTTATACGGATTGAATAACGATGATTAATTCATTTATTTACTAATTATTTTGAGGTTATGTTACAAAATGTTAGAGGGCTCTCACCCAAAAAAGAATGAAACAATTAATTTAAGAACAGAAAATAATTTACACAGTTACAAAATTCTTAAATATAAAATTATAAAACACATAACTATACAAACAATAAATATTCAAATTTAATGAAGCCTAGGGCGCTTATATCCATAAGGGACAGAATTATAATCTGTAAAATGTCTTTTCGTAGAATTGGGATTGTACATTTTTGTTTCGGTGCGCGTTACAAGTTGGTGATCGGATGTACGTCTAATTTTTGTTGTTACCACCGGTACTGGATCGCTTCTGGATAAAATAATTTGTCTAATTTTATCAAAGTTTATCACCTGTGATGTAGTATAATTAAGGGTTACCCCCTTAACTTTTACTGACGCATTTATTCCTTTTTGTCCAAACACCCTGTGTCCATAGTTCTTCGGTCCTCCAGATGCAAATATAAAATAAAACAGGGCGTCTGTGAAGAGTCTAAAATTGGGAATTTTAAAGAGAGATACCCTCTTCAAGCGGGCGGCATAATGGAAGAAAAGAAACCACAATTTATGGCGTGTTGTTGAGGGTGTTTAAGTGGTTCGTCAGGGTTGTTTACATGCGTCGCGTCCATAAATTATAAAAAGGATGAACAGGCGAGACGTTTTCGTAAACTGGTATCAAGTCAACGTGGACTAATACCCAATGAATACAATGCGCCAATCCTCGAGCCGTATTCCTTTCCTGCACCAATGACAAAAATTCTATTTGAATGAATCTCGTTTTCCCAAAATCCACTTGAGATTATACTATTTTCGATTACTATTTTAAACCCTTTATCACAAATGCAAATTACTGATTTATTGGGGTTATTGTTCGGCCGAACTATTAAAAAAAAAACATACTTAGAAAAAATATTATTTACCTGTTCTATTGTTAAAATCGGGAATATTAAACTGAGCTAGTGTTGTATTTTATATTGTATATGGTAGATGCTGTATTTAAACGGGCATACATAGGTCAATTTGGTTATAAATTTAATATATAATGTAATTTGATTAAGGCAAGAATGAATGTAATTGTAATAAGACAACAACCACAATATGTGTACCTCTATCGAGTATTTGATTCATTGTTGAAGTATTTTGAATCGCTGAGCCACAGAAATAGCAGCAAAATCAATATTTCTGTGTAAATTTTATAATCAAGTATTTTTAAGAATATCGTTTCTATGTACTTATGACATTAAACTGAAAAAAAAACAATGTTTTATTTATTGATAGAAACTTGATGATTATTTAGAAAAATGAGTTGACTAAGATCATGATTTAAATGTATTGACTTAAATCGTCACATAAATACATCCCAGCAAATTCCACGCCAATCCAGGGTCCCACAATTAACGACTGATTAAGGGTTACACAACTTTTATTTAAATTATTTTTTGATCTGGTTCATAATTAAAAAAATATAGCAATGCGATTTGTTGAAACCATAAAGTCAGAAAAATAGTCGATAGAATTAATTAAAACAAAGATTTTGATATAGTTATATAATTCATAAATGATTTTATTTGCAACAACATTTAATCGAAAGAAATAATATTTGCTCATTCCAGATTTACACTTCTTCCTTATTTCAGTGATTTTTTTAAATGAAATATAAATGGATATTTTGTGTATATTGCACTTTCAAATAAGCCCCAATTATGTATCTAATGTTCATTTCATGGTTTATTTTATTCGTTCTCATTTCACTTTACATGTGTTAATGCTTTTATGTGTTAATAATTGCCATTTAAAACTCGAAAATACGTGTAATATGAAATAAATATGAATTGAGTTTATTTCATGAATGTTTGTTTGGACCGGATATTGAGATGCAACGCATTCATTCGAACGAATTCCTTTCAAAATTTAAAGGGACGGTCGAAAACAGGTAGAAAACTTGGGGGGTGAATCATGCGAACATCTGTATAAGATACATGTTCGAAAGCATGGCTCCTTATTTCAAAATAGATTTTTATTATAGCTATTTAAATTAATAATTTTCTCTAAGTATTTTGCGGTTTGAAACTACACCAGTGTGCGTTTTAGAGTTTTAATTTAAATCAGGGTTCGAACGTTATATATCATCGGATATATACCATGATATATATCACGATATATATCATGATATTTATTCGATGATATATATCATGGATATTTATGAAACACAATACCAAAAAATTCCCCTATTTCTCAAATATTCCCAGTTGAAGCAATATGAATAGTAAGTATTTGCTTTAATTTAAACTAGAGATGGGCGAAATGACTCTTTTTTGTCGAAAAGAGTTGATTTTTGAAGTGACTTAAAAATGAAAAAGTAAGTGTGAGCAAAAAAAACTAAAAAAAAAGGTCCTCACTATAAAAAATCTTCAATTTATCTCTGAAAACATAGTGAAGAGCAAAAAAGTCTTCATTTCAAAAAATTTTCAATTTAATGTCAAATTTTGACATTTTAAGTGTTATTTTTTTACTATCTTGTAAGCAACTGTGTTTGTTTGCAATAAATAAATATAATATAAATAAAGTATGCGCATTATATAATTAATAAGTCATATAAACATTAATATTAATGACCAAGAATAAATATCAAGAAGTTGATATATATCCTATATATTGATATTTATATAAATATCGGATATTTTCCGAACCCTGATTTAAATGAAAGACGCATGATATTCTTTGTTCCTTTACCTCTTAGATTTAGTCATTGTATAATTTAATTGAGCTCTTACTTCACCAGGCAGGAAAAAATTATTAACCCCTCAATAACATTAAGAATCATGCTTTTATTTTTAATAGTAAATTTTCCTTCTGTGGGAATCTGATTTATGGGGGGCTATTGTTCGGCCGAACTGTTTTAAAAACATTTTTAAAAATAATAACATTAATTAATATATAATATTAACCATTTATTATAATTATAACAAATATAAATGAAGTTGATATGTTAATTTAAAAACTAATTCAGTCATTATCTTACACCCCTCATACTATAACATACAATAACTTGTAAATTGAAAACAGAACCGTGCATTTAAGTAAATTATTTTATCCAATAATGTTAACATGCCAATGACTCTTTAGCAACGAGTTACTTTAAGATAACTTTAACAACACTATTGTTAGAAATTCTTAACAACACTAGTTTGATTAAATGCATCTTAACGCAACTCATTGCTAAGGAATTATTGGCATACAAACAATATTTCGCTTTCTGACGGTTTTCATTAAACATTTTCTTTAAATTAACAAAATGGAAATAGGATAAAATAAACCGTATTACAACATACTTTCCGCTATTTTGCATTGTCATAATCGATAACAGAAAAACGGTAATTAGGTGAGTAGCTTTTAAAATTATAAAAACATGATGTTCATGACATTATGACACTGACATTAAGTATTAATTTTACTATTGTAGCAAAGCAAACTATTCAACTTGTAATAAACCATAACTTTTCCTGTTCCTTATGATTATTTCATTTGGTAAATTATCTACCCAAATATACTGCGAGCTTGGATGAATTATCAAAAAACATTTTTTTCGTACCTGTTACCTTTTAGTAATTCATCTCGACATAACGTTTGTTGTCAACTGGTTATTAACCGAGAGCGTTACAACAAATGTTATTGTCTCGTTAAATTACTAGGTAACAAGGTACTCAAAAAACGATTTTTTGATAATTAACCTCGATCTAGGTATATTACTACCGATAATTTAAAAATACTCGCTCCTATGTCACTCGTGCTTTCAAACTTTTCTCTCGTTATGTAAAAAGATTCATTACGTTACTTATATCATAAATTACTATTATTTAACTTTATTGCGAAATCTGCCTCTACTTCATCTATTCCATTCCATCCGGTAATCTTACTAAATTTAAAAGTGGGTAACAACCAATAATTATTTTATATTGTGAGACAATTAAATCTTCAGATTTACTTTTCGGCGTCAGATTTTAATAATCACATAAATGCCCGTCCTTTTAAGATCCCGCAGAACTGGGACCGACTACCTGATCCCAAGAAGGTCTCGATGGCACGTGCGGCAAATGTTTCCTTCCCAAAGTGTCTGTCGGTGTTTTTCCCCTTGCCCTCCACCTTTTCGGGAAGGAGATGCAACGACCAAAATTTTAGACACTTTGCGGTGGTCGCAATAAAACTACCTGCTCCGCACAAAGGCGCCAACTCCTTCCCGCCCTATATAAATTACAGAGTCGGTGTCGCAATACAACACTTGATCCTCCAGTTTCTCTAGGTGGGAGTAAAGTCTAAGCCGGGCTTGTGCGGTGATATATGCGGCTAGAGTAACGTTCACTGTACTGAGAGGGTCGTACGCTTCTTCGATGACTTCATAGTTAACAACCACAACATCTTCGTTGATGGGTGAAATACCACAAACTTCTATTGATGGGTTAGCTAGCATATCGAATAGTTCTTCGGGTCTGTTATCCACAGCGGTCTTCGGTTGGTTTTCAGGCTGTCCTAATTTCCCCCAGAACAAATTTAAAATTAATTTGGCCGATTGTCTCAGGCCTGGGTTAATCAATATTTCTGCAAATTCTAAACGAACACCCTCGGCCTGGAAAAACTCTTCAATGAAAGCATCCCTCTCCTCTTGAGTATTCTTATTTTTAGGCCAACCGGAAGACTGCTGTTTATATTTAATAAACGTGTTCATCATCTCGGTGAACAACCCTGCTATGTTTGATTCAGAATCGTATTGCATAAATCGATAATTCCATATTTCTTAGATTTTTATCATTTAATACCCTTTCTCCAACGTCTTATGTACCTCCTCTATAACCCACGTTCCATGCAACGTCCTCTCATCGTTCGTATGGTTACATTCCTCGCTCTCTTTCATTTCTTCACTACACGTTCGACACAGAATAAACATTAATTTGTTGTTCATTTTCAGGGGAAGAACAGGGTGGTAGAGGTCTATAGGCGGTAAAATTGTACATTTAATTAACCCACAACAGGCACTTAAGTCAATTTTTGAGCACTCATCATTACTTACAAACACTTCAGGATGATTGATTGGAAACCTTCCATACTTGCATGCCCAGGGGTATAGGGAGCATACATCCATGTATTTAATTTTTTCACCGGGAACCACCTTATGGCATTCCTTACAATTGCCGGTTCTACCTCCATAGAACGCATTCCATTAAGTATGGAAATGAATGAATTTTATTTATGATTTAATTCAATTGTAAATTTGCATTTTACTTCGTGGATTTGTGTAAATTATGCGCTAACACCACAGATAATCGCTAATCTGCCTCCACATCCTAAAATAATTCTCCGTGTAGTTAGTCGCATATATCCTCTATTTTGAGTATATTTATCATATGTTGTGGCCCTTCTTCTTCGATAGAATTTTGGAGGTCCTCTATTATTATGCTCGCCCCCGTTAAACCCTATTTTCTTTTAATTCATTATTTCAATTCAACCCCCCTGGTTTTGTGTTGATTTCCTTAGACGTGGTTTCGTTGTTCACAAACATCCCTATGGATTTGGTGATTAGTATCATTGAATCAGATTTCACTTCAATTTCTTCACACACCACCCTAGATAAATCTAGCTTTATTAAACTCATCAATTTCATAGGAGACAACAATTATTTCACTTTCAATGGGTCTTTCTATAAGCAGACCTTCGGCACTCCGATGGGTTCACCTTTGAGTCCAATTTTAGCTCAATTAGTAATGGACAACTTACTGGATGCGGTCCTCCCCACACTACCTTTTCACCCCCCTTTCATTAAAAAATACGTAGACGATTTAATTCTTGCGGTACCCTCTCAATCGGTTCAACTCACTTTAGACACATTTAACACTTTTAATTTACATATTCAATTTACAGTAGAGACTGAGGTCGAGGAGAGCATACCATTCTTGGATACGAAGGTTGTCAGGAGAACTGACAACACGATTATCCTTGACTGGTATCGCAAACCGACGAACTCAGGTCGCTACATAAACTATCACTCGCACTCTCCTTTCAAAGTAAAAATTAACACCTTACTAGGTTTAAAAAACCGTATTACTAAAATATGCCATCACTCCTTCAGAGAAAAGAACATGCATTTACTATCAGAAAAAAGCAATTAATAATGGTTTTCCGCGAGCACTTGTTTCTAAAGTACTGTTTAACCGACAGGACCCAATCGTCACTCCACCATCAGTGGAACCTGCACCGCCCCATCCCAACCTCCAGACCGAATATCATACAGAAAGTTGCCGTACGCAGAGGGCCTCACCCCTAAACTCATCAATGCCCTGGGCCACGACAAAGTCAGAATCGCGCAGTCAAATATCAGTACACTCAACAGACGTTTTTTCACAAAACTGAAAGACAAGAATCCCCCAGAAACTATGTCTAACGTCATTTACAACATCCCCTGCCGGGACTGTGATCTCTCTTACATCGGTCAGACATCTCAATGGCTGAAAACACACCTCACCCAACATAAGAGCGATTACAGACTGGGCAAGAAATCTTGTGCACTTTCTATTCATTGCAACTCTTCTGATCATAACCCTGACTTCACTAATGTACAAATTTTAGATACCAGTAAGACGTATAAGGGAAGACTGTTTCTTGAAATGTATCACATTCAAAAAAACCGTGATAAATCAATGAATTTTAAATCGGATACAGATCGTTTAAGCAACATTTACTCTTACCTTATTAGTCTATCTCACAAACAAATTAATATCAACTCGTCAGTCGATCATTCGCATAATTCATCTATTTAGGCTACTTGTCTTTTTGCTTTTTCAATTTAATGGTTTCGTATCAGATTATTCGTCTGTTTTTTATACATTTTTTATACATTTGACACGTTCGTCACCACCCCTCCTTTTATTGGAATTGCTTTAAACACTTAATTCACTATTTAACTTTTATATTAGAATTATCTACTTTTCAACTTTAAACACCCCCTATTATTATAATATTGCGATGGTTACGCCATTGCCAATATTATAAGTTATTAATGTCGGGTATTCTCACCCCCTTTTTACACTTACAATTATCTACATTTCATCTTTAAACACGCCCTTTTTATTGTAATATTGCGATGGTTACGCCATTGCCAATATTATAATTTATTATTGTCGGGTTATCTCACCCCTTTTTATATTAAACCTCGCAACAAGCGTAATCGCGATCACTTAATTAATACACACCACTTATAACACTTATACTTTAACTCATCTATTAATCATTAACCACTACATTTAATTATGATATTATAATGATTCACGTCATTATTAATATCATAATCGACTATTGTAAATAGGTTAAATTGGCAGTTTCTCTGCGTTTAATACCAATATAGGTCACCCACCGAATATTTGAATTTACCCGCCATCAGCGGACAGTAAATACGATTGGTACCACCGGTCTCCCCACCACTTTTTCAGATGTACGTTGGTAATACAACTGCAATTTAACCTATCCCATCGGGTGCGTAACGTTTTGTCGACACTACCTGCTTACCCCTCATCGACGGAAGGGGGGTGCAGATCCAAAGTGTCGTGCTTCGCCCACCAATCGTGGCTCGGGTATTCCGAGATGTTATTTTAGATTGCCTGGTAGCCATTTATGGAATTCATGAATGGACTGAAACCTTCTTTATATTGCACAATACACTTTCGTTGTACATACACTGTTGCTGTTATTATTTAAAATGATGATTAAATTAATTCGACACATTCATTAATTCAGGTAATTAGTGAATAACAGTGGCGTAGCGTGGGTCCTAGGGCGGGGGGGGGCGGTTTACTTTTCTAGGGCGACGGCCGCCGTTAAGAAGTGTATTTAGAAATATAGGTGTCCGTTATATGACCAAAGGTATTAATTATATAATGTTTAATAGTAATAATAATATTCTTTATTATCTAACAAATGAGCCAAAAGACTGTCGACAAAACGTCACGCACCCGTCTTGTCGGCCTGCGACTCGGTTGGGCTTTCTACCTGGACCTATACACCATCGTCATTGGCGCTGGGTGGCCGGCCCTACTATCTTCGTTTCGAAATTTAGGATGGTGGGGATGGACTGCGACTCCATTTTTTCCAAAAGTGTCGACAAGACGACCCCGACTCATCCCATCTACCATGCAGTCATTGTTCAATAAGATGGCCGACGATGTTTACCCGTGTTTATCGTCCTCCATGTGAATTTTAAATCGTTTTAATCTGTTAACATCCATGTCTTGTGGAAAGTTTTTAATGTGTAACTTGTTCATCGTTCATGGCCACGTTTAGTTCATTAAGTGCGGTAGTTTATTTTTAATTTTACATGTAAGTAATCACTCTTCAGCCTTCAGCACATGTTCGCACATAACCTTTCACCTTCTTTTTTGTTACGCTAATTATACTTTATTAATTGTAGCGTCACCCTGATGAAGCAAATAAAGATTTGCGAAAGCTCGGTATATGATAAATAGATGACTTATTAACACCCTTTTTGGTCGGATTCCCTGATACGAGGACTTTTCTTCGAAAAAAATTGTTACTATTCCCAACAAGTACGACCGTTACTTCCCTCCTGCATCTATATATACCGGGTGACCCAGGGTTCTGTAAAAGCCCCATAACTTATTTGCTATTTGGGATATCGACTTCTAGTTTTCTTGAACTGGTACCCACACTTATTCTACATATTTTAAAAATATGTATGTTTTTGTACAGGGTGTCCCAATATACATAACAGAACAAAGTTATGTTTTTTCAAATGGAACACCCCATATTTTATACTTTATTTTCAATCCTTTTGAGAAGCTGATAAATAGTATAAGATACTAGGGGTCTATTATGGACGGTTGGTTAGTTATGGGCAAATTAGTGGCAAAAACATGTACACACTGAAAACATTGCAGAAGCGTTTCTAGCAAAGATAGCATCATTATTTATACACTAGAAAATTTCCCACATCATAAAGAATAATACACATTGGCTTTGGTTCTCTTTTATTCATAGTGCTATACAGGGTGTCAACATACACAAAACAATGGATAACTATTTTTTTTCAAATGGAACACCCTATATAAGTTGCCACTAATCTATGGCATTTTTAATAAGCTTTCCAATGATATACAGTTTTTATAACAAAATATTAACGATTCTTGAGATTTATCAATAAAAACATATTTGTTTTGTCACCTTCTGCTGATTTTTGGATTTTCAGCCAAAACTATGCATTTTCAGGAAAAATTATAAGAGACCAAAGTTGTAGAGCGAAAAATTTCCGATCGACATAGGTCTTTCAACTTTTAAGATAATGCGTGCATTACCCGCCAGAGCGCGCAAAATCGTGACCGTATATGCATTTTAGCGTTTTCTTTTCAAATTTTTATTAATAAATTGCACTATACTTTATTTTCTGCACCCTCTGGCGGAAAAACGGGAAATTATAGGGAAATTAAAATGGCCCACATCGATTGAAAATGTTCCGCTCTACAACTCTTAATAGAAGCAATTTTTGCCAAAAATGCATAGTTTTCCCTAAAAATGCAGATTGAAAATGTATATATCATTTTCTGCGTTTTTCAATGGTTTTTTACATTTTTAGCGAAAACTATGCATTTTGGGCAAAAATTCCTTCTTTTAAGAGTTGTAGAGCGGAATATTTTCAATCGATGTAGGTCATTTAAATAATTCTATAGTTACCCGTTTTTCTGCTAGAGAACGTGGAAAATAAATTATAGTGCAATTAATTAACAAAAAAACGCTAAAATGCATATGCGGTCACGATTTTGCGAACTCTGGCGAGCAATGCACGCATTATTGGAAAAGTCGAAAGACATATATCGATCTAAAATTTTCCGCTCTACAACTTTGGTCTCATATTATTTTTTCAGAAAATGCATAGTTTTGGCTGAAAATTCAAAAATGAGCAGGAGGTGACAAAAGAAAAATGTTTTTATGGATAAATCATAAGAATCCTTAATATTTCATTATACAAATTGTACATCATTGGAAAGCTCATTCAAAATTCCATGCATTGGTATCAAGATATATAGGGTGTTTCATTTAAAAAAAAATAGTTATCCATTATTATGCGTATGTTGACACCCTGTATAGCAGTATGAACAAAAAAGAACCAGAGCCGATTTGTATTATTCTTCATGATGTGAAAAATTCTTTAGTGTAACTGCAACTTTTTCAATGTGTCCTTGTTTTTGCCACAAATTTGCCCATAACTAACCAATCGTCCATAATAGACCCATACCATCTTATACTATTTTTATCAGCTTCTCAAGAGGGTTGAAAATAAAGTATAAAATAGAGGGTGTTCCATTTAAAAAAACATAACTTTGGTCAGTTATGTATATTGGGACACCCTATATAAAAACATACATATTTTTAAAATATGTAGAATAAGTGTGGGTATCAGTTTAGGAAAACAGGAAGTCGATATCTCAAATAGCAAATAAGTTATGGGGTTTTTACAGATCCCTGGGTCACCCGGTATATATATATATATATATATATATATATATATATATATATATATATATATATATATATATATATATAACGAAGGGGTATAACAGCCGTTATAGTTAGAAAACCGAATTTAAGTAACGGGTGTGCGGCTTGGGTCTGGTAGGAAAACTCTTGTTATTTACTGCCAATATTTCGCCGTTTATTTACAGCTTCATCAGGGCTCTAAGTGAAACGATCAACACGTGGTATTAGTTAACATAACCTACAATATTTATGTTATACTTACTAAATAGTGAGTTTTTAGTAAAACTAGCAACCGTGAATATTGGAAACATCTTTAAAAAGTTACATAGAAGCACAAGGGACAATGATGGATGATGAAAACATTACGCGTGAACAGATTAAAAAACTTGATTAATTAACATGGTAATTGAACCAAGATGGACGCCATATCAGAGATGGAATGTCGGTTTCGGAGAGCCGAAGGAGTTGAATATAGCAACGGAAAAATCGCAGATAACGCAGATAAGGGTGCCGTTACTGTGGTGATGGACAGGGATGACTATAATCGTAAGGCCGAATTGCTCCTGTCGGATGCGGAAGTCTATACAGTTTTGCGCAACGATCCAACATCATCGACACAACGAAAATGCAACGAACTTATCAAAAGTTTAAAAACTAAAGGTTGCATCGATGCTCAAGTGGCAAAACAACTGACCACATATAATGCTACGTCTCCGAAACTGTATTTACTTCCTAAAATTCACAAGCCCGATTGCCCCCTTCGTCCCATAGTATCGTCTATCAACACCCCTACGGATTGTCTGTCTGCATTCATTGCTAGCATCCTCTCCACGGCCCTAGGTGGCGACAATGAGTATGATGTTAGAAATTCCTTTGTTTTCGCAGAGGAATTTAATGATTATGTGGTGCCACCAGGCTATGAACTGTTGTCTCTGGATGTTGTTTCTCTCTTTACTAACATCCCTTTAGATTTAGTTATATCAATTATAGAACAGAAATGGGACCAGATTTCCCCACATTGCACCTTTGACCTCGATTACTTCATTATTACCGTTAGGTTTGTTTTTGGCAACAGCTATTTTTCCTTCAATAACAAATTTTACCGTCAAATTTTTGGTACCCCCATGGGTTCTTCTTTAAGTCCGATCATTGCAAACATAACGATGAATTTTCTTCTTGACCAGGTGTTGCCCACATTACCTTTTGAAATACCATTCATTAGGAAGTACGTTGACGATCTGATCTGTGCTGTCCCTGCTAACCAAAAAGAGAACATCTTGAATATATTCAATAATTTCAACCACCATCTTCAGTTCACAATGGAAGAGGAAACCAACAACAGTGTTCCTTTTTTGGATACCTTGTTAGTAAGGAGGGATGACAATGTTATCACTTTAGATTGGTACCAAAAACCCACTGCCTCGGGCAGATACATCAATTATTACTCCAATCACCCTTTCAACCAAAAAAAGAACATCTTGGTTGCCATGAAGAACCGTGTAAAAAACATTTGTCACCCTTCCTTACTAAACAAAAATTTAATAAAACTAACTTCCATATTCATCAACAACGGTTACCCCCCGTTGCTAGTCAAAAAACTGATCTACAGTGGCATCACAGATCCGGTCGTCCGTACTACTCCTGATCCTAATGATCAAATTGAACAACCTACACCCCGTCAATACCGAAAAATCATCGACGTCCCCCAGTTAACTTCCAAATTAATTCAAACTTTAAAAAATGACAAAATTCGCATTGCCAGATACAATCCCAAACCCCTTAAATTACTCTTCTCAAAAATGAAGGACATGACACCAGTAGGTCAACGTTGCAATGTGGTTTACTCTGTTCCTTGCGGAGACTGTAGTAAGTCTTATATTGGTCAGACGGGACAGTGGTTGCGATCCAGACTCACCCAACACAAAAGTGACATAAAATTAAAAAAGGCATCTTGCGCACTCTCTGTACACGCCAACACAGAAGGCCATTCTGTCAACTTTGGTGGTGCGAGTGTGTTGTGCTCAGAACCCAATTATAAAAGCAGACTTTTCCTTGAAATGTCTGAGATAGTTAACACCGAAAGTGTCATGAATTTCAAAACAGACACTGATGGGCTGAGCACCATTTACTCGTACCTCCTTAGTTGCAAAAAGTACTTGCCGCTTCGCTTGGATGATTCTGACTAGTTTCCATTGTTACCGTTTCTCATTTTCACAAATTCTCCCAAATGCAATTTCGGCCCAACCTCTCAAAATTCATTTTATATAATATTATCATATTTCAATTAATTTTTTAACCCTTGCTCTGCACTCAATTTAATTTTCTTAAATAATTTTCTTAAATAATTTTCTTAAATGATTTTCCTAAATAATTCTTTTACATATAATTTTACAGATTAATTTTCTGTTGATTTAATATCATATTATTATCCACTAATTAACAGTCAGCATGTTCGGCTCTTTAAAAAAAGAAATAAGGTTACTCTTTGTTATTCTCAGCCATTACAGAGTTCTTTTTCTCAACACTTTTCCATAGATTGAAATGCAATATGTAGATTCAATAGACAATTAAATTAGTTTTAACTCGCTCCACCGGTTGCGAAATGTCGCTTCCGTATCACCAATTAATTTACTGTTAAATTCCCTGGTTGGTTGCCCTGTTGAGTGGAGTACCGGTTTTGGAGTAGCTGCATCGACGTTGGCTGCACGTTGACACGTCGATTTTTCCGTTGCTATATTCAACTCCTTCGGCTCTCCGAAACCGACATTCCATCTCTGATATGGCGTCCATCTTGGTTCAATTACCATGTTAATTAATCAAGTTTTTTAATCTGTTCACGCGTAATGTTTTCATCATCCATCATTGTCCCTTGTGCTTCTATGTAACTTTTTAAAGATGTTTCCAATATTCACGGTTGCTAGTTTTACTAAAAACTCACTATTTAGTAAGTATAACATAAATATTGTAGGTTATGTTAACTAATACCACGTGTTGATCGTTTCACTTAGAGCCCTGATGAAGCTGTAAATAAACGGCGAAATATTGGCAGTAAATAACAAGAGTTTTCCTACCAGACCCAAGCCGCACACCCGTTACTTAAATTCGGTTTTATATATATATATATATATATATATATATATATATATATATATATAAGTTAACTTTTGATTTCGCACTTTAGAGTTTTTAAAAACAATTTTATTTATTAATTATTACATTAAAAGTGAATGATTATATAAAGACGAATATTAATATTGAAATAACTACTACATAGTTTGAATGCTAAGATATGAATGAATTATAATAATAAAATAAAACCTATTTATACAAACTAAATCTACAAGCTAAGCTAATTAACATCTGGCACATGATGTCACCTAATCTGCGCATTAATATTAAATATACATTTCCTATAAATAAAACCTATTATAATTAAACAATCAAATGTCTATTGTGGCCGCCAGGTTACACCTTCCCCCTCAGATTCGACTTATCCCAGAAGGCGAATTATTATCTTGAAGGAGGATTGCTGCTCTTCTTCTTCTTCTTAATTGTTTATATATTGAAATCACTATAACTATTATCACGAAAACATAAAGTAGAAGTGTCCATGCACTAGGTTTGAAGGGTACGAATGTTTCTGGCACAATTGGAATTGGGGAGAACACTGGAACATCCTCTAGTTTAAGTCTTTTAAATTGAATAGTAAAATTGTTTATCTTATCATTGTCTACTTTGAGTTCGGTTGCACTCACTAACACCGGAGTTCCGTTCATTGTTTCTATTTTGGGCACTTTGTAGTTTTTGTAGATAAGATCACACTTATCTGGTTGAATGAGGAAGACTCCTTCTAGATCCTTCGTTTCTTCTTTTCCAGGACATATAATTCTGATTCTTTCTTTCTTGATAAAAACAGCTAAGAATTGGTTTGTAAATGGTACTTTTTCCAAATGATTTTGTTGAATGTCTAATTTTGTATATTTACAATTTTTAGTGGTTCCGTTAATTAGTATCTCTGTTTCACAATCCGCTTTATAGTTCAATATTAAATTATCACTGCATTGAAACTGTTTATTATTACTTAAGCACATTTCTCTTAGAGGCCATGTTTTTGAATCAAATTTTGATTTAAGTAAAATTTTTATATTTGGAATTATCGTTACGTATTTTGATTCAAATTTAAAAGGTATTGGATATATAGAATATAAATCAAATGAATGTTCATAATTAATAGGGAGAGACAAGAAGTAATAAACTTTCGACTCCTTAATTTTACAATTAACGGTTATTACAGATTCAAAATCTAAAATGTTTTCTAATTTCAATTCGAAAGGTAGTTCTTCATTATAGTGAACAAAAATTCTTTGTATTTCCTCAAATAAATCTTGAGGTCTAATTATATCAGGACTCAATGTTTTTAATTTACAAAAAGTTAATGAGTTAATAATTTCTTGTAGTATATTTCCTATTACACCCAAAAGTAGTATAAGTTGATTATATAAGTCTTTTACAACCAGAACATGTTGGTGATCGACCTCTGTCTTATATATTGCTTGTAATTGCATAATTCTGGCTTTTAATAAGTTTTGGTTATGTGCGATATCTTGAACTGTATTATTAAAATTTTGAATAATCTTATTATTAGTACTATAGCCAAATTTTAATTGATTCTGAAAATTATTTTGATTGTTAGCTAAGTGTTTCAGAATTTCGTTAATTCTCTTTTCATCTTGAGCATCCATATTACCACTAATTGTTTTAATAATAGTACCCAAACCATCAATCAAACCTCTCTTTACACGTTTTGATTTAGAATTTAATTGTATTGTTTTAATTTTATTACTTATATCTTTCCAAGAATAATTTAATAATTTTTCGTAATTCTGGAAGTCATTTTTAAATTTAGATATATTACTCGCAGTATCTTTCAAAAACTCATATTGGTAATTTAATTTTTTAATTTCTTCGTAAACAGGACTTAAATCATAATGATGTACCAATACATGTTTTGTTCTTTCCAATTTTGCTAAACCTAATTTTATAGGTCCCGTATTTTCCGTAACATTCCTTATTTCAAAAGCGATCACTGGAGTGATGAGTAGTAACCTGGAATTGATTAATTAATTCATTAAAATGACTCAAATGAAGTACCAGGTTCTGAATTATCAAATTTAATTGCACCAAGATAAATAATTATTTGTAAATGAGAGTTTTGGAATATATAGTTCAACATAGCTTTTACTGTTTTATAATTTAGTTTGTCCAAGCCACATCCTAATTTGGGAATCGCCAATTTAGTTATTTGTTTATCTAAACAAAATTGTCTTAAATTGATTAAAGTTTTAAATAAACATTCTAAGGTAGGTTTATCATCAAAATTTTCTTTTGTTATCAAATATAAGATATATCTATTGTCTTCTTTAATATGACAAAGAGAATATAGTTGAGGATTTTGTTTAAACAATTCTCTTACTCTACCAAATCTAATTTTAAATTCTCTCGCTATACCGGCACCCATTTTTAAATCTTTGCTAACACAATGAGCAAGTGAATAATCCAATGGAGCATGGAATAAATCTTCATTAATTTCTGTTACGTTTTCATTTTCAATAATTTCCTTTTTATTATAATTATTCATAAAAATTCTAAAATCTAAGATATTTCCAAAATTTACTTTCTTTACCCTTGGTCTTTTTATATTAGATAAATGAATTTTACCTACTTGGTTACGATGACTAATATCAATTTCTGCTGTTTTATGATCAACTCTTATACTCTTAACTTTTTCTTTTTTATATTTATTTTTTGTTTTGGCCTGCTTCTGTTTATTTTGAATAAATATATTTTCAGGTATTTGAGGAATTTCCTCTCGAGTTACATTTTGTCTATCAATAGCTCTAGTTTTATTTTCACTTATTGTTTCATTAATTTTCCCGTATAATAATTTTACTTTTTCTTTATGCATTTGAACATAATTATTAGTAAGAAGAGTTTCCAAATCAATATCTAAAAGAGAATTAGAGTCAATATGACCAGAAATAATTTCACAAGGTTTTAATTTAGTAGTGGAATGTATTGAGTTATTGTAGGCTAATATGGCATAAAGAATTTTAATTTCAACTGGTTCATTTTTATACAAATCTTGATTATTTAATAATCTCATATGTTCAATTATTGTAGAATGTACTCTTTCTACTATTCCATTTGACTCAGGGTGTTGTGAACTGATAAAATGAATTTTAATTTTATGCAATGCCAAAAGTTCTCTAATTACAGTATTTTTAAATTCTAGATGGTTATCCGAAATAATTAAATCTGGTGTTCCATGATGACAAAAGAACTTAATTAAATTAGTTGCTATTTCTACAGCTTGATAAGAGTTTAATTTATATACTTGTGTGTATTTTGAGAATGCATCAATTATACTAAGAAATTTTACATTTTCCAAAGCTATACAATCTATATGCACAATTTCAAACGGTTTCATTGCTGTCGGTGTATGACTAAATTTTAACTTTAAAGGTTTTCTTTCATATTTAGACACAAGACAAATTTCACAATCATTAATATATTCTTGTATTGTTCTTCTCATGTTTGGCCAATAATAAATTCTTTTTAGTTTTGCTTCCGTTTCATCTATACCACGATGATTAGTTTTTCCTTCATGGTAGTTCTGAATTATTTCTAAAACATCATTTTTATCTTCCACATCATTTAATAAACTTGTACATTTAACCATTTTAATTTTTGAATTTTTAAAATATTTTTGTAAAATACTACTAAACTTTTCATACACTGGATCTTTAAAATAAAGATAATAACTTACATTAGGAACAATATATTCTTTAATAAAGTCAACTACTTCTTGACTAAAATTAAATTTTGAAAATTGAACATGGATACGCATTTTATTTTGATTAAATAGCTTACTTATTTTTGGTTTAGAAGGGGAATAATCTACTTCTGAAATTATCAATTGATTGTCACCAAGATTAACTGGTTTATCTGAAATGGGAATTCCTACAATAGGGTGTTCTACACTCGAATGAATGGTTGCACCATCATTTGCTATATCATTTATATGTGTATTTTCTGCTGGTTCAACCATTAACGATGAAGGATTATTTGTAACATTTTCAAAATTCTTTAAATATCCTTCTAAATTTGGTCCATACTCTTCATTAATATTTAATTCGATTCTAGAGAGTGCGTCAGCATTTTTATTTAAAGTACCTTTCTTATAAACAATATCATAATCATATTCAGACAATTTTAGTCTCCATCTGACTAATTTTGAATTGGGTTCCTTAATCGACATCAACCATTGGAGAGGCCTATGATCAGTGACTATCTGAAATTTCCGTCCAAATAAATAATGTCTAAAATATTTAACTGCCCATACTATGGCAAGAAGTTCTTTCTCAATTGTTGAATATTTTGTTTCTGAGTCGTTCAAAGTACGACTAGCATAAGCAATTGGTAAATCAGAACCAATTTTTCCCTGTGATAAAACAGCGCCTAAAGCCTGATTACTAGCATCTGTTGTCAAAATAAAAGGTCTCGAAAAATCAGGATACTGAAGTAAAGGTTGATTTATTAACACGTTCTTACATAAATTAAAACAATTTTGATAATCAATATCATTAATATTAATAGAAGAATTTTTCTTTAAACATTTCGTCATTGGTTTAGTCAAATCTGCAAAATTTTTAATAAACTTCCTATAGTAACCTAACAGTCCTAAAAATCCTTTAATTTGTTTTGTCGTTTTAGGAATAGGGTAATTTTGTATTGCGATAATTTTGTCCGGATTCGGTCTGACACCTTCAGGTGTTACAACATGTCCCAAATAAGCTACTTCTTTTTTTAAAAATTCGGATTTATCTAATTGAATCTTAAAATTAGATTCTCTTAATCTATTAAAAACTTCTGTCAGTCTATTGATATGTTCTTGTAAACTTGTCGAAAAAATAATTATATCATCCATATATACTAAGCAATATTCATTTTGTATACCCCTTAAAATATCGTCCATAACTCTTTGAAATGTAGCAGGAGCATTTTTTAATCCAAATGGCATCTTTAAAAATTCGTAATGTCCTCTCTCAGTATTAAAAGCTGTTTTCTGAATGTCACGTTCATCAATCTCAATCTGATGAAAACCCGATGCTAAGTCTAAAGTAGTAAAATATTGAGCTTTGCCTAATTTATCTAACAAGTCCGTAATATTTGGAAGTGGATACCTATCACCTACAGTTTTGTCATTTAGTTTCCTATAGTCAAAGACGACACGCCATTTCCTCTGGCCTGATGCGTCTAACTTTTTTGGCACTATCCAAATAGGAGAAGACCATGGACTAAAAGATGGCCTAATAATGTTTTGTTCCAACATCTCATTAATTTGTTTATTTACCTCGGCTTTATGTACTTCCGGGTAACGATAAGTTTTAGTAAAAACAGGAACTTCATCTGTTGTGATTATTCTATGTTTAATTCGATTGGTGAAAGTTAAATCATTTTCTTTTATATGAAAAATATCTGAATATTTAAGTACTAAATTTTTTATAACGGCTTTCTCTTCATCATTCATGTGTTCAGATCTTATTTTAGAAAAATCAAATTTAAATTCTTCTGCATTATAAATATTTATATTATTATTATTTTTATTTTTAGGGCATTTTTTATTTAATTTATTATTTGCATTTTGTTGATGGGGCACCACATCATATCCATTGATGGGTATTACAACAAAAGGTTTTTTCAGGGTTACATCCCTATCTATATCTGTTTTGTTTACAACAGTACAAAAAGCCCTACCATTTTTTACAACAGTGACACATTCTGGCACTAAAAAGTTTAAAACATTTAATCTGGGTATTACTACTTCACCATTTTTAATATTTTCAATTTCTACTTGTATGACTTGTTGACTTCTAGCAGGAATTAATATTCGCTTAATTACCGGTGAATCATTTAAATTATTATTAATTTCATTATTAAAATTATTATCATTATTACTATTAAAATTATTATTAATACTATTATGATCTATATTTAACACGCCTTGGTCATCCCGAAATTTAAACGGGATTTCGTTATGAGGAGTTATTATTAATTTATTTTTAAAATCTACACACGCATTAATTTTTATCATATTATCGACTCCTAATAAAATATCAAAAGCAGAATGAAAGTCAAATATGTAACATTTCAATTTGGCTGCGAAATTAGTTTTAAATAATGTTTGAAGATTAATGACCACACTATGAGTTCCTTGCGAGGTACCATGAACACTTGTGACCTCAAACGGATCAATTTTAAATGAATTTTTATTTAATTTCCTCGCCAATCGAGGACTAATAAACGATCTTGTACTTCCAGAATCCATTAATATTTTTAATTTAGTTTCAGGGTCAATTATAAAAGGTAGATTACTAAAATTATTACTTATACCTAAAATTTCAACTGGGGTTTTCCCAAGGCGATTTATCCTAAAAAATTATCTTCAGATTCCTCATTATGACTACTGGCTCTACTAATATTTACGGATGATCTGGGCTCATCCAAATTATGCAAATTAGGACGATTTGTGTAAGTTGTAGAGGTCGACATTGATGTCGGACTTGGTAATCTTATTGAATTTTGTCGTGGTGGTTGATTATTAGCATTTGAATTAAAATTCAAATTTGAATTATTATTGAAATTAGGATTTGGATTATTACCAAAATTTGGGTTAAAATTTGTACGATTTTGATTATAAGAATAATTATTATATGGTCTAAAATTTTGATTTTGAGAATTCATTGGTCTCCCAAATACTTGTTTGTTTGTGGGAAATCTTTGTGGTGGTTGCTGCCTAAATTGAAGATTTATAGGTCGACTCGTAAAATTTTGTTGAACAGGTTGTCTTATAAAATTTTGTTGATTTTGTTGTCTAGGAAATTGATTATTAGATCTATTATTACTTTGAAATTGATTTTGATTATTAAATCTATTATTTTGATTATAATTCGATGAATTCGAATTTCTGTAATTAAACCCATTGTTAAAATTAGACTGATTAAAATTTGATATATTTGGTGTGTCTAAAGTATTTTGAAAATTATTTTCCTCAATTAAATAATTAATTGCCTCTTCTAATGTGTCAGGCTCTCTTAATCTTATAATACTTTGTATATTACCACGAATTCCTCGTAGGAATGTTTTCAATGCCAATTCATCGTAACTACGCTGATGTATACATTTTTCCGCATCTGGCATTTCAACTGCAGATAACGAATTAATTTTACTCGACAATTTACTTCTTAATACCTGAATACGCTCGCCAAAATCCAAATACTTTTCATTTTTCATTGGTCTTAAATTAATTAATTCTTGAACTATACAGTCATAGTTTCGCAAATCACCAAACCTTTGCATCAAATGGTTTCTAATTTCAGGCCAATTATCCAGTTCTGCTCGCGAACCTATTGTAATCAACGCCCTTTCTTTTAGTTTACTTATTATCGCATTAATTAAATAACTATTGACTAAATTATCATTCAAAGGTCTAAACTGAGCCAACACGGCCTCACACCGTGAGATAAAAATTTCAGTGGGTTCATTACTTCCGTCGAAGGAAGGGATTGTATCGACATTTAATTTTAATAATTGATAATTTACGTTTTCCATTTTTGAATTTGAATTTATTTCTAAATGATCTAAACTATTAATTAATTCTTCAAGTACAAAGTTAATAGGAGAATGAATACGAATTGGGGAATTATTAATTATTAAAGGTGAATCTGAATCAGAAGACGTATCACTCGCGTACATAAAATTATTTCACGAACAATTAAAATATATAAAAACCTCTAAAAAAAACTCTGTGCTTACCACTTAACAAAAATCACGCTGTCCATGTCCTGATGTTCCCTCAGGGTTGTGGAACTGGTGAAATGATGTCCCTCGTTGTAATGCTGCCCTCGGAGCTTGATTTCTCGATAGTTGGAGAACTCTCTGGTGCTGCGACGTGGAACTATTCGAATCTCCAATAAACCATTAAAATGGACGAAGCACTATCTGATATCCTCTCAGGTGTAACTTCTTAGGAGATCCTACCGACTGCGCCAGTTAACTTTTGATTTCGTACTTTAGAGTTTTTAAAAACAATTTTATTTATTAATTATTACATTAAAAGTGAATGATTATATAAAGACGAATATTAATATTGAAATAACTACTACATAGTTTGAATGCTAAGATATGAATGAATTATGATAATAAAATAAAACCTATTTATACAAACTAAATCTACAAGCTAAGCTAATTAACATCTGGCACATGATGTCACCTAATCTGCGCATTAATATTAAATATACATTTCCTATAAATAAAACCTATTATAATTAAACAATCAAATGTCTATTGTGGCCGCCAGGTTACATATATATTAGGCCGGAGCGAAAAAGGGGTCATCTCCCCGATTTCGACGGCCCTTAAAAATCAAGTAATTCAGGTCCTACTGAACCGCGCTGTAGCATTAGGAGTCGTAGGCGTTTGTCACAAAATCCTGGCAGAAATGGCGGACATACCTATCCCCACTCAATCGAAAATTTTCGAACGATGACAGCAAGGGCGGGCACCCGCCGCCATAACTGAAGGGCCAGGTAGAAGACGGACGGACCGAATGAATGAACCAAAACGTTCTCTGGAATTTCTAATGCATGATCCGTTTGTATACAAGAGAGAGGGACCCCAAAACGGATTTTTCCGTAAAAAAAAATTAGAAAAAAACGATCACAAAACTTTCTCGTACTTCGTAATTAAATATAAATTGTAATTTATGCCCAAATTCGAACATTTTCTACCTTCTAAAGACGAGGTTTCAACACAAGCTTCCAAAAAGATATCCTAGTAAAGTGGGGTAATAAAATGTACAATTATGAATAGGAAATAGGAAAATTAAGCTGATATCTTTATGAAGATTATAATACTATTAAATTATTACTGTGCTATACTGTAGGAAATGTACATTAAATAACTCATATGTTATTAGTGTGCGTTAATTACTTATTGTTCTTAAAAAAGTGTTGGAAATATCATAAAATGTACAGTTATGAATAGAAAATAGGAAAATATAAGCTTTAAATAAGATTTAATTTATTACTGGGCACATAAGGTAGACATTGAAGAATGGTCAATGGTGATATATGCTGACGATATCTCAGCATTTTTAAGATATCTTAAAGTTATTTTGAATTATATAAACTGTAACTTCAAAACTATTTGAGTATTAAAATTATATAAGCTCTTTCTAAGGAGTTGTTTGGAAGTTTTATATTGCACTGCTAATCTGTAAATTTTGGACTCTATAGAATATGTAAATTGAATGTTCTGGTGAAGAAAGTTGAACAGTACTGTGACAGTATTCTAAGTAAGAAGATGGAAGTTATCTGCGACTCTACTAAAACTTTTTATGTCCATGATATGTTTATATATCACAAAATATGACACAAAATGGAAATTTATATTTAAGATGTAGAAACATATTGTGTCTGGGTAGTGCTAGAATAAAAAATGGGGGATTGTTTGTTTTAAGGACCCCACATATTCATTCCGCGGACCCCGATGAAGAAAGTAAATCAAATCAAATATGTAATCTGCATTTATATTATTCGTATTTTTCCCAATCAATCAATGGAAAATTTTAAACATCTATTATTCTGGTGAAATTTGTGCAATCACACAATTAAGTTTTCTCGTTGCCTAAAAAAGTAAGAGCTCAATTAAATTATACATCGACTAAATCAAAGAAGTAAAAAAACAAAGAAATTGAAGTGTCCCTTTTTGAAAATAGTAATAGTAGTACAAATACTATAATGACTATAATAGTAATAATAGTACCGCGAAAACTTAAAAACTTTTATTAATTTAAACAGTCTCTATGAAAATCAATTTTCAAATATTTATAGGGCTGGCAACCTTGGCTTTTTCGTTTGCCAGATGTTCCCATTCTTTACGCCTAGTACCTGCGTTCGACCTTCCCTTTAAATTTTAAAAGGAATTCGTTTAAATGGATGATACACAACTCAAAATCCGTTCCAAACTAACATACGCTGAATAAAACTAACTCATATTTAATTCATATTTCACGTACTTTTGCAATCTAATCGGCAATTATCAAATTCAAAACTTTTACTTTGAAATGTAACATTTTAATCAATAAAATTACAATTATGTTCAGTAGCTTAACACTTGAAGTGAAATAAGAATGAAAAGAAAAACATAAAATGAACATTAGATAAATAATTTGTGTATAATTGAAAGCGCTACAAAACTTTTTGATCTAGCTAAAATCATTAAAGAACAAATTCAAAATGTTAATAAAATCATTACGAATCTAAGTAAATCACAAATCTATAGCTAATATGAGAAACTAAGTAATTAAACTTAAATTTTATTAAAAAAATATTGTTATAATAAAATAAAATCATTGATTTAATCAAAATATATTCTTTTTAAATCTTAAAGGAATCATAAATACTATTGTAAAAATAAATTTTTAAATTTTATCATAACATATTAAATGATTGAAAATAATCATTCCCATGAGTCCGAATCATAGAAACTAACAAAGAAAGGCCTAATGCACCCTCACATTCTCTTATTGATAATGAAAAACATAACATTTTCATTGTAAAATTAAATTTTTTTTTTTATATTTTAAAATAAAGTATATTTCCTTAATATCTTCAATATTATGCTCTATGTAAGCTATTTAAATAATATAAAATAATAAATATATAATTCATATAACTAAAAGAATTAAATAAATTATTAAATTATTGTTAAAGATAAATTGTAAAAATAAAGACCTATTTTTCATATTGTTAAATAAATTTAGACTTCCTAACTATTCAAATCAACCTTGATCTATATTTTTATGAATTAATTTACTTAAATAAATAGGGTAATAATAAACCCCAAAAGTAGATATAATAGGCATATTCCACATTGAAGAGAAAAACAAACTTAATTTTAATTGATTAAATGTATTTGAGGTTTTGCACGTGTTTTTGAAAATACTACTTACATGGAAGATGTGAAAAATAAACCGTTAAACATTAAGGATTAATAAAATTGCTCGATAACATAACAGTTAAACATATTAAAACTTGTTAAAAACGTCGATGTAGCAAGATTAAAATTTACAAACTTTCCTTTTTTTTCAGGATTGTTTTTGTGACTTTTTTTCTAACTTTTTATACTGGAACTTTTATCTTTTTTTTCTCGAATTGTAATCAGGACTTTTTAGGATTTCTTTGGAATGTTTTTCTAGATTTTTTAATTTTTTTACCACAGTACATTTTTATAGTGTAGAATACAATAAATTCAATTGTTTATTTTATTCCATATACCATTATTATATTATAAAAGTAAATGCTCGGGAAGTATCAAGCAATCGCCATATTGTTACATTTTATTTGTTATGATTATTGAAACCAAATTTTTTTTTACAATGCATTTTCTTGCATTTTTAAAGTAGTAATTTCAATCACAAATGTATAACGAAAGTCTATTACGTAAATGGAATTCAATTCGGAATATAAACGGATAATGCATTACTAAATAGAGAAAACATTTTCTGTAAAATAAATACATGGAATATAAGTATTTCCTGATTTCGGCCCGAATGTCGAGCGGTCGATGCCGTGTCGTTAAAAGAACCGAAGAATACCCTAGCCACGATTGGTGGGCGATCGAGAACATTTTGAGCCATAAATCAAAGCACCCCCCTTCCGTCGATGAGGGGTAACGGCAACTTTTGTGACGAACGCAACGCACCCTAGCATTAGGAAATCATTCCAAGTGTGTTTTGACCTCCCGCAAGAGCGATGAAAATGGCCTTTTTTAGCACTTTTTTACGTTTCGCCATATAAGTATGAAATTTTCTGTACAAATACTCGACTAACGGGCTTAAACAATTTCTATACTCATGCCGATCGCTCCGGCCTAATATATATATGTATATATACAGGGTTGGGCATATGTGTCGGAACACCTGATTTCTGGCTAAACTTCTGTTGTTTTCTTATTACTTTTAAAAGAAATGTTTATGGCTTTATTTATTCTATTCAGTGACGTACTTTGATTTTCAACAGCTGCTCTATTTTTGGAGATATGACATCATCAGCAATTTTTTTAAATAGATCACCCTGTATATTTTTACATTTTCGAATAGACACTTTTCCAACAATTACAATGATATAGGATTTGGTGGGTGTGCGACTTGTGGTTTTCTAAATATTAAATAAAATAATTCAATCCGTCACAAGTTGACTTTCATCTTTTTTCCATGGCTTTCTGATAAAATATTTGTGTGTTTTTGTTTACTGTCACTGACAGATAGTTTCCGTGTTAAATATTAACATTGCTGTTCAATTATGGGTGAACTAAGTGAACGTGAAAGAATTACGTTGTTAATGATGGAGATGGGCAGAGATCTCTACAAGATGCATGCAATATTTTTAATGCAACATTCCCTGATAGAAATTCTCATATTTCAAAATCAACAGTTTCAAGGGTTGTGCAAAAGTTTCACGAAATAGGAAGTGTTAAAAATCGCACAAAATCCGGTCGACGTAAATGGGCCACAAATGAAGATAATTCACTTGATGTCCTTCTGAATCTACAAGAAGAACCAAAAACGTCAATACCTAAATTAGCTTTACATCACAGTATTAGCCAGAGATCGGTAAGGAGGATATTGTCCAAAAATAACTTTCATCCGTATAAAGTACATTTAGTGCAGGAATTAAATGTAGATGATCCTGATAGAAGGATGCAGTTTTGTCAGGAAATGATGGATAACATTGAAATTAATAGTAACTTTGTTAATAACATAGTATTTTCTGATGAATCAACATTTTGCCTGGATGGTTTTGTAAATCGACATAACTGTCGCTACTGGGCTGATCAGAATCCTTACTGGATGGAAGAAAGTCACACCCAATACCCTCAAAAATTAAATGTATGGGCGGGGATAATCAGAGGACATATCATAGGACCATTCTTTCTTAGAGAAAATTTAAACTCCAACCGGTATTTACAACTTTTGCGCGAGCAAATTATTCCGGCATTAATTCGGTTATTTCCAAACGAGCTAAATCCCGAACTATTGTCAGATGGTATTTGGTATCAGCAAGATGGAGCTCCGCCTCATTACGGAATTAACGTGCGTCAATATCTAAATGAAATATTTCCACAGAGATGGGTAGGTCGAAGAGGACATATTGAATGGCCACCACGATCACCTGATTTAAGTCCTCTGGACTACTTTCTTTGGGGCCATTTAAAATCTGTGGTCTACAAGTCCAAACCTCAGTCGTTAGAAGAGTTGGAAGATAGAATTAATATGGCTGTGCAAGAAATACCACTGCAGACTATTCAAAACTCTTTAAAAGCCTTCGTTGACCGTTTAGGCTATTGTCGGGCTACTGAAGGTCACCATTTTGAACATTTATTATGATTTTTTTTTCTTAATATTAAATGCTCAATATTTTGTAATAAAAATTTCATTTTCCATTATTTTATTTAATATTTAGAAAACCACAAGTCGCACACCCACCAAACCCTATATCATTGTAATTGTTGGAAAAGCATCTATTCGAAAATGTAAAAATATACAGGGTGATCCATTTAAAAAAATTGCTGATGACGTCATACCTCAAAAAATAGAGCAGCTGTTGAAAATTAAAGTATGTCACTGAATAGAATAAATAAACCAATAAACATTTCTTTTAAAAGTAAAAAGAAATCAATAGACGTTTAGCCAGAAATCAGGTGTTCCGACACATATGCCCAACCCTGTATATATATATATATATATATATATATATATATATATATGACGGTAACTCGTCAAGAGCTTCCAGTTCCGCGGCTTCATTGTAGGTGCGATTAGATGTCGTCTGCTCTGCATGCCTCTCTGGTTGTACGGTGACTGTATCTGCTTGTTGGAACATGTACCATGCTGAGTTATCAATTTCTCTTGTTCGCCCGTCTTTTGGTTTATTCTTTAAATTCATTTTCATAACTTAAATTCATATTTCGGCTTCACATTACAAATTTTGTCAAAATTATTTATACATTTAAAATATTACCCTCCACCTGCCATTGTTAAGATAGTCCTCCCCTTTGTTGACATACTCATCGATACAAACTTATAATTATCCAATGGATAAATAATCACTCAGTACGTTTAACGTAGAAACTTGTATCAAGTATGAGAATGGGGTTGCCTACCTTGTACAATGGAACTATTGCCCACAATCTATGGCCTCACCATAGTATATTAATAGTTAGATTCGCACCACATATAAGGCAGTTTTTAATTAATTTCCTGTTTACTTTACACCTAACCTTTTATAATATTAACTAGTCATACAATTGTAATATTTATAATTAAGACCGTCATCGAGACACCCCTGTCTGGAACCATGCACGGCTCCCACCCACCCGCACTAGGCGGGTTGGCAACACTAGCGAGCCTGTATTGTTCCAGACAGAGTTGGTAACCGATTTCCGATACATCGATATCAATTGACAGCTGACGCCATTTTTAACGTGTTCGTGTTCGTCCCCATGTAAATCGTTTTACATCATAGTATTTTATCACAATTTTAATTAACAACAACAACAAACATGACTCTTCAAGTAACAATTAGATGTAGCAACCTTTATTTTTAACTATTTCACATGTAAGTACACTTAAATTCAATTTTTTCCAAATTTATCGCTGACGCACATGTTCAACAAATTTTCATTTTGTAGTGTAATTTCCCTGAAGAAGGAATAAACGAATTCCGAAAGCTTGGTTTTATGATAAAGTAAATAGGACTTTTCTTGCCCCTTGGTCGAATCCCCGTTACGGAATAAGATTCCGAATTTTCACATTTAACTCCAACAAGTGACAACCGTTACTTCCCCTCGCCATATATATATATATATATATATATATATATATATATATATATATATATATACATAGGAGAATTTTTAACGACCGTACATGTGAATAACTGTAGATAAAGTGCTAACGAGATTCTCGGTCAGATGATGATAAAAAATTGCAAATGTGTGAGGCGAAAGACAGAGACAGCTGTTTCATCTTTGTTAAGAATCATATGGCATCATATGGCTTTGTTAAGAATATGGCAGACTGATGATTCTTAACAAAGATGAAACAGCTGTCTCTGTCTTTCGCCTCACACATTTGCAAATTTTTATCATCATCTGACCGAGAATCTCGTTAGCACTTTATCTATATATATATATATATATATATATATATATATATAACGGCAAGAAGTAACGGACGCTGCTATGTAGTGAAGTGTGAGGTGTAACGGGAGAAAGGTCCAGAATTTCGATATAGTCCGCAGGGAGCAATAAACCAGATGTAGTGTGTGCTCAGTCACTATATTTCGCTATAAGTAGCCAACGTTTCGCGTAAAACATTTACGTATCATCAGGGCCTAAAATTAAATGTTACAAGAAATTTTAGTGAGGAGTAAAATGATCAAAATTGCGAAAAATTTTAACAAAGTAAAAGCTGAAGGCAGTGAACAAGAAAACAAAAGAGGTTAAACTTACTAGTAAACGATTAAAATAATGATGTCCTGCGGTGCGTGAGGCGACCGCGTGGTGAAGAGGTTAAGAAGTTCGTCATGGTGATTGTCTACAATCGTTTACTAGTAAGTTTAACCTCTTTTGTTTTTTAGATTTTCAGCCAAAACTATGCATTTTCAGGAAAAATTATAAGAGACCAAAGTTGTAGAGCGAACAATTTCCGATCGATATAGGTCTTTCAACTTTTAAGATAATGCGTGCATTGCCCGCCAGAGTGCGCAAAATCGTGACCGTATATGCATTTTAGCGTTTTCTTTTCAAATTTTTTATTAATAAATTGAACCATACTTTATTTTCCGCACCCTCTAGCGGAAAAACGGGAAATTATAGGGAAATTAAAATGGCCCATATCGATTGAAAATGTTCCGCTCTACAATTCTTAATAGAAGCAATTTTTGCCAAAAATGCATAGTTTTCCCTAAAAATGCAAACTGAAAATGTTTGTATCCATTTTTGCGTTTTTTAATGGTTTTTTGCATTTTTAACGAAAACTATGCATTTTAGGCAAAAATTGCTTCTTTTAAGAGTTGTAGAGCGGAATATTTTCAATCGATATAGGTCATTTAAATAATTCTATAATTACCCGTTTTTCTGCCAGAGGACGTGGAAAATAAAGTATAGTGCAATTAATTACCAAAAACTTTGAGATAAACACTAAAATGCATATACGGTCACGATTTTGCGCAGTCTGGCGGGCAATGCACGCATTATTGGAAAAGCCGAAAGACCCATATCGATCGAAAATTTTCCGCTCTACAACTTTGGTCTCTTAATATTTTTTCAGAAAATGCAAAGTTTTGGCTGAAAATCCAAAAATGAGCAGGAGGTGACAAAAGAAAAATGTTCTTTTATTGATAAATCTCAAGAATCCTTAATATTTCATTATACAAATTGTACATCTTTGGAAAGCTTATTAAAAATTCCATTCATTGGTGGTAAGATATATAGGGTGTTCCATTTGAAAAGAAATAGTTATCCATTATTTTGCGTATGTTGACACCCTGTATAGCAGTATAAACAAAAAAGAACCAAAGCCGATTTGTATTATTCTTCATGATGTGGAAAATTTTTTAGTGTATAAAAAATGACGCTAGCTTTGCTAGGAGCGCTTCTGCATTTTTTTCAATGTATCCTTGTTTTTGCCACAAATTTGCCCATAACTAACCAACCGTCCATAATAGACCCATACTATCTCATACTAGTTTTATCAGCTTCTCAAGAGGGTTGAAAATAAAGTATAAAATATAGGGTGTTCCATTTAAAAAAAACATAACTTCGTTCTGTTATGTATATTGGGACACCCTGTACAAAAACATACATATTTTTAAAATATGTAGAATAAGTGTGGGTACCAGTTCAAGAAAACTAGAAGTCGATATCTCAAATAGCAAATAAGTTATGGGGCTTTTACAGATCCCTGGGTCACCCGGTATATATATATATATATATATATATATATATATATATATATAACGAAGGGGTATAACAGCCGTACCACAGTAACGGCACCCTTATCTGCGTTAAGAACACAGAGTTGAGGATTATCTTTAATGAAGCGTCTGCATTCATTCCAAGCACCATCCACGGAGCTCCCGGAGCAAGAAGAGTGATGATGATTTGTGATTATGTTGGTGCAACGGGCACGCACGACGTTCTGAGACTTCGAAGGAGTGGATTCGAGGATGGATTCTACGTTAGCAAGGAGTCTGGGGATATCCAGCTCTTTGTTATTAATAGGGACACTGAATTTAGGACCCAGTGACAAAAAATCCGACACTCCTTCGGGGATCTCAGTCGTCGTGAGATTCCTAAACCATTTGCTATTATCCCTAAACTTTGTCTGTCTCTTTACGTTACTAATTAATCTACTTAATTTAACAACATTGCTTTGTTTGATTTTGTTAAAATGTTTGTTGTAAGATAAAAATTGCCTGGTCTGAAACTCATCGATTATGTTGTTGGGTAGTTCATCATCCTTCCTTACTAAACAAAAACTTACAAAAACTAACTTCCATATTCATCAAAAACGGTAACCCCCCGTTGTTAGTCAAAAAACTTATATATAGTGGCATCACAGATCCGGTCGTCCGTACTGCTCCTGATCCTAATGATCTAATCGAACAACCTACACCCCGTCAATACAGAAAAATCATCGACGTCCCCCAGTTAACTTCTAAATTAATTCAAACTTTAGAAAAATGATAAAATTCGCATTGCCAGATACAATCCCAAACCTCTTAAATTACTTTTCTCAAAAATGAAGGACATGACACCAGTAGGTCAACGTTGCAATGTGGTATACTCTGTTCCTTGCGGAGACTGTAGTAAGTCTTATATTGGTTAGACGGGACAGTGGTTGCGATCCAGACTTACCCAACACAAAAGCGACATAAAATTAAAAAAGGCATCGTGCGCACTCTCTGTACACGCTAACACAGAAGACCATTCTGTCAACTTTGGGGGTGCGAGTGTGTTGTGCTCAGAACCCAATTACAAAAGCAGACTTTTTCTTGAAATGTCTGAAATAGTTAACACCGAAAGTGTCATGAATTTCAAAACTGACACTGATGGGCTGAACACCATTTACTCGTACCTCCTTAGTTGCAAAAAGTATTTGCCGCTACACTTGGATGATTCTGACTAGTTTCCATTGTTACCGTTCCTCATTTTCATAAATTCTCCCAAAATTCAATTTCGGCCCAACCTCTCAAAATTCATTTTATATAATATTATCAAATTATAATTAATTATAACCCTTGCTCTGCACTCAATTTAATTTTCTTACATATAATTTTACAGATTAATTTTCTGTTGATTCAATATCATATAATATTATTATCCAATAATTAATAGTCAGCATGTTCGGCTCTCTATAAAAAGGTCACTCTTTGTTATTTTCAGCCATTACAGAGTTCTTTTTCTCACCTCTTCTTCACAGATTGAAATTCAATATGTAGAGTCAATAGATAATTCAATTAGTTTTAACTCGCTCCACCGGTTGCGAAATGTCGCTTCCGTATCACCAGTTAATTTACTGTTAAATTCCCTAGTTGGTTGCCCTGTTGAGAAGAATACCGGTTTTGGAGTAGCTGCATCGACGTTGGCTGCACGTTTGACACGTCGATTTTTCCGTTGCTATATTCAACTCCTTCGGCTCTCCGAAACCGACATTCCATCTCTGATATGGCATCCATCTTGGTTCAATTACCATGTTAATTAATCAAGTTTTTTAATCTGTTCACGCGTAATGTTTTAATCATCCATCATTGTCCCTTGTGCTTCTATGTAATTTCCTAAAGATGTTTCCAATATTCACGGTTGCTAGTTTTACTAAAAACTCACTATTTAGTAAGTATAACATAAATATTGTAGGTTATGTTAACTAATACCACGTGTTGATCGTTTCAATTAGAGCCCTGATGAAGCTGTAAATAAACGGCGAAATATTGGAAGTAAATAACAAGAGTTTTCCTACCAGACTCAAGCCGCACACCCGTTACTTAAATTTGGTTATATATATATATATATATATATATATATATATATATATAGATGCTGGAGGGAAGTAACGGCCGTACTTGTTGGAGAATAGTAAAAAAAATTGAAGAAAAATCCTCGTATCAGGGAATCCGACCAAAAAGGGTGGTTAATAAATCATCTATTTATCATAAAACCGAGCTTTCGCCAATGTTTATTAGCTTCTTCAGGGATAACGCTACAAAATAATTTACAAGAGAAATTTTTTTTTTATAAGTTAGTGAATTGAGGTTATGCACGTGTTCGCGACGCACGTGTTGGCGAAAATTTTACTTACATGGAAGATGTGAAAAACTAAACCGTTGAACATACGGGATTAATAAAATGGCTCGATGCAATAATAGTTAAACATATTAAAACTTGTTGAAAACGTTGATGTCACAAGATTAAAATTTACAAACTTTACAAACACACATCGCCGGACATGTTGGTTCGAGGCAATGACTAACAGTGATTGTGAACTAGGTTAGATTGTAATGGCCGAGGTACAAGCCAAACTGGAGGGAGAGCACTACACAATTAGTGCCCACCCTGGGAATTGATGCCGTCAAAATGGCGGTAAAATTTGAATTTGACATTTTTAAGTGTAAAAGAGTAAAAAAGTGTAAAAATGTATAAGAAAAAGGGTGGTGTTGTCTGTGGCTATCAATTTAACCTTTACAAATGTAGATTATAACATTAACAATGACCTAATCATTTTAACGCTATAATAAAATGTAGGGGTTAGGATTAATAGATGAGTTAAAAATCATTGTTAGCGGTGGTGGTTAAGTGGTGGTGGTTAAATGGTGAGCACACCATCTATGGTGAAAAAATGTGGATTAATGTAACCCCCAAGTTGTAAGTTGTAATATTAACAATGTACAGGTCATTGTAGTATTATAACACATTGCAGCGGGTGCAGGGTTGTTATTGAAAACGTATAAGTTACGTAATATTAAAGATATGTAAAAAGGTAGTGTTTAAGAGTTTAAATTATTTAAGTGTAATACAGCAATTTCAATAAATTGCTGGGGGGTAAGAGAGAAAATGTAAGATATATAGTAATAATTAGGTGTGATTACTGATAACGAGAACAATTAACTACATCCAAACGAAAATCAAGCAGCAGAAACTAAGGAGTTGTGTGAATTGTCAATCAAGGGATCGTTATTAGTTTTATGATGGTCTGAAAGACTGATAAGGTAGGAATAGATGTTACTCAAGTGATCTGTGTCTGATTTGAAATTCATTGTTTTTCCACGGTTCTTCTGAATGTGATACATCTCAAGAAACACTCTGCCCCTGTAGGATTTACAAGTGTCGAGAACTTTTACGTTGTTGAAGTCTGGGTTGTGGTTTGAAGAGTTGCAGTGAATAGAGAGAGCACATGACTTCTTGCCCAGTTTGTAATCGCTCCTGTGTTGTGTCAAACGTGACTTAAGCCACTGTGAAGTTTGACCCACATAGGAGAGATCACACCCCGAGCAAGGTATATTGTAAATTACATTAGACAAGACATCAATCGAATTCTTGTCTTTTAGCCTAGTGAAAATATGACTGTTAAGGGTGCTAATGTTAGATTGAGCTATTCTGACTTTGTCGTGGCCCAGAACGTTAATAAGTTTAGGGGTGAGGCCCTCTGCGTAGGGCAACTTTCTGAATGTTATTTGGTCGGGGGGGTGTGGGGGGGGGGGGGTTCAGTAGGGACTACTGTTGGTGGAGTAACAATAGGATCTTGTCGGTTAAACATCAATTTGGACACAAGTGAACGCGGAAAACCATTGTTAACCGCTATATCCGCTAATAAGTGTAGGTTTTTTTCCCTGAAGGAGTGATGGCAAATTTTTATAATTCTAGATTTCAAACCCAATAAGGTGTTAATTTTCACTCGAAAAGGTGAATGTGAATGAAAGTTGATATAACGGCCGGAATTCGTTGGCTTGCGGTACCAGTCCAGGACAAGAGTGTTGTCAGTTCTCCTAACAACCCTCGTGTCCAAGAAGGGTATGCATCTATCGACTTCCGTTTCAACTGTGAATTGAATATGTGTGTTGAACGTGTTAAAAGTGTCCAGAGTGAGCTGAACCGATTCGAGGGGCACTGCAAGAATTAAGTCATCGACATACTTCTTGATGAAGGGTAGTTGGAAAGGTAATTGAGGGATGACCGCATCCAGTAAGTCGTCCATGACGATTTGAGCCAAAATGGGACTCAAGGGAGAACCCATTGGTGTCCCAAAGGTTTGCTTATAGAAAGACCCATTATAAGTGAAATAATTATTATCCCCAATGAATTTAATAAGTTTAATGAAGTTAATTTTATCTAAACCCGTATGGGGTATAATTGAGTTGAATTTTGAATCAATGATATTAATTACTAGATCCATAAGGATATTAGTGAATAAGGAGACCACGTCTAAGGATATCAGCACAAAATCAGGTGGAAGTTGAAATTCGTTGAATTCTTCCGCAAAAGCGAAGGAATCCAAGACATTATAATCTGTTCTACAGGAAAAAGAGGAAGCCAAGATGTTCGACAAGAAACAAGACAATGAATATGTCGGAGAATTAATTGAGGATATGATAGGGCGCAAAGGTAAGTCGGGTTTGTGAATTTTTGGTAGACCGTAGTATTTCGGTGCGACCGCACTATACGTTACGATTTTCTTGACAGTTGTGTCGTCAAGTAAGCCTTGTTTGCCTAGATCTTTTGCCAGCTTTGTTAGACTGCGCTGGATTGACGCTGTTGGATCTTTAGGCAGGCGGGTGTAAGTGTCGGTGTCGTGGAGCAATAGCTCTGATTTTTCTACATAATCTGCCTTGTTCAGCAAAACCGTGACTGCACCTTTGTCATGTTTGCATCGAGCCATTTTATTAATCCCGTATGTTCAACGGTTTAGTTTTTCACATCTTCCATGTAAGTAAAATTTTCGCCAACACGTGCGTCGCGAACACGTGCATAACCTCAATTCATTAACTTATAAAAAAATTGTTTCTCTTGTAAATTATTTTGTAGCGTTATCCCTGAAGAAGCTAATAAACATTGGCGAAAGCTCGGTTTTATGATAAATAGATGATTTATTAACCACCCTTTTTGGTCGGATTCCCTGATACGAGGATTTTTCTTCGATTTTTTTTAATATATATATATATATATATATATAGTAACAAATTTTTTCGAAGAAAAGTCCTCGTATCAGGGAATCCGACCAAAAAGGGTGTTAATAAGTCATCTATTTATCATATACCGAGCTTTCGCAAATCTTTATTTGCTTCATCAGGGTGACGATGTAAGATTAAAAATAAACTACCGCACTTAAGGAACTAAGCGTGGCCATGAACGATGAACAAGTTACACATTAAAAACTTTCCACAAGACGTGGATGTTAACAGATTAAAACGATTTAAAATTCGCATGGAGGACGATAAACACGGGTAAACATCGTCGGCCATCTTATGTTTACCCGTGTTTATCGTCCTCCATGTGAATTTTAAATCGTTTTAATCTGTTAACATCCACGTCTTGTGGAAAGTTTTTAATGTGTAACTTGTTCATCGTTCATGGCCACGCTTAGTTCCTTAAGTGCGGTAGTTTATTTTTAATCTTACATCGTCACCCTGATGAAGCAAATAAAGATTTTCGAAAGCTCGGTATATGATAAATAGATGACTTATTAACACCCTTTTTGGTCGGATTCCCTGATACGAGGACTTTTCTTCGAAAAAATTTGTTACTATTCCCAACAAGTACGACCGTTACTTCCCTCCAGCATATATATATATATATATATATATATATATATATATATATATATATATATATATATATATATATATACCGGGTGACCCAGCGATCTGTAAAAGCCCCATAACTTATTTGCTATTTGAGATATCGACTTCTAAGTTCCATAAACTGGTATCCACACCTACTCTACATATTTTAAAAATATGCATGTTTTGTACAGGGTGTCCCAGTATAAATAACAGATCAAAGTTATGTTTTTTTAAATGGAACACCCTATATTTTATACTTTCTTTTTAATACCCTTAATAATCTGATAAAAATAGTATCAGATACTATTGGTCTATTATGTACGGTTGGTCAGTTATGAGCATATTTGTGGCAAAAACATGTACACATTGAAAACATTGCAGAAGCGTTTCAAGCAAAGATAGCATCATTTTTTATACACTAGAAAATTTTCCACGCTATGAAGAATAATACACATCGACTTTGGTCTTTTTTGTTCATACTGCTATACAGGGTGTCAACATACGCAAAACAACGGATAACTATTTTTTTTCAAATGGAACACCCTATATACGTTGCCACCAATCTATGGAATTTTCAATAAGCTTTCTAATGATATACAGTTTTTATAACAAAATATTAAGGATTCTTGAGATTTATCCATAAAAACATTTTTCTTTTGTCACCTCCTGCACATTTTTGGATTTTCAGCCAAAAGTATCCATTTTCTGAAAAAGTAATAGGAGACCAAAGTTGTAGAGCGGAAAATTTCCGATCGATATGGATCTTTTAACTTTTCAGATAATGCGTACATTGCCCGCCAGAGCGCGCAAAATCGTGACCGTATATGCATATTTTCAAATTTTTTATTCATAAATTGCACTATACTTTATTTTCCGCACTCTCTAGCGGAAAAACGGGAAATTATAGGGAAATTTAAATGACCAATATCGATTGAAAATGTTCCCCTCTACAACTATTAATAGAAGCAATTTTTGCCCAAAATGCAGTTTTCGCTAAAAATGCAAATTGAAAATGTTTGTATCAATTTTCGCGTTTTTGAATGGTTTTTGAATTTTCAGCGAAAACTGTGCATTTAGAGCAAAAATTGCTGCTATTAAGAATTGTAGAGCGGAACATTTTCAATCGATGTAGGTCATTTGAATTATTCTAAAATTACTCGTTTTTTCGCTAGAGGGCGTGGAAAATAAAGTATAGTGCAATTAATTAATAAACAATTTGAAAAAAACGCTAAAATGCATATACGGTCACGATTTTGCGCACTCTGGCGGGCAATGCACGAATTATTGGAAAAGTCGAAAGACCGATATCGATCGAAAATTTTCCGCTCTACAACTTTGGCCTCCTATTACTTTTTCAGAAAATGGATAGTTTTGGCTGAAAATCCAAAAATGAGCAGGAGGTGACAAAAGAAAAATGTTTTTATGGATAAATCTCAAGAATCCTTAATATTTCATTATACAAATTGTACATCATTGAAAAGCTTATCAAAAATTCCATGCATTGGTGGCAAGATATACAGGGTGTTCCATTTGAAAAAAAATAGTTATCCATTGTTTTGCGTATGTTGACACCCTGTATAGCAGTATGAACAAAAAAGAACCAAAGCCGATTTGTATTATTCTTCATGATGTGGAAAATTCTTTAGTGTATACAAAATGACGCTAGCTTTGCTAGGAGCGCTTCTGCAATTTTTTCAATGTGTCCTTGTTTTTGTCACAAATTTGCCCATAACTAACCAACCGTCTATTATAGACCCATGGTATCTTATACTATTTTTATCAGCTTCTCAAGAGGGTTGAAAATAAAGTATAAAATATAGGGTGTTCCATTTAAAAAAACATAACTTTGGTCTGTAATGAACACTGGGACACCCTGTATAAAAACATATATATTTTTAAAATATGCAGAATAAGTGTGGGTACCAGTTCAAGAAAACTAGAAGTCGATATCTCAAATAGCAAATAAGTTATGGGGCTTTTACAGATCGCTGGGTCACCCGGTATATATACAACGAAGGGGTATAACAGCCGTTATAGTTAGAAAACCGAATTTGAGTAACGGGTGTGCGGCTTGGGTCTGGCAGGAAAACTCTTGTTATTTACTGCCAATATTTCGCCGTTTATTTACAGCTTCATCAGGGCTCTAAGTGAAACGATCAACACGTGGGACGGAGCATGAAGTGATTTACATAATAAAAACGCATAGCTGGAACTGAGCCCTTCAGTGTCAGACCGGAAGTTCATAGTGTCAGGCTGCTTGGAGATGTGAACCATCTCCAAGAACAGTCTGGCCCTATATTGAAACTCCCGATCCAACACCTCCGTGTTCTCAAGATCCACGTTATGCAGAGTGGTATTTGCGTGGGTAGCAAGCGCACATGAATTTTTATTATGTTTTATATCACTCCTATGCTGCGCAACCCTTGACTTCAGCCACTGCCCCGTCTGTCCGACATACTTCTTATTACAGTCCTTACATGGAATTAGGTAGATGACACCACTAATCTGTGAGGGAGGAATTTTGCTTTTGGTAACTGAAAATAATAATCTGATCTGTTTGAGGTTGTATTTAGCAATTCTAATATTGTCTGCTCTGAGGACATTTACGATTTCATTTGTGAGACCTGGGATGTATGGGATTTTTCTGTATTCAAATGGAACAGGAGGATCGGGGGGTTGTGGGTTTATAATTGGTACATCGGCGGTTTGACCTGGGGAATTGTAAATAATTTTCTTAACTAAATTTTGAGGGTAACCATTATTTCTGAATGTAATTTCTAGTTTTCGGAGGTTAGTAAGTAATAGGGAGGGATGACAAATTTTCTTTACTCTGTTTTTTATTCCAATAAGTGTATTCACCTTTTGAGATGTTGGGTGATTGGAATGGAAGTTGATGTAACGGCCAGAGGCTGTTGGTTTCTGGTACCAGTCAAAGAAAATTGTGTTGTCATCCCTCCTTATCACCCTAACGTCCAGGAAGGGGACACTATTTTGTGATTCTATTTCTACTGTAAATTGGATATGAGTGTTGAAAGAATTGAAAATATCTATTGTCTGTTGAATTTTATCTTTAGGGACAGCCAAGATCAGATCGTCGACGTATTTTTTGATGAGTGGTCATTGGAAGGGTAGCAGGGGGATGATGTTGTCCAGGACATAGTCCATGATAATGTTTGCTATAATGGGACTAAATGAAGATCCCATAGGGGTGCCAAAAATTTGTAAGTAAAATTCCTCCCCCACAGTAAAGTAACTAGCGTTGAAAATGTGGGTGACTGTTTCAATAAAAAGTGCCTGTGTAAAGTTACAATTTGGTTCTATGAGGGGCCATCTCTCCGTAATAACTGTTAGGACCAGATCAAGGGGGATATTTGTGAAAAGTGAGACAACATCTAATGAAATGATTTCATAATCTGGAGGTAGCTGATGGTTATCAAATTCTTGTGTAAATTCAAATGAGTTTGTGGTGTTATAATCTCTGTAATAGGCTAGTGAGGTGGAGAGGATCTTTGCGATGAATGCTGAAATTTTTCCTGAAGGGGTATTTAAAGTTGCAACTATTGGCCGCAAGGGAACGTCTTCTTTGTGTATTTTTGGTAAACCATGTAATTTCGGCGAAGTGGAATTGTAAACCATTAATGTTTTTGCTGTGACTTCGTCTACAGCACCCTTTTCCTTAAGCAATTTAATAAACTTGTTGTTTTTTAATTGGAAGGAAGTAGTAGGGTCTTTGTTTATTTTTTTATAAACATTTGTGTCGGCGATAAGATGGTTTATTTTTTCGGTGTATTCGACTTTGTTCATGGCCACAGTGACAGCCCCCTTGTCGGCATTAAGTATTAAAAGATCTTTATGATTGTTTAGAAAAGTTCTGCATTCATCCCAACGAGCCTCGCCCCACGACCGGGGTTGTCATGGGGCGAGCCGACAAGGGGGCTGTCACTGTGGCCATGAACAAAGTGGAATACACCGAAAAAATAAACCATCTTATCGCCGACACAAATGTTGAAATCATATCTCCACGGGCAACTGTATCAGAACGTATGTTTGCACATTTTTCAAAAAATACAGCTCCAGAATTATCCTTTTCGCAATTCCATATTTTCAAAGTCACCCTCAATATTAATAGTAATTTATCTTGAGCAATAATTTCACTAATTAAATTGTTATTGAGAAGACCTTTCCTACGTCCACCCAGACCGTATAAATATCACTTCCAAAATGTGCAAACATGTGTGTGAAGTTGCAGATATGACTAGCTGATGATTCGTAATAATGATGAAACGCGTCCTAGTCTTCTGCTCTCCCATATATGTTTGCACATTTTTCAAAAAATACAGCTCAAGAATTATCCTTTTCGCAATTCTATATATATATATATATATATATATATATATATATATATATATATATATATATATATATCCGCTCTCCGCGGACTATATCGAAATTCTGGACCTTTCTCCCGTTACACCTCACACTTCACTACATAGCAGCGTCCGTTACTTCTTGCCGTTAATATATAAAGAATCGGAAACTAATATTATAATTTAAAAATGCGTTTAACAATCACGCTAGGTGCCGGGGATCGGCTGGAGCTAGGCGTGGTCATCTCCGACGGAACCACCACTGTTAGTGAATTCAATTTGTTAAGTATGTATATAACTTTTTTATCTCGCTGTTTTGCCTTATTCAGACCCAATTTTACGATGTGGGACCGGCGCCCTTGCCGCAGGGGCCCCAGGCCCCTCCGCACCATGTGAGTATTTTGCACATATTTCCTCAATATTATGTTTATGCATTTACTTACAGGAAGCCTGTAATAAGTATGGTAAATTTCTGAAAATTTCTTATGAAGGTGAAAACACCCCGTATTATGATTATAAACATATTCAGTGTTAGGGGATTTATACTTCATATGTTATTTTTTTTTTCAATAGATTCAATAATAATACAAGATATTTTATAGTAATATACTACTATATTTTATTACATTAGTAATATTTGAAACATAGGATGTCCGCTGTCTTTTAGATAGTTTCTATAACTATACCAGCTGAAAGGCTCATTTTTTTCTTCGTACATTTATTTACTCCACCTGGCCAAAATCTTATCATCATCATCTAAAATAGAATTCTTATGTTCGATTTTTACTTCTTTGGACTCTGCATCACCTTGAGAGGTTGTGGTATCCAACTTCTTAAAATACGTCGCACGACCATCCTTAACACATACGTTATTCGGTTGATGTCTTTGTAAATTTCTCTTGCTTGCAAAGTCTTGTGTGCAAAACTCACAAACATGAGACATGTTGACTCTTTGAGATACTATCTGTTATTAATATTGATTTACAAACTGTTGTGTTAATTATATATTATTGTCATCATATGGTTTATATAGTTGGTGGAGGGGTAATTTTGATCTATATCTACAGATTTTTAGACATTGTTTCATTCTTTGTTGGGTGAGCGCAATCTAACATTTTGTAACATAACCTCAAAATAATTAGTAAATATATGAATTAATCATCGTTATTCAATAAGTCCGCCAAATTTATATAAAATTATCAGTGGAAAAACATTCACGCTGTGTCGCTATTATAATTTCGAGCCCTGGGTTCTTATCATCAACACTAACTGCAAACCAATTTCCAATTATATAAGGGCCTTATACTTTATATTGGAATTTTTATGTCATTTTGTAATCCTTAAAAAAATAGTTTTTCAATCATACCAAACAGGCATAATTTTCGAATATTAAGGCACAGCCCTGTAATTAATTTATATCAGCACCAGGCCCGAACACACGGCACGCTCCAATCTTATCAGGGAGGAACTATTGAGCGATAAACACACGTTTCGCGAACACAAAATATTTAATTAATAAATTGGGATTTTGTTGCTCTCGAGATTTGAATTGATTATTCTTATTAATAATATCGTCTATCTCATTCTTTTATGGGTGGGCGCCCTCTAACACATTATAACATAACTTTAATATATTTAGTGAAAAATATTACGTCCACTAAAATCTGTAAATGCCTTACAGAGAAAATACACCGTAATTATAATATAAACCTGTGGTTTCTTATCATTGCCTACCGGAAATCTAGTCGTACTAGACTCTTATACTTCATGATGGAATTTTTCTGATTTTATATTCGAATTCCTTAAAAAAATAGCTTTCCAATGAAACCAAACAATCATATTTTACTGCTCATGCGCCAACATAATAATTGTATTACATGACTTACCCTAAATAATCAGTTTTTGTCAGAATCTTGTAGTCAGCAGATGTGTGTGTAGAGCTCCTTTTGCCTCGCTTCGGATGGACACCTGTCATCCGCAGCACCAATCTTCAGCTTCTGGTCATTGCCGCTTCTTCATCTCTTCCTGCTGTTGGTGAGCTTATAACTTTCTTATTTGTTAGGGGGTATATCAGGCCCTACCCTATTATAATTTGAGGTAAGGAATGCGTTATGGGGAGGGCGTAATAGTATATTACGTAACAAGAGTTGTAAATAGCAAATTACGCGCAAGTGAAAAAATTGCGTACGAGCCGCGTAGCGGCGAGTAACGCAATTTCACGAGCGCGTAATTGCTTTACAACTCGCGTTATGTAGTATACTTTATCTACGACCACTCTCACCTTAATTTATATTTGATTCTCCAGTCCATAAATGTTCCTTAAACATTTTTGTATCGCGAGGCGTAGCAGGGAGAAACTTGTTGGCCGCTTATTTAATCATTTTAGTTGTTGCTGTTACTGGACATTATTTATCTTGCAAGAATTGAAAAGAGTTTCATTAACAATGGTTACATACCTCATTATTTGGTACTTACTTCTGGATATCATTGCATTTGAATGAGAATGTGCGGAATAGCGAAGTGACAGCTTCGGGGTGCGTGATGTGACGTTTAACAATCGCGGACTACTATATTTAATAAAAACGAACAAACGCGCAACTCTCAACCAATCAAAAGTTCGTAAACGAAACTCACTAGTATGTTATGGCAAACACACACGTACCTTTAATTTACAAGCGGGCTCTAACATACGTGGGTGTTTTGGTGTATTTACGCAGTACGCGCATTGTACGATAATGGGCATTTACAGTAGTGGTCGTAGATAAAATATTTTACCCACTCCCACTCCCACTTTGTAATTAATGAACTGTTTTCACCAATCGTAAGCGACCCAATACGAATATATAGAGCATATATAAATGTTAAATGTTGTACATAAATATGTAACATGTACTATTACCACTTATGTACCTCGCTATATTATATACTTATTAGCCAATTACAATTTACGTACGCCGAGTCCCCTGCGTTCGCCTGTTCGTCTTTAAATATTAAAAGTGACAGTGACATTTAAACGTCAGATTGCAACTTATTGGTTAAAAGAATAACCGACACAATAAACTCCACGCTATGCCTTATTGGTACTTCCATCGCAATGGTATCTTAACACTTCAGAGTGAGTACAACGATCCGTATCCCTAAATTTGTTCAATAAATATATTGGACAATATATTATTCGACGGAAAATTGTTCGAACAGTAATTCGTTTGCTTAGTTGGTAGTGGTCCTACATTGCCATTACCGGCTAATTTAATACAAATTTAAACGTCACCCTGACAAGATTCAGTTTCAATATTTCTTTAGTTTAAGCGAATAAATGTAAGGTCGAAGATAAAGCATAGTACATAACGCGAGTTGTAACGCAATTACGCGCTCGTGAAATTGCGTTACTCGCCGCTACGCGGCTCGTACGCAATATCTTTCACTTGCGCGTAATTTGCTACTTACAACTCTAGTTATGTAATATACTATTACCCGACGGTAATTTGAGGTTAGTATTGTGTTAAGTATATTATGGGAGGGGGTTGTCTTGCGTATATTACGGTAGGGTTTGTTCCAACGTATATTGATTGCTGAGGTTTCATTTAAGGAGAGAGTAATCATACAACGAAATTCAAAATTTTTTGTCATGAGTATTTGACCTGTTTTTTTTATTTAAAATGATTGGTACCTAGATTTTAAAACTAATAGTAAAAACATGCAAATCACCAATGAATTTTGAAATATTAGAGTAACTATCAACTTCAGATATACGAAACCTTATATGAAACGAAAGCTTACTTAATGACCTTTTAAATTATGAAATAATATATAGGGTGTTCCATTTGAAAAAAAATAGAAATTGTGCAGTTTTCGAATGGCTATCACCCTGTATAATACGATGAGTTAAGTTTTGGTTGATTAATTTTGAAGACTAAAGTTCAACTAAACGTTACCACTAAATTAGAATAAATTATCTTTATTAATTGCAGGGGAGCACTTTAACAGTTTTGTTCAAATTTTTGTATAAACAACTGAATAACACGAAAACGGCCCGATTTCAATCCCCACAATCTAGATCATTTTAATCTATAAGTAACAAAGAATCCACAAATTCTAAAATATACAGGATGTTATATTGAAAAAAAAATACATAAGTTTGGTCTGTAACTCTTTTATGAGACACCCTGTATAAATTTTTTGCGCATGCAGCTCACTTTTCTGCACAACTTTTGTATAAAACAGTTTTCAACATTTTGAAAAATAAGCACGTAATTGACCGTTACCAGAGCTCTGAAACACCCTGTATATACTAATACTAAAAGATGTTGAATGATTAATTTAATAATTTCCAAAATTATGTCAATAAGCATTTCGATTTTCTTTTACAGGAATTGCGAAAATATAGTTATAATTGACTTACAAAATGGTATTCAAATGTTTTTTAAAGTGGATAAGTGGCTATCGGTCATGGACAAGAAACAGTTTTCAGCAACAATTCAAATTTCGAATAGGAGCACTGTAAAAGAAGATTTTGTTAAGACTCTAAGAAAAAACTTAAGGTTTTATAAAGGCGCAGAAAATACATGGAATATATTTTCAAGGTACATCTAAAAAAATATTTGAAGGCACATTTTTAAATATTAATGTATAAGAATGTGATAAATATTTTTTTTTCCATTTTCGTGAACAAATCTTTCTATTATTCAATTTAAATAAGTGATTCAAGTACTGCATTTAATCACTAGACGTTAAAACTCTCTACTGATATATACACTGTTCACATTTTATTCTCACCACAGCCATTTTTGTTGGTAATAAAAACGTCACTAAAAATTTAGTTATGTCATTACATTTTTTTGATTATGTGTAGTATAATATTGCATTATATAATATCCCTCATTCAGCTGTGAAAATATAGTTTGGCAACGTTTTATTGAAATTATAGGTTAACAACATACTTAAATCATTGCTATCAAAAATACAACATGCCAATATAACGACAAAAACATCCCGACTGCGACGAGAACAAAATGTGATCAGAGCATATGAATATAAATCGGGATAGGTCACCGAATAAATAAAGCCAATATTTTAATGTCATTGTGTTATCTATCACTTATGTAAATATTATAAGAATTATAATTTTGGATGTAAGTCGAAAATGAAAAAAAAAACAGGTTTAGCGCACGCGAGCAAATTGTTTTAATCACTCGTCTGATTGGAGCCCTCGCCCTGCGCGGTTCGGGGGCCAACTTTCAGACTCGTGATTAAATGATGTATTTTGTTCACTTGTACTAAAAATAGCTATTAATATTAATGTTTTTGTGAATTGATTTACACTGTTTTTATTATAATTAAACAAAGCAAATACATTTTTCGTATATAGCTGGATCAAATGTGTGACCATTCCTTCGAAAGGTATCGAAACTGCAAACTCCAGATTTCCGGTCTGAGGCGCCAGCCGATTACGCCACAGAAGCCACACCGTAATGGTCCCGACCTGTGTGGCTTCTGTGGCGATTGTCTAGCGTCGCAGGCCGGAGATCTTGAAGGTTCGATCGCCGTCGGTGGCATATTCGTACTTTTGATCTAGTTATATATAAAGAATTTCAACTTTTATTTGCTTGCAAATAATATTTATTTAATTATTAATGTTTTTGTTAGACCTGACTCCTAATTAATTGTATAAATAAATTAGATTGCAGGATGATTATTTGACATACCACCAAAGAATAACAGTTATATTATCTATGATTTACTCAACCTATGTCCTAAATATAATATTTTTAAAGATACCAGAAATAAGATCATCAGATGCCTATGGAGTCGGAAAGTTTTACTTTAAGGAACAGGGTGTATATTTTGCAATTTATGCTAGTATGCTTTCCTGTATAATCAATTTTCCATTCATATATTTTTTCAGGTAAGTTTATTTATAATTTCTACATACAGCTTGTGTATAAATTTGCGGATAAGCTACACGTGGCAATTTTTAATATACCATTCCGAAAATGTCAACGCAAAAATGTTGTATCATGCCTCATTTGCCATCAGAGGCCATTTAAAAGATATGTACATTAGGCAACATCGCATTCACGGATTGCCCTGTTTTTTTTTTAAATTCATCTCATAATTATGTGGGTTGGTTCAGAATAGAATAGTAGTGTCGAGAGGAGTCTATTTTGGAAGTTGTCCAGGTAAGCGCACAATCCTAGTGTTGGCGAAGCGGATTGCGATAGTTGATTGCCCTGTCCTCACAATATAGCAATTTGTTCACTGTAATAGAACGTAGCGTTCTATTTAAAATGGTGTTGAAAAAATTCATTCGGCATATATTATCACGTAATATAACAAGTTTGATGCCAACCATCAAGGTTTTTTTTTATGAAATCACGAATTTTAATTCCAATGGCAAAAATGCATTTTCTGACGATTGGGATTAAAATAAGTTTGATTTTATGAAAAATTATCAATATTTAATCGTTAAACGAGTTATATTTGGGAAGAGAATATAATGAATGAATAACACAGGAAAACAAGAAAATAGCAACTGGTAACTCTATTCACCTACCATACGTTTGTAAATAGATTATTTAGTTTCATATCCTCGCATAAGAAATAATGAATGTTCACACGTAATGATGGTACTCTTTTCTTGCAAACAATGACATTAGCGGCGTTTACACGTTCGCGCAATCGTGCATGCTTTAACTGGCCCGTTCCAATCCCGCGCGATGGCATGATGGATTTAACACGATCACGCGCTCGAATTTGACGTATATGGGCTTAAAAACTACGCAGGAAATAACGGAGGATAAAATAGTGTCTACTTTTGCTCGAAACGATTGAAAAGTCACATTCCCGTCCTGAAACATGTTAGGAACTCGCGAATGAACGGAACGCATCAAAGAGTATACGTGTATACGTATCTAAAAATTTAATTACCATGGAAACGGACCACAATAAAAAACACAGGATGGTATTGTACGGTGCAATACCACCGGGAAGACGTGCAAAACCATTGGCTTGCGCAACGTCACGTCGCGTTTTCTAATTGCTTGTGTGAATTTTATGAAAATATGAATTGTATTCTCATTTTTATGAAGGGGCTGGACCTCCGTGAGATGAAATGGATAAATAGGGTTTCCTTGTAGGGCCAAATTAAAGGTCTTGTTACTGGGAATATCGAATATGGCAGCTGATTCTCGGGTACTGATGGAGGGATCTGCTTCCAATAAACTTCCTAGAACTTCCTCCTTAAGTTGTAACGTGAGCGTAAGCTGATTAAGAAGTGTTAAAATGCACGTTTGACATAGCACACACCAGGGCCGATCCATTGACCGCCCGCGTGCAAATGATGAGTTGGCCGCCCCCCTTACGTGCAGTAAAACACTTTTTGGGGCGGGGGGCTTTTATTTTTCAATTCGAAAAATTTAAAAATTCTCTGTTAAAATAATAATAACTATTTATTTCCCAAAAAGATATATATCCAATTACAGGGAAATGTAACATTATTTAAGAGATTATTAAACAAAAATTCATGTCAGAGCATATACACATATTTCAAATTTGAAATATGTTTGGTCTGAATTGAAAGAAGAAATGACTAAAGAATCTGTAAGTAATCCAGGACTGCCAGATGTATTTTTGCATTATACAATTCTGAATACGTTGCCAGAGGAGTATTTTTCTTTTAAATCCAGCTGGATGCTGAGTGCAAAAAGTGATAGAACGGTTGATAGCTTAATCAATCAACTATGTCAGTATTCAGTATAAAAGGACCTAGGGAGCTGGATCTACTAAGCAGCAAGCTCTCACCTGCAATCACCAAAGAAGTCATCACAGCAACCAAGTTCAGTGGATGCGAAGAAAAAAAAACAACTGATATGCAACTACTGCAGGAAGCCAAATCATATTGTTAAAGTGCGCAGGAAATGAATTGCCGATGGCCGCCCTCTTGAGTCCGACACAAATATGATACTCGTTATGATATGTTACCGTAAGCTCAACTGAAACACATACTGACTCGTCGAGATGCTGGGTTGACATTGGCGCGACAAGCCATATTTTAAATGATCAGCTTTGCTTTAGAACGTTCGTCTTTTTCAACTGAACACACAGTGAGCACAGTAAATGGTGAGAAATGGAAGCCATCAGAATACGCGAAGAAGAAGTTGGGGCAGAAATCCAAGGAAGACGGTACAAAATTAATTGATTGACACTGGAGGCGTTTACTTCGTGATACATTTTGAATTATAAATAAAACACTTTCTTTGTTAATATCACTCGATTTATTAGTAGCGACTATAGTTTCGATCACGTTCTGATCATTGTCAAACTAAAAGTAATTTAGCTAACGAGAAACACATACATTTATACAGCGAGAAACAGTGGGGAATATGCTAGGTCGGTTAATTAACGAACAAACCGACCTAGTATATTCCCCACTGTTTCTCGCTGTATAAATGTATGTGTTTCTCGTTAGCTAAATTACTTTTAGTTTGATAATGATCAGAACGTGATCGAAACTATAGTCGCTACTAATAAATCGAGTGATATTAACAAAGAAAGTGTTTTATTTATGGTACAAAATTACTTTGGCTGATATTTGGTGTGTACCCCGAATCAAGAGGAATCTGTTCTCCGTGCTTGCAGTCTAGGATTAATAGGTACTCGGACAGCCAAATAATGTCATCAGCTGAAGTCTGCAACTTCCTCGTAAACAATTGGAGAGAGCTTGTGCTGGACGACTGTTCAAGTTGGCCGTGAGAAGTTTGAACCTTATCAAATGAGGTCAATGCAGTGAGTAAGGGTTATGCCATGAACGATTCGGATATCAGAGCAATCGCCATGTGAAATCGCCACTGAGCAGAGAGCTTGACATGAACGTAGAAATGCATAGTGAACTGTGTGAAGGTTGCGTTTATGATAAAGCTCATCGGCTACCTTTTGGCACGAGGTCCTGAATAACGAAACCGGAAGAGCGAATTCACACAGATGTCTTTCAAAAATCGAGGCCCGAATATCGATGTGCTTTTTTGCTTTTCGGGGACAATTACACAAAATTCAGGACAGTTTATTTTCTGCGGCAAAAATCCGAAGTTGCTGAAAAACTGAGTCAATTCCTACACAGTCGGGAGCTGCTGAGTGATAATGGCAGGAAGTTTGACAACAAACAGATCAGGACCAGTCTACACAAGAAAGTTATTGTTCAACGTCCTATAATGCCCTAAACTCGGGAACAAATCGAGGGAAAATCGTACGGTGGTGGAAACTGCTGGAGCAATGGTGCACGCGCATCAGGTACTTTGGGCTAAGATTATGCAGGTACCTATATCCTTAACAGAACAGGTCCCACGAACATCACCTTTCGAGTTGTTGTATGGTGGGAAACCAGGTTTGGAACATTGGTTCAAATTGCTGAATTTATTTATATTCATATCGAAGGAGCAAAGGACGAAACTGGATCCGAAGGCCATTAAAGGAATCCTCATCTACAGTGAAGAGGACAAGTTCTACAGATTCAATGACGTCATTTTCGAAGAAAAATTGGAAAATGAGGTTTTTATGCCCCCAGAAAGCAATAAAGGTAAAGAGACGAAGCCTACTGACCTGAACGAAAGCAAATCCCGGATTGAAGAAGATAAGGAAATAAAACTCTGGGAACTCAATGACAGTGACAGTAATTGGACAATTTTATAAACGCCCGAAGCCAATGAAGTAGAGAATGCTGGTGAGACTACTCGAAAACTACGCAACCGAGTGGAAATCATAGAAATTCCAGGATTATGTGATGCTCACCAATGACTGCTCGCGGCATTCTTTTTGGTACGGCGGGCGTAATACAGATAGGTAGGGTCGGTTGCAAAGATGGCTGGCTGCGTGACCGCACCTATCTGTATCACCTCTGCTACCTCGGTACTATAAAAAAAAACCGCGAACCGTTACTGATGCTTACTTCGACGACCTTTGAGACACCTGCAACGACGCCACAAAGTAAAAACAAACGTGATCGGCAGACTACTCGAAAACTACGCAACCGAGTGGAAATCATAGAAATTCCAGGATTATGTGATGCTCACCAATGACTGCTCGCGGCATTCTTTTTGGTACGGCGGGCGTAATACAGATAGGTAGGGTCGGTTGCAAAGATGGCTGGCTGCGTGACCGCACCTATCTGTATCACCTCTGCTACCTCGGTACTATAAAAAAAGACCGCGAACCGTTACTGATGCTTACTTCGACGACCTTTGAGACACCTGCAACGACGCCACAAAGTAAAAACAAACGTGATCGGCAAATTCAAGGCCAGATTATTGGTGATCAAAGGTCTTTTGCAAAGAAGAGGAGTAGATTATGATCAAACCTTCAATTGAGTGGCAAGAACATCAACTATTCGAATGCTACTCAGTGTTGATCTCAATTCTAAAACAATACTTTTCGCGATTTTTTTGATGCAAATTCATGAATTACATTTGAAATACCTAGTATTTTACCAATCTCATTTTAAATAGAAATTATGGCTAATAGATCTTTTGATATAGTTGACCGTAAATAATTTTTAATTATTTTTAATTTAGAAAAACTTCTTTCGCCGGAAGCCACAGTTATCGGTATTGTTAAAAATATTTTTAGACTAATACTGAAATTTGGAAAATAAGGAACTAACAAGGAGACTAACCTAAGTGTTCCCCTCCGATTTGAATTAAATTTGGTAGATTTGTAGAGGGGGGCAAAATGTTGGATATATATTTTTTGTTTCGACTAAGAAAACATGTTTAGGGGGGGTAAACTCGCCCCACGAAAATCAGCCATTTTTTTTTGTTTTTTGGCTGTAACTTCCAAACAAATCATGATGGCGTAATTTTGTAAAAGTAGAAAATTTCAAAGCCTATCCTCTGGTAAAAAAATAAAAGAAAATATAAGGAGTTATAAAACTAAATTTTCGTATATTCCGCTAGTAAACATGACAGCCTTTTTTTCAGTGGAAAGGTTTTATTTAGAGGATGTATGGATATACAAGGTGTCTAAAAAAGACACCACCAAAATGATATGGTGTATTCCTGAGACAAAAAAAGAGCAAATTAACTAAATTTATCTATATGAAAAATTACATACTTTCCAAGATACAGCAAGTCAAAGTTTAAGATTTTTAAAATATTTTAATCTATATCTGGAAAATGGCAGATGAGAATGATTTGTTTATTTTTTTCTGACAACTACATTAGGTGTACTACATTGTTTAAAAATTTCAAGAAATTTCTTCAAGTACAAAGGTGCTCCAGAGGACATGCTGTTTACATTATTACATAGAACTTTTTTGTTCTTCATATTTTTTTACGATTTAATATTTTTTTCAATGCAACTCATCACATTTAAAGAATTTATAACTCTTAAAGTTTTTTTGTTTACGCCTTATTTTTAACAAAAAAAAATAAAAAGAACTTATTGTTCATTGTTTAATTGCGCTCGTCCTGCAAGAAAAGTCTTAAAAATAACTATAATCCAAAAACTGCTTTAATTTTAACATATCAAATTATTTAACAAATTACAAAAATTGTTCAAAATGACCCTCATAAAAAAAATCATAGTACACATTGTATGCTCGCGCCCGTCGCGTCGATGCGCTTCAGCCACCGGCGATACTTCGGTCACCACCACTCAACGTGTTAACCAGTTTTACTTAAATTGAAAGTTTTAATTGTACTGATACACGTTTTCAACGAATTGAAACCCACCTACTTAGATTATTTCATTTTTTAACACGAAATTTTCCAAAAACAATAAGTTCTTTTTTATTTTTTTTTGTTAAAAATAAGACGTAAACAAAAAAACTTTAAGAGTTATAAATTCCTTAAAAGTGACGAGTTGCATTGAAAAAAATATTGAATCGTAAAAAATGTGAAGAACAAAAAAGTTCTATGTAATAATGTAAACAGCATGTCCTCTGGAGCACCTTTGTACTTGAAGAAATTTCTTGAAATTTCTAAACAATGTAGTACACCTAATGTAGTTGTCAGAAAAAAATAAACAAATCATTCTCATCCGCCATTTTTGAGATATAGATTAAAACAATTTAAAAATCTAAAACTTTGACATGCTGTATCTTGGAAAGTATGTAATTTTTCATATAGATAAATTTAGTTAATTTGCTTGTTTTTTGTCTCAGAAATACACTATATCATTTTGGTGGTGTCTTTTTTAGACACCTTGTATATATTTGGATTCCGCGTTTGAAAAAAAAAATTAATCTATTTTTGGTCGTCTTTATGTATGTTTTTTTTTTAGCGAATATCATTATTGCAGTAGCAACTACAAGCCATAAATATCAATTTTTTTTTTACAATCCCGAAGTAGTCAATACACAAATCTTTTTACACCAGAGGTTAGAATTAAAATTTTGTACATTTACGAAATACTCTATCAAGATTTTTTTAGAAGTTTTAGCGAAAAAACAAAAATATGGCTGATTTTTGAGGGGCGAGTTCACCCCCTCAACATGTTTTTTAGCCGAAAAAGAAGACGTACCGAATATTTTTACCCCCCTACAAATCCACAACATTTCATTAAAATCGGAGAGGAAAATTTGGGTTAGTTCCCTTGTAAGTCTTGGCTATATAATTATTTAAAATTTCTAATGGTTTTAATTGGGAATGATTAGAAAATAATAATTATTTTAGGAGCTCCATTCCATCTAAACCTCTTGTCAATTTTCCGTTTTCGGTTACCTGTAATCTAATGTATAAATCCATACAACATTTTCTTAGATATTCGGACATTTCGATTTTTTTATACGAACTTCAGATTATCAGGTTAGAAATCGGATGCACTTCAGGCAGGGGTCCAGGCTATCGGCCGCTATTTCGGCGAATAAATTTTACCGATTTGGGGGTCCGCGGGCTTCGCCGGTTTCACCGCCCCCTAACCGCCGCCCGCGTGCCTTGCACGCTCTAGCCCCCCGGTAGGATCGGTCCTGGCACACATAAACAAATAATATTCAAACTAGTCATACAACCGAAATTGCAGGATTTTCTGTATATTAATATCGAATAATAACGCATATTAAACGACTGGTTATTCAACCTTTGAGGAGCTCGCGAAGGCTTAGGAAGCATGGTACAAAATTTAAAAATTACGATGTGCTGCTTAAATTTTTTTAGTTTTACACCACGTCTGGATTATCCGCAAAATTTATACACCCGATATAATATTGTCGACATTTTCAGAAATTCAATGAAGCGGAAGAAGAAACTTTCGATGTTGATAGAAAGCACAATATATGGAATTAGGGTCTCTTATATAACTTGGTAAAAATATTTATTGGTCATATTTTGTTGATTTTGCTTTCAAATCTTTTAGGACAATTTTAATTTTGTGGATTGTATTATGTCTAATATATTTAGTGATATCCAGTTTCTGGATAACTTATTATTCATCTTTGGAATGGATGGCCAGTACTGTATTCTCAATACTATTTAGCATTTTTGTCCTGGAGAATATATACATAGTTTTTGGAAGAATATTGACCGTCCGTTTCGTAAAGGTATTCTATTTTCCGATATCTGCGAAATTAGATATTAAATAAATTAATAGATATAGGTATAAAATAGATTTACATATACACAGTGGGCAAAAAAACGGTACAAGTACTCTTGTACTGTCATATCTTCCTGAGTTATTATTATTGTTAAATAATTTATTAATTGTGAAAACAGTGAAAAGCCCATTTTTTATAGATGAAATGAAGTACTTTTGCTCTTAAAAAATAGAACTTAAAGATTTGCCCGGAGCACCTTCTTGACCTGAATTAAGGGTTTGTCCCACTGCATACTGCAAAATGTTCAAACAATCGAAATAATATTTTGTTTTTAAAATATTCATTGAAGAATAATATAGAAAAGGTTCCATGTAGTTAGTCGAACTATTGTTCGACTTATATCGTCTACAGCGAAGGCATAATTGGGCGCAGGTAGACTTGCCAAACTGGAACGCACTTTGAACGCGTTTTTCTCTAAACTATGTTTTTCAAAACGGTGAACAACATATCTCAGGCTGCGATTGATGAATCTACTTAAAATGTGGTACACATATTCAGAGGACTACTAGTTTAGGCGTGATGGACGATTTTGTCAGTACGGTTAGTTTTGCGATATACCGAGAGTCAGGGATAAGGGGCGGACATAGGAATTTAACATATAAAATTATATATGTGTAATTATTAGCTCCCCAATTCATTTTAGTGAAAAATGGTAAAGGACTATTTTTTAGAGAATTAAAAATTTTAAATGTATCATCTATTTAATTTGCGTATATACCAGAATCCACCTCAGATATAATAAAAATAAGTTAAACAATATACACTTTATTAAAAACCCTTGCCATTAGTTTGACAAATGTCATGTTGTGGTGAGAACAATTTTACTAGTCAAATATCAATTCACACATTGTAATTACTATGAACAATAATCTTAGGTATTCCAATGTAGAGAGCGTATTCATTATCAAAACATTTTCCAGTGGCGTCAGTTAACTCAGAGTTCGTGACATTTTCGGTTAAATTTAACTTAAATATATTGGAATTGTTTAATTAAGGTGGAATAAAAATTGGCTATTGAATATTGTTCCGTGTTATGCACTCATCGGCCGCATCTGGTCCGTTATCGCTGTGTGTTAATTCCTGGAAGATGCGGCCGAAGGGCGGTTTCCGTCCTTTTCGAAAAATCCAGTTCCAGCCCCTTGAGAGAGTCAGTCGACACACAAAATTCACTGCATACAGTACCGCTAAATTTACACCGCTGAACAATTTGTACTGTACGTGTCGATTAATAAAAGTTACCGCATTAAGAGAAAACCGTAGAGGTATCATTTAACCTCTCCCGTCCATGGTCCTTCGAAACGGATTAATTAAATAATTCTAATTAAATTGTCGTGAGTGCACTCCCGTCCGAAATAAGCGTCGTACGCCGAAGATCCAATCCTGTGAGTCATCACGCCGCCGAGAGAAAAACCAACCCATGCCGCAGTCCAGGGGAAGAAATATTCCGTTATTTTCAAGTAAATAATTGGTGAGTCTCCATCCTTCGATTATCCTTAATCATCGTTCTACATACGTGTGTATATCCCTTGCGTGACTAGTCTAAAAAGTATTTTTGCTATGGCCGAATTAAAAACATTAATAGCGCAACGCGGTCAAGTAAAAGCACGCGTAACCCGCCTTGCAAAAGCGTACGACCAATTTGAAACCGAACAAAATGTCGATTTTCTTAAAATTCATTACGAAAAAGCACTATCGGCGTGGGAGGATTTTGATGTGATCGCTTCACAAATTGAGATTCTGGACGAACAGAACATTTTAACGCACGAAATCACTCGCGATGATTTCGAAAATTTGTATGTCCGCACTGTGACGAAAATTAAAAACATTATTAGTAATCCTCAAACTCCAATTCCTAATAAAGCCATCGAAGTTAAATTGCCCACGCTCGAGTTACCAAAATATTCTGGGAAATATGACGAGTGGATGACCTTTTACGACACGTTTTGCGCACTAATACATCAAAATGGTCAATTATCCCCTATTCAAAAATTTTAATATTTAAAATCATGCTTGCAAGGGGAAGCCGCAAATGTAATAAGTTCATTTACAGTCACCGCAATTAACTATCAAGCTGCCTTCGACTTATTAGAGCAGCGTTTCAAAAATAAAAAATTAATCGTAAAAACACCTTTGGATGCATTAGCAAGTCTTCCTACTTCCACTAAAGATTCAGCAGCCTCATTGCGAAAATTAATCGATCAATGTAACACACATAGAGCTGCACTAAAATCATTACAGCTCCCAGTGGAAAGTTGGGACGTTATGTTAGTGCATTCGATTTGTGGTAAACTAGATTTTCAATCTAAAAAAGAGTGGGAATTAATTGAAACAGCTGACGAGTTAGCTACCTTCCAAGAATTTAATGACTTTATTATAAAACGAATTCAAATGCTAGAATCGTTATTTTCTAAAACACCGCAAAATTATTCTAATAACATTATTCAATGCAAGGCATTCCACACTACATCAATAAATAATTGTTCATTCTGTAAAGGAACTCATTTAAATCACCAATGTGCAAAACTCATTAACCTGCCTATTAACGAAAGATATACAGAAGTCATAAATAAAAGGTTGTGTATTAATTGTCTTGGGAGTCACCATATTGCGAAGTGTAAATCTACATTTAGTTGCAAATATTGTAAAAAATCGCACCATTCACTTTTGCATAGACCCACGCAGGTAACACACAATAATCAAAATTATTCCGAACCCTCAACGTCAACAAATTTAAATATAATAGCGTCTGCCACAGCAAATCATAAAAATATTTTATTGTCCACCGCAGTTGTACAAATAAAGGATATTAGAGGTCAATTTCATGATTGTCGCTGCCTGTTAGATCAAGGCGCAATGAATAATTTTATTTCTGAAGCAATGCATAAAAAATTGAACACTCATATTCAACTAATAAATATGGAGATATCTGGTATTTCTAATAAAATAACTGCAATAAACAAATCAACAATGGTCACTATTAAGTCAAAATTTAACAACTTCTGAGAAAATATTGAATGTTACATTCTCCCTACAATTACCAGCAATTTACCCACACAAGTAACTGCCAACATACAGATTCCTAAAAATATTAAATTAGCTGACCCTAACTTTAATGTACCCCTGCCAATTGATTTATTGATTAGCGCTAATATATTTTGGGACCTCTTGCTGGTGGGTCAAATCAAAATTAATAAGAACGAGCCAACCTGGCAAAAAACCAAGTTCGGTTGGATTGCGGGTGGTCCTATTAAGGGTGAAAACATGAACTGTCATGTTTCAATCCAATTCGAACAAAATTTTAATCGATTTTGGGATTTGGATGAACTGCCGACACGCGCTTTGTCTAAATCAGAGAATGAATGCGAGACGCATTTTATTAATAATTTCAAGCGAGATGTGGGAGGTCGATTTATAGTAAAATTGCCCTTTTTTCACAATGTTGAGCTTTTAGGTGAATCTAGACCTCAAGCTCTAAAACGATTTTTGTCTTTAGAAAAAAGGTTGCATAAGTTCCCACAATTAAAACATACTTACACGGCTTTCATTGACGAATATTTAAAACTGGACCACATGAGGGAGGTTCAGTCAATAAATACACCCGAAGCAAATTATTATTTACCGCATCATTGCGTCACTAACGATAATAGTACAACAACAAAATTAAGAGTCGTTTTTGATGGTTCATGCAAATCCTCGAGTGATCATAGTTTAAACGACTTACTGCTTGTAGGTCCGGCGATGCAAGAAGATCTATTCTGCATTCTCATTCGTTTCCGAACACATCGGGTAGCCTTTACCGCCGACATTGAGAAAATGTATCGTCAGATCAAGATTCATGAATCAGATGGCGATTTCCAACGCATCCTTTGGCGTAATAATTCAAGCGAGGACATCCGTGAATTCAAACTCTGCACGGTAACTTATGGTACCGCAAGTGCACCCTTTCTCGTCATCCGATGTCTTTACCAATTAGCCATCGAGGAAGCTGACAAGTTCCCACGTGCTTCAGAAATAATTCGTCGCGACTTCTATGTTGACGATTTGTTAACCGGAGCCGACAGCATTGAAGAAGCTAGGCAATTACGTGACGATATTATCACGGTGTTAGCCAAAGGAAAATTCCCCTTAACTAAATTTACTTCTAGTTTCCCACAGTTACTACATTCAAATAAGGTTTACTCTGATCAAACGACCTTTGATAAATCATTCGAGTCCAAAACTCTTGGTTTAATCTGGAACCACCCACACGATTCATTCAAATATTCAGTTACGAATATTTCTATAAAAAGAAAATTACGAAACGCAAATTCTGTCCATGGTATCACAAATATTTGACCCGTTGGGATTACTGACCCCATCCTAATAATTTCAAAATTATTAATACAAGGTTTGTGGTCACTGCAATTAGGTTGGGACGAGTCGGTACCCCAGACAGTTTACACTGAATGGACCCAATTCTTGAAAAATCTAACAGATCTAGATGCAATATCTATTCCACGGAGAATAATATCCGTTAATCATCCACAATATTTAGAAATCATTGGGTTTGCGGACGCATCTGAAAGGGCTTATGGTGCTTGCCTTTACTTAAGAGCTGTAAATGAGTATCAAATGTCACAGCACTTAATATGTGCAAAATCAAGAGTAGCACCACTTAAACAATTAACAATCCCTCGGCTCGAATTGTGTGCAGCCTTACTATTAGCTCGATTGGCAAATCAAGCCATTCCCAAGTTATGCTTAAACATTCAAGATACTAAATTCTTTACTGACTCTACCATTGTTCTTGCCTGGATAGCTGCTGATGCGTCCAGGTGGACCACCTTTGTCGCTAATAGGGTATCTGAGATTCAGAGGATCACCAACCCAGATTCATGGCATCACGTAGACACAAAACTGAATCCTGCAGACTTAATTTCTAGAGGTGCATCTACTCAAACCATTATTAACTCAAATTTTTTGGTTCCATGGTCCGCAATTGAGTGAGACAAATATGAGCTCGGATCCCATCATCCCTGAAAATGTTTCAGAACAAAAAATTAAAAAAAAACTATCGCCTTAGTTGCATCAACTGATTTTAAAACACTAATTTTAACCAAACATTCTTCATTCACAAAACTGCGCAGAGTAGTAGCATATATGTTGAGATTTATTAACAATACCTTAAAGCGAAATAAAAATAATTCAAGTCATTTAACATGCGAAGAGTTACAAAAGGCAACTATCAAAATTATTAAAATATGTCAATATCCACAATTTAGTGATGAAATCAGTTTACTAAAATCGGGTAAACAAGTAGTTAAAAATCGAGCACTTGCTCCCTTAAACGCATTCTTGGATCAGAATGAAATTCTTCGGGTTGGCGGTCGGCTAGAGAATTCGAATTTAAGATACGATCATAAACATCCAATAATTTTACCAAAAAATCAACATGTCACAAAATTAATTATTGAACATGAACATGTATTACAATTTCATGCTGGACCCCAAGCAACACTAGCTGCTGTAAGGGAAAAATATTGGCCAATTGGTGGACGTAATGAAGTACGAAAGGTTATCCATAAGTATGTACGATGCTTTCGAGTTAAACCACGGTCAATAAATTAATTAATGGGCAATTTACCGGCGCCTCGTGTACAACCATCACGACCTTTTCTTCATTCCGGAGTAGACTATGCAGGCCCATTTTCAATTAGAGCAAATCTAAATCGCGGAAGAATTTCAAAAACAAAGGCCAACATAGCTTTATTCGTATGTTTCGCCACCAAGGCAATTCATTTGGAACTAGTGACATCCCTCACATCAGAATCCTTCCTTGCAGCCTTTAAGCGATTTATATCCCGACGTGGGCGAGTTGAATGTTTATACTCGGACAACGGCACTACATTTGTAGGTGCAAATAGAGAAATAGTGGAGTTAAGAAATCTGTTACGATCTCAAACATTCAGAAATGATGTAGTTGAGAAATTAACCGAAGTAGAAATTTCGTGGAAGTTTATCCCACCTAGATCTCCCCATTTTGGAGGATTATGGGAACCGGGTGTCAAAAATGTAAAACACCATTTAAAAAGGGTTTTGGGAGAATCGTTGGTCACATATGAGGAAATGTATACACTGTTGTGTCAAATTGAAGCCTGCCTTAACTCCCGACCATTAATCCCACTTTCCGACAATCCTAATGATATCTCCGCCCTAACCCCTGGCCATTTCCTAATTAGAGACTCTCTAACAGCACCAGCGGAACCGAGCTTCCTTGAAACTCCTAGCAATAGACTATCAAGATGGCAACATATGCAAAAGGTGTTGCATCATTTCTGGCAGCGATGGGCAGCGGAATATCTTCACACCCTCCAGGGCCGGAAGAAATGGCAGAAGAAAACCGACATCCCTGTTGAACTAGGGAATCTAGTCCTCATCAAAGAGGATAACATTCCTCCACTGCAATGGCGACTGGGTCGCATTCTCACCGTCCATCGCGGAAAGGATCAGTTGGTGCGAACTGTTACTATCAAAACAGTGAATAGTGAAGTGAAACGTGCTATAAGTCAAATTTGCCCCTTGCCCCAAAAATGACTGAGTTCCTCAAGTATCACGATTTGTTTTGAACATTTAAATCTTAACTTTTCGTTATTGTATCTACCGTATATATGTTTGTAATTAGTTTTAGGTGTATATATTTTTATTTTTTCTATATTTGTATTCATTTTTATGTACTTGAAAGACTAACTTTCAACGGGGGCGGCATGTTCCGTGTTATGCACTCATCGGCCGCATCTGGTCCGTTATCGCTGTGTGTTAATTCCTGGAAGATGCGGCCGAAGGGCGGTTTCCGTCCTTTTCGAAAAATCCAGTTCCAGCCCCTTGAGAGAGTCAGTCGACACACAAAATTCACTGCATACAGTACCGCTAAATTTACACCGCTGAACAATTTGTACTGTACGTGTCGATTAATAAAAGTTACCGCATTAAGAGAAAACCGTAGAGGTATCATTTAACCTCTCCCGTCCAAATATAGCGGTTTTTGTCAGATTTAGCGTGGAATATCACACACGAAAATTCACTATTGCACACTATTACACATGTAATCAAATTATGAAGCATATTTTTCTGAAACACATCATGGAAAAACACCGTAAGTTCGACAACGGTTCGTTTAACGGCGAATTCCGCATGAGTATTTCTGATGTTAACTCCGAAGGGTTCAAAAAGAGTCTGGCCGCATGGATAAACGAAGTTCCGAAAAGTTGTGGGTGGAGCTTATCGCATCTTCGAGAAAAAATCATTCCCCGCACACTTGAGGGGGTGAAATACAGTTTGTCGGCCGAAAGTGGCAGACCCATCCCTACCGCAGTATCATCTGTGAAATTAATAAATCGATGAAATAAAATAAAATGTTTAAATGTTATCTGGACTTGGTGCTACTCCCGGTTGCCATACACTTTGGAGTACGCCTCTCAACGTCACGGATGGCGTCACGAACGGCGACCTTGTGTCCTACAGGACCTGGACATATCATCCACAAGGAATTTTATGGGTGGAGTAAGTGATAATCACCACTGGCTCATAAGAATGCCAGGGCAATTGCCTATCGGCACGTGGCCCTACCCGACGACATTTCATACTTTACGGTCAAGACCATGCAGCCCCTTTTTCGGGTACGGCGAAGCGCAGGTAGTCTCAGAAAAAGGGAGGTATCACAATACGTCGAGTATTTCTGTTACGAATTACAACTTAAAGGCGAAAAAAAATTAACCATGTGTCATAGATTTTGAAATTATTTTTAATAAAATAAAGTGCATTTTCAATTTCGTTGGATTTAGAAAAAAATAGTAACTTGTAAAATATGTCATAGATTAAAACAATCTTAAAAATTGCTAGAGTGAACACTGATACATTTATTAACGTAGTTTTAAATAAAAATATTGTTTTCTTTTTCATTTTTAATAGACATTTATTCACTTTAATTTAACAACATTTATCGTTTGTAGAAACTTTTTTTCGATTTATTAAACTCATCGACATATTAAAACGATCAATACTTATTAGAAATAAAGAATACTATCTTTGTTAATATCACACTTGTTTATCATATAGTGATTATATTTTGAACTATGTGCTGATCACTTTCAAACTTGAAGTAAATAGAGAAACAAGTATTTATATTATATCAAATTAGATAATAAAGGAAAAGCGAAGTGGAACTGCTCATTAATGATGGAAAACTTCAGATTACGCTTCACTTTTTCAAGTAAGTGATTCGCGAATGAAAAATTGGTTTGATTCAATAAGGTAAGATATATCTCTAATTCATCAATTGAATTGAAGCTTTTATAAGATTAAAGGAGAATGTTAAAAAACTCCGTTGTTTTTTACCTGACGCCGTAACGGTAAAAACTCATTTAATATGTATCTGTAACGCCTATGAATGATGAAAACATAGGTTAGACCGCGGAAAAGTCTGGAGAAAACTTTTGAGGTTCTATCAAATATACAAAATTCAATCGATTTTCTCTAAAACTATCAATGATTAAAAAAATGTCTTAGATAAAAGTTAAACGGTTTGGAGAGAAGCATACAGTAGCGACATGGTGAACTTAGTTTGACCTTGTGATATCTACGTGAGATCAGGTGAAATTCAAAGTGTGTGCTGTACAGTGACTGTTCGCGGGTTCTTTTCTGGTACGGCCGAGAAACGAGAGGTGGTAATACAGATAGGTGCGGTCACGCAGCCAGCCGTCTCTGCAACTGACTCTACCTATCTGTATTACCACCTCTTGTTCCTCGGCCGTACCAGAAAAAAACCCGTGAACCGTCACTGGTGCTATATCTCAAAAACTAATACTGGAATTAACATGAAATATTGAATTTAAGTCTTATATGTTAATCCAAAGAATAGGAAAGCTTTTGGTAAAATTTTGTACAATGGAAGTGGGTGTTTACCTTAATCGTTTTTTTTTTTTTTTAATATGAAAAAATTTACAAAACCGTTTAAACAAATTTTAAAGACAATAAAGAAATGGATATCTTTTGTTTGAAAATATTTTTCATAAAATTATTGTTTTCGAAAAATAAAATAAAATTTCGAAAAACAAATTTATGAAAAATATTTTATAGGTCTATATTATTTGTCCTAATGTTTTTGTAATATTTTTCATATTTAAAAAATTATCGAAAAGAAACAAAAAACGGTTAAGGTAAACACCTACTTTCGGTGTACGAAATTTTACCAAAAGCTGTTTTATTCTTGGGATTATCAAATAAGACTTATGTTCAAAGTTTCATGTTGATTCCTGTATTAGTTTTTGAGATACAACGCATACATTTATTTGCACCAGTTCTTACATAGATATGACAAGGTCAAATCAAGGTCATTATGCCACTACTGTATGGTCCCCTCCAAACCGTTCAATTTTTATCCAAAATATTTTTCTTAATCATTGTTGTTTCAGAGAAAACCGATATAATCCACCCGTTGCGGCGTTAGGTACAAAAACGGGTTTTTTGTTAATTAAACAAAAGGCGTGTTATTTAAACTGATTTTTCATTCATAATTACTAGTCAGATAATGTAATAATTTAATTTAAATTATTTCTTACAATTGATAACCTTATTAAATTAAATTATCGAGTAACAGGAATTACATCTTATGGTTGTTTTTTTCTAATATTTTAAGAGATTCATATTGGCGACAATACCCTTTCGTCGTATTGTGCTCTTGGCCCTACCTTAGACCAGGACTACCTGCACCGGGTAGCCCGTAAAGTATCAAATGTCGTCGGGTGGCACGTGTCGATCATAAATTTCAATTTCTTTACGGTTTGGTCTTGAAAAGGATCACTAATGGTTGGTAGTAAACAAACCGCAAGTTAGACCCTTTGTTGCTGCCGCTGTGGATGAAATGGACTAGTCGCTTTTCGACCTACCGTGCCATTTAAAAATCTGGAGTTCATGTCAAGGCCTTCGGGATGCCAACCGTTTTCGGGAATAACCAAATCATCAATCGATTTTTCAATTGGGCTTTTGCAATATATTTTTCTGTCTCAACTCTCTAAGGCTTTTCTCAAAAAAGCCTGATATGGGTGGTCTGGGACACCCGGTATAATATATGTAATAATTGTTTCGTTCAATTTAGTTTATATTGACTTTGCTTCATTCATAGACCTTGAATACAATGTTTTATTTTTCATATAATAGACGGTCGCCAGGCAGGACACATGTTAATTTAAGGGTATAAATCACATTTCATCCATAAAACTCAATTCTTGATTAGTTAGGACATCTTGTAGTATAATATATTATTTTAATAATTATCTTTGATTTCTAGTTTAGGAGCCAAATTTATGATGTATCTCAAATTATCATGGAAGTGGAACGACAACGGAAAGTTCTTCATAAAAAATTTGGTGAACTATTAATGAGGCCATATTTTCGGAAGCATTATAATAAAATATCGTACACCGCTTATATTGTGTGTTACTGCAATAATGATTAAAAATTATTTAAGCTTACATTTTCAGAAAAAAAAACAGCACGAACAAGAAAGAGTTCTTACATCTGGCTTATTTAAAAATATGTGCGTACATATACTCTTCCTTCCAGTGTTGTACATTATTATTTTTGTTGACGGAAATGATCTTATGCATCATTCAAATAAAGTCATACATAAAATGGCAGATGGAATATTCCTTGAATCTAATTTCGAACTTTCGGAAATACAGCATACGATGGAGTAAGTATAAAAATAAAGAGTATATTATTACTGTAACGCATATCTACTATTTTTAGCATTAATAATTACTTAAATTATACCTTGCGACCAGTTATTCACGCAATAAAATGGTATGACGGTTTTAACTTGATGGATCCCGGATTGATTGCAGACTTTAATACCAAAGTGCTAGGAGTGGCGCGTATCCGACAGCAAAGAAGAAACCACACGTGCACACTCCCAATTCCCCTTATTGGTTTGCGTACCGGTTGCTTTAATCAAAACCTTAAAACTTCCGATTTGTTTCACTATACTCAAAGCACGTATAAATACTCATATATAGGTAACTACTAACTTAAATTTACTGATTCGTCAATGGCACCTAAGCAATATCAACTTATACCTGGTGTGTATAAATTGGCGGATAATCGACACGTGACAATATTCTTCCAGGTATTCTACGCAGCTTATCTTAGTTCTAAAATATTGTACAATGCTTCCTGAGCCTTCACTTAGTTTGAACATCCAGTCATTAAATAGACGTTATTATTCGATATTAATTAACAGAAAACCCTGCAATTTCGGTAATCTAACTAGTTTGAAAATTTGTCGGTGTGTGCTATCTTTCTATCTCAAACTTGTATTTTGAACACTTCTTAATTAGCTTATTATCATAAAAAGTAGAGCAGGCAACGTCAATGCCCGCTTATGTCACTTTTGACATAACGAATTCATTCAAACTCGCTAGTTTCAATTTTGTATTAGTCCTGCTTTCCTCGTTATTATCAGTTTGTATTAGTTGCTGCTTGTCAAAACAGACTTCAATCAACACGATTTATTCTAAAATTTGTTTCACCTGGCATATACATCTGTAAATAAAACCCGCGCTATCTGTCTATTACCTTCCACTCTGACCCAAGCCACATAATTAATCATGAAAAAACACGACAGCTCGTAAATGCTATGTTGCCAAATGTGCATTTCTTTTAAATGGCTCTTGATGGCCTATGAGGAGTGATAGAACATTTTTGCATCGACATTTTCTATTTAGAATTTTAGGAAGAATATCGCCACGTGTAGATTATCCGCCAATTTATACACACCTGATATAGTCACTGGGATGTAGTTCGGCAACTTTCGCGCTTTAACTGAGCCTTTGATATAGTGGATATTGCTAGTGTAATATTTGTTCTTACAATCAAAGACTGGGTGACTGAATTATTTACAATGAGGTATCATCATACTATTAAACAGAATAATTGTAAGCGTTTGTTTTGGTTCTCTGATATTTATAAAAAAGTAATCCATGATATTAATAAGATGTTATGCGAATGCATTAAAAACATGAAAAAATTATGATTGTAACCGCGACTTATCTGCGACCAAATATTATTTCCAGTGAATAAAAAAAAAATGCCGAGAACTTTTTTATTCACGCGTGGAATATCATAATCATTATCTGCCGGATAGTCTGAGGTATCAAAATAATTTTGAGCATCGCATCGAATTACTTCGTATAAATCGGGGCATTCCACCTCGTATATGAGTGAGTCGGTATCTGTATAACAGATGCGGGCCATATTACCGAACCGACTCCTCATATACGAGTAGTGGAAGTCGTATAATTTTAATTTCGAAATATCTAAAATGCACATGCCGACATATATCGGTTTATTAAAATAAACTTCGGTTTTATTAAGCTCTATGGCTACTAAATTTTCATCAAAAATGGTGCTTGATTTGAAATTTGGTTTTGCAATCAATGCCTCAGCACCGTATCGACCCTCCCATTTCGTCACTAATTTTACTATGGAGTGTTTGCGGATATTCTCCATCGTCTTGCCAAATACGGCGTTGTTCATCAACTTGAACAGATTCTTCTCAAACTCATTGGTGGCAGCTGTTCGCAATTTTGTATTTAAGTCAATGTAAGATTTCAGCCAGGTAGACTGTTTGAATTTTAAAACGCGATGAATTTTAGTCAATTTCAAGCCGTTCTCTAATGCCTGCCGTAAGTTGCGGTAATGTATGATGTAGCGCTCTTTGTTAAATAAAGTGCCCAATAATTTAATATCCCGTGAATTTGGAGGTGCGCGATGTTCGGGACAAAATGGGAGGTCAGCATGACAATCGTGAATTGATTGAGGGTATTCTAAATCAACTTCTAAAATATAACCTTCAGGATGGTCTGCAGGCACATTGAAATTGAAATGACTTAAATCACCCTCAATCCATTCAAATCCGCCATATGGCAAGCACTGTGACATTGCCCACCCGTACTGATTGTTAATATCATCGTATATTAAAAATTTTGAAGGTTTACTAGGATTGTAGTCCGACATATATTTGTTATTGGCTGCTGCATACCTTTTAGAACACTGACTCAACCCACCCCGGATACCACGCTCGACAAACAAAACCATATCGATATCTGTCAATAACTCCAAATTAATGTTTGTATATTTAAGCATGGCATCCCACGTGTACCCAGGCAAGGTGTAATAATGAGCTGGGTCCAGGCCATAGGTTTTCAAGCAGCTCGTGCGGAACTGCTCAAATACATCAGCCAACAACAAAACATCGGTTTTTAAATATAAGTCTGAATACTCGCCTAAATTTCTACACCCGAAACTCACCCATACATTGCAGGCATGCGCATAGTCTTCATCACTAATATTACTATCTGTCAATTTACTAAAGAAATCTGTTTTAGCGGGAAGTTGCGCTTCGTCTAATTTCGACCATGAATCTAAATACTCATATGGGAATACACCTTTACGGGTAAGAAAATTAAATTTCCACTCTTCTAAATTAGCAAACTGTGATTTTAAATTTGGAAAAATGGTTAAGTATGAGGCTAACTTTTCTAGGCTGCTTGCCAAAAATCTAAATGAATCTATGAATCTAAACTTGACTAAATTTTGATGCTCCTTGTTTATAGGAAGTAAATCGACACGACCCTCAAAATCTTTGGCTAGATTTTTAATTATAAAATGGGAATCGTAACCGGATAAATTGTGAAAGACGACAGGTATCACGTGACTATCCTTGTAGTTAATGTTACAGTCCTCATGGGCAGCCCCACGATATTTGCCAGTAAGGTGGCAGTGGTCCCTGACTCTGACGTCGCGGATGTCAAAGTCTTGCTCGCAGATATGACAGTGCGAGATGGATTGAAATTCCTGTTGTTGTGCGGGCGTAAGAGGTTCCATGGGGAGAGGGCACAGAAACACCGTTTCAACGTCTTCAGCAAGTTGTTTCATCTCGCTGGCAAACCACCGCTGGCAGTCCTCACCTCGATATGATTTATAAAATGAAAGCGAATCATCATAGGAGCACTTGACGTAAAATGCAGCACTATGTGGCTTATGGTCTTGTAGAGTTGTTGATGTTGCTGTGGTTTTGCCGCCTTGTGGAGATGTGAGCAGGCACTCTAGATCGGCATACACGATGAAGGGTGCCGGTTCCTTGTTCATAAAGTTTTTAAATTTTAATTTAGCATGATCAGGTTCTGGTAGTCTAACCCTACACTTGTTCATGTCAGCACAATCGTCCACATGTGCATCTAATTTAATTTGTGTCCGGAAGTAGTGCAGACATCGGTCACAGAAGAATTTTCGGCCATCATGCCTGCTCAATTGAGATGATACTAGTCGTGACAAATTTTTTATCCACACGTAGTGGAACCGCGGATTGCAGTCGTCATCGTCATCATATGTATCCTGGAGAAGTAGGAGGTTGACGTGCTTCGACCGCTTGTTTTTTGTAAGATATATGGGGACTACATTGTACTTTTTCCCAGACTTCTCTAGAATGTACACGTTCACGGATAAGTTGTTCTGGGCCTCGAAGCGGGGAATTTGTTTAATCGTCATCGGCATGGTTATGTTTTTTAAGTTTAACACGGTGCTGTAGTGCGGATAAGACGAACATCTATCAGCCACTTTTGATGTAGCTGGATGGAGGGCCGATGTAACCGCCCACGCGAAGCATGCGTCATCTAGGTTCTGCACATTGATGCACGCTTCCTTGAGTTTGATGGTTCTCGGAAGCTCAATGTAGGAGGAGCCCAGTTGTGGTACAAATTTATTGATGTTGAAAGTTACATTAACGATGGTTGACAGGCTCCACCCGCTATCCTTTTCCTGGAAAATAAATAAATTGCATTTATAGTAGTTATTACTAATATAAGTTTATTAATATTCTAGTTTTAATTGGATATATACATACTTGAAATTCCTCCAACTGTGTTAAAATAGACCCTTGAGTGTTATCCATAAACCACTCTTCGATATTTGTGTCTCTATAGATTGGGGAATTCTTCGTCTTGAGGTATTTGAATTCAAATACCTCCTCGTCGCCCTTAACGACTACAAACTCTCCACAAAATATGGAGTTCACTTTCAGGGCGGGCTCTTTCTTCAACATGTTTCTAATGTGACGTTTAAAGGAATCTTGAGCATCGCGCAGAAACTCCCTAACGTCTTTGTGTTGCAGATTCACCACAACACCCGTACGAAGTCGACCGGCAAACGCTGACTGGACATCTTGCCACTTTATGCGAAGACTGGCATAATTTTCACGACCTGGATGAGTCGGTTTATACCCGGCCCCGCTGATGCCTCGTAGCGCCTTCATCATCGCTCTGAATCCATTCATGAGTGAAATACAGGTGATGATGTGCTGTTTTTCGCCCACCGATTCAGCAGTCTTCAGAGCGACGTTCATTATTCTGATATGACGTCCGCACTCTTTAATCGCATGTTCAATCGCGGTTGGATCATCTCGTATCTTGACAAGATGTTCCCTAGTTTCGTCGACTAGTCTTGAAAAAGACTGATTATTTTTGATGGACGACATCATAATCTGAAAGAAATCTAGTAATAGGTACATAACGTATTGGAATTGATATTGTACCATCCGAAGAGATAATTCATTTATAAATTCTACTATTTCATGATAACAACTACGAATAATCCTTATCAGCCAGCAACTTCCGTTGGGAACGATCTAATGTGTAAGTCATAAACTGAATTTTTATGTTATGAAATACGTTTTTAGCCCAAATTGATTGAAATTGATAAGAGTGATGCTGTCGACAGTCAGGTATCCGAATCTGACGTCCGTTCCTTCGTATCTCTTATAATTTCCAAGATAACGCTCGAACTAGGACCACTTAACGTGCTGACTCACACCTCATCGCTTGTACGATACTCGCAATCACAAAAATATTATTTATTTATTTTAAACACGTCTGGTCATTGCTGTTGTTCATCCTAATCGAAGAGTTGCTTATGGTTATTGTTGATTTTAAGATTGATCAAAGAATGGTCTCTGCGGATGGTATGCGTTCATCCGAAGTGAAAATGATAAAACTTACCTGAAATTTTTATTTTGGGTGATGAAATTCACAATTTAATTTTCGGCAGTAGAAGTAGCACGTTCACACTTCAGAGATCTAATGCGACTGACAATTTCTCAGAGATGTCCTGGTTTTATACTGTTTCTTAATTTTTGATCAACCAATCAGCGTCCAGATAATTCAATTCATTTCCAGAACACCTTTTGGTGATCGAGTTTGTGTTTTCATTTACATGTAATCTTACGAGAAATAGTTGCAAATACGCGTTTTTTACCGATTTTGCACACTTTTAAATGGGGAATACGTGTAAAGTAAGACACAAGGTCATCTTCAACAACGATTAAAATTATTTGGCGCGTTTTGAAAAGACGAGAATGATGAAACGATTTTACGAGTTCACGTCATTTTATCATTTAACCACTTCCTGCAGCAAATGAAATCGAACAATTCGCGTTTCTTAATTCTGTTCGTCAATTGATTCAAGGTCATCCTCAACAAATTTTTAAAATTATTTCAAGCATTTTTAAAGGCGATGAAACGATTTTACGTGTCCAAGTCATTTTATCACCAAGCCACATCCTGCTAAAAAATCGAACAATTCGTGTTTTCTCAATTTGTTCAGTAATTGAAAAATAGTATATGACTGAGAATTTAATTCGTGTAATGAATGTATAATATATAAGATGAGAATGCACACATCCACACACATCCTCCTCACGTATTTTTATCATTGAAAACATCATCATCGGATTTATAGTCTATCTCTCCGAAATTTCGAAATTTTATTAGGCTTATGAGGTATCATTTTAAACGTCTTAACGTCTAGATCATGAATTTGAAGTTGAATTTTCGGAAATCCTGAGTAAATCGAACGTCTTTCGGCACCACCGGAAATTGATAAGATAAGCCTGCTGCTGCCGAGTAATTCAACGCAACTGTGACGTCAGAGATAAGGAATTTTCAAAGAGGCAACTCCCGCAATAGGGCTCAGATCGTTTTGAAATTTTCAGGTTATGTTCCTGCCACCCTAAATCGTACGGGGGCGACACCGGGCGTTTACTGATTTTATTTTTCACGTATCTCCACCCGTTTCCAAGATATTTAATTTTTTTGGTTAGGCTCATTGGTTCACGCATTTCCAGGTGCGCGCGAGGCTTATCAGCTCCTGCGGTTAGCGATAAGCCGACCTGCTAGAAAGCTTCTCCTGCAAGCTCGACCGGAAGTAAAGTAATTTTAGACCCCCCATGTAAACCTTATGGGATTTTGCGGCCGAACTGTCCTAGCTACTCTACTGTAATGAAAGCGCGCGGTTTGAAAAATAAAAAAAATGCAAATAAGCGTTGTTACGACGTTCCAGGTGGAACGCCGGTAACAATTCGGCCCCGTAAAAATGAGTGAAGTTCGCATTCCATCTAGATTCGCGGAATATACACAACGACATACATTGACCTTAGAGATAGTATACACAAATCGACTACATACATATGAGAGTGGAGCGGACGTGGATCCTTCCGATTCTGTGGTGTGAGGCGATTCAGGCGTCCCCCACCGGATCCGGGTTCAGGTAAAAAGAAACCCTCTGCATTCCCGATGCTCTGCTGCAGGGTGATTCCACCCTCGGAGACCAGAGCGTTGCTCCAGATCAGCTGCAGGATACCGCTGGGTATCCTCGAAGTCCTGACGTGGCTCTCATGTGCCCAGCTGCAGGACAGCGATGGCTACCCTCCGGGTTCCTGGGTAGTCGGAGTAATTGTACTTGTTGCTGGGGTACTGGCTGGTTGGCAAGATCCTTCCGGAGCTGTGGTGCGAGTGGATTCGGTCGCCCCGCACCGGATCTCGATTTTTCGCTCTGCTGCAGGATGGCTGCATCCTCGGAGGCCAGAGCGGCAAAGTCTTCTTCAGAAGCGGCCTGTTCCTCGCTTCTAGAAGAGTGACTTTGGTGAGAAACGTTCGCTACGGTCAGGGATGGGCTGACATCCCGATTCCGGGAATCCGGCAAAACGTTGTAGTGGGCGCCACAATGGGTTTGGCTGTCTGGACTGCCCATTGTCAGTCGGGCTGGATGGCCGTATAGTCATCTCTACGCCTGTGATTTAGAGATTTTTGCCAGGAATTTCCAGCCGGGAAGATCTCTTGGTCGTCTTCCAGTTAAAGCGGCCTCTGGTTCGGTCACTTCGGCGTAACGGAAGGTACTAGGTGGTACTCTCCTTCCGTGGAGTGAAATTTCAAAGTATATTTACACGAACATATGTCTATTTACATGAGCACTTATATCACTATACGGGGTCACAAGGCCCGTCGGTTTGGAAGCGGCTGTTCTCGTCGCGGGTACTTAATACTGCGCGGGGTCACAAAGCCCGGCGGTTGGAGAGTGTCTATGTGATTAGGTGGCTAATTACACGGGGGGGCACTTAATATTGTCTGGGGTCACAAGGCCCGGGGGTTTGAAAGTGTCTATTCTGTGTGTGCTTAAAACTGTCCGGGGTCACAAAGCCCGGCTGTTAGAGAGTGTCTATGTGGGGCCCTTAATACTGTCCGGGAGCACAAGTCCCGGCGGTTGGAGAGTGTCTATTGCGGGCTTAATTAAACTATCCGGGGTCACAAGGCCCGGCTGTTAGAGAGTGTCTATTCTCGGGCACTTAATACTGTCCGGGGGCACAAATCCCGGCTGTTAGAGAGTGTCTATATACGGAAAAGCGTCTATTTCGCGGCACAAAGCACAATACGTCACACCGAACTGACGTTGGAGCCAATGTTCAGAAAATGCACTAGAGATGGTGTGACGTAGTTCACGTACTGATGCGGGAAGGGCCAGATACGTCCAGGTCGTCTGGGTCATCGGCGTGGTCGGCGTCGTCGGCGTCGTCTGGTTCATCCATATCAATGGATTCTGGCGGAGGCGAATGTGAACCATGGCGGTGCCTTTGAGGGCGAGGAGGAATGACATGGCGTGCGGCTGGGCGGGTATCATCAGCGTGTACTCGTACGGTTGTTCCTCCGCGATCAACTTGGTATACGCCACTGGAAAGTTGATCCCGGATGACGTATGGACCTAACCATGTACGCGCGAATCCGGCGGGGTTTTGGGCATCACTCTGAGGATGGTTCCGAATAACTACCTGCTGGCCTTCTGTAAACCGGGGCGCCTCGGTCTGCTGGTCATACCGACGGACGTATCGCCTTTGGCGTTCGCGGATGGTTTCCAGGCGTTCCTCTCTGTCTTCGTGTTCTGGGGCTGGCGCGGGTTGGCTTAAGGGAATGTATCGCTCACCGGGGCGTGTTGACCTGCCAGGTTTGTTTTGAGTCGGAGCGGCGTATTATGGGCAGCAATCCCAGGGCGAATGTAGTTCTGTCCAGCTCCGAGGTCTAACTAGCATGGCAGCGTCTTGCCGTCAACAACTAGCGGCAACATCGCCAGTTTGGTGGCACTAGCAGACATTAAACATACCGGGTTCAATGCGGGTGTAGCGTCTATTTCGCGAAGCACGGCACTAGTGAGTGTTCGTGGGGGGCGGGGTTCAAAAGCGTTCGTAAGGCATGGCACTGGGTACGACACTGTTTCACGAGGGCATGTTAATCCATCCTCAGGCTGGCAAAGCGGGATCCGTGGATGGGTGCTTGGTGGTTGAGTGGCGGCAGAGGTAGGGGTGCAGTTTAACCGCGGTTCTGCCGCTGTTGCCAGTTTCCCGGCTTGTTTGGGCAGTGGCGGTTCGAGTGACGACCCTGTCGGCACACCTGGCGCATTGAAGGTTCCATCTTGGTTTGTGTCGAGCCTGGAGGCGGTGTCCGGCCTCGCTGCGGGGCGGAGTTGTGCTCGTGGTTGGGGCGGTTATCCGTCTCTCGACCGTACGTGGCGTTTCGCTCATCTGGGCGGTCTCTACGCGGCTGTAGACGGGGTGAGTGAGGGCGGTTCCCGGCGTGTGGCTAACCGTTGCCGGTTTCAAAGTTGTTGCGGGGTGACTGGGGGCGGTTTCGAGTCTGCTGCCGGTGGTTGTTTCCGGTGTCGTTTGGCGGCTGGTAACGCCTCCACGGAGGCGGCGAGAAGCGGCGTTGTGGCGGCTGATGGGCGTGGACCGCTTGTTGCCTGGCGTTTCGGGCGATGGTCTTCATGGCTGGATCTGCTACGGCCGTGGGCATTGGCTGTAGTGCGGCGGCGGACAGCTGGGCAGCTTTCTCCACGAAGTGGGCCACGGTGTTAGGCCGAAAGAAAAGAGCCTGCCGAAGTTCTGCAGATGCGAGGCGCCACATCGCCTTGGTCTTGAACTCCTCGGTCCATGCGATACCATGTTTAATATACAATCGTTGCTTCCTCAAAGCGAAGATTCCAGGAGGTGTGGTACCCTGCTGTTTTGTTACCAACTCTACCACTTCGTCGTGGGCGAGAGACTCTGGATCGACAGAGCTGATAAGCAAGTGCCTGGCTTGGCCCCATGGTACGTCCTCCGCAAAATAGCCCCCGCATTTTTCCAGCGGCGTCCATCCGTGCAAGAGCCCTCCTATTCTTCGCCTCGTTGCTTAGATGGAGGCCCGCAAACTCTTGCTCGAGATGGTTTATAAACAGCCTCGGGTCTCGGCCAGTGAAAGTGGGCTGGATGTCGGCGTCAGCCCTCTTCACTTCCGTCAGAAGTTCCAGCAATTGTCGATTAGCCTGCGTGGCTACCTGGTGAGGTTCTTCTCTCGGGGAGTAGGGCCGGTCGTTCCATTCCTGGGGATGGTATTCCTCGCGAGGCTCGGGCGACCTTACTTGGTGACGGTGTTGGTCCATCGTTGCGTGCTGACCTTGGGGGGAGCGGTGCCTCTCGTTCTCGTGATGAGAGCTCGTTCTCTCACGTTCCCGCTCACGCCGGCGAGATTCGTCGCGCTCACGTTGAAGATCCTCCACTATCTTCCTCATCTCCCTGACCTGCCGATCGCGGCTTTGGTCACGGCGAAGGAATTCTTCTCGCTCGAGCTGGAATTCCTCGCGCTCTCTGCTCCTGTCCTCCTGCTGCTGTCGTATTTCTCGGAGTTCACGGAGGAGCTGGTCGTTGGTAGAAGTCCGGTAACTTTGGGCCTCCCTCTGCCTAAGGCATTTCTCTGCGTGAATTACACGGAGGCGGGCCTTTTTTTCCTCTCGGAGGTGTCTCATGCGCTGGTCGTATTCACGTTGAGTTTCCGCCATTTCGTCGTCGATGTTGTCGACGAACGATAGAGGCGACGATCAGTCTTCATTACGCGATTGTGAGTTCACGTTGTCTTCCTGCAGGGAGTCGGCGGAATCATGAACTGACATGATTGGTCCGGCCGATTTTGGTCGATCGGATACTTGTTGAGCACGTGAATATGGATCGTAGCTGATTGCTGACATTTTAAATGTTAGTAGAATTTGATCTGTCGATGTACTAATTGCGTAAAATACTAATGAACTCGCGGCCCCGTCGAGTTTTTACTCGACTTAAAAAAAATTAACCAAAACAACAACAAAAAATAAAAAAAAATAAAAAATTACCATTTACTGATAAAAAAAAAATATAACAAAACGCAAATTATTGCCCAGAATAAAACAAAACTCTCGTTTCAATTATAGGGGGAAAAATAGAAAAAAAAAAGAAAATTAAAATTAATAGCAAAATTAAATTAGCAAAAAAAAAATGTAATTAAATTTCGACTAAGCAAAAATCGAACGCTGATCAGATAAAAGAAATTTAAAATTACTGGTTAAAACGGCCCCGTCGAGAAAAAAAATTAATGCAAATTTATAATGTAAAATTCACTTAATAAAAAAAAATACAATTAATACAAGCGGTTAACGCGATCTCACCGAAAGTAAAATTAAAAAAAAAATTAACAATTATTTAACCCTTACCTAATCGACTAAATTAATTAAAAGATTATAACCCAACTACTTAACGATATTTATAAAAGACGGCTGAATGAATAAAAAAAAAACGTAGAAAAAAAAGAGAGAAAAAAAACAATCTAAATCAGCAGCTAATTATTTGCAAAAAAAGAAAAAAACACACATTAAAAAACGCAAAAATAAAATCGCTAGCCTAATTGAACAATTGAATTGATACAGTGGTTGTTGCGCAAAGCATATGTGACAGAAAAAAATTATGCGAAACAATACACAAAATAAACAATAACACACTGCTGGAAAAAAAATTATGATTAAACACGAAAATGGGGAAGTAATCTGAACTAAAGTGGCTAAAATTACTAGGTTATTAGATATTTAAAAAAAATTACGGTTGTTTGAACCCAAAACGAATGCACAAAAAAAAATTATCAGTCCTGTATTTAAGGCCACTAAGTTAACCTGACATTAAAATAATTAGTAATTAAAAAAAAACGTCAAGACGTAAGTAAATCGGACCTCAAAGTTGTGACGGCACTGATCACGAGACACAACTGCGGTTGGACTGAGATTCAAATTAATTGACAAATTAAAATTGATATAAAATAATAAAAAAAAAGAAAAAAAATCTAAAATAAATTGAAAAGTTCATTCAGGGCATGGGCAACTTTTCGGCCACTAGGTTGGATGCCACTTGTTACGGTCGACACAAGTGTGCACCAACTTATGAATTAAATAAATTCAAATACCAATGAAAGTATTTAAGAAAAAAAATATTCAAATGGTTCAGGGCGTGAGTAGATTTTCGGGCCCCACGTTGGGCGCCACTTGTTACGGGGACAGGTGCACCGGGTGGTAAACTATTGCGTGAGAAATAAATTTATGATGTATCAATAAATTAAAAAAAAAACAAATACAATAGTTAGGCCGGTCACCCTCGACGCAACTATCGGCTAGCTCAGGTGATTTATGTAGAGCAAAAGAGAAAACAAATAATAATAATAATAATAAAATGGACTTACCTCCGTTCGACAGCGCGGGTCTAGTACACACCCGGTAATAATTGTAAATTCACAAATATTACGGATAAACGGTAAAAGAGAAAAAAAAATGAATTAAATGAATGTTTATTGCACTGGCAAAAGGCAACAAGACAATAACAATAAAAACATAACTAACAATTATGACTACACGAGAAACAATACAAATGAAAACACAATTTAAAAAACAAGAAAACGATTAACAATACTAACTTAAGATTTTGAACGAGACCGTGAGCACTGACTCAAAACTAACAAGTCGTTACTTGGTGCACTTGATAAGGCGACTGTTTTTCCTCGAGACACAAGAGGAACTGTTCTTCTACCTCTTCCCGAAAATCCTTGTCGGGTGGTAGGAAGGGTGGTAGGAGTGGTGGTCGAACCAAGGGTGGGAGTGGGCACTTGGTTCTTCCACCCTCTGGCAGATGTCACCATCGGTATTAAAATTAGTGCTTTTACTTAATATTAATTTTGAGGAGTCTCGATTCGACTTAACCTATCAAAAGCTAGCTATGAATATATACAACTACTGGTATGTACATATGAGCATCATCTCTCGTGATTCGTGGCAATCTGCTACCCGTACCCAGATGATGGTCGTGTGACGTATCAGTCGATGAGCCATGATCTTGGCTATACGAATTACGCCGTCTTGTACTGATTGCGACTTGCGCCGCGGCGTAATTCGCGAAATCAATCAATTTGATCGACTTGATGAAGATTTATTGCTGTTGGGACATAAAACGATTTGGGCCTTTTCGGTTGGAAGCAGCGGAGGCTCCTTTGTCTACGCTTCTCCGAATTTGGACAAAGGGCCTCGCATTTCCAAATCGTTTTATTGGCCCAAGATATTCAAAAATATTTGTAGTGAATAGTAAAAACTTTACCGCCCCAAAATCTTATTGTTCGGACTTGAACAATTGTCCATCTGGGTGGCAGATTTTTCTGGGCGTCATCACGGCGCTTTTGTTTGGCACGCCGAGTTTATTGCGGTGCCCTAAACCTTAAACCGTTTGGGCCGCATCCACATGGTCACCGAACGCTCGTCTATCAGTCCGGACGTGGATACGCATAAATTAGCCAGGTAGCAGATCCTCACGAAAGACTTACTCACATGCTCCTAATTCAGTAACCTTACGAAGCTTAGAGTTAACATACATCCTATTATTTACATGATTAAGATACGTTTTGTCAATGTATGTGTTACGAACGTAACTCATTTTTAATAACAAAATGCTTATGAAACAGTTGATAAAAATAGTAGTAATGAAAGCGCGCAGTTTGAAAAATAAAAAAAAAGCAAATAAGCGTTGTTACGACATTCCAGGTGGAACGCCGGTAACAGATCAAACAATGATCTTTATCAAAATATAAGTAATAAGTATGGTTACTTATGATTTGATAATGATCATTGTTTAATCAAAACTGCAGTCACTAATAAATAAACAATGTATTAACTTACAATAAGTAAAAGTGTTTTATTTAAGCAGACAATTATGTTTTCTAGGAGGTTTATTAGATGGCAATTGATGTCGAAACTATATTTGGTCAAATTTGTTTGTTCGCTTATCTCAGTCTTGTTGCCTTATAGCAATCTCGAGCACCTTGTGCTCTCGCGATTATTGCCCGAGAACAAGCTTTCGAAAAATCTGTCAAATTATTTTCTAATTTATCGAACCCTTAAGATGTATTTGATTTGATTATTTTTGACCACAATATATTTATATATGAAAGCTAATAGGTTGATAGCAAGCTATATATAGAACATAACTAATAAATAAAATTGTTTCTGAACAGATTCATTGCATTTTGAAGTATGTTTAGATTTTACTGCATCAATATTTTCATCAATTTCTGTGGTCGGAATCGTACCCAATCTATTTATTTCACATATAGTCGGCTTACAACCGAAACCAGATAAGTTACAATTCTATATTTTGAGATATCGAAGTTTTAAAGTTTAATATTACATCAAAAATCTTCTTCTAATCTATTCTGTACACATGCGGATTCGAGCTTTCTGTTTATGATATACTTGTACTTATCTAGAATAAAACACTTTTTACTTTGTTTGTATAACACTTTGATTTATTTGTTTGAATGCAGTTTCGGCAATTCAGCTTGCCATTATGAAAACTAAAGACTTTAGTTTTGATAATGATGATTCCATTTTTTTTATTTTTTGAGACGCATTCCACACATGAAATAATGGAAGTCATGTTTCGCAAAGAAGATATGCACGGCTGTAAGTTGCAAGAAATCACTGTAAACGTCGGTCGTACGAACATTCAAACATAGTATCGTCGAACCCATTAGCCGTACAAAAAAATCATCAGGTGGATTTTGGAGATCTTGATCTTGAGATCTATGTAGTGGTATACAGGGTGTTTCAAAATTCATGCACCAAAAATTTTCTGCGTACTCCTTGTAGATAAAAAGAAAAAAAAACCTTATGACAAATCTCGATTTTCCACAAAATAACATGGATTAAATCCCTTTGCAGAAATATTAAAGAGACGCCAATGCTCCCATTCATGAATAGTTTCGTTCGCGCGTAGAAAGGCGAGAACAACGCCGTACACGTTCGCGCTCGCCTGGTCTCGGGTCTTCGTCTCTCGAGCTTGTACTGCCGGCATTAGATAAACAAACGGTGTGGATTTTAGTGTTTATGCAGCACACAAATTAGGTCAATGTACCATCGAGTTATTTAGAAGTAAATGTCGTGTCAGTCAGCACAAATTTTCGTGATTATCAAACGGTATTAACGCCATAATTACCAACTCAGTTTACAAGCAGAAACTAACTGAATTCTTTTTCGGTTTTTCACCGTCTTCAATTGATGGGGGTGAATTTGTAGAGGGCATTGATTGGTCAAACTGTGCAGCCCCATCGTCGCCCTTGGAATTTTTAAAACCGATTTTACACACATGTTTTTACGGACTTTCTAAAAATGTGTTATTCCAAATAGGGTCTTGGCCTTGGGTAACAAAGGAATATCATTTTACAGCACCTACCCCCCTGATTTTAAGTAATAGGACTGCAAGGGATACAATTGTACAGCAATAAAAATGCACAATTGTAGGAAGCCGCCAGGAACAATAAAAAAAAATGCATAATAAATAAGATGAACTTGAAATTGGTGCGTCGGTTTTATTAAGCCTCACCGTACTGTTTATGTTAAGATCAAATTTCAACAGCCCGCTCGAAATTAGGTCACCATTCATTCATGCGTCCACACTTAAAATCGGCACCGTGTGTTTTTATACAAGCGAACGGAAGTATTCATTGATAGATGAACAGTGGCGTCTCTTAAATATTTCTGCGAGGGGGTTTAATCCATGTTATTTTGTAGAAAATCGAGATTTGTCATAAGGGTTTTTTTTTTCTTTTAATCTACGAGGAGTACGCAGAAAATTTTTGGTGCATGAATTTTGAAACACCCTGTATTTCAAATTTGCGTTTAATATTAATATACTATAGAAATTTCGACCATTTTCAAACCGCCATAACTCGGCGTATTTGCAATCGATTTTGATGAACCTTTGAGGGCGACGATGTCTATGCGCTTTTTTTAAACACCCATAACTTTGTGCCAAATCGGCGTAGAAACTTCGTTTTTGAGTCCTGCACAGGTAATTTAACACATTTTAATGCCCTTTTATTGGATCGAGTCGACACGTTTTTTCCAACTGGGTACACGTTGCCAAAGTTGGGCGTTTCCGCCCAAAAACGTGTTTTTTTTTTTGTTCGGGGGTTGAAGGGTTCCAAAAGGGATCATTCCAATCTGAGTTTACCCCTTTATAGTAGGGTCAAAATGAGATTTTTTCCTGAAAGAATCATCAAATTTGGTTGAAAAGTCGCTGAGTTATGTGCGAAAAACCTTAAATTGCACTTTTTTTAAACACCCATAACTTAGTGACAAATCGTCGTAGGAACTTCGTTCTTTGAGTTCTGCATAGGGAATTGATCAAATTTTAATGCCTTTATGGTCGATCGAGCCGAAAAAAATGTTCCTACTTCATAGACATCGTCAAAGTTGGACATGGTTTCCTGAAAAAAACTTTTTTTTTCACAGGGGTGCTAGAGAGGGGCGGAAGAAGTTACGCTTAAGTTCGTATGATTGACTTTAAAGAAGACACTTCAAAGTTTTTCGCCCGGTTTGAAAATGGTCAAAATTTCACGAATTTCAAGTGTTTTTTTCTCCTCCAGTGTATACCTAAATAAAAATTTGTCGATTTGAGAAAAAACTTAAAAACAATTGAAAATGATCGACAGTTGGACGTTTTTCAAATATATGCAAAGGAGGAAATGTCATCCCCGGGAACTTTAGTTGTTTAAAAAACTAGCGATAGCTATTAATTTTTTCTCCTGCATAAGCTTGTGAGTCATTCATTTTTAAATGAATGTTATAAAAGACAGTTTTATAAATGAAACTAGTTTTACGTGTGTTTTACTAAGGGCCGCTTTTACAATTGTCAGTTAAATTAAGGTTAACACTATCTCTGGACTAAATGCGAAAATACGCTTTTACAATGCCTAGTTAAAGCAGGGTTAGGGTTAAAAATCAGATAACTCGCAGTTATCTTATCCGGTGCTTGGAGCAGTAGATAAATATCGGTTAACTCGCAGGCAATGCGCACAGCAAGCACACGCACCATATCGGCATTATAGCGATCTGCAATCGGTATTACATACAGGGGCGGTTAGAGGGCGACAAACTTGGTTTCTAAGAAACATGCATTCTGGCATATTTCTAGGTGGAATATTAAAAAGAAGCTCGAGGGGGCCAAGGGTCGCAACAATGATTACAAACACAACTTTCTAACCTTTCCGCAAGCAAAACAAAAAATGCCAATTCTATAAACTGCGCAACCGCATGCATCCGCAATGCTGCCAACGTTGGCGTTTCGGGAGAAAATGTATCTAAGCGTTTGTAAAAGGCAGCGTGCGTTAACTGACAGATAAACGATGGGATTAGTTAAAGAGGGTATAAGTTAACCATCATTTATCCGACGATTGTAAAAGCGGCCCTAAAAGTGACAAAATATGACCCTGATATAAAGTATTTGTCATCCCATTTACAACAACTAAAATCTAATTTTTTAATACTTATGTTTGTTAGTTTATTTTTATAGAATGCAATGTTGTTTTTTTTTTAATTTTCTGAATATAATTTTAAATCAAGTATATGTTTAATAATTTAGCACATTGAAAAATATTCTGCACAGTTGCAACTCGATAAATAGTCTTTGAGCATTTTTGGCACGATTTAATCGCTACGAAAAACTTTTAATTCAGTCAAAGTACGACGAAGTTACAACCTCCCGCCCGTAGGAAAGTTCTATCCTCCAAATACGGTAGCGCGCGACGGGACATATATGGCGCCCCGTAACGCAGTCAACATAAATGTTTTGCCTCATTTAAATTTTGGAATGAAATGGTACTGCAGGTATAATCGCGCCGATTTGGCAAGTCCGTTGAGGTAATAAACGAAAGCTGGTAGGTCCTACCCCCAAACCGAGTTCATTGGTATTCAGATATATTGCATGCAATAATATTTACAACTCGGCCTGTCACCCATTGGTGTTGCTTGTTGCAACGTCCGCTTCGATATTTGAATGAGTGGCTCTCAAAAGGTTTTTAAAAGTACAATCGACTAATTCCGCGTGTTTATTTAACCAAGAATGTTAAATAATGTTGTAATTATCCCAAAATGTATTGTCGTGAATGAAAACGTTATTTCAAATGATTCAAAATGGGTTGAAAATAAAAGCAAAATTAAAATGTTACGCAATTTATGTACAACAAAAGCAAAATAAAACAGCGGCTAATTACAAAAACAAAATAATAAAATGTTAGTTTTAAATTACTTACAAATAAAAAAAAAACAATACAATAATATTTACAAAACGTAAACAATTTTATACTTAATTCCTAATGTTTTTTAATCCGAATCACTAGCACAGTCAGTATCTGACTCTGTCAAATCCGAGGACGAATCATGACTATTTAATGATATTACTAGTGGTAATACGTCGTCCATTACACACTGTTTTACAAAGTCATCATTAATAATTTTATTTGTGCTTTGGATGCAGCTGCTCCAAATTTGCGGAGTAAGTTGGTCGAGGGATGCTTTCCAACATTTATAATTTTATTATAATGATTTTTTGCAATCCCCCACACCTTCTCAATAGCATTGTACTGACAATGATATGGCGGTAATCGTAAAATTGAATGTCCATATCTTTTAGCCAGAATGTCGACTGCATACGTTGGAACAAGGGGTTTATTTATTTTAAGTATCGGTAACAGCTCACTTTTCGTCATATATGGCTCGAAATGTATGTTGCGTTCCCTAAGCCACTCAATAATATCATTTTTTTTGACGCACTTGTCGGACACCTGTTTAATTGTCTTGAATGGTACGAGGCGTTATCCATCACGATGATGGAAGGTTCCTCCAAACTTTTTAGAAGTGACTCTTCAAACCACTCTTCGAACAATGTGGAATTCATTGATTTGTGGTAGTCACTGGATGAATTGCTTGAAGTAAATACCAAGCAACAGTTAGGAATGAACCCCTGTGAGTTCCCTGCATTCAAAATAATGAACCGTTTTCCTAGTGATAATGGATTCACAGATTTATTGGCAGCCTGAATACTTCCATCACTCCAGGTCTTCTTCACGGTTCCACTTCCTTTCGCAAATATCCACGTTTCGTCCAAAAAGACAACATTGCTGGGATATGGATTATATGTAAATGATCTTAAGAAGTACATCCTTTTTGAAATAATATGTGCTTGTTCGCATAAAATATGTCTATTATTATGTTTTTTAAATCTAAATCCCATTAAGTGAAGCAACGATTTCACCGAAGTTCTTCCAATTTCGCATAATTCCTTTCGTATGATTTCATCAAGAATTCCATCAACCGTCACAAACTTTTTCTGAGTATACATTTCGTACACGATTTTTCTGATTTCTCCTTTTACCGCATCAGGCATATTTTCCACTTTAGGTGCTGATCTATTCCTCCTTTTAATTGTGAGGCATTCACCACTTTTGCGTTGTGCACAAACTCTTTGAACTGTCTTTGTTGAAACTTGCATTGCACTCGCGGTTCTTTCATATACTTTATTTATCGACGTCAGTGGTCCACCATTTTCACGTTCAGCACAAAAATAGTCTAACACATTTAATAATATCATCCGCCCTTCTTCGCTCAAAACTTTTCTCGATGCCATTGTTATATCACTTCAACATAAAAAGTGAGACTGAATCTGTAATCTTTACGAATCATATTTAAATATTAACAATGTTCAATTAGGACTGTAATTAAAAAGTCATAAATGTATTAAAAATGTTCAAATTGTTTTGAATTTACTTAACTAATCGCCTTAATTTTAACGATCCCCATGCAGAAAGCAGTAATCACTTTTAAAACAAATTGGATTGTGATAACATTACATTTGTCAATCTTTAAAAGTCATTAATGTGTACTTAAGAGATCGGATTCATCGTCCACATTTTCTGTGTTCCCAGTAAAGTTAATGATTCCAAATGATTGCTACAAAAACATTGTTTAATGTCTTATGTATATCTAAAACAATTCAATCACAAACAAAATAATGTTTGTATTGCTTTGAATGGGTATTTTATTGGGAACCACTGGCATTCACGACAGTGCGACGGGTCCGCCCAGTGTTTGGGGGGCGACCTTCCCTTTTACGACCACAACAGACTTGGTAATTCGGCGCGCCTTTACCTGGACGCCAGTTCGTTGCAGTACTAGACTAAAAATCCACAAAAATCGACACCGAATGGGTAGGCAACAAAACTATCATGTACCTCGGAAACAACCAGTGATAAAAAGCCCTCCAACAGTTTTCATCCGGTTGACTTGAGACACAAATTAATATAATTCCATCTACAGTGTGACAAAATGTGAACAATATCCAAAATACTGTTTTTTTAATATTGCGAGAGATGCAAAACTTACAACATTATTGCAATTAAAAACAGTTTAATTTAGTCGTTTACATGAACCAATGTTACTCAAATTTTGTAATAATATGTAATTATAATGTTGTTTTAACAGGGCAAAATTTCATTATATTTCGTCCTAAATTAAGGCCGATGTAGAGCAATAATCTATTTTCTTTGTTATTAAATATTAAAAAAAATGATTGTCAAAATGGGATTCGCCTGTAAATAGAAGTCATATTACACCAAAAAAAAAATTTAACTTTTACTTGAATAACGGTTTAAATTACATTAATACATCTCTAAAAAAGCATGGGTACTCTGTCCTGAAGTATTTAGTAAGTTCACACTCCATTGTCACTGCATACGAATTACCGTTTGTAGTTTTTATGAATGGGCATATGGTATCAATAATAACAATATCAAACGCATTTTTGGGAGACGGCGAAATGCATAAAGGTTGTATATTTTTTATTTTTGCTTTGTTAATTTGACAGTCATGACAGGTTTTTCAAAACTTTGCTAGATCTTTATGCATATTTTTCCAGTTGTAATATGATTTGAGTTTTGCAAAAAGTCTTATCCTTTCAGAGTGACCCACTACGATTGGGTCCCTGTGAAATAATAATAATAATAATAATAATATTTATTCACAACCTTAAATAAAGGCAATCAACTCTTGTCTCTTGTCAACGTTATCTACATGTTGAAATTCTTTTGCCAGCCTAATTTTTAATGTTTTGAGAGTTTTATTTGAAATTTCTTTAAATTGTGACGTGGGTATATTATTAAATATTTCATTATTTAGCTTGAGCTGTAATTCCGTTAACCCATATTCACTGGCTGTTTTTTAAGCCTAGACTTGTCCTGTGATAAAGCAAGTTTATCTTGAGTGAAATCGTCTAAATTTATAATAATTGGTGCGCAACTTTTACAGAATTTTCTTATTTCCATTCGAGGACTCTCATTGTTTAAATTAAATGTCAATCTTGCCAAATTATTTGCTTCAATATTCTCAATAACTTCGTATACTTTTATGTCTCCATCAGACTTGTCGTTTGTTTTAATTTCGTGATTTTCTTATGCATCCATGTCGTCGCACGCGTCTGAATTAAACTATTTTTATTTTATATCAAATTTTAGTTAACCTCTTATTTTACTGTCTAAATTATATTAGTTTTATTATTATTATTAAGATTATTTTGAAAATTTATTTTCCTTTATGTTTTTTAATGTTTTCTTTTTGTTTTTGTTTTTCTACTCATGTCAATATCGCGCAAATCGTCTACGGTTTTTATAAAGGTGAGGGCATTATTTTCGGGACCCACATAATTTAGTTTTAAAAGGGTAAAAGAATCTTAATAAAGAGCGTAGTGTGGTTGAATTGCCTTCGAATGGGTTTGGAAATAGCTTGTCTGCGAGATTGAAACATTCATTTAGAGTCAGTGCCATATTGGTATCGAAATTTAGATCGTTTAGTACAATTTCTAAGCTATACGTAGGGTCTTGTGGTACTGAATAATCAAAGTCTAATCTTTCAAAAGCGATTATTAATTTGTGAAAACGGCATGTTGTACGAATTTGAGTAAATTTGGATTAAGGGATAGATTTAGAGCTTTAACCAACTAGAATAAATCGTCGATATCGGACATTAATGTTTGACTGTCAGAGAAATTCGTACTTGAAAAATCAGCTAATCCTTTCATTTTCCCGATATAACTGATTATGGTAATACAAAATTTAATCGACAGACTTAATTTTACACTTTGTTACTTTCGTGTTTACTTCGTTCACTAAATTCGGTACTTCAAGTAAATCGTTGAAGCAAACCGTCGAATTTAAGACCATCGTGAAATATCCTGTTCGCAGCGTCATTTATGATAGGGTGGCCTTTTTTAAAAAGATTTTTGTTTATTAGAAACAAACTATTACAAAATTACTATTTGATTAGTAATGTTTGATAGTTTGATTATTATTGTTGTGTCGCGTGATAATCGTACGCAGCCGAGTCGATTCTAAGACTGAGGATCCCCTCCGCGGACGAGGTTTAAGTAGGTCAGCATTGTTGTTGAGTTGAGCAATTTTGGGTGCTATAACTCACAAGTAGATTATGATGTTTACCATAATAATATAATCGCAATATTATAAATAAATGTGATAGTTTAAGTTAATAAATGAGTTATTCATATTTACGTTAGGTGGTGAAAACTATCTGACCTAATTTACCATGTTTAGTGAACAAAAATATATATTGGAACTAAATCTTAATAACAAGGGGGGGGGGGGGGGGGTTGTCAGTTATAAATTCAACCCGCTGATATGCGAATTTATCCGGTGTGATAATTTGGTGGTAAGTAAGGACATCAACTCCAATTAGCTAGACCAGAGATGCACAGACTTATTAAGACTAGGGGCCACTCGGGCAAATCATGAACTGATGGCGGGCCGCCAGAAGTGTAGGTAATTAAAGACAATAAATAATTGATAATAATGTATTAAAATTAAAAAGGAATTTATTAATTTGAAGCGTGGCACTGCATAGTGCTTACAATCTTTTTTATATTTGGCTCAAATTTACTTGTAGCAACACGTAAAACTGCTTCCAAACTTTCATTTGCAAGGCGGTTTCTATTTTTGGTTTTATTATTATTAAGTATTGAAAAAGTTTGTTCACATATATAGGTAGAACCAAATAAGCTGGCACATTTCAGAGCGTTTATGCGCAACTCTTTGTACATATTTTTATCAATGCAGCGGTAAAAGTTCAGCAAGTCTCCTTCGTTGAATTTGTTGCGTAAATCTTCGTCGTTTTGAATGTCGATAATTTCTAACTGCATTGACTCTGGCGCATTTTCAACTGAAATCGTGAAAGGATTGCTGAATATGTCCAACAGAGGTTTCACTTTTTTAAACTCCGAAAATCTGTCTTGAAAAGATTGAATCAAAATATCTAGCTTTTCTACATAACTGAAATTAATCGCAGTTTTGTTGAATTTTTCAGCCATTTTCTTATAATTCGGAAAATGATTGTAATTTCCAGAATTCAATTGCGATCTGAAAAGTGTCAGCTTGCATTGAAAGGATGATACATGAGCGTAGAGCTGGGATATCAGTTGATTTTTGCCTTGAAGCCGTGTGTTCAAGACATTCAAATGATTTGTAATGTCAACTAAAAAAGCCAAATCACACAACCAATCAGGATTTTTAAGTTCCGGGACATCCCTTTGCTTTTCCGCCAGAAATATTCCAATTTCTTCTATTAAATTTAGAAATCGTTCCAGTGTCAATCCACGACTTAGCCACCTTACTTCTGTATAATACAGTAAATCTCCATATTCGCTTTCGATGTCATCAAGGAATTGTTTGAATTGCCTGTGATTGAGTCCTCGTGATTTTATGAAATTTACAGTCGAAACTACCACTTTCATGACATTTTGAAATTCAATTTGTTTAGCACAGAGGGCTTCTTGGTGTATAATGCAGTGAAACTGCATGAGATCTTCAGCCTTTATGTTTTTTTCTTGCAGATGCTTTTTCAGCAAAGTAACTAGCCCGGAATTGACACCAATCATCGAAGGAGCACCGTCAGTCGCAACTCCCGATAATTTTGATAAGTCCAAATCAGTTTTTGAACGCTCATCCAAAAGTACATTGAGTATATCAACTCCTTTGGTTTGACCTTTCAATGAACACATTCCTAATAACTCTTCTACGACTTCAAAATCTTGAGTAACACCTCGTATGAATATTAGAAGTTGAGCTGTGGAACTAATATCAGTGGATTCGTCGAGTGCTAATGAAAAAAATTCAATGATCTTAGTTTTTTCAGTTAATTGTTCCGCAATATTACCTGACAAAGACATAATTCGTCTTTGGATGGTCATACGATTCAGTTGAATTTTCTCAAACTTTTTTGCTGCTTCTGGACACATTTTCTTAGCGGCAATTTCTATGCATTCTTTTACAAAATCCCCATCATTGAAGGGGCGACTTCGCTTTGCTATCATTCGAGAAATTTCATAACTAACTTCTGTAGCTGTTTCTGAATCTTCAATGGGTTTTCTAAACATAGCTTGCTGACCCGTAAGCTCCCGTTTTAAAGACAACATTTTTTGCTTTCTTAATTCGCCTGTAAACTTGGTAAAAGAAGGATGCTGCGTTTCATAGTGCCTTTTTACATTATATTCCTTTGCAATTGCAACAGAATTCTTGCAAATTAAACAAACGACTTTGTTATGCGACCATACAAAAAAGTATTTCTCAGTCCAAATTTCTTGAAATTGCCGATTTTCATCTTTAACCTTACGTTTTTTACTAGGTCCTGGCTTGTCCATGTTGCGTTCTAATCCTGGCTAGGATTAACACAGCACCTAAAAACAATTACAGTACCTACTTAAATTACCCATCCTTTTTAAATTATCAAAAATAATTGATTAAATAGGTAGGGAAACACTTATTAATAATAGAGTTTTACTTACGATTTCACAACACAATTATACACGGCACTTGACGGTTAACACTGCAACAGGAAATCTACGTTGAATGTGGATCAAAATATATGACACCGGCTAGTGGAGTACAACTATTGCCTTCCAAAACCTCTATTAAACTCACAGAACACTAATACACCTAGCGGCGATTAAACGTGGCTTTTATACCGCGCGTATAGAGTCGAAAACTGTCTGGAGAAATCTCGAAACCGACTCTGGAAGCTTCGAGTCGTGTACTATCTACGCGAGCGATCGTCATCGCGCCGCCGGCCGCCGCGCTTCTTCAAGCAAACGAATTTAACCGAGATCAGCACGAACATTACCGACCGCTGTTACCGACGACGCACGTACGGCGCACCGTAATAGCGCGCGCGCGAGATTCAAATTACTTTTCGAACATATTTTTTTTGGTTTTATTCTGGAATAGAATTCAATATTTTTAGAATGTACGAGAGTATTATTTTTGCTGTCGGCGGGCCACCGGTATTCGACCGGCGGGCCGCATGCGGCCCGCGGGCCGCGGTCTGTGCATCCATGAGCTAGACCAATCGAAGGGTTCAGGCACATACGAAACAACTCGCTCATCTGATGGTATTGATGGATACTAACGACCGGAAATTGAGATCCTTATTTCTAAACTTAATAAAACATTGGAGAATAATGTTTTAATCGTGCAATAGAAAATGTCTCTTTTAAAGCATTATTTCACCATATATCGGGTGTGTATAAATCGGCGGATAATATACACGTGGTGATATTCTTCCTACAATTCTGAATAGAAAATGTCGATGCAAAAATGTTGTATACCTCAAAGGCCATCAGGAGCCATTTAAAAGAAATGTACATTTGGCAACATAGCATTCACGAGCTGTCCTGTTTTTCAATAATCTCATGATTAATTATATGGGTTGACTCAGAGTAAAAGAGTAATAACGATAGAGCGGTGTTTATTTACAGATGTATATGCAAGGTAAAACATATTATGAGGAATAATTGTTGAGAGAATTTTATTTTGACACGCGGGAACTAATACAAACCGATAATAACGAGGAAAGCAGAATTGACACAAAATTGGAACTTGTATGTTTGAATGAATTCCTTGAGTCAAAAGTGACATAAGCGGGTGTCGGCATTGCCGGTTCTCCTTTTTATGAAAATAAGCTAATTAAGAAGTGTTAGGCAGAAAGACCCACGGTCGATAGCCCATTATTAAATTATTAAATTTGCTTAGTGAGATATGTAAAACACTTTATAAATAAAGATTGTTTTAGTAAGAAGTGTTAAAAATACACACAATCAATAATTTTCAAACTAGTTATACTACCGAAATTGCAATGTTTTCCGTAAATTAATATCGAATAATAACCCATATTTAATGACTGGATGTTTAAAGTTTGATGACCTCGTGAAGGCTTAGGAAGCATGGTACAACATTTTAGAATTAAGATATGCTGCTTAGAATTTCTGGAAGAATATCGTCACGTGTAGATTATCCGCTAATTGATACACACCCGATTTATAGATGCAAGTTATGTTACTGCTAGTGGGTGGTTTTAAATATCTTATTATATATTATCTGAATTTAAAATGACTTCCATAAATCTCAACCCAATTTGAATAATTAAAGTTTAAAATGGACCTTATTTAATTTTAGGTTATTTCGAAACATATTTTGATGGCGGATACATTGCTTTTCTTGGCAGAACTATACATAATTCAGAATATATAATAAATTTGCTAAAGAAAAACAAATGGGTGGATTTAAATACAAAAGTATTGTTTATAGAATTTTGGACATATAATGTCAACTACAATATATTTAACGCAGTGAGAATTAATATAGAAAGAGATGCAAGTGGATATATAGTCACCTCAACAAAAGTACATCCGTAAGGAAAGAAATACCCAAAAACGTTAATTTGTTATTTTTAGGTTATGACCTTCAGCATCGTTTACACCAAGGTTAATGAAGTTATTGTAATTGTTTCAATAATTTTAATATTATTAGCAATACTTTATATGCTATCAGATTTATTACGGATTATAATGAAGAGGAAGTTGCTCTTTTTAAACAATTTATGGCATATCTTCGATTTTATCATTATTATTCTAACTTTGGTCATTTTAGTCCTATTTATTCAACGCCAGGGTTGCATTACAGATTTAATGAAAAATCTTGAAGACTCCCATAACAATGATTTCGTTAGCTATTCTAGAATAATTCATATAACTGAATGGTATTACATTATTTTAGCATTTTTAACATGTTTAGCCACTATTCGTGTTTGGAGATATCTTAGATTTGGAAAAATTTTCCAAATAATGGAGAAAAGTATTCAACTAACGGCCTATCACTTGATGGCAGTATTTGTTACTCAAATCTTAATATTTACATCATTTTGTATCTTTTATTATTTAACTGTCGGAAGATTAATTTGGCCTTTTAGGAATCTTCCGAAATCAATTGTATCCTTAGTAGCAATTTCCCTAAATTTTCTGGAAGATTATGATAAGGGTCTTTTGACTAATTATGGAGTTTTAGTTTGTACGTTCTTTGGATTGTTTATGATACTATCGATAGTTTTCTTCAGTGTATACTGTACAATCATGATGGTTGGACTTACGGAAAGCAAGATGTATTTTTCCAACAAAAGACAATTTTACAATCTCAAGACTTTTATTGCTGACGAAATTAAATTCAAAAGAGAAGTCATTAAAGCAGAGAGGGGTGAATTCAGACTCAAAAGCGGCGCGGATGAAGAAGTGTATAAGTTTGTGACTCCCAAGGATCCACCGCAAAGATATGCTGACTGTGTTTTCATGACAGATAACAAATTGGATTTAATGAAATTTATTGCCATATCAGTAATAAAAGGCCTACAGAGAATAAAGCACGAACAAAAAATTATCGATGTAGATATATTAGCTCTTAATGTGATGAAACGATTAAAATTTGCGAATAGTGTCCCGACGACGGATAAGCTTTACCAAAATATATTTTTCCACGGAAACGATCCGATAAACAATAAAATGAGATTTGTCAGTAATATAAAAATTCTTCAAATGGAATATGTTGTAGAACAATTATTGCATCCAAATGTAAAAACGGAGGAATTATATAATATAGATATATTACACATGACAGGTGATGCTCACAAATTACAGAAACATCGAAACACAATACAGGCAATTTCTAGAATACTTAGTAATATTCAATTAGATAACTAATAATTGTTATTAAATTAATGGACATATTGTTTGTATATTCTTGGTAAAATTAAATTTATTTTTGTTTAAATATGTATACATTTTCTAAACGGATTGTTCAGGTAATGTGGTCTAATTCAATTTGTCTTATTTTGGCAGGCAAAAGGAACTTGTGTATCAGCTTATCCAAAATTAAACAGAAAATTTTAAATAAGGTAAGTATAGTTTTCAAAAAGATACACTTTTAGTTTCTATAAATGTTTAAATTAATTTTAGTTTTTTACGTCAGTGACTTTCTGAACAGCTTAATTGTATTGTGCGTGACGTCAGAAATTTGGTTCTGTAATCTAATTGTTTGAATGAACTAGTTATTTCATCATCGAATACAACGAGTAATTATTATTAATTCATCTTTATTGATGTAATTAACTTATAACGCGATGCATGATCTAAACTTGTGATCAGTAATCGCAAGTTTTTACGTAAAACTTCGACAATTTATTTGAATAATAATATTTATTTGTATGCGCTAATTTGTGTAAAAAGTGCTCAAGGTTGCAATCGAAATCGGTGATTTTCGATAACTGATCGGATGTCATGTGGAAAATTCTGTTGATAACGGTGGGGTATACGCTCTGTTCTGTTATTGGGAAAACGTATTTTTTAGTCATTTGCTATTTAAATTTATTTACGTCGTAAATCTATGTTACTCTGAAATGCATGAACAATATACATACATATATACCGGGTGACCCAGGGATCTGTAAAAGCCCCATAACTTATTTGCTATTTGAGATATCGACTTCTAGTTTCCCTGAACTGGTACCAACACTTATTCTACATATTTTAAAAATAAGTATGTTTTTGTACAGGGTGTCCCAATATACATAACAGACCAAAGTTATGTTTCTTTAAATAGAACACCCTATATTTTATACTTATTTTCAACCCTCTTGAGAAGCTGATAAAAATAGTATAAGATACCATGGGTCTATAATGGACGGTCGGTTAGTTATGGGCAAATTAGTGGCAAAAACAAGGACACATTGAAAAAGTTTCAGAAGCGCTCCTGGCAATGCTAGCGTCATTTTTTATACACTAAAGAAATTTTCCACATCATGAAGAATAATACAAATCGGCTTTGGTTCTTTTTTGTTCATACTGCTATACAGGGTGTCAACATACGCAAAATAATGGATAACTATTTTTTTCAAACGGAACACCCTATATATCTTGCCACCAATGCATGGAATTTTGAATAAGCTTTCCAATGATGTACAATTTGTATAATTAAATATTAAGGATTCTTAAGATTTATCCATAAAAACTTTTTTCTTTTGTCACCTCCTCATTTTTGGATTTTCAGCCAAAACTATGTATTTTCTAAAAAAATAATAAGAGACCAAAGTTGTAGAGCGGAAAATTTTCGATCGATACAGGTATTTCGACTTTTCCAATAATTCGTGCATTGCCCGCCAGAGTGCGCAAAATCATGACCGTATATACATTTTAGCGTTTTTCTAAAATTTTTTGTTAATTAATTGCCCTATACTTTATTTTCCACGTACTCTAGCAGAAAAACGGGTAATTATAGAATTATTTAAATGACCTACATCGATTGAAAATATTCCGTTCTACGACTCTTAAAAGAAACCATTTTTTCCCAAAATGCATAGTTTTCGCTAAAAATGCAAAAAACCATTGAAAAATGCAAAAATTGATATACAGGGTGTCAATTTGAAAACTTTCAATGCGAATATCTGTGAAAATAAAAGAGTTAGAAAAACGCAATTTGGTACAAATGTTATACAGGTAGGGGGAACTAGAACCACCATATTCTGGTTATGGGGTGAGTGACCCCTTGGGCCCCATTCACCCTAACCCTAAAATTTTAAATGGCATCACCCTTTTTGTGATTCCTTAAATTAAACGTTTTTTTGAGTAGTATTCACCAGCACAAGAATTTTTTTTTAAATTTAATACAGGGCTGAACAAAAAAGTATAATTAAAATAAAATAAATTCTATGAATAGCTATTTTATTTAATTGGATTCTTATAATTTATTTCATTTTGGGCTACAAAAAAGGATAATAAATTTTTTTGCTCCAAATACTCGAAGCAGTGGGTCAGGTTTCAACAAATCACAATCAACAACCACCTTTTTCAGTCAAGTGTCTAAATCGCAATTCTTTCAGCTATACTGTAAACCATGTCTAATACCGGATAAAAAAGAAAATTAAATAGTGAATTCGTCTGAAATTATTTCACTTCGATCGTTTTTGAATTTGACGTACAATTTAACACACCTGACTGCAATAGGTGATTGTTATTTGTTGAAACCTGACCCACTGGTTCGAGTATTTGTAGAAAAAAAAAATATTATTCTGTTTTGTATCCCAAAATGGAATGAATTATAAGAATCCAATTAAATAAAATAGCAATTTATAGAATTTATTTTATTTTAATTATACTTTTTTGTTCGGCCCTGTATTAAATTTTTTAAAAATTCTTGTACAGGTGAATACTACTCGAAAAAACGTTTAATTTAAGGAATCACAAAAAGGGTGATGCCATTTAAAATTTTGGGGTTAGGGTGAATGGGGCCCAAGAAGTAACTCACCCCATAACCAAAATATAGTGGTTCTAGTTCCCCCTACCTGTATAACCATTGTACCAAATTGCGCTTTTCTAACTCCTTTATTTTCAGAAATATTCGCATTGAAAGTTTTCAAATTGACACCCTGTATATATTTTCAATTTGCATTTTTAGGGAAAACTATGCATTTTTGGCAAAAATTGCTTCTATTTGTAGAGCGTTCTATAGAGTTGTAGAGCGGAACATTTTCAATCGATATGGACCATTTTAATTTCCCTATAATTTCCTGTTTTTCCGCCAGAGGGTGCGGAAAATAAAGTATAGTGCAATTTATTAATAAAAAATTTGAAAAGAAAACGCTAAAATGCACATACCATCACGATTTTGCGCGCTCTGGCGGGCAATGCACGCATTATCTGAAAAGTTGAAAGACCTATGTCGATCGGAAATTTTTCGCTCTACAACTTTGGTCTCCTATAATTTTTCTTGAAAATGCATAGTTTTGGCTGAAAATCCAAAAATCAGCAGAAGGTGACAAAAGAAATATGTTTTTATTGATAAATCTCAAGAATCCTTCATATTTTGTTATACAAACTGTATAACAAATTAATAAAGCTTATTAAAAATGCCATAGATTGGCGGCAACTTATATAGGGTATTACAATTGAAAAAAAAATAGTTATCCATTGTTTTGCGTATGTTGACACCCTGTATAGCAGTATGAATAAAAGAGAACCAAAGCCGATGTGTATTATTCTTTATGATGTGGGACATTTTTTAGTGTGTAAATAATGATGCTATATTTGCTAAGAACGCTTCTACAATGTTTTCAATGTGTCCTTGTTTTTGCCACAAATTTACCCATAACTAACCAACCGTCCATAATAGATCCATACTATCTTATACTGTTTTTATCAGCTTCTCAAGTGGGTTGAAAACAAAATATAAAATATAGGGTGTTCCAATAAAAAAAAACATAACTTTGTTCTGTTATGTATATTGGGACACCCTGTACAAAAACATACATATTTTTAAATATATAGAATAAGTGTGGGTACCAGTTCAAGAAAACTAAAAGTCGATATCTCAAATAGCAAATAAGTTATGGGGCTTTTACAGATCCCTGGGTCACCCGGTATATACAAGGTGTCTAAAAAAGACACCACCAAAATGAAAAATTACATACTTTCTAAGATACAGCAAGTCAAAGTTTAAGATTTTTAAAATATCATAATCTATATCTCGAAAATGGGGATGAGAATGATTTGTTTTTTTTTTCTGACAACTACATAAGCTGTACTACATTGTTTGAAAATTTCAAGAAATTTCTTCAAGTACAAAGGTGCTCCAGAGGACATGTTGTTTACATTATTACATAGAACTTTTTTGTTCTTCACATTTTTTACGATTTAATATTTTTTCAATGCAACTTATCACTTTTAAAGAATTTATAACTCTTACAGTTTTTTTGTTTACGCCTTATTTTTAACAAAAAAAAATAAATAAAAATAACTATTGTTTAATTGCGCTCGTCCTGAAAAAAATAGTCTTAAAAATAACTATAATCCAAAAACTGCTTTTTTTAACAAATCAATTATTTAACAAATTACAAAAATTGTTCAAAATGACCCCCATTCTCACTTATACATAATCTTGCATGTCGTAAAAGAGAATTTCTTGTGGATCGAAATATTGGCTAGTGTTTCCTTCATACTATTCATGAGTGTAAACGTTCATCTTAACACGTTGAGTGCTGGTGTAAAATAAGCAGTTGTCCGCCGCGGTTGACGACGCGCTCGAGCTTTGATGGCATACACAGATCACAGTACACATCGTATGCGCGGGCGCACATCGCGTCAATGCGCGTCGGCCACCGGCGATACTTCGGTCACCAGCACTCAACGTGTTAACCAGTTTTACTTAAATTGAAAGTTATGAATGTACTGACACTTACACGTTTTCAACGAATTGACAACCCGCCTACTTAGTTTATTTCATTTTTTAACACGAAATTTTCCAAACACAATAAGTTCTTTTTTATTTATTTCTGTTAAAAATAAGGCGTAAACAAAAAAACTTTAAGAGTTATAAATTGTTTAAAAGTAATGAGTTGCATTGAAAAAAATAGTAAATCGTAAAAAATATAAAGAACAAAAAAGTTCTATGTAATAATGTAAACAGCATGTCCTCTGGAGCACCTTTGTACTTGAAGAAATTTCTTGAAATTTTCAAACAATGTAGTACACCATATGTAGTTGTCAGAAAAAAAAACCAAATCATTCTCATCTCCCATTTTCGAGATATTAATTAAATTATTTAAAAAATCGTAATCTTTGACTTGCTGTATCTAGGAAAGTATGTAATTTTTCATACAGATGAATTTAGTTAATTTGCTTTTTTTGTCTCAGGAATACACCATATCATTTTGGTGGTGTCTTTTTTAGACACCTTATACAGGGTGTCCCCGAATGGTCTGTACAACGCTCTACCACATATTCTCTGAAACAAAATAAGACGATTTAACTAAACTTATCTCTATCCAAAAGTGGTTCCTAAGCCATCTGCCAGGCCTCAAAGATATTATTTTTTTTCATTATTTTTCAAATATTTTTATTTTGGAATTAGGTAAGAAAACCTAATTTGGCACATTTAATTACATTGATACCATGCACTTTTTGCGATATGTTTCTTTATGCTACGTTTAAAGTAAGTGGTCAAACTAGGACCATCGACTTCTTAAGATACCTAAATATTTTTATTCAACAGGTCAAATCATAAGGAATACTTTTTTTCTGCAAGATCATTCAATTTTACGTATTTTTTGTCTCTTATAAAATTTTGCTATTTTCCCCACAAAAAAATATTTTTATTTGTCAAAAAAAGTAATAAAATTATGAACAATATTTTGCTTCTCAAAACAATTAAACAATTAAAGTAGAAATAAAGATAGGTACCTAACAATAAACACAAATTTATTAGTTTCACAACAAATGTTCAAACTGATTGCCATTTTCAGCAATACAACAATTTACACGTCGCAAAAAATTTAAATGGACACGTTGTAAAACACCAACATTGTTTTTAACTGTTTGAAACGCTTTCTGTATTCGCGCCCATAATTCGTCGTGCGTATTTATGGGCTTACCATAAACAATAGATTTAATAGTTCCCCACAAAAAAAAGTCCATTGGGGTGATATCCGGGGAACGTGGAGGCCAAGGCACTGGTGCGTCATTGCCTCTCCCAATCCATTTACCGGGATACTTTTGGTTTAAAAAAGTACGCACTGGTAAAGTGAAATGAGGTGGAGCCCCATCATGCATAAACCACATATCACGCCTAAGTAAAAGCGGCACATCCTCCAGTAAGACTGGCAATTCCTGAAGATGTTGTAAGTACTGTTCTCCGTTTAAATTTTGTGGTAAAATTACTGGTCCTACAATAATATCATTTACTATACCGGCCCAAACATTTATTTTAAATTGCCGTTGGAAATGCATGGTTTTAGTTGCATATGGATTATCTTCGGAATAAACATGCTCATTTTTAAGATTTGTTATACCTCTTCGGGTAAAACACGCTTGGTCTGTAAACAAAATTGTCTTGGCGAAATTCAAATTGTCAATTTGGTTATTAACAATAAATTGGCAAAACTGAAGTCGCTTATCGTGATCCTGAGGCATTAGTTCTTGAACTTTTTGAATGTGATATGGGTATAGCAGTTGCTCTTTAAACACCTTATGCACAACATTTTTAGATACGCCTCGTTCAGCACCTAAACGCCGGGTACTTTTAGATGGATCTTCATCTATCCGTTCTAAAATCTCTTCTTCAACATCCACAGTTCGTACAGTGCGTCTTCTACCACAATCCCTCGCAGAGTATTCTAAGCGGCCAGTTTCTCGAAGTCACCTTTCTTCGGAAGCAAATGTTTGATGGTTTGGTATTCGGCGATTTGGAAATCTTTTACTGTACACTCTTACACATTTGCGGCCATTACCTTCACAAAACCCAAAAACTAAAACAATATCAGTTAATTCATTAATTGAGTACATGACTGACGTTGTCACAAAATCACCGATAACTGAATTTCACAGGTGTCTCAATTTCTATATTTGTAAATTAAGAATCAGTTTTTTTTTAGAATTTTATTTCTTTGTTGTTTTGACAAATACAAATATTTTTTTTGTGGGGAAAATAGCAAAATTTTATAAGAGACAAAAAATACGTAAAATTGAATGATCTTGCAGAAAAAAAGTATTCCTTGTGATTTGACCTGTTGAATAAAAATATTTAGGTATCTTAAGAAGTCGATGGTCCAAGTTTGACCACTTACTTTAAACGTAGGATAAAGAAACATATCGCAAAAAGTGCATGGTATCAATGTAATTAAATGTGCCAAATTAGGTTTTCTTACCTAAGTCCAAAATAAAAATATTCGAAAAATAATGAAAAAAAAAATATCTTTGAGGCCTCGTAGATGGCTTAGGAACCACTTTTGGATAGAGATAAGTTTAGTTAAATCGTCTTATTTTGTTTCAGAGAATATGTGGTAGAGCGTTGTACAGACCATTCGGGGACACCCTGTATAAGGTAACGATAGTATTTAATACTTATATTACCCTTTTCAAACTAAATTCCTAATAAACTTAAAAAAAACTACGTATTTAAACTTAATTCGCCTACCTTTGAGATTAGTTTTCAAGAATGTAAGAAAGAATTACGATTGTTTTAAATTGTAGGTTGTCACTCGATCGCTTAGGGGCGAAAAAGAAGTTAAACTTAAAAAAAAATTGTAATACTCTAAATTACCTTCAATGACCTTAAAAAAATTTATAATTGAGACTAAAATATATATTAATTTTTTCAGATTTTTATAGTGGTTAAAGAACAAAAACCTATTTTTCGAAGGTTTCATTGTCATATCTTGACCAAACATTGGTTGTTTATACGAAACTGAAAAAAAAATAATACCATAATATTAATATTAATTTTACATAAAATTTATATAAAAAATATCAAAATATCGTAAAAATATTACTTATTCGAATTTTTAAAGATGTTGCACCAAACGTTGAAAGATTAAAAAAAGTCACATAGATGATATCAATTGATAGCAATCATATGACGAAATAAAATTTTAAACTAGTAGGCGAATTTTCTTTTTTTTATTTTCAAACATCTTTTTAATACTCTAAATAACGTTTAATGACCTTGAATAATCCACATAATTTGGTATTTGGGTCAATAATATATGTGATTTTTTCAGATTTTTAAAACAATTTTTTAGTGGTTAAAAAAATTATATTTGAAAAAATCTTATTTTTGTGCTTCCTGGGTGATGTCGGGTTTTTTTTAATATACGACTTACGGCTACTTTTGTTAAAGTCACAAGTAATGATATTTTCATATTTATTTAAAAATCCGTGTCGGGCGGCATTTTGACCATATTACCTTATAAATGGATTTTAAGCAGAGGCTGACTGGTTTCGACCGAACTAAGCACCGACGTGCGGCTGCATTCCTTCGCCGAGCGAGTTTTGCATTTGTATTTTATCTGACTGTACATAGACTCGCCTATACTTGAATTAATGGATCTTTGCGTGCACGTCACTACTGATAGTCGTCCGGTACAATCAACGCTACGGATTCCACCAGTGGCGTAGTCGAAACAAATTGCGCATCAGACAAATGAACAATAAATTGAAATTAGTCTGAGACCGCGACGTAAACCATTAAAACAACAGTATGAATGAGATGTATACGCAAATATGCCGTTGTAGTGACCGAATACGCAACTCTTGGTCTGTCGGGCCGCATTTGGCCGGAAGGTCAACAAATCACATTAATTATGAGCCCAACATTCCTTCATAATTTTGACGTTTTAAACGTCAGTAAATTTCGGTATGAGCGAGGAGGGACAGATTTTAACGGAGTTGTTGCGCGAAGCGCAAGCTACAACGTGATCTTAGAAACCTTATAAGGCGGCTTCATAACCTGGGAACGAAAATATATCCAGCTTTTCATTCTCGTTACCGGAAATTAGTTATTATAGAACTATTCAGCAGAGATGGCGGCCGAGGTGTCTTGTCTGTCCGAATCAAGTAGTGTCATAAAATTACTTGATTTATGGCGGATATAATTGGCAACATGTTTTATAAAGGGATTAATATTATTCGGCCAATTTTGAACAGGAATAAATAACCGGATTAGTTGACCTAATTGTTCTTTAATAATGATATAATACTATGACCGAGAAATAACGTAAATATTAAAAAATGGTGATGTGGCCATCATGTTACTTTCTCCGATGGTATCATCATTTATATTTACACTTTCATGGTTTATTTTCCATTGAAATCATATTTTAAATGTACATCGAGCGGTTTGTAGACTCGCATAAAACTGACGTTTAAAACGTCAAAATTATCAAAGATGGAAAAATTATACTTCAAATTCAAAAACTCAGTTTACTCAAAAACTAAAGGGATTTCGAAAAAAAACTTATTCTTTATAAGTTGTTCATCTTAGCATTCTCTACAATTATTATTAACATAAATTTGCTGTAACTATTATCGTTTTATAATTATAAACCAAAAATTAAAAAATGGTGATGTGGCCATCATGTTACTTTCTCAGACTTGATGGTATCATTTATATTTACGTTTTCATGGTTTATTTTCTATTTAAATCATATTTTAAATGTACATCGAGCGTTGCGCAAACTCGGATGAAACTGACGTTTAAAACGTCAAAATTATGAATTATGGAAAAATTATACTTCAAATTAAAAAATTCAGTTTACTCAAAAACTAACGAGATTTCGAAAAAAACTTATTCTTTAGAAGTTGTTCATTTTGGCAATCTCTACAATTATTATTCACGTAAATTTGCTGTAACTATTATCGTTTCATAATTATATACCAAAAATCAAAAAATTCATAATAATTTTTTTCTCGAATAGCAATGATTTTATAAAAAATATTTTCAAGCAAAAGATGTGCATTTCTTTGTTGTCTTCAATATTTGTTTAAATATTTTTGTGATATTTTTCATAATTAAGAAAATATTGGCAAAAAACAAAAAACAGTTAAGGTAAACACCCACTTCCGGTGTACGAAATTTTACCAAAAGCTTTTCAGTTCTTCAGATTATCAAATAACACGTATGTTCAAAGTTTCATATCAATTGCTCTATTAGTTTTTGAGATACAGCGCACACAGACAGACACACACACACACAGACAGACACACACACACACACCATCACACACACACACACAGACACAAAATTTTTTTTTCCAGAAATTGTCGAAATAGCATCTAGGGACCCCAAAACGGATATTTCCGTAAAAAAAAGTCACAATACTTTCTCGTACTTCGTAACGGAGAAAGTAAAAATATTAGAATATTTTGAAAAGGAAAAAGAATATGGAGGGCCAATTATAAATATTAATCGCGTTTGAGAGAGAGTAGCCGAAGCTTTAAAATTAAGTTTACGATCGGTGGAGAGAACAGTTCAGCGCAGAAAATATGAAAATGGAAAAAGGAACTGCAAAATTTACCCGAAGAAGAAAAAAATCAAAAACCGAAGATCTACCTGCATGTGCTCAAATTGATATTCGCAGTGTTATTTATAACATGTACATAAAAAAGGAACATGTTAGTGTGGCTTTAATTAATGAACAATTGACAGAAGGAGGGAATGTGCAAATTAGCAATTCCAGTCTATTGTGAGTTATGCATTCAATGGGGTGGTCTTTTAAAACTCATATTAACAGACGTGCTCTCTGCAAAAAACAGTCAGTTGTAAATGCCAGAATCAATTTTCTGCGAGAATATCACAGAAATTTAAATTCTGAGAATGCATTAAAATGTATTTTTGTGGACGAAACGTGGATTTTTCAATACGGAGGACCAAAGAAAATTTGGCAGGATGAATCTATGAATAGCGTGAAACATTCATTTGCGTCAACTGGAAAGCGCTATATGATCGTGCACGCATGTTCCTCGTCTGGGTGGGTACCAGAATGTGGATTAATTTATTGTACCACATCCAAAAGTGCCGATTACCATGATAATATGAATGCTGAAGGTTTCGAAAAATGGTTTGAGAGATTAATAATACAATTAGAAGAACCATGTTTAATAATTATCGATAATGCGAGGTACCACTCTCGAATTTTAAATAAACAGCCCACAGGAAATTGGAGGAAGAATGATATAAAAAAACTGGCTGACTGAAAATAATATTGCATATTCTGAGAGCGATTTCAAAACAGATTTGCTACAAACAGCCCAAATGCGAAAGCAGCCACATGTATATGCTGTAGATGAAATGGCATTAAAGTTTGGATATAGAATATTAAGACTTCCCCCATATCACTGCCAGTTTAATCTAATAGAGCTTGTCTGGGGAACATTATTATGATCATCATATAGGTTGTGAGGGATATAGTTCTGAATCAGTTTTAAAAATGTGGGAGGAGGCGCTTAAACACGTACCGAGAGAAAGCTGGAAACAATGTATTAAACACACGGACGCTGTCATATTGAACAATTGGAACAAAGAGAAAATAATCGACAATATTCCAGAGTTTATCATACATAAACAAGATTCAAGTGACGATAGCACTGATAATTTTGAAGAATTTGACGATAATGAATGATTAATTTATTTTTATGTATTATTATTTTATACTATTCATTTAAATCAAATGAATGTCACAAATTTGTTATGTTTTCATATTAGTTATTTAATATTTCATTTATATTATTGTATTAGAATAAGTATTTTTTACTGTTGTATTAATATCCATTTCCACATTTGCTAAAACGTATGAAATAAATTCATTAACAACATATTTTTTTTCAATTAACCTGCGTAATTGCAATGCTTGACTAAATCGCGCGCCTATGAAATAACCGGTAAGTAAGAGACGCCGTAAACCATTTCTTTCTCCTTCTACCGGTCGGTCTAAGACCAAGCTACGCAGGCCGCGTGTGTGTTTTCTAGATACGGCCGACGAAATCGTACGTCTTGGGAATATCCGCTCGGTTATCAGGTAGTAGAAAAGGATACCAATATTATTTGAATGTTCCGAACTTAGTTCGTAAACCGCCCTTAGTCATGAATAGGCCTATAGTTGTGTATGTCAACACGCGAATCATATTTAACTTTTGGTTCCCGTTCTCGGGTTGTTGTGAAGCGGCCTTTAGTTTATAAGTAATGGAATCTAAAATGTTCGGCTCATAAAGAATTTGATTTGCTTATCTTCCGGCCAAATGCGGCCCGACAGACCGAGCGTTTCGTATTCCGTCACTACAAAGGCATATATCTTATATTTCTGTTTTAAAGGTAATGGTTTGCGTCGCGGGCTATTATACAGTGTGGAAACTTTAACTGGAATAAAATTCATAACTTCGATATAGGCGATTTTTGCAAAAAATCCCGAAACACGCTAAGTATTGTTTTTTCTTGCCCTCATTTCTATGTATATGCTGCTTGTTTATCTGTTCCCGGAAGAGCCCAGCCACCTCCGACTTTTTTTTTTCAAATGGAAAGGTATGTCAAGTGACACCTTGTTTGAAAGGTCTCTTCGCAAGTAATACAACACACTATTTATTTCTTGAATATTTACAAATCCCACGTGATAAAAAAAAGAAAACCACTTTTATAACTTGAATACTATTTAATGCAACAAATGTTCAAAATGGGCACCGTTTCTTTCTTGGCAAAGTGCAAATCGATGATAACATGCATCTCTAATGTTTTGTAACATTTCTGGTGTGACTTCACACCGCCGTATTTCATGCCTAATACGTTGCTTAAGGTCCTCAATGTCGTTTGGTTTGGTTACATAGATCTTACTCTTGAGATATCCCCACAAAAAAAAATCAAGGGGACTAAGGTCCGGAGATCTCGCCGGCCATTCAATGTGACCTCTTCTTCCAATCCATCTATTGGGAAAAACTTCGTCTAAATATCTACGAACGATCACAGCATAATGGGGTGGAGCTCCGTCCTGTTGATACCATATTCGTTCATCAGGTAAATCTGGATCTAATGGATTTGGAAATAAAGTGGCTAATACTGGCATGAGGTCGTCTTGAAGAAACGTAAGATATGTTGCTCCATTAAGATTACCATCGAAGAATACTGGTCCTACAATCTGATCACCTATTATTCCAGCCCATACATTGACTTTTTGCGGGAACTGAGTATGAGTTTCTCGCATCCAATGAGGGTTATGATCAGCCCAATAATGACAATTTTGATGATTAACGTCACCATGTAAGGTAAAAGTACTTTCGTCGGAAAAAAGAATTGATGCTAATGAAATCTGGTTATTGTCGATCATGTTCATCATTTGCTCGCAAAATTCGATTCGGCATCAAAACACATGTCAAAAACATACAACTTTACGCCGAAACATGTTCAACGTAAAAGTGGTTTTCTTTTTTTTATAACGTGGGATTTGTAAATATTCAAGATATAAATAGTGTGTTGTATTACTTGCGAAGAGACCTTTCAAACGAGGTGTCACTTGACATACCTTTCCATTTGAAAAAAAAAAGTCGGAGGTGGCTGGGCTCTTCCGGGAACAGATAAACAAGCAGCATGTACATAGAAATGAGGGCAAGAAAAAACAATACTTAGCGTGTTTCGGGATTTTTTGCAAAAATCGCCTATATCGAAGTTATGAATTTTATTCCAGTTAAAGTTTCCACACTGTATAATATGAACGCTAAATTATATGGGAGCAACTCAACTTATCGGTCCCACCTTCTTAAAATTAAATTTAAAAAATGCAAAATAATATACCTTTTATTCACATTTGTCTACTCTTGAGGTTTGGCGGAAAATAATAATTTCCGATCGTTCGGCGAGATGGTCTTTCGCCGGTTAATGTCACACTTTAAAATTAAAAGACAAATTATTCACTATTGTGTGACATTATTCGCGAATTGTGTACCAACTCTGGGCAGATAAGCGAAAGTCCTCAAATAAAAAATAAAAGTGACCATACACAAGTTAATTTTGAAAGTTCTCTCTGATATTGTTATGGTTGCATTGTAATTGTGATGTTAACACGTCCGCGGATTGTAAAAATTTCAGTGAGCTGCAATTTTTTTTAAATTAGTTGTGAAATCCGAAATCTGATTAGACATATTTTGTAAGAATAGTCAAAATATATTTTATTTTAGTATGATATTTACTATTATCGTCATGGATACAAGGCATGAAAACGTACTCATAACTCTGAGGGAGTTATAAGTTATATCTCTCAAGGGAGTTATGAGTTATATTTCCCGAGGGAGTTATGAGGTCTGCTCATGTTTACCTGACAACAAGTATGTACAATTTCCAAATTATCCGCTCAAGATGATGGTTGAAGATAGACAATCTTGCGTCTGCTCACGACCAACTGTATAGCGAGACACTTTTCTCTCAGGTTTGTTCACTATTTTATTCACAACTGTACGTTTGATGTTATAGATATTTATGCATTAAGGGAGATATGGATTTTTTTTCCACGAGGTTGACAGGGTTACAAACCAAGGGCCTTTGGCCCAAGGCTTATAAGTAAACCGAGGGTGAAGAACAGGAATATCTCCCGATGTGCATACAATAGTTTATTTTTTAGTTAAATATTAGTATTTCGTAAAAATATTCAGTATATCGATCTGCAATATGTATTTGCATGATTGCTACGA